>CM034155.1:554982862-555596888 GCA_019776745.2 Taxus chinensis
AGGACTAATCTCAGTCCCAATTAAAGAAGGAAAGTGAGATGGTTGAATCAGGGCATGATGATGCAAAATAAGAATTAATGGAGAATAATATGATGAATGTGATGGATAGGTGTTTTAGTGGTGTAAAGTGGTCTCTTGCTAATTCATTAAGCATTCAAGATGGTTTCAGGATGCATTCAAGACACTGTAAACTTGGATAGTGAGATAGGAGTCCAATGAAGGTAATGAAAAGGTAGGTACACTTGGCTGATTTGATTTACAGGTATAAAATTCATTTTTACATGTTTTAAGTGCTCACAAATATCATTGTGGAAAAAGAAAAAAAATCTAGTACTTGGAATTATTTTTTTAAATTGAGTATATTGTCTTTTTTAGTATATTGTAGACATATGAGGTGTGGATGGAACTAGTTCCCTGGGAACTTGAGTTCCCCATAAGGGTCTTAGGGTCACAACACAAAGGGTTAAGTGTTTTACAGGTTACGTGAGTGTTTCGGTCACAAAATACCCCGACGAAACAGTTTCATGCAGGGCAAAGTTCTCCACAAATCAGTTTAGGCTACAGAAGAAAGACTCTAGTATATTTCATTTCGGGTGAGTATATCGGGCACAAAGGCCCACGAAAAAATAATTCCTTATGGGTCGACATTCTCTGCATAGTGGTTGGAGTCAAAATATAAAGCATAAGGAGGTAAAGTGTGAAATATTAGTCAGTCAAGAGAATAGGATACGGGAACATCTTCCACGTCAACTTAGGTTCCCCGCAATTCATTATGACCCGCAACACACAGTTCGGAAATATGAGACATCAAAAGAACAAGGTAAATATAAAGCATATACCACGTAAATATTTGTTCCCCATAACTAACCATGAGAAGAAAAAACAAAGGAAATAAGGTAAAGTACGGATAGTAATGGATGATGAAGAACTAGGAAGAGAGAGCCTGAGTTCTTGAGTACCATTTTCTCGTCGATAACCCAAATGATCCGATTAAAAAAGAAAGAATCCTATAATGGATTTTTAAAAAGGTTTTAAATGAAATATAGTGTAGACTGTTAATTTGAATTTGGAACTCAGTTCTCCACAATCCCTCCAGACCTGCATTACAAAATCTTTTGCTCCAGTTGACCATATTTTATGTTTATGGACTTTTTGGAAAAGTGGTTTCATACTCTATTCCACGAAATAGAATAATAAAACTTTTGAAGCATAAATGAATGTCATAAATGGAAAATTGTAACCTCCTCATTTATACATTGAGACAATCATCGAAGAATGTTAGATAATTTTGGGAAATTTTTTTGTAACCGTTCTTGCATCCACCAATAATATGAAGAGAAATAAAATAAATTAAAATAGAAAAATCAAGAGTCAGAAAATGGGAGGAAGACTTGTCTATTTAAACTCAATTGTTAAATCATAAGAGGTTGATGAAAGAGAGGAGTAAGGTGTAGTTTGGATATGGATTGTTGTAGAGAGAGAGGAAGGAGACAGAGTTATCAAATGAAGATATGTTGAACTATGTGCTGAAGAGACGAGGTCATCAAATGAAGATTTTTCGAGCTATGTGTTGAAGGAGATAGAATTATCTAATGAAGATTTGTTGATTGAATGAGAGGTTCATGAAAGAGATGTGAAGAGGAACAAAAAACCAAGTTGATCAATGAATGTTTGAGAGAAAGTGAAAAACAGGTAAGGAGAGTGATGAAAAGCTGAGCTTGGAGAATGAATGAAGAGTGCAAGAGAAAATTAATCATACTCTGTTGTATGAGCAACATACAAGATATATGATTAAATTCTTTGGAGTATTTGTCAAAGTAAATGCTTAGATCACAGGGGGTTGCAGCCTCCTTGTAGGTGGTAGCGTATAGAAGATTAGTTGTAGCTGATTAAATTACAGGTGGTTGAAGCCTCCTTGTAAATTGGAGCTTACTAAAGGTTAATTGGTGTTGTACTAAATTTGGGAGTTGTAGCTTCCAGACAAGTTGAAGCTTGTTAAACATCGAGTAGTTGCTTGGTGAAAATTTTGGAGTTATAGCTCGAGATTTCTCGTTGAAGCTCAATCGTGAAGTCATTATAACATTATATTACAGTTTTCCAAGTTAGTTCTATGCTTTCAGTGGGTTTTTGTCTCGAGATAGGTTTCCCACATTAAATCATGTCTCCTCATGTGTATGTGTGTTTACTTCTCTATGTATATCTCATGATTTATTATGCATGCTTATGACAATCAAGATAGTTTAACAGTAATAGATTAAGGAAGTTGAATTTGATTGTAAACATTTTTATGAGCACTAATTCACCCCACCCCCTTAGTTCCTGAAATTCCTAATAATGATGTGTTAAAATCTGTAAAAGTTAATTGTGCATGTGTTTCTACTCTTGATATTTCCAAAGATAAAGTGCCAAGTGATGATCATATAGATAGTGTGCATGTTTCTTATATTCCTTATTCCACTGAGCTTGTTGATAAAAGTGTGCAAACTTCTTCTTATCTTGATTCTACTTTTCATGTTTCTACTACTATTTTTGAACTAGTTGATCCAAAGATTGACTTTCAAACCAATAGTGTACTTATGGATACATATAATAGAAATATTCAACCCCTTAATAAACCATTTAATGTTTATGTCATTCCTTCACAAGAATTTCTTTCTCTTATGCATGTTGTAGGTGATTTATAAAAATAAGATCCATAGCCTTACCCATGAGATTAGGGCCTATTATCCCAGTACAAATAATAATTCTCTTCATGGCAATCCTATTCCTAACAAGATTTACAATTCACTTTTTCTTAAGGGTTTTACTTTGCCTACTTTTAAACTTTTTGATGGGAAGGGTAATCCTTAAATTCATCTTAAGGCTTTTAGATTAGATATCACCCTAATGGCCTCAAAATTAGTATATTTCCCTACATTACATAGGGAATTCTAATGGCCTCAAACTTAGGGCTCTTTAACAACGTCAAAATTAGTATATTGCCCTACGTTTACATAGGGCTCTCTAACGACCTCAAAATTAGTATATTGCCCTACGTTTACATAATAAATGGCCTCAAAATTAATAAATCAAATTGCATTGTTGTAAGACACTATCATAATATTGGTTTATTAGAGTACATTGGTGCAATACATCACCTTTGAATTACTACAAAGGTATTAACCTTAATATATTATTTATCATTTCGCATCATAAATGTTAACGTAAATGCAAATGTTTAATTTCCAAACAAATATTCAAAATACTTCTTAAATAATATATCAGACCGCATTTGTGTGCTACATTATCTTGATATTGATATATTAGAGTGCAATCATGTAATGCACGACCTCAAAATTAACATGTAAATGTTAATATGTAACCATAATTATATTGAACTCATATAATACATATTTAGACAAGAGAAGCTCCATTTTACATTTTAATCATAGATCTATTTAATAACTCCTTTCCACGCAAACAATTTTTAAAATAAAAAATTCTCAATATATTAAATTTTACTTCACCACACTATCAATAAATAAATAAAAAAACTAAAATTATATATCCCATTTAACTTTAGAACTCATATCCAATTGATACTAAGTAAAGAAGCTCACAATAAGCCAAGACTTAATATGGCCCACCTCTTGTCTTACGTAAGGGCCTACGACATGATAAGGCCTTGGTGGTAGTCGACAACAGTCTAACACCCTTTTGTTTTCACCGTCATTGCTTCTTGGAAACTAGAAAATGCTCTAGAATTGCCCACGCTCTTTTGTAATTTATATCCTCTCTATTCCTGCAAGTAAAGATCTGTATTCTGTAGTTGTATCGATTTCAAGTTTGTTTTCAAGAGTGATTTTTGATGGAGGAAGTGAAAGTTCTGAGCTTTTGGCCGAGCCCGTTCGGAATGCGCGTTCAGATTGGATTGGAAGAGAAAGGCGTCAAAAAATCTTGCCGTCAAGAGCGACCTGCTCTTGCGAATGAATCCAGCGTAAAAGAAAATACCTGTTCTTATTGACAACGGGAATCCCATCTGCGAGTCTCTTATAATTCTTCAATACATCGACGAGGCCTGGCCAACTTCCCAGCCATTTCTGCCATCCGACCCATATGACCGTGCTCTTGCCCAATTCTGGGCCGACTTCGTAGACAAAAAGGTAAGAATAGTGTAAAATGCACAGAGCGTTCTCTTTGCTTTTCAGATTTTGCGGGATTCATTTGCCCTACTAATGTTGTCTGGCTTGTAGATCTACGAGGCAGTATCTAGTATAATCAGATCCAATGGGGATGCTCTGGAGGAATCCAAGCGTGATATTTTGGAGAATCTGGAACATTTAGAAGGGGCGCTGAAGCAGATGTCGAAGGGAGGGCCTTATTTCGGCGGAGAGGAGTTCGGATTCCTGGATATCGCCTTCATTCCGTTTGCGGCATGATTCCACACTATTGAAATTATTGGGAAATTTAAGCTGCCGTTTCCGCTGCTCCATGCATGGGTTACAAAATGTACGGAGAGGGAGAGCGTCAAGAAAATTGTTCCCACGCCTGAGCGGCTTTTGGAATTCGCCTTAGAAATGAGGAAGAAATTTGCAGACGATTAAGAAAAACTGGTTTCCAAAAGCTTAGTAGACATCTTAGTTTGTAGCGTTTCAATTTAGTGTTGAACGATTGAGTAAAATAATACCGTTGAATGGCAGTCGAGATGCATTAGAGAATGGCGAGGAATTTATAAAATAGCGTAGAATGTGTGTGTTGGTGTTTATTGTTTCGAACTCCCGAAACATCAATGAAGCTTGTATGGAAAAGGAAATGGTATGTTGTGCTCTTTATTTTGTGGATCTTGTAAAACATCGTAAATGAAATATGCATGTGAGATATATTTTTTATTTTTATGAAGAAGGCGTTTTTCAAAGTATAGTGGGGTGCATCTCGTAAATTTTGTACCCATCCTATCAACAACTTAATAATTTTTTGTATTGTTTCTTATTTTTAAAATTATGTTTTAGCTTTTATTTGTAGCACTCGTTTGACGATTCAACTTGCGCCCAGGTCGAGGAAATGTCAAAGTTGAATGCCTCAATATTGAAGCACAATGTAGGCTACGTGTCAACCAATGAAAACATCTTTTGAACAATAAATTAAATTGCTCATACTTGTGTTCCATTGCTACGTTATTCAAAGTTGAGACACGTAATCCAATGGAAAAGTAAGAGCTTGACAAACAATATTAGTGAAAAGATCATCATGTATGCCAATGCTATACAAGCTCCTCCGGATTAGGCTATAGACTTGACCAATCACAACAATCAATGTGGGTGTTTTTCCCGACCATCACTATCATATTTTTCCTAGTTGTCATTTTTCTGGGCGTTAGCTCTCTTTGGGACAACATTTAGATCCTACATGCAGGTTGAAGTTTAATTTTTTTTATTTATATATGGCTATTGCTTATTTTTGGGAATCGATAATGATTGGAGTAGAATCGACAACGATTGGAGTATAATCGTTGTCTATCAGAAGAATCAACAACAATTGGATAAAAATCGATGTTGATTGGAGTAGAATCAATGATGATTGGAACAGAATTAGTGGTGATCAGGAAGAGTCGACAGTGATCAGGCAAAGTCGATGGTGATCCCTGTGTTATGAATCAATAATTAAAAAACACCACGATGGAAGTTCCAAAACTCTATGATATGCATCTTAGATGCCATGGATTTTTCCTAAAATGACTCGCATAGCTCGTCCTAACCTGTTATGATACCAGATGATGCTAAAACTCTAAGTTTGCATAAATAATTTAAACAACAATAAATCAAGATCAATACATGAAATGGAGAATACAAAAACAAAGACACAATGTAAATATAATGGAGTGATTTTTATTGAACATTTGAGGGCATTTTATACAATTTCTTTCTCCTACAATTATGGAGTCAAGTCTTATCACATTATCCTCATATCTCTCCTCTATTCCCTAGTCTTACTCCCACACTCCTATCTCTATGAGTTGTGCATTACAACTATTTACACAATCATGTATTATTTAAATATTAAATAATACTATTATTCAAACCATACATATATGTTCACATTATGAACACTAATTTCCTAACACAAAATTGGGGCAATACAAGTGTAATTTATATGTTTCATGATTTGAATTTAGTTTACTCTATTTTACAAAATTTTATAAGCATCTTGACTATGCATTTGTACACATTTTTTCATGTGGAATGCATGCTCACATATATGAAAAAAGAAGCAGTGAGCACAAACATTTCAAGATCATTCATACCTTTTACTTTTGTGAATTTTTCATTTAAAGTTGTTTTTAAATTTTAATCCAATAGTTTTCAACTACTAGATTAAAATGGGGGAAAACATATCACCCTAAGTTTGGATGATGAAAATTTGGCAATAATCATTTAGAATTTATCTCATGTACCATTCCATTTTTTTCACGTAATGGAATTTTTCATACACGCATCTTGAGCTCAGTCTATTTCTTTGTAGATAATATGTCACATTTGTTAACTCTAAATTTTAAAATACCTATTTACTATATACATAACATATCTTCATACTCATGGTCTTCTTCTATAATTTTCAATACAAATCTTAAATATCTAATGGTAAAATTACCATACAAGGTCAAAATTGTTGGTGTATATAACTTGTTTGTGTGTTGATGATTCATACCTCTCAGACATTTCTCTTAAGTTTGTCAAGCCACCCTCTTGGGATGAATATCTGCTAGACCTTGTTCATATCTTTGCACTACCAACTTGTGATACAGTACATGGATTTTATCATCCTACTGGTATTTCAGAGGATTCCTTCATCTCCTTTATCGAGAGTGCCCCTTTTGGGACTCTTATCACTTCCACTATTTCAGATACCATCATTGATCGATCCTTTTTCTATTATTGTGGGGGTTGCTACTTTTCCTTCACTTCAATTAGGAATCCTTTTGGCGGATGTTCCCTTCTTACACTATGACAGTTCTATGTTCATGGCATTACCTTAAATTCTCATGCACTCATTTGCTATACCTATGTCACATTCCAGTGGACCAGATTCAGAGTTCTTTTTACTACTACCTTCGGTTTCCTTTGCGGAGTGGGTGGACTTCCAGTACTCCAATTATGTCCTTCCTAAGGGCAGGAACATTTGTTGATGTTGTTGGATCATCTTCAATTTACATGCGGAAAACCACATCATCAACACTCTTCTTGGATAATTCATAGAGCTATAATCTATAGATCCGATCACAAAAATCTTTATCAAACCCTTCGTTGAATCTATGTATCCTTGTTTGTGCTCTAGTCTTGAGTGAGGTCCAATGCAGCTTCTCATCCTCTCTTGTCTCTCTTATCTCCTTCATCTCTTATTTTCTCATTCTTCCAGAGAGATTGCAGTTTGTACATGTGTACCTTATTAAGCATTTAGTTACTAGGACCCATATGACACGTCATATTTCTTAGGTTGTTTAGGGGAGTCTTTTATCTCTTGTAAGTGAATTTTTTTCCCTTATGGGTTTTCCTCTATTACCCGGGATACTTATTGTATATTGGTGCCTCATCAGGCCTAATTTCCAAGACCCATTTCCCTTTTCCTCTTCTTATTTTCTAAAAATATTGTTGGTACATGGGTACCTTATTAGGTATTTAGTTTCTAGGACACATTGACACATATTTATTAGTTGTCTAGGGGATTTCTCTTTTTGTTCTAACTTTCCATGACTACCACCATAGCTTCGATGAAGGGGGTGTCCGTGTCTATGAATTGTCTCATCATCATTTGGTATCTTGTCCACCAAATATGGTTAGTAATATCACTTAGTGATATCATAATTCTTTAGGGTTAGTTAAGGTTTCTATTGTCCACGTGTCATGCACGAGAGTTACATAACACTCCTATATGTACATTTTATTTATGATATATGAGAATGTTAGACCCCATTTCTTTCATGTTTTATTTTGATTTTTGATTTGATTTTTTCTTACAACTTGGAATGTTCATGTCACCATTGGAAGTGCAACCTCTTTGATGTGCACTAGTTTTGGTATTGATCCTCACAGAAATAACTGATAAAAACATGTCATTGATTTTGAACAAAGCTGACGTTTTATCTCTTTAGTCATAAAAAATCATTTATTAAAACCACAAGTCATCCCAACCATTTTCAAGTCAATTGATTGGAAAAAAATTCACATAATTCAAATTTAAGAGCACAATCAAATTACCGATTGAAAGGGACACATCTATTACATATTTTTTAATCATCTATTACATATTTGGGTCTTCAAGAGAGCTATGGTTTTGAAGAATATTAATCCATAATATATTAAGTTACAATCATGACAAAATGAGAAGATAATCAAGAGCTTACAATGCATAAGATAAACGTTCCTGAACCATATTTGAGCATAAAGCTTCGCATGTCAAAATTTGTCAGACAAGCCAAATCCATATGTTGTTTAAACCCTAGATTGTCAATTTTCCCCCTTCAATTTAAGGTCATCCAATTTTTTATAGAAATAGATCCAAAATAATTATAAAATAGACTGATTTAATCCATTTTAACACTAACACACACTTTCATTTACCGTCATTATAGATTTTTAATAAATAAAAAATTGATTAATACATAGTTTACGATCTATGGCTTTATTGTATTTATGGTTTAAATTACATTTACACATGTATTTAGTAATTAGATTATACTCTAGTATTTATATTAAAAGATGATACATAAGATTTTCATTCCACAACACCTTCAATCAACATGTATCATTAATTAAACAAAATTATTCTAATGTTTCTATATTTCATTTCCACATAACTAGAAAGAGGAGCTAAACTATAGGACAAGCAAGCTTCTCCTAACCATACAAACACGCATCAAGCCCATGTAAAAGGTTTGCTTAAGATGTGCCAAATACCACTGAAAATACAAATGAAACCTAACCATACATGTTCTCCAATTATATCTTCTAGATTCTCCACACTAACAAATCCTCCCTCCTTCAAAATGAGACTTGAGAAAATAACCAAATATAACAATTGGCTTAAACGCAAGGTTCATAAATAAAAATGGCATTGGGATTTTATTTTGATGGGGTTCATAATGTACGAAAATGATGTAAAATCTTGTTTGTAAGACCCAAAGTTAATTTATTTCATTTTGAGTGTTCAAAATCAATAGGCCCAAGTTCTCTTCGAGAACTTGGGTTTGTTGTTGACAAGAATAACTCTTTGAACTAGTTTCCTTTTCCCCTCGTTCTGCATCAATAACAAAATTGTTAAATTTTACACAATTAACTTGTGCAACAATTGTTAGATTCAAACTCTGCATCGTGAAATAGTTATCATTTTCTTACGTTGAACACTTACCAAGATTAAATATATCTTTTGTAGTTACATAAATTTGTGTCACTCATACTTATATCGAGAAAGAAACCAAAAAGGACATCACACATATAAGTCCCTTCAAATTCATATTGCTCCTTGTTTCAAAAATACATATATTTATGATATTTTATTAATAGGCAACATAATTCTACACCCATTCTATAATATATAATAGAGTTTATTATTCTTTTTAACACCTTTTAATCTATGTTTACGTTTCAAAAAATTATTAGGCATTCACCTTTGTAGTTGCTAGAAAGTGTCAAAATCCAACAATATATTGGGAGCATATTTTTCCCAAACATAATTTGAACTCTCTTAATTTACACATTATAACCTTTGTTTAGTTGTGAATTCGCATCAAGAACCGGACCAAAAGAAGTTTCAAAAAGGTGTTTGACATTTAATGATTGTGTTTTACTCAAAATACCTACACATTTGAAAGTCCGAGACTCCAAAGACAGTCAAGCGTTCAAAATGCTCAATATGCCCCACCTCTTTTCTTACGTAAGGGCGTACGACATGAGAACGCCTTTGGTGGTACTCGAAACAGTCTGATTTAATATACAAAACATCTTTTCACCGCCATTGCGTTGGTGAGTGTGGCGCGATGCTTCTAGGGAACTAGAAACTGGTCCAGACTTGCCTACCCTCTTTTGTTATTTATATCCCCTGTATTCTCATCGTCGAATAAGTATCGATCTATACTTTGCAATTGTTTCCGTCTCACAGTTTGTTTCCAAGAGTGATTTTTGATGGAGGAAGTGAAAGTGCTGAGCTTTTGGCCGAGTCCCTTCGGTATGCGCGTTCAGATTGGATTGGAAGAGAAAGGCGTCAATTACGAATACCAAGAAGAAAATCTTACCGTCAAGAGCGACCTGCTCTTGCGAATGAATCCAGTGCTCAAGAAAATACCTGTTCTTATTCACAACGGGAATCCCATCTGCGAATCTCTTATAATTCTTCAATACATCGACGAGGCCTGGCCAGCTTCCCAGCCATTTCTGCCATCCGACCCATATAACCGTGCTCTTGCCCGATTCTGGGCTGATTTCGTAGACAAAAAGGTAAGAACTAATATAAACAATGCAATGCACAGAGCGTCCTCTCTGTTTTTCCATGTTTGTGAGATTTTTCGGGATTCAGTTTCCATACTAATGTTTTCTGGTTTGTAGATCTACGAGGCAGGAACTCGTATAACCAGATCGAAAGGGGATGCTCTGGAGGAGGCCAAGCGTGACATGTTGGAGAATCTGGAACATTTAGAAGGGGCGCTGAAGCAGTTGTCGAAGGGAGGGCCTTATTTCGGCGGAGAGGAGTTTGGGTTTCTGGATATTGCCTACATTCCGTTTGCGTCATGGTTCCACAGTCATGAAATTATTGGGAATTTTAAGCTGCCGTTGGAGACTCGATATCCGCTGCTCCATGCGTGGGTTACAAAATGTATGGAGAGGGAGAGCGTGAAGAAGAGTCTTCCCACGCCTGAGCGGGTTTTGGAATTCGCGTTACAAATCAGGAAGAAATTTGTGGTCGATTAAAAAAAATTGGTGCCAGTTGCCACCGATAAAATCATGTCTCCAAAGCTTAGGTAGCGTGTTTGTAGCGTTTCAATTTAGTGTTGAACGGTTGAATAAAATAATCGAAGCTCACGGCAGTCGAGATGAATAAAATAATCGAAGCTCACGGCAGTCGAGATGAATAAAATAATCGAAGCTCACGGCAGTCGAGATGCAACTTGCATCGTTCAATTTATTAGGGAATGGTGAGGAATTCATATAATACTTAGCGTTGAATTAACGATCTGTGTTTTTTTGTTATAAACTGAGGAATGTATGGTGGTATGTTGTGCTCTTTACTTTTGTCTATCTTGTAAAAGATCATAAATGTAATATGCATGTGAGATTTTTTAGTTGTTTTTTATGGAAAAGGTGTATTCTAAAGTATAGTGGAGGGCATGTTGTCAAATTTGAACCCATTGTACCAACAACATAATAATTTTTTATTGCTTTCTATTTTTAAAATTGCGTTTTGGTTTTTATTTGTGTACATGGTTTGACGATTTTAACTTGTGGTCAGGTTAGAGAAAATGTCAAAGTTGAATGTCCCAATATCAAAACACGGTGTAGATTATGTCTCAACCAACGCAATCATCTTTTGAATGATAAATGAAATTGCTCATACTTGTGGTCCAATGTTACGTCATTCAAAGCTGAGACAATTAATCCAATGAAAAAGTAAGAGCTTGACAACCAATATTAGTCAAAAGATCATCATGTATGCCAATGCTATACAAGCTCACTCATCAAGCTCCTTTAGATCAGGGTATAGACTTGACCAATCACAACAATCAATGTTGGTCTTTTTCCCAACTATCATGACCTATTATTTCATCCAATTTCATGTTATCGATCATGGTGAAAATGGGGATGTGAGAGGTGGGGGAAAGCCCCTCAAGGTTGTGCCCTCCACTACAGACACAAATGTCCCACTCGTGTTGTCTGTAGCATAGCCATGACATAACTATATGTTCCCTCTTCTATGATGCATCAATTTTTTAGTTGATAATGAGACTACAAGGAAAATAAAACCAATAAAAAATGTAATAGGTAGATTTACCTCCAATCAAGGGACTCCTGCTCGTCAAATCAGTCATTTGTTTACCCTAACACACGGTCGAAACATCATAGGGTCAAAGCATGGTTTTTATACATGTGGACAATTGCGGTAAACATTGTGCATCAACAACCAAAAGTATCTGGATTATTCATCACCCTGACACTGATCAAAAACAACCTTCGTGTCACTTAGACAATGCCTTTGATATAATTAAGGAAACATTTTGTGTACATTGAATATTTTTTGTTCTTGAATAATTTGTTATTAGTATGCTCTCTTCCTATTCCTAAAGATAAGGTGGAACTACTCAAATGGTCAATTTTCTACATACATCTATAATACTTTTGTCACCCCCTCCATACCATCCCTACTATAGATATTAAAGCTCATTACACTCGATCTATGATATTTTCACCACCCCCTTCCCTGTCTTTCTTACCATAAATATTAGAGCCCATTACACCACGACAACACTAGCATGGTGACCTTCCCCAACAAAAAGAGATGTTTTTATATTGGTTAAATAAGGATCTCTACTATTATGACAAGAAACAATGGTACATCTAACTTCACGGAATTTTTAAGCTCAAGACAAATGAATTGCTCCATATCCTCCCTTGGAAGAGCCTTCACTTGGAATACCATCCAAAAGCCTTCCTCCAAATGACTTATGTGGTCACACAAATGTTATTGCCACTTTTGTAGGGGTGACGAACCCCAACTCACTTATATGTTCTTGTAAATTGATTGGAATAAAACATGTGTATTTAGTATTAAACTACAATATGATCCTAATATGTATACACATACATATATGGATGAAACATGAGGTTTCTCATTATTTTAACGGTTCAACGGTAAGTTGAACACTACAACTTAACATGCGTCATTAAGCTATGCACATACATGGTTTGGTCAGTATACGATTATATAACTACAACCTAACATGTCTAATTAAGCTCTGCTCATATAGGGTAAGTATAAGATTATATACCTTGAACACTTCAACTCCTAATAATTGCAAAACACATATATTTCAGCAAATGTTTCAATCGGCCGCAAACTTCTTCCTGATTTGTAATCCAAACTCCAAAACCGCCCTATCCCTCACGTAAGTTCGCAGGGGGTAGTGAGTTGGCTGCTGACTGGGCACTGTCCAGTGTTTCACGGAGCTAAAAAAAGTTAACGGAACCTGTGTCTTTTCAGCGCCTCCACTGACTGCTCAACCAACCCAAGTCATTTCAACGCCTCCCCTGACTGCTCAACCATACCTATTCACATTTATTGTTTTGAATATGCTGCGCCATTTCAAAGTATCTTTCAAATATATATTGAATGCTACCATTAATTGCTGCCTAAATTATATTCATTAAACTATTTACTCCACTTTTTGGCGCCACTGTTCTGTTTTTTTAATTATTTTTACATAAATGATTTATTTAAGTATTGCAAAAAAGAACAGTAGTCATATTTCATTCAGTTTTATGGAAGTTGAAGGAGATTTCTGAAGGTTGGCTATGAGAAAAGAACATTGCTCATGACAGGGAAAATTTGGAAATAATCTGTACATTGCAAATCAGGTAAGAACATTATATTTTTTAAAATCAGTGATAAGTTCAACTCATCTTGTTTATTAATTTATTAAGTTTTTGAACTACTTTGCCAGTCATCTATCAAAGTTGAAAGGAATAACAATTCTGGTTAGTGTTTGCAAGATTTATTTGAAACAAGGCTAATTGAAAACAAAGAAATTATAAGTTGAATGGTAATTCAGATTCTTATATCTAATATTCAAGGTAAGATTTTTCCTGAGAGAGTTTTTGTTACAACAATACAACAACATATTACGTTGTCGCCCAATCTAAATGATGGAATACGTTATATTTACAGGCTATGGTCATTATAGTGTATAAAACTATGATGCCACATTCTTATGTGCCTACGGGATCTATATCAAAGTAGGTTGTTTTCCCACGTAATACGTTGTTGCGTCAACGACATGAAGTTCTAAAGATTTTTTTGCACATCATAGTATTATGAAACTATTCAAATTTGTTTCATTATATTACTTTAAAATAATTTCAAATCCTTTCCCTCCTACTATGAGTACAACAATTTAACAACACATTACGTTGTTGCCCGCGATAACGATGACCTGACTCGTTACTAGGCTCCATAAGGTACATGGTGTACTGTATAAAACTATAATTTAAGATCTTAGTGCGCCTACAGGATCTATATCTAAGAAGGTGGTTTCTCAACGTAATACGTTGTTTCTTTGACGACCTGCATTTTTAAAGTTTGTTTAGCACTGAATAATCTATTAAAAGTTGTTTGATTCAATTAAACTGGAATACTTTCCAATTCATCCTCTCACAATTTAATTTCGACACGACGACAACGTATTACGTTGTCACCCAGACTAAATGGTGGAACACGATATTTTTACAAGCTATATTCATTATAGTTGGTGTACCTCTTAGCTCAGTAGATCCTCCTCAAGGAGCATGTCACGTTCTCATATTCATGTTGTTGTTCTTCTCTACAACCGTGCCCTCAATCTTTCTTTGTATGCATACACCTATCTTTTCGAACAATCAGCATTGAAGTCTGACTTCCAAGCATATAACCAATGACAAGTACTTTGAGTAAGGTTGCTGACTGCCCTAACTGTCCACATTTACCTTTTAACTCCTAGCTACTAGTCCATTTATCCAACCTCAACACTCCATTTCTTCTCGAGTTCTAAAAAAAACACTCTCTCTTTGTCTCCATGCAAACTGTCTTAACTCAACAACACTCTTTTATGAACCTTAAATATCCTTGAATGCATATATAAAACTTCATCTTTGTTCTCCCTTGCGGAGGTAATCCTTTATGAGATTCTGTTATGCAAGATTTATCATCAAACAAGGCTCTTGAAAACAAAGAAATTATAATGAATGGTAATTCAGATTCTTATTCTAATATTCAAGGTAAGATTTTTCCTGAGAGATTCTTTACCAATACTTCACAGGTTACGTTGGCCCAATCGTGTGGTACGTTAATTACAGGATCATTATAAGTATCATGATCCTATTATTAGGTTGTCACGGGATCATACTAAATGATGGTTGTTTTCCCACGTACTATTTTTACGAAGATAAAGTGCACATTATAGTGTATAAAACTGCAATGCACCATTTGTTTCTTATGTACCTAAAGGATCTCAAATCCTTTCCCTCCTACTATGAGTACAACAATTTAACAACACATTACGTTGTTGCCCGCGATAACGATGACCTGACTCGTTACTAGGCTCCATAAGGTACATGGTGTACTGTATAAAACTATAATTTAAGATCTTAGTGCGCCTACAGGATCTATATCTAAGAAGGTGGTTTCTCAACGTAATACGTTGTTTCTTTGACGACCTGCATTTTTAAAGTTTGTTTAGCACTGAATAATCTATTAAAAGTTGTTTGATTCAATTAAACTGGAATACTTTCCAATTCATCCTCTCACAATTTAATTTCGACACGACGACAACGTATTACGTTGTCACCCGGACTAAATGGTGGAACACGATATTTTTACAAGCTATATTCATTATAGTTGGTGTACCTCTTAGCTCAGTAGATCCTCCTCAAGGAGCATGTCACGTTCTCATATTCATGTTGTTGTTCTTCTCTACAACCGTGCCCTCAATCTTTCTTTGTATGCATACACCTATCTTTTCGAACAATCAGCATTGAAGTCTGACTTCCAAGCATATAGCCAATGACAAGTACTTTGAGTAAGGTTGCTGACTGCCCTAACTGTCCACATTTACCTTTTAACTCCTAGCTACTAGTCCATTTATCCAACCTCAACACTCCATTTCTTCTCGAGTTCTAAAAAAAACACTCTCTCTTTGTCTCCATGCAAACTGTCTTAACTCAACAACACTCTTTTATGAACCTTAAATATCCTTGAATGCATATATAAAACTTCATCTTTGTTCTCCCTTGCGGAGGTAATCCTTTATGAGACTGTTATGCACCCGATTTATCATCAAACAAGGTCTTCAAATGATACCATTCAATGATCAATTCTGCCCTTCACAGGTTTTGGCCCACGTGTGTGCAATGAAGGATCATCAAAGTATCAAATCCTATTATTAGGTTGTCACCCATACTAAATGATGGAGCGCACTATTTTTACAAGATATAGTAATTATAGTGTATAAAACTGCAATGCACCATTTCTTATGTGCCTAAAGGATCTAAATCCTTTCCCTCCTACTATGAGTACAACAATTTAACAACACATTACGTTGTTGCCCGCGATAACGATGACCTGACTCGTTACTAGGCTCCATAAGGTACATGGTGTACTGTATAAAACTATAATTTAAGATCTTAGTGCGCCTACAGGATCTATATCTAAGAAGGTGGTTTCTCAACGTAATACGTTGTTTCTTTGACGACCTGCATTTTTAAAGTTTGTTTAGCACTGAATAATCTATTAAAAGTTGTTTGATTCAATTAAACTGGAATACTTTCCAATTCATCCTCTCACAATTTAATTTCGACACGACGACAACGTATTACGTTGTCACCCAGACTAAATGGTGGAACACGATATTTTTACAAGCTATATTCATTATAGTTGGTGTACCTCTTAGCTCAGTAGATCCTCCTCAAGGAGCATGTCACGTTCTCATATTCATGTTGTTGTTCTTCTCTACAACCGTGCCCTCAATCTTTCTTTGTATGCATACACCTATCTTTTCGAACAATCAGCATTGAAGTCTGACTTCCAAGCATATAGCCAATGACAAGTACTTTGAGTAAGGTTGCTGACTGCCCTAACTGTCCACATTTACCTTTTAACTCCTAGCTACTAGTCCATTTATCCAACCTCAACACTCCATTTCTTCTCGAGTTCTAAAAAAAACACTCTCTCTTTGTCTCCATGCAAACTGTCTTAACTCAACAACACTCTTTTATGAACCTTAAATATCCTTGAATGCATATATAAAACTTCATCTTTGTTCTCCCTTGCGGAGGTAATCCTTTATGAGACTGTTATGCACCCGATTTATCATCAAACAAGGTCTTCAAATGATACCATTCAATGATCAATTCTGCCCTTCACAGGTTTTGGCCCACGTGTGTGCAATGAAGGATCATCAAAGTATCAAATCCTATTATTAGGTTGTCACCCATACTAAATGATGGAGCGCACTATTTTTACAAGATATAGTAATTATAGTGTATAAAACTGCAATGCACCATTTCTTATGTGCCTAAAGGATCTAAATCCTTTCCCTCCTACTATGAGTACAACAATTTAACAACATATTACGTTGTTACCCGCGATAACGATGACCTGACTCGTTACTAGGCTCCATAAGGTACATGGTGTACTGTATAAAACTATAATTTAAGATCTTAGTGCGCCTACAGGATCTATATCTAAGAAGGTGGTTTCTCAACGTAATACGTTGTTTCTTTGACGACCTGCATTTTTAAAGTTTGTTTAGCACTGAATAATCTATTAAAAGTTGTTTCATTCAATTAAACTGGAATACTTTCCAATTCATCCTCTCACAATTTAATTTCGACACGACGACAACGTATTACGTTGTCACCCGGACTAAACGGTGGAACACGATATTTTTACAAGCTATATTCATTATAGTTGGTGTACCTCTTAGCTCAGTAGATCCTCCTCAAGGAGCATGTCACGTTCTCATATTCATGTTGTTGTTCTTCTCTACAACCGTGCCCTCAATCTTTCTTTGTATGCATACACCTATCTTTTCGAACAATCAGCATTGAAGTCTGACTTCCAAGCATATAGCCAATGACAAGTACTTTGAGTAAGGTTGCTGACTGCCCTAACTGTCCACATTTACCTTTTAACTCCTAGCTACTAGTCCATTTATCCAACCTCAACACTCCATTTCTTCTCGAGTTCTAAAAAAAACACTCTCTCTTTGTCTCCATGCAAACTGTCTTAACTCAACAACACTCTTTTATGAACCTTAAATATCCTTGAATGCATATATAAAACTTCATCTTTGTTCTCCCTTGCGGAGGTAATCCTTTATGAGACTGTTATGCACCCGATTTATCATCAAACAAGGTCTTCAAATGATACCATTCAATGATCAATTCTGCCCTTCACAGGTTTTGGCCCACGTGTGTGCAATGAAGGATCATCAAAGTATCAAATCCTATTATTAGGTTGTCACCCATACTAAATGATGGAGCGCACTATTTTTACAAGATATAGTAATTATAGTGTATAAAACTGCAATGCACCATTCTTATGTGCCTAAAGGATCTAAATCCTTTCCCTCCTACTATGAGTACAACAATTTAACAACATATTACGTTGTTGCCCGTGATAACGATGACCTGACTCGTTACTAGGCTCCATAAGGTACATGGTGTACTATATAAAACTATAATTTAAGATCTTAGTGCGCCTACAGGATCTATATCTAAGAAGGTGGTTTCTCAACGTAATACGTTGTTTCTTTGACGACCTACATTTTTAAAGTTTGTTTAGCACTGAATAATCTATTAAAAGTTGTTTGATTCAATTAAACTGGAATACTTTCCAATTCATCCTCTCACAATTTAATTTCGACACGACGACAACGTATTACGTTGTCACCCGGACTAAATGGTGGAACACGTTATTTTTACAAGCTATATTCATTATAGTTGGTGTACCTCTTAGCTCAGTAGATCCTCCTCAAGGAGCATGTCACGTTCTCATATTCATGTTGTTGTTCTTCTCTACAACCGTGCCCTCAATCTTTCTTTGTATGCATACACCTATCTTTTCGAACAATCAGCATTGAAGTCTGACTTCCAAGCATATAGCCAATGACAAGTACTTTGAGTAAGGTTGCTGACTGCCCTAACTGTCCACATTTACCTTTTAACTCCTAGCTACTAGTCCATTTATCCAACCTCAACACTCCATTTCTTCTCGAGTTCTAAAAAAAACACTCTCTCTTTGTCTCCATGCAAACTGTCTTAACTCAACAACACTCTTTTATGAACCTTAAATATCCTTGAATGCATATATAAAACTTCATCTTTGTTCTCCCTTGCGGAGGTAATCCTTTATGAGACTGTTATGCACCCGATTTATCATCAAACAAGGTCTTCAAATGATACCATTCAATGATCAATTCTGCCCTTCACAGGTTTTGGCCCACGTGTGTGCAATGAAGGATCATCAAAGTATCAAATCCTATTATTAGGTTGTCACCCATACTAAATGATGGAGCGCACTATTTTTACAAGATATAGTAATTATAGTGTATAAAACTGCAATGCACCATTCTTATGTGCCTAAAGGATCTAAATCCTTTCCCTCCTACTATGAGTACAACAATTTAACAACATATTACGTTGTTGACGATAACGATGACCTGACTCATTACTAGGCTCCATAAGGTACATGGTGTACTGTATAAAACTATAATTTAAGATCTTAGTGCGCCTACAGGATCTTTATCTAAGAAGGTGGTTTCTCAACGTAATACGTTGTTTCTTTGACGACCTGCATTTTTAAAGTTTTTTTAGCACTGAATAATCTATTAAAAGTTGTTTGCATTCAATTAAACTGGAATAATTTCCAATTCATCCTCTCACAATTTAATTTCGACACGACGACAATGTATTACGTTGTCACCCGGACTAAATGGTGGAACACGATATTTTTACAAGCTATATTCATTATAGTTGGTGTACCTCTTAGCTCAGTAGATCCTCCTCAAGGAGCATGTCATGTTCTCATATTCATGTTGTTGTTCTTCTCTACAACCATGCCCTCAATCTTTCTTTGTATGCATACACCTATCTTTTCGAACAATCAGCATTGAAGTCTGACTTCCAAGCATATAGCCAATGACAAGTACTTTGAGTAAGGTTGCTGACTACCCTAACTGTCCACATTTACCTTTTAATTCCTAGCTACTAGTCCATTTATCCAACCTCAACACTCCATTTCTTCTCGAGTTCTAAAAAAAACACTCTCTCTTTGTCTCCATGCAAACTGTCTTAACTCAACAACACTCTTTTATGAACCTTAAATATCCTTGAATGCATATATAAAACTTCATCTTTGTTCTCCCTTGCGGAGGTAATCCTTTATGAGACTAGCCTTGTTTATGCACGTGATTTATCATCAAACAAGGTCTTCAAATGATTTTAAACAATTCAGCCCTTCACAGGTTTTGGCCCAAGTGTGTACAATGCAAGGATCATCAAAGTATATCCTGAATAAAGTTGTACCCTACTAAATGATGGAGTGCACTATTTTTACATGGGATATAACAATTGTAGTGTATAAAACTGCAATGCAACATACTGCAATGTGCCTAAAGGATTTCCCTCCTAACTATGAATACAGCAATTTAACAACATATTATGTTGTTCTTGATGTCTATACCTGACTTGTTACTAGGCTGCCAACTTACATGGTTACTATATAATCCTATAATTTAAGATCACATGACCTACAGTTGCATCATATATCAAAGAACTAGTGACTTTTTCAATGGATGAAAAAGTTGGTGAATAGAGCACATTTTAAATTTGCTTAAGTGGAAATAATCTTTCATGGTAGTTGATGCTCAGCTGAAATCAATGCTATTAGGTTGTAAATTCACTCTTTGTGTATATTGTTAGAATATATAAATTTAAATTATAGATAAATGGTTGCTATCAAATTTTTAAAATTCTAATATTCATTTTCAAATACAGTGTACCTCTTAGTGTAGATCCTTCAAGGAGCATGTCATGTTCTCATATTCATGTTGTTGTTCATTTGAAGAATCTTGCCAAGGTTAAGGAAGATCAAAAAAGACGTGTAATGTTTAATAGGTTGGGGGAAATTATGCACCATTCAAATAATGAGGAGAGTGCTATTCAAATGGCACAAGATTTTGTTACAGAATTTGCGGACGAGATAAAATTTATTAAATATTGGCAGGAACACTGGCTTCTAAGAATTGGAATGTGGGTGAGACATCTACGGACTTTAAAGCATGCTGGGCAAGAAACAAATGCTGCAATAGAGGCATATCACTCTATACTTAAGAGTAAGTGGTTATCCTCCATTCGAAAAGCATCTCATCGCAGGGTTGAAGCTGATACATCAGTTAATCACAGTTGTTTTTATATATTATTGGTGGAGTCAATGTTGTAAGGAAAGTGGGTTCTACCATAACTTCAAAGTGGAGAAACTAGAAAATAACCAATGGCTGCATGCACAATCCATTCCTGATTATTATGTCACCTTCCATACCTCTGACCCACGGTTAGCATGGGTTCGTAGCCAGACGGATGATACTTGTCACTATGAAGTATGGTATCAAACCCCACATTTGGCAATGTGTGAATGTGGAGTGTCAAAGAATGGGTACTTATGTAAGCACGTAATTAAAGTGAATATGATGAAAAAGAATTCAACGAGAGAAAACTTTAATGTTCAGGTATTCTAGGCAAAATGTTTTTCAAGATTTTCCAACATAGTAATTTATTGTATCTAAATTCTATTAATTTTGGTTTTTATTCAAATCTTTGATTTATTATACTAATTTGTAATGTTCTCCAGGGTTTATTTTGTGCTCCAAATGTTGCATGTGGAGATGAACATGTGGTTGATGATCCTTTTGGTCAAGCATGGAATCCTCCAAACACCTGTGAAGACTCTATGCATGTTTTGCAACAAGATAAACATGTTATAAATGAAGAAGATGAACACTTGAGCCCACAAGTGAGAAGGATCAGAAAAATAGTAGATAACAGTCTTGTTGGTCCTCTAAACAAGTCATTTCTTACTTTATTAGAGAATACACTTGTGGAAACAACAAACCGATTGAGGGGAAGCCAAATATCTTCTATATTAGGTGTGCAACATCCTGAGGCACAACCGTTTAGACCTGTAGATGATGGATTCAACAATACACTTCATCGAGAGAGAGATTTTATAGAGAAGATGTTGAATCGAAGGCGCCCATGTCCAACAAATAGGAAAGCTAGTTTTCCTATTGTAAAAAAGAGTCGTGTATCACGTCGACTAACATGGGAGGATGAATTAAAAAGAGCAGCGAGATAGGGAAAGGGGGCTTGTTGAAGAACTTGAAGATGAGACCAACACAAATGGAATTTAAGGGGGAACAACTATTGTTATATTTTCAACCACAGGTGTGGTCTATATAATTGTGTTTGATATGATGACATTTTGATATCCTTGAATCATAGACTTCTATGTTGTAATCATTCTTCCCTCATATCCAATATTTTATCCTTTTCACAGAAATTAAATTTTATGTGTTGTAAAAATTTAAGGGTATTCATTTCCTACTTTGATTGCAGCAGTTCAACAACATATTATGTTGTTACCCTTGAGAAATGATGAACAAACACATTATTAGTTTACAAGATATGCTCATTATAATATCTAAAACTGTGATACCATCTTTTTATGCTCCTACATGATCTATACCAAAGTAGGTTATTTCTCAACGTAATACGTTGTTGCCTCAACAAAATGGATTTTTAATGTTTATTTTGCATTTTATAATGTTATGTATCTATTCAAGGTTGTTTAATTCAATCACTTTGTAATAATTTCCCACTTATGCCCTTCTACTTTAATTAAAATAGTTCAACAACGTATTGTGTTGTCATCCGTAATAAATGATGCAAGTTTCAATATTTATACAAATTTGTCACTTTTTAACAAAGGATATCCGTTTATCTCTTTATAAAAGTTACCCTAATCATGTGTATACAATGTTCTTATAGATTTGTTCTATCATGTAGTCGGCGACACTAAACATCTAAGGTAGCAGTGTTGTCTGTTGGTGCAAGAGAATTGGATTAGATGAATAAACAACAAGCTTTTGAAGGGTTCGCTATCATTTTTTTTGCAAATGCAAGAACATTACCCCACACTTAGATAGTTTCCTATTGGTACGTCCCTTTCTTGGTATCATTTTTCATCAATCTCAAAACCATCGTTAGTAACTATCTTTGGGTATTGAGCCAAAAATATGAGCGTAACAAAAATATTGTCCATATCGGTAAACACAAATAATTTTTTTAATGAAAACTTCATTTTCAACAATCTAAGTGCAATACATGAATGTGAATACGTGAGAAAGAGATCATGTTCAGAGATTGAAGGCAGAAAATAAAATAGAAAACATATTATCAATTGATTACTGCATTATCAATGATTACTACCTTTGTCAAGATGTTGGGAGGATGCTGGCAAAGTTTGTGGAGCTTGGCTTTGCACCTGCCAATTGCATTTGCTTGAAAGTTTCGAAGTTATTTTCAACTAACCCATTTTTTTGCACATCCAACAATCATTACAGTTCATTAGACCACATACCTTTTAGGCATTTTGTCAAACAATTCACATGCTTGCACATTTTGCATACAGATCATGTCAGGGCACTTGAAACTAAAACATCTGATGATAATGAGAATAATGTCATCTTTCCAACACTATTATCAAATGTCATCTCTTGGCAGAATTTCTACGTGTGTTGCTAGAAAAGTGAACTAAGATCCTGACACTTTCTTTCTTTCAAGGTGAACACGTAGATGTTGTTCAGTATATTTGTGTTGTTTTCAAATATTATTCCATATAATAGTTGGGAGCATTGGTTGATTACACCTTGTACTACAACCTCAAAAAATCCATCTATACGACTTTAAATTGATTATGAGACTTAATTAATTCTCTTTCAAATGGTGTGTTTCCTTCTTCAATAGGGCAATTACAACAATTGCAAAACAGATCTTTCAAATTGTGCCTGAAGCTTTTGCATACAACTGTGTAACTCTTGTCATACATTGAATTTAGCCATCAGATAAACATTGGACACCAACTCAAAATCTGCCAACTTTGGAGATCACAGAATCAAAATTCAGTATGTATCAGAAAAATTAACCATGTCCATAGGAAATGTCAAAGGATCAAATCAATGTAAAAAGCTAATTTATGTGGATATATAAGTATCGTTGTACATAAGATATCTGATACAACAAATTTTTACAAGTTAATTTACGAAGCATGGACATATGCAGCTCAGAATACATCTCTCTCCCTCTCCTCTTCTATCTCTCTATATATACACCATGAAACATACAAAATTGTTAAGAGACATTTCTCGGCCAAAAGCAAAGAAAATGGTATGTACCAGAGAACATATAAGTAATGTGTTTTGGGTCTTCGCAGCGGGGTAAGTGTTTTATTTCAATTTTATTTTTTTGAGCATTTTTCCATGTTCTTTTTCAGACTTTCCTGGGGTGCGCTTCAGTTGCACATCTGTTGTATCCAATACATCTCCTGACTGTACTTGAGCTATATCCGAATAGAAATGTTATTTGGTCTTGTTCAGACCACAGCTGAAGAGTACTAATATGATGAATTTTCTCATTAAAAATGTGATATTTGAATAAGTACAGCCAGTGAAAGATATGCAACTCCAATCTAGTGACTGCAAAGTGATGCCTAGCTTGCCTTGGCTCGTTTTGCAGATGAGCAAGGAAGAAACATCAGACACATCCAAAGCAATGAATATGGGTCTTCCATTAGTGTTCTATAGCCATTGCCACTCTAGTGAACACTTGAAACAAATATATGATATTCAGACACTGTACCATTCAAATGAACTTTAATTTTTTCATGATTATCTAAAATTTCAACATATTGCAAAGGTCATAGCAAACTCGATAACTTTAAATACTATTAATAAGATACACGTGTATAGAGAAGGTATGCATAATCCCATTCATCTAATATGGACAGGAAAAACAACAATAATAAATAAATAGTCTCAACAGCAATAATAAATGCTATCAATAAATTTGACAGGAAAAACTCATTACATTTTACAAGTCATGTCAGAAGAAGAGCCAAAAGAGGATTTTGGCATAAAATTGGCACTACATATGGATCTTACATTATTTTCTCGTTCAAGGAGAAAAACCATAACATTAAACTTGATTTTTTCTTTGACATAACTGAGTATCTTGGCAATTGTTTTACAAATAATGATACAATTGATTGTAATATCAAAACTTCAACAAATTAAATCTGAGAGCTCTTCAAATTTCTCCGTTGCTTGTTAACAGCAATGGAGTTTCGCGCTTCCATCCATCCTCGAATTTTTCTTTTATTTCCTTTCATCTCATCAGGCGTAAGGTGTGTGTGAACTGATGCAACACTCTTGATACCCTTTAATCTTTTTCCCTGATATGTTTACAAACAATGGGCATATCAGTAAATAAAACTATGCAAACGTAAATGATAAAATAAGTTTATCAAAATTATAAATAAGATATTGTGTGGTCACCTGTTGTTGGGAAGAATGGATCCTTTCTGAAAGTTGCATCTCAGTATCACCTTCACTATTACGTTGCTACAAAAATGAAGGATTATTGATGCAAATTATTTCCTACATTAACTCGAAGAAAAAAACACAAATATTTTAAATGTTTTTATATTTGACTCCTAGAAGAAATTAGCAATGTAAATCTTAAGTTTACGTAACTTACCAAATCAGATGAAGCATGACCCGTTTTATGTATAATTTGTATGGAATCAACAATATTGGATAACATTTTTACGTTTCTTACCACAAGCTTATTTGGTTGTTCCTCTTCATTCTACAAACAATCAATTCATATAAATACTATATAATACAATTAAAGAACATGATTGTTAGAAAGAAAGAAAATTATAAGTAAAATGATATTGGGGTAAGGGAAGCTCCTGTAACAGCTGCAACAGTCAAGTAAGGGAAGCCAAGTTGGTATGAAAAGTACATAGTTTCATCGTGAATAATATGTTTCCATCGTATAAAATATTATAGGGAAAATGCAAACCAGTTTTGAAAGATAAATACATAGAGGAATACTGCATAAGAATGTAATGGAAGGAAATGTATAGGGAAGTAGGAAAAAATTTAAACATTAGACTAGAAAGGAAAATCCTACAGTATTCATTTCCTTGTGTCACCTATGCATGGTAAAATCTGAATATGAGCTCTCAAAATTCTATTGAATACTGAAATAAATAATGCATCATTGATATAGTCAATCAATTGGAAAAAAATAATGTACATCAAAACATAGTTTTACCTCAATTGCAACATTGTCATCTGAATATTCATTCATTCGCTGCAAACATGACAAAATGGATAAGTATACTTATACTGGATATAAAATCAATCAAATGTGCTAAAAACACAATAACATCAATAAAAATACAAATTAACACACCTTTGTCTCTTTTCCATCCTCTTTCTGGTTAATTGCCTTCAAGCAATCTTTAAACCAGATGCAATATGTCTTCTTCGATTCACCAACAGTATCTGCTCCAATATGTGGAAAATGCAATGGAGTGTCATCTACATATGATTCTTCTATGCATATGACAATGCAGTCCCTTTCTAAAGATCGTCCATGGCATTTTGTTCCTGGTTTAGTTGCATGAATTTTAGCAATGCCAACCTTTTTTGCATGGTCAGGCTCTAGGAACATAAAAACTTCTTCTCCTATTGTGAATTCATAGGCAGCCATGTCCTTCGCCTCATTCTTTGGTTTGCCCGGTTCCACCTCAACAAATTTTGAAAAATCAGTCACCTCAATCAATGGATCGGCCATATTTTTTCCCTTATGATCCTCTTTGTTGATTTTTTCTTTATCATTCATATCATTTCCCTCACTTTCTTTTGTTCTAATGGAAATAGGTGTTATTTGCATCGGTGGTTCATGTACCCATGCACTTGAAGTGTATGCTTCAACATTATTCTCTTCCTCATCACTCTGAAGCGGTAAAACCCAATTTTTCAAGTGCAACAACATAATAATTAATTGTATATAAAAGATGTAGGTATAAATGCCAAATTAGCAATATGATTAAGATTTAAGCACTTAAAATATATAGAAAACACAAATATTTATATTTGTAATTTACAATTGTACCTTGTTTTCCATTGGATTGTTGTTTACATTCTTTTTTTGTATCAGATTTTCTCCATCAACATCAGTTGAGTCCTATTCATGCATTCAAGTCATGAAAAGTGTGAGAATCACATTTACACAAGATTTCAACATGTTAATGAATGAAAAATGACACTTTATTATTCCAACAATGCTACTAATGTTTTTAATGAAAGCATGTTTCCTTACATGATCAACATTAATGGATTCTTCTTGGATAATATCCTGTACAAATGAAACGTTAATTTAAAATAACATAAAAAAATGTGAATAAACAAAACTAAAATAATTTTAAATTTAAATTATAATAAAAATGGTAAATACCTTATCCTTTTGTCCATTTAGTTCAGAATTTGTACAATCGGTTTTCATCAAATCCTTTTTATATTGCAGCGTTGAAAGGGTTTTTTTCCTTCTTTCCTCCCTCTTTTCTACACTATCATACTCCTCTACAAGCTTGGAAATCAGATCTTTAGCTTGTTGGCTAAGGGATGAAAAATATTGCACCTTTTCTTCCCGACAATAACGCTCAATTAACCTAGATTTGTACATATATTTAGAATTTTTCAAGTGCCAGTCAACACTTCGCTTTGCAACCATATTTTGTACTGTTTTTTTTGTTTTCCTTTTATACTTCCCGGTCGCACGTTTACCCGGCTTACGCCTATGTAATGGAGGGAGACCATTGTGATCATGGAGGCGGTGATAGTTGATGTCTTTCAAATGCCATTTTATTCCTTGCATTTCATAGTTGCAGCAAGGAAAGACCATGCACTTAAATCTGTCCCTCTTTCCAATTTCTTTTATAATTTTACACTGCTGCAAATACTACAATTTACAGCCAATAATTAAATAGTTTATGAGTAACAATTGATGTGTAGGGAAATCCTATAACTCTTTAGTTGAAATTATTATGCAAATGTAAAAATATATGGACACTAAAAGAACAAGAAATTGGAAAATCCTAATAAATCTAAGACATACTAACATAAGTTGAATACTTGAATAAAAGTGTTTTATTCATGCAAAACAAAAATTATAAATAACACTACTTACTGATCTTTGATGTTTGCACTCATTGGATGCTTTATGGCTCGGACTAGGCACCCAATCTTCATCTTCATCATCCTCCTCTACCTCATAATCTTCGTCATTTTGATCACTATTGTCATCTATGTTTAGTTCCGTGTCAAATTCTTCTTCAAAATCTGAATTCTCTTTTGTTTGATCAACAAATGCTTTTTCTTCTTCAATTTTTTCATCGTTAATCTATGTTTATGTTACAAAAACAAACACTATGTTGTCAGAAATAAGCATTTCATAACACATAATCCACTACAAAAATTATAT
This sequence comes from Taxus chinensis, assembly GCA_019776745.2. Taxonomy (NCBI): domain Eukaryota; kingdom Viridiplantae; phylum Streptophyta; class Pinopsida; order Cupressales; family Taxaceae; genus Taxus; species Taxus chinensis. Next base: position 555,011,245 of record CM034155.1, read on the forward strand.
TTCAATAAAAAACAAACAGTCACATTTCCTTACCCGTTTCAGAAAGGCCATTGCAGCACGTGTTGTCATCCTATTTTTTTGTGGTTGATTTTTTCCACAACCGCTATTTTCTTTCATTTGATTTGATTTCTTTGTGGTTAAAAAATTAAAATTTAAAATTAATACATAATATATGGTCATGCATAATCAAAATAAACAATATTGATGAAAAAACATTGTTAAAAGTTTCATCAATACCTTTAAACACAAATGAAGATGTTGCTTTTGATGATTGCTTATTTGCCAGCAATAAGATTAGAAAGGACTGCTGAAATCCAAAAATATAGAAAGGAACTTCAAATCATCTGCCAGCAATAAGATTATATCAAAAAATAGAACACAGTATATTCCTGATATAATATCTACAATGTGTACCTGTGGAAATCCTGAAGAATTGAAGATTATATCTACCAAGCAAACATGATGGAAACAGGTCCGTAGCTTTCAGAAAAGTGATGAGAAATATAAGATGAAGACAATTTATTTATGGATTATATCAGCTCAGAAATGCCATTTTTAGATATCGTTCAAAAAATCAAAAGATAGAGACATTCTCATAAATCAACAGATATAGATAGAGATATTGTCAACTCTCCATTGATAACTACTTTGACAAGGACTTCGAAGAGACTTTGGCCACACTCAACAGATATACTTCCAACCTACCCATACTTTTAACAAGAAAAGAGCTTATTCTGTCAACTTTATTTGCATTCTACTCGAGGTCTTGGTCTTCTCACTTTCTTGAACAGAGCCACAAGACATTCAACTTAACTCGGTGTTGGAATATTCACGTCAAATTATGTATTTAATAGTTTTGTTCTTATAAAAAAACCCACCATTTGATTATAGATTATTTAAATGTACAGTTTGAGTTGAGTCTGTCGTTGGGCTTTTCTTTTCCCATCCTTAGCAGTATATGAATAGTTTAAAAAACATGAGATGTAAAGCACATATGGCTTCTGGTCAAAAGCTTTCCAGCTCCATTAGAATTATCAAGAAGTATTTAAAATCAGAATTATAAGGTCTCAAATCTAGCTGTGGATTCAGCAAAACTTTAAGGCTTAGGTCCCCATTTCATCTTGACATCTAGCTGTTTAGATTGTTGACAAATTTTGAAGACAATTTATTTGATAGGATACTGTGTCAAATTGCATATATTAAAAGCCATGCTTCATATCAGTCCCATGATGTTCCAAAATAAGCTTTAATATTTTTTTTAGCGAATGAAAGTAAGAAATTTGTATTGTATAACCTTCATTAAAATATAGCTTATTGGGGCTATATGTAATTGTTGAGTTACAAATATACATGCACATTTTTTATGCTATTCAACTCATCCACATTAAAAAATGGGTACAGCTACTTTCTGTCAGATTAAAAATGACACAAAAGCTGTCAAATGAAGATATAGGTTTTATTATAATGAAGTGTCAAACTTTTTGAGTATAAATATAGTATTCTCCACTTTTTCCTAATTTGCCAATATGGCCTCATGAACTGAGAAACATTAAAAATATGAGAAAGTATAGAATAGCCAGTGCCATAGTATCCTCTAATCTATCATAACTATGAGTCAATAACAATAAGCAGTTAAGGGTTGTCAAAACCGAAAAAAATTGGAATTCCTATAGGCCTTTTATGTAGACCAATTGGTCCATAATATTTGCTGTCAGCTTTTCTCTCGGTAGTGATCAGAGGTTACTCATTTAGTCCATCATTCTAAAGTTTTGGAAAAATAATGAACAATGAAAAACAAAGAATTGCATGTTATGGGTGTTGATGTTAGTGCAATTATGTTTCTGTCTTATGCACGTGTGCCTCATGGAATATTGATCTCTGTGGTCAGAAGTTTATATCAGAAAATTGCAAGGTTTCTGTCACTGTGAATGAGGACAAGTGGGCTAGAATAGCTGGCTTTTGTACAAGCGTGTATTGTTTTTGTTTGTTCCTGGGATTCCAAGTTTAGTGTGTCCAGCTCCAACACTAGATTTGCATATGACATTTTCATGGGGATTGACATCTTAGATTCCTTGTGCTGCTTTATTGTAGGCCTAACTCTTGGTTTTGGAACTCAGATATGGAAAGGTATTCAAATCCCACCTTCTTGGGAGCCCCACAATTGTATCAACTGATCCAGAAGTGAGCAAGGTGGTTTTGCAAAATGATGGTAGAATATTTGTTCCTTCTTATCCAAAGTCACTTAATGAACTCATGGGGAAGTCTTTGATTGCCAAAAAGGTTGCATGGTCTCATAGGTAGTTTTCTCAAATCTCCAGAGTTAAAAGAACAGATAACCGTGGACATTGAGAAGTATGTGCTAGATTCTGTGAAAAATTGGAAGGATGGTCAACTAGTTTACATCCAAGATGAAACAAAAAAGGTAAGCAATCAATACGCATACACAGATACATGTGTATGTGGGTGGTATATTTTCATAGTATCATAATTATTACGGTAATATTTTTTGTTTTAACCGCATACATTGTTTATTGAACAGATAGCTTTTCAGGTGCTGTTGAAGGCCCTGATGAGTCTTAACCCCAGTGACGAGTTAGAATTCTTAAAACGAGAATTCAGAAAGTTTATTTCGGGTTTAGTCTCAATTCCTGTCAAATTCCCTGGAACAAGGCTTTACAAGTCCTTGCAGGTAGGATTTTATATCTTCAAACTCAATTCCACGTTGATCACTACCAATTACACCAATCTAAGATATGGGCATTGGGAGATTTTAATAATACCAATTATGATTATGAAAGCATGTTTCAGGAAAAAGCAAACATGGTGAAGATGGTGCACAAAATCATACAAGACAGAGGAACAAAGTATGATAGCAACAAAACTCGAGAGAAGGATGTCCTGGATGTATTATTACATGAAACAAACAGTATAACGGGGAAGTTCACTATAGACCTCATCTCAGATAACATGATTTCCAGGAGAAGACTCTGTACCAATGCTTATGACACTAGCTGCTCAATACCTTACCGGTTGCCCACTTGCACTACAACAATTACAGGTACCAATGAATTCCCCTCTCCTTTGAGAAGAACTTATTAACTGCAATATAGTTAGTTCTGACACTAAAGCATTTATGTATTCAATGATCTCAGGAAGAAAACATGAAGCTCAAGAAGTCCAAGGAAGAGAAGAAAGAGCTAGTAACTTGGAGTGATTACATGTCATTACCATTTACTCAGGATGTGAGTATGATTTGATTAACATTATCTAATATTTATGTAATTTGGTTAAGATACAATTTTCCTTAGAGGCTTAAGTTTCCTACACATTGATCAGATGATAACAGAGACCTTGCGTTTGGGGAACAGGGTTCCATTATGTTAAGTCCCTGTTGTTAAAAGATGTGAAGAGAGAAATAATGAAGAGGAATCGCAATTCACACATTATAAGTTATGGGTCCGTCATTTTATTATGCAAGAGATAGTCACAAAATGGTTGAAGCGGCTATAACCGTCTATTAGTTAATACATAACTAATAATGACTTAATATTAAACTATAAGCCTTATATTCCTACACCCCCTCTTAAGGTTTACACTACAAAAAGTGAGCAAAAACGTAGTGATAGAAGATTAAAACTAAATAGAGTCCATTAGTTAATACATAACTAATAGTGACTTAATAATAAACTATAAGCCTTATATTCCTACACCCCCTCTTAAGGTTTACACTACAGAAAGTGAGCAAAAACATAGTGATAGAAGATTAAAACTAAATAGAGTCCATTAGTTAATACATAACTAATAGAGACTTAATAATAAACTATAAGCCTTATATTCCTACACCCACTTTTAAGGTTTACACTACAAAAAGTAAGCAAAAACATATTGACAAAAGATTAGAACTAAATAGAGTCCCACATTCTTCAAAAGTTTCCTCTCTAAAACATAGTGCTTTGACTAGGTACAACTCTGTTCATGAGTCGAATTCCATGTTTGAGGTTTTTAGCCATAAATTACAGTTTCAATTTTAGACAGCCCGTTTACAGGCTATACAATTTTTTTTATTTTTTGGGTATTGTAATCTTCAATTTGTTTAGATCTTCATTAGCAAACTGTTAAAAAATTGGAGCTTTGAAACAGGGTGTGGACATATGCCAAAGTACTGTGCAGAAGGGAACAGTTGAAGTGCCCTGGTAGGTATTTATGCAAAATTTTGAAGCATGTAAATTATTCGACAAAATTCCTGAGATATATTTTGTCTCCTAGATTGCGGGATATGCAACTTAGTAACTTTTGGGCTATTTCAATTGGCATGTTCAAATCTAGACTCCATAAATCTTTCCAGCATCCTGCTAGCCTCTGTCAAAACAAGGGCTTCAAGAGCACGCCATGAGCAACGATCAAAGTATGATGGAACATTGTTCATATTTTAAGGGTATTGATGAAGGATAGAGGAATTTAATAGATGGTGGGATTTAGTTGGATTAAAGGATATAAAATGGTGAATGGTTTTTTTGTGTAAGAGATGAATCACACCCACAGGTATAGGAGATTAATGCAAAGTTGCAGAGATTTACAGCGGGGTATGGGCATCCACCAAAGCATAATGGAAGTGGTATTTCATAATTTCTAGTGTCTCAGTAAATGCAACCAACATGTGTCCAATCTCTTCAGTTCACTTTTCATATCATACTCCCATCCTCTGCCAAAATATGAGCTTTGAAACAGGGTATGCACATCTACCAAAGCATTGCACAGAAGAAAATTTTGTCAGATATTTTAGTTTCAAATACCCTGGTAGATATGTATGCATAATGTGGAAGCATGTGAATTATTTAACAAAATTCCTGAAACACGTGTTTCTTTTGATGGTGAAATTTTTTTGCAAAGTGTCAAAAAAATTGGAAGACCACTGTTTTTATTTTCCGGAGGCATCCCTTACAGGAGCTTCCCTTACACTCAACCAAAAGCCTTCTTCCGCAATGAGTTAGGGAAGCTACTGTTTTTATTTTACTGAGTCGTGAAAATCAACCAAATGCACAGAGTGTAGATTAACCTAAAAAAATCCAACTTATGGAAGGGATTATTGGACGCAGCGACAGCTGATTTTATTCTGAGAAATAAAATCATGGATTTGCATCCATGGTGATGTCAAGGAATAACATCATTTCAAACAAAGACATTGTTCTTGCTGAGAGTATTGGTGATGTATTCTGTAAAGCCCTGTTTTATGACTCCATGGAGGTATCGTAAAGTTTCAAACTCTGCACAGAAACTACAAATCACCCCAAATTATTGGAAAAAATCCTCAGAATGACAAAAAAGAGCAGGACGCATTTAGATAGATGTTTTAGAGAAGGAGCCTGCTAGAAAAGCACGACTAACGAGCTGCAAATATTTTTGGACACTTCAACGCATTGGGTATAAGGTTATGTATTGTTCATGCAATCAAAGACAAGTGACATTGTAGCAGTGATGACAACTGCAAGGAATCTATGCTTGGTCGGCGCACTTCAGTGGAATATGCAAATTGAACTGAGCTTTAATTGAATATATAAATGCTTGCCCACATACCGTTAATATCATAGAGTTGTTATATTTAGGTTTATTTTATACAGTACTTACGGTTGCAAAAAGTGTAGTTAGTTAGTTCAAGTGTCATGGCAAGTTCTTCAATGGTGAAGATGGGTTCATGTTTGAAGGCTGATGACGTGCAAGAGCTTGTAAAATCGAAGCCCGGGGCTGAACCAGAGAGATACATTCGACCCAAACAAGAGAGGATTGGATGCTCAACATTAAATGCTCCAGCTAGCCTTCAAATACCTGTCATTGACATGGGGAGGATTGTATCAGGATGTCATTCTACGAGGCAACATGAGATGGCCAGACTTTCCAAGGCCTGTCAAGAGTGGGGTTTTTTCCAGGTTAGTTGGGCTAAATATATCTATTTTTTACCACTCGCTAACATTTAAGAGTTAGATGTTTCCAAACGTTCAGTAATAATCTTTACAAACATGTTTGTTACTTAAATGGCCACAATAATTTTAGCAGTGTGTTTATTTTACTTTCTCAGGTTTTGAATCATGGAACTGGGCACTGGCGACTATTGGAGCGAATAAAGAAAGTGGTGATGGAGTTCTTCAAACTGCCATTGGAAGAGAAGAGAAGTACGCAATGATGTCGGGCACAATCCAGGGATATGGTCACGGTTTCATCTTCTCAGATGACCAGAAGCTAGACTGGTGCGACATGATGGCACTGGCTACCATGCCAAAATCTATTCGTAAACAAAACCTTTGGCCGGATAGACCCTTACTTTTCAGGTTATACGTTTTTATTAATATACCCTGCAATACTACAATGGTAATGCTAACTTATGTCAACTATCTATGCTGAGATGTTTTTTGCTTGAGTTTTGCAGGGATACATTGGAAGCTTATTCAATTGAGGTATTTAGACTCTGCCAACATTTGGAGTCTTTCATCGCTGAGAATTTGGGTCTAAAGCCCAACATTTTTGAAGAAATACTCGCAGAAAATGTGCAGGCACAACGGATGAACTTGTATCCACCCTGATCTAGGCCTGATCTCGTTCTAGGTTTAAGTGCACACTCTGATGGAAGTGCTCTTACTGTGTTACTGCAAGATGACGAATCGGTAGGCTTACAAATTCTTAACAAGAACCTGTGGATTTCTGTAGAGCCGATTCTAGGCGCTCTGGTTATCAATATAGGAGACACGCTAGAGGTACATATACCCAATTTAGAATGTATAAAAATAGTTATAAATCATTTAAAAATTATGTTTCAATGGACATTATAAATATTATATTTGTATAAAACTAGTTATTTGTATAAAAATAACTAATAAATTATTGAAGGGTGTATGATTTTTAATGCGCCATGTTGTTTCAGAGATGAAATTAATACAGTAAAGAATGCTTAACTTTATTGAAGATAATTCCAGGGAATATTACTTGCTCCCCATGAGCTTTCAACATTGTATAAATTGGTGTTGTCTCCTTAAAGGTGAAGTTAAATAAGTTGAAAACTTTTCATTTGGGTACTGTATTTGTATTGTAACGCTTTCATACATTGTTCTAACACCTTAACAAGATAGGTTTATAAAAATAGCTATAAACCAATACTAAATTTAACATTGTACTAAAGTGAAGAAGACGACGTCTGCAAGTATAAACAACAGTCAATAGCTTACCTGTAAACACTTTCATAAAACAAATAACAAAAAGAGCCTAAGGGGTTTGTGCATTCAAAACCACATAGCATGTAAAACCACAAATCAGAGAAGCACAAAATAGCATGTAAAAGAGAAGCACAGAATAACATGTAACATAAACATAGATTAAAGATATTTTTTCAGAAACAAATCGATGTAACATAATCATAGATTGTAGAAACCCACCTCTGAAATCCGTTCTTTGGAGCAAACAGGGGAAGTTGCATAAGCCTTTCACAAATTCCAGCGTCAATAACAGCCTGCACTGCGCCTGCACCTTCCTCTTTCTGGCAAGGAACGGATGATATAACAAGATTTTGAAAGTATTTCTATATCGTTTTCTGATCGAGAAGGTTTTGCAATGGTTCAAGGAGAGGGATTAACTGCTCGAGGGGAGGAATCAGGCTGAAAATGAAAAGGTTGGAGAGTGCGTATAAGGCGACGCTGGGGAAGCACCTACAAGGAGAGTGATCAAAGTTGTGTAGCAGAGAACAGCTCAAACCAGGGGCATGGAAACCGCATGGAACAGGGGGCTATGGCGGGTAATATCTTTTTCATGAAGGCGGAGCTATGATTTTTGAAACTGGAACCGTGTGACAGCTGCAGGTGATTTGACAGGAGTCGCTGAAATGATGGCCGACAAAGGCTGGCAAAACCGGCAATATTTATTAGCTTGTCAGGACGGGAATGGAGACGGAGTTAACGGAAATGAAAACGGAGCGTGGGTCAAACGCCACGAACGCCACGTAGACCGCTGTGCCACCTCACTACCCCCTGCGAACTTGCGTGAGGGATAGGGTCCGCGGCTTCAGCGCCCCTTCTAAATGTTCCAGATTCTCCACCATATCCCGCTTAGCCTCCTCCTGAGCTTTCCCTTTCGATCTTATTATACGAGATCCTGCTTCGTAGATCTGCAAACCAGAGAGCATCAGTAGGTAAACTAAATTCCCAAAAATCTCTAAAACAAGAAAAAGGAAATGCTTATGAGCATCTGCTTACCTTCTTGTCTACGAAGTCGGCCCAGAAGCGGGCAAGCGCACGGTCATATGGGTCAGAGGGCAGAAATCGCTTGGAGGCTGGCCAGGCCTCGTCGATGTATTGAAGAATTATAAGAGACTGACAGATGGCCTTTCCGTTGTGAATAAGTACAGGTATTTTCTTGTACACTGGATTCATTCGCAACAGCAGGTCGCTCTTGTTGACGGCATCATTTTCTTCTTGGTATTCGTATTTGATGCCTTTCTCTTCCAACCCAATCTGCAACCGCATGCCGAAGGGGCTCACCCACATGCTCAACAGCTTCACTTCCTCCATCTTAAATCGCCCCACAGAAATATTCAAACTCCAACAATTGCACAGTATAGGATAAATCTTACTCGAGTCCGATGGGAATACAGGGGATACCTATACTTATGGGCAGGCTGGAAGAATGTTGACCATGGGATTCGCTGGCGTGGATTTCGCACATATGTATTGTGCCAAATTGCCAATCCTTCGACAAAACACCAGGCCAATTATGGTAGTTGTGAAGTACGAGAAGGAAATGTTAAAGTGTAATTTGTTTTCCTAATCGCAATCTCCAACTAGTGATTAAATCATTGATCGTTTGCCCAATAAAAATGCATGTACTTTTACATTGGGTTAACTACTTTTGTCTAAGAGTATCAATTACATGCGAGTAGTGCAATGTGAATGAGGAAAGGAAACTCTTGGGTGAATTTAATGTGGAGTGGAGTAACTAAAAATGAAGTGGAGTTGTCTAGTTGAATATATACAAATTGTGAGTGCAAACAAGTGATTAAACAATACGGAAAATGTAGCCAATCGCCGATGAGACTAAATGGTGGATCCCTCGAGTAGAAAATCAAAGAAATGATCTGTACTTTGCCACCAACATGTTAGACAAAGGCGATAATTGAATTCCCTCAGCAGACATGAACTCTAAATGTAAGTGATGGAGTGTGTAGGGCATCGTATCTTGAATAAACCAAAGATGAAGACTTGGGTATTAAGAGGAAAAAAGAGCAAAAGAAACATTCAGTGTTGTGAAGGCAAATTATATTTTAGAAATGAAGTCAGATTGTTTATAATCATATTCAGGGTTTTGATTTGACGTCGAATTAGATGTTTTTCATGATTTTAGCCATAAAAGATTTGTAAATATTTGATTGATTGTCTCATACAACTTACATATGTAAAATATGACCATCATTTTTATATAAAATTATATCTAAATTGTATTAATAGACAACATGTTCAAAATTACAATGGGTTGTTACTTGGGACGGAGGAAAGGGAGGTTTTTTTTTTCTAAAAGGGAAAGAAATGGTTGAAAGAACCTAGGCATTATTCTTCATTTCTTCGGACCTGAAGTAGAGAGGCATGGAAGGAGTGATGATCGAGGAGTGCTACAAAAACGCTCCATAGGATTGGTGAAGTGGTTGTAACATGGTTTTACATTTCCGATAATCCCATTCGTGATGATGTACACCTTGCCACCCTCAATCTAATCATAGAATTTTTCTAAAGCCTCATTGAAACAAGTGACACATATTTGCCATCCTATTTAGTGTGCAAAATCAAACCCAAAAAGGAGTCGCTTCCCATCGCGTCATGATATTCTCGAAGGATTTTTTACAAGGTCCTATCCCTTTAAAAACCATATCCATAAAGATGTATTCAATACATTTATCTAAATGGGCGTAGTTACACAATTTGATAAAACTGTATTAAAAAACCTTTCACTTGGGTACATTTCTAGGTCCTAAAACCATACTTCCATTCATATCATTCTTAAGAAAGAAAACTAGTACTTGACAGCTATCTTTGGCATCTTTTCTTTGTTTCTGGTCTTGTACACCCTACTATCCAGTCGGTACTTCACTTAATTATCTTTTATGACTTCGGTCACCAGCACCCAGACATGACACCAATGCCCAGGCGCCCTCGTCCTTTTGGGAATCCTTGACCCTTTTCTATTTTACTCTCTTCTCTTGGGATTCTTATTTTCTTATGGGTTGACCTTATAGTTGTCAGTTGCGAAATTCAACCAAGAGAAATATATAAATACAAAGTTATGTGACTAAATTAAAGTACCAATCTCTAAGAATATATTATCATCACCTAAGGTTGTATCGAAAGGCATGCAAGAGCATTAAAGGCATATATTTAACACTCATTCAAGGGACAAGGGATTACATTTTATGCATACACGTATAGGAAGGGAAGTTCATTTTCCCATTCACACATCTATTTACATTGATACATCTACCTATCGCCAGCTATCATGCACACTTGTACAAGGGCTTCATAGGGCACAATTCTATCACACACACACAAGAACTAGATGGATTATGAGATCTAGTGCAATGCTCAGTCGTAATTTCACTCAATTGGGTCGTTGTCGGAGGTCAGTCTGACTCCTCATGTTGCATCTTTCTTTTTAGGGATTTGATGTAGTTTAATGGTTTTGTAGGTTATCATCTCTTTATAGGTTACAGGGGAACTCTATTGATCATTGTGCGACATAAACGCGATCAACAACAACCACCATCGAAAAACTTGTGACATTAGAAGATTCAAGTTTTGACCATTTTTGCAATCACGGGCTCCCAATAGCAGACTCCAACACCCAAACGCCCCTTACCCAATCCAGGCGACCTAGTCTAGTCTCATCTGGAAGTTACAAAACATATTGGGTATATTTGTGAAAAAATTTCGTTCCTATTTGTCAATTTCTCTAGTCTGCACATTCCTGACATCAAGCATAAATCAACTAAGTCCTTCACTCTCTCTTACACCTAGGGTTTTATATTTGTTAGATTATTTGCTTGTGTCAAATTTTTACCTTAGCATTTATTTATCATATGCTACTCTGCAATATTAGGGTTTATCTTAGATTCTATTTTTTAAAATCATTTGGTGAACCCATGGCTCAAATTCCACTATATGTCTAGGGTTTTCTTCTTATGCATGATACCCATAGTGGTTTCTTTAGGTATTTTGAGAAAATCGAGCTCCCTCCATATTTCCATAGGGTTTCTAAATCAATGGTTGAATTTGTTAACCCTATTCCAATTCTCAAAATTTTCCTCTTGAAAACATTGAAACATTTGATAGTGAGAAATCCTATGATGAAGACACCAACGTTGATCAAGAACAAGTTTAAAAGGTTACTATTTTTTGTCAATATTCCACATATTATCCATGCTTTGATGGCTACTAAAAACTCTCGAGGTGCTACTTTTGTACCCCTTGTAAGGATCTTCCTCAACTACCATGGCCTCCACTCAGCCCCTTCATATTCCTACTTCCATTACCATTACTACCCGCTCTGATCATTAAACCTAATGCTTCTAATACGCAACCTAGCTCTTCTTTCAATAATCTTGATTTAAATATTTTACATCAAAATTTGTAGACTAAAGTTTTCCAGCTCCAAATATCTACTTCTCGCGCACCTCCATCTCTTGATTCTACCTTACTCCTCTATAATCCTTTTGCACCCGCCATTTCCCACTATGCACTCCCTTCAAAAAAATTCAAACTTAATCTGCCCACCTTCAATGGCCATGCCCTCAAGAGAATCTCTGATATTTTCATGTGGCATTTCTAGATTATGTGGATGATCATACTTTACTCGCAAATCTCTTTCCTAGAAGAATCCAAGATTATGCTATGTGTTGGTTCTATGACCTACCTATCCATTCGATAACATCATTTATGTATTTAGCCGCTTGTTTTTCTTGTACATTTTTCAATCAATATCAGTTCAAAAATAACATATGCTCAACTTGCACAAATCAAACAAGGATATAATGAGCATCTAGCGGTCTATGTATTACGATATAAGAACAACCAACTAGCTAAGATTTCTAATGTACTAGTGGATTCTAAATTACAATATATATTTGTCCAAAATATTTTATCCACATTATAAGAGAGTGTCATCTTGGAGACCTCTCCATCATTTGATCAAATATACCATACTCTTAAGTTATGTGAAAACAAAATATTATATGTGAGAAACCTCAAATATTATGATTAATCTTCATCTTCTAATTGATTTCAAGGAAAATATACTTTCAAGCCATCTCCTAAGTCCATTGAATAAAAAGCTATTGTTAATAGTGTTGATACTCATGAAAATATCCAATAGCAACCTCCAAAGCATATATTTACAAAATTACCTTATGTTCCACTCCTTCTATTGTCGTAATTTCTTGAGAGAAATCTTATTATGCTTCCACTACCACTGAATCTTGATCCATCTCACCTTAAGGGAAATAATTATAATGAAAATGATAGATGTGATTATCATCAATGTGTTAGGCATTTAATTGATCGATGTTTCAAAGTTAGTCATATTATTCAAGATCTTATTGATAACAATACAATTGAGCTCCCTGAGAATTTAACATCCAAGCCAGTAAATGACAACAAAAAGCTCAAAATATTCAACGATCCATTTCCCTGCAGATTCTTAAACTAATCATACATATCGTGTAGTTCCTTCTCCTTCATTGGGGGCTCTTGACTTAATAGTTGTTCATGCTGATGCATCTCCACAAATCATCACTTTCTCTGATCATGATTATCATGTTGCATTTTCTTTTAATACGTTACATATCAAAGCTTATATTGGACCTCATACTATTAATAACACCATGATTAATTCATCGGCTCATATTGGTGCGTGCTTTATTACACTCCTCATCCCTATTAACTATCAAATCTCTCAAATTTCATATATCCAATTCCAAAATATTATGTCTTCGTCAAGATTTCAGTTACAATTGGGCCTCTCACCATGCTTGTGACATTCAAATTGGCACCTTCAATCGAAGGTTGTGACATGCTCTTAGGTCTTCCTTAGCTTCGTGTTGTTAAGGCTATCGTTTCCATGACACACTTGTGTCTCAAATTATTTCAAAACAAGAAAATTATCACTATTAAAGGTGTTATTCTATCTACACCATTGCTTCTACCCCCTCTTGAGGTTGTGCTCTAACTATTTTCAATGTCTATGCCCCCTGAGCCTATCAAATTAAAGGCATTTTAAGCACCTAACTCACCTATTTGCACATGATTTATTTGTATGCATTATTTTACTAGTTCCATCTTATTGGTCTAAGTCCTCTACTTCAGGTAGCTCTTTCACCTAGACCTTCACTGCATCCTTCACATAGGTGCTCATCTCCTCTTAGGTATCCTTCACATAGTTGTTCATCACCTCTTCGGTCCTCTTCACATAGGTTCTCATCTCCTCCTAGGTCTCCTTCACATAGGTGTTCATCACCTCCTTTGTCTCCTTCACATAGGTGTTCACCACCTCCTTTGTCTCCTTCACATAGGTGTTCACCACATAAGTCTCCTTCATATATACCATGTCATTCTCATACACCACCAATCTTAAAGCATGGTCACACACTTTTATCTCCTCACACATCAGGTGGAGGACCCTTTCCCTTCACTTTTGTTGGCTAATTTGATCTACATCATATACTTGGGGGGCATCATGCTTACTTCTCTCCCCCTTCTTAAATCATCAGGCTTCTATAATTTCTACTATTATGCTCCACACTTCATAATTATTATTTTGAAGTATCCATCTTGCACAACTTCATACACGTATTTTATCGTCACTACCCTATGACGCACTCTAGTTCCACATTTCATACTCAATTGCTAAGTGTTTACTTCTAAAATGAGCCTCACATCACTCGTTCACTCTTCATGCTCTATGCATAATTGATCGTATCTTTCTAACACAAAATATAAAACCATTACCCTATGACGCACTCTAGTTCCACGGTTTATATTCGAATGTTGAGGGTTCAAATCTGAAATAAAAGCCACCACATTTACTCTTTACGCTCTATGCTCTAGCACACATTATCAAACCATTTCCTGATGAAACACTCTTGTTTTATGGTTCATTATTGATTCTTGAGGGGTCTTTAATTAATGAAACTCATCTCATACTCATACACATCCACTTAGGGAGCACGCTACTCCTATCACATTCATATCATATTGCATATCTTGGTGTCACTTATTATTTCTGTCTTAGACTTGCATGTTACACTTTTTATAATATGTTAGATGGATATCCAGTATGTCACTATATTTTCTATATACACATGCATTTGCACTTGTTCTCTAGTTGTGAATGTAGGCATTCCTAGAAATTTTTACATGCAAAAATGACGCTTGGCATTGTACATCTTACCAGTCCCACCAAGATTCTAGGGGGCATCTACATTTTCTACTCTTACACATCACATGTTCTATTGTTCCATTATTTACTACTTCCTATTCTTATTAGCACACTACTTTGCATTGATCTATATATGCTTTGACATACTCTTTATCTTTCTAGTACACTAATGGGTGCTTCATGCGCAACATTTGATTTGTAGGAACTATTTGCAACCATGGTTGTCTATTACTTCTTGATTGCCATTTTTCTTCTATTGTATGCCATTGTTTGCAGTCTATACCATTTTTCTTGTGTGCACATTGTCTTATTTTGGCCACATCAACCATGATTATCTCGTGACATTATGAGTGATGTCCCATTTATGAAACCCACTTTTCGTGATCTCTCTCTTTTGTCTACACATTTTCTTGTTTCACTACTTTTCTATGATATGCTTGCTTCTATTTCTATTAAAGCATTAGGGAAAATTTTAGTTGACGAATATTCTAGTTTTTAAAATTTGAAATTGGAGAATATTTCGGTAAGGGAGTAGGCCTAGGTCGCCAAAAGTTTTTGGGTACAAGTTTATTTTAGGGGTTATTCGCCATCCTCGCGAAAGATAAATTCACAATATTCAACTTAATATTGTCATCCGGTAGCATATTTTATGTTACTAGCCAACGACATAAACATATATTGTCAACTGGTAGCATAAAATATTCTACCAACCTACAACATATATTTATGCTACTGATTGTCAATAGAAAAAAAAATAGTATGGGATTTTTGTTTTACTCGCGCCATATTTTGGAAGGACAAATTTATCATTGAGACAATCATTTTAACTTCTAACATCAAAAATGTCAAACAAAAAATAAAATTAGCTAAACTTGTATTTTTCCCACAAAAAATCACTTTTTTTAATTTATTTTTTTGCGCCATATTTTGTGAGGACCAATTTCTTGTTGAGCCGGTTATTTTAACTATTATTGTCAGAAAATGATCTTTTCAAAAAATTACATATATTTTTGGTCGACATCATATACTATCAACCGACAACATAATAGATGTTGTCAACTGGTACCATAAAAAATGCTACTGGCTAACAACATATCAACACGAAAGTTAATTTTCCCATATTTTCCATTTACGCGAAAGATAATTTTCACAAATTGGCCAATGAATTTATATAAATTGTTTTGGAGGTAGGTCTTAATTTTTCCCCTATAACACATGCATATATCCATCTTGTTTACATGTGCCTTGGTTTACACCATGCACATTTCCCTCCCATAGCAAGGCATCACGGTTCATAACAATTTTAGGTCCTCTCCTTTGGGTCGCATTCTCCTAGTGACATTGCATGCACCCCAAACGAGTGGGGCATACATTGGGTGAATCAGTCACCCTATACAACATCTCAGAGTGACATATCACATATAAATAGTACATAATCAACATAAGATACAATTTCAACAACTGACCTAATATTTGACTTGGGTCCTCAATTTAGCACAGACACTGGCACCTAGCTATAGACACTAGTAGTTGGGTGCTCTTGACCTCTCTTGGGTGCTTATGTCTTGGGGCAGATACAAATACTTTTTCATATCAACACAATTTTCAATAGTTTACAGATCCATTTCATAGGATCAGACACTAGCCTTAGCATACATAATGCATCCAATCTCCTTTAATTGGGACAATCAATACATTTATAACAATACAAAACAATGTAGATGCACCGTATTTAGTTGTGCTTATTCAAGAAGAATTCATGGAAGGAGAGTAACACTAGACCTCTCTCCATAACACTCTTTTGTCGTGGCATGACATTGCCCAAAAAACTCACACTTGGTGTGATATCACCCAAAAAACTCGTTCTTGGCATGAGATCACACAAAAAACATGCTCTTGGTGTGAGATCACCCTAAAAAATCACTCTTCTACAACATTTTAAGACATTTTTATATCCTTTTCACTTTTCACGAATCAGGTGCACACTTTCCTTTTTACTTCTTTTACACACATTTGCATACTTTTGCATAGTTTTTATAATACATGACTCTGATTACTCTTTCACTCTTCTTTTGTAGGTTTTTCCTCAATTCACAACAAGAAACAACCCTACATCAATTACAACACAATACGCTTCATTCCTAGGGTCACTTCCTCTTTCTTAGCTTCCATGCTTCATTTTTATCACTTCACACTTTTACTTGTCTCCTCGACATGTTATAGCCATCACATTCTACATGGTTATTAGGTACACACCTCTTATCAAATTTATGTTATTGAGTATTCACTCAACAACATAAAATGGGGGCAAATGTAGACACAAAATTACACTTTTGGGTACATTTCTAGGACATAAAAACATACCTACATTCATATGATTCCTAAGTGAGAAAAATAGTAATTGAAAAATATCTTTGGCATATTTTCTTTTTTCCTGGTCTTCTTTATGGTCTTTTACACCCTACTTCCTAGTAAGTACTTCACTTGCTTAAATTTTATTTTCAGACACTAGCACGTAGACAGGACGCCAACGTCCAGGCGCCCTTGTTCTTCTGGGTGCCTATGACCCTTTTCTATTTTACTCACTTCTTTTGGGTCTCTTTTATATTTTGGGCATTTCATTTTCTTATAGGTAAAATTTCTAATTGTCCATTGTGAAATTCAACCAAGTGAGTCATATAAATACAAAGATATATGACTAAACTAGAGGACCAGCTCTAAGCATCTATTATCATGACCTAATGTTACATCTAAAGGAATCTAAGAGCATCAACGACACACATCTAGTACTCATTCAAGGGATAAGGAACTACATTTTTTGCATACACGTATGGGAAGGGAAGTTCATTTTCCCATTCACATGTTTTATTTACATTGTTACATATAGCTATTACCCGTTATCACGCGCACTTGCGCAAGGTCTTTCTAGGGAACGATTTTATCACACACACAATAATTACATGTAGTATGAGTTGTAGTGTAATGCTCGATCGTAAGTTCACTCAGTCGAGAGACCACTAGGGTCAATCCGACTCATATTGCATCTTTCTTTTTTAGGATTTAATGTAGTTTAAGGGTTTTGTAGGTTATCATCTCTTTGAAGGTTACAGGAGAAATTTTAGATCATTGTACAAAATATAGGAAACTAACAACAACCATCAGTGAAAACCTCGTGACGACTAAAAGATTCAGGTTCCAACCATTTTTGTAGTCATGTGAGCCCAATAGCAGACTCCAACACCCAGATGCCCTTGACCTAGTCTAAGTGCCCTAGTCCAAGATCATCTGGTAGTTTTGGAATTTATTGAGTACATTTACGATAATTTTCCCTTCCTATTTTTCATTTTCTCTAGTCTACATAGTCTCGGGACCCGACATCAGGCATAAATCAGCTAAATCCTTCACACTTGCTTTCACCTAGCGTTTTATATTTTTTAGCTTATTTTCTTGTGGCAAATATGTACCTTATAATTTATTTATCATACATTACTTCTGTAATATTATGCTTTATCTTAAATTATCTTTTTTTTAAATCAAGAACATGTTTTTATGGTAGGAGGTGTTTGTGGGGACAAGTAAGTATCTAGAGCAAGCGGTGTTTCAATCGTTGTTTGTTTATCACATGCAACATGGTTTGGAAGTTGAGTTGGAATGCCAATTTTCATATGTGTGTGTGGGTGTGTGTGTTCGTGCGCGCACGCATGTTTGTGTGTTTTTTTTGTGTGTGTGTGTGTGAAAACAATACTATCAATGTCAATTATAAGAACAGTCTTGCATACAAAAAATGGGGGAGGAAAAAATTAGAAATAACAAATGAGACAGTTCATGCATTGTTTATGGAACAAGGTGTTGATATTACAATTCATGTTTGATCATAGTTTAGAGGGATTTGTGCAAATACATAAGGAAGGATTCTTGTAGTGTTTTTTCCAATACACAACTTGCAAACTTGGAGGGAAGCAATGTTTTTTGAAAGTGCACTCCATCATAACTATCTACATGGTGTTGAACTTCTGCATTCATGGTAGATCAAAATGGGCGTTATAGGTGTGGCATCAAAGCTAACCTTCAACCAACAGATAAATTCCTTTAATTGGCAATGATGTGTTCATGACAAGGAGAAGATACTTGAGGGTGGGGGATTGCTACACAAATACAAGATGAAAGTAAAAACCAACAAAGGAGAAGGAAGAGAAGGGACATGAAAAATTCTTCCATTTTTTCAGTGGAAGGTATGGTAAAATGAAATAATGGTAATAAGAAATCCTAAGAAAATTTTAGGCAACATCTTTTTACAAACAAAAAATTATTTGAAAATGCTTCCATTTGTGATGCAAATTCAAAGACAAAAAAATAAGTGTTAGACAACAAAATACATTTTTGTTTACTTTTAAACAAATAAAAAGCATTCAAAATAGTAAATTGTACTATTTTGAGTATCTACACTTTTGTGTTAAAACAAAGCATCTAAAAAATGATAGGAATCTATTTTCAAAGATACATAAACCATCAACATTATTTTTACAAAATGTAACTAAATATAATGGCTTGACTAATCACTTTGGAATATACACTTTGTATCCAAGTACAAACACAATTTTTTTTGCAGTGTGAACATGAAAGAATAGAATAAACAAAGTAGATATACACAGGGAAAAGCTTGGTAGTCTATCTTTGTGGATTTGAACAAAACAAAAAATGAGTTAGATAGAACTAAATAAGAGGTGGAAACGTACACGAGATTGTCTACTATGAAAGAAGCATAAAGAAATAACAATTTTAGAATATATATATATATATATATATATATTTCTCAACTTTTTTTTATTAAAGTAGAGTGGATAAAAGAAAGGAAAGAATCTATAAAAAGTTATTTTGAAAAGTACAAGTAGTATTGACAATAAATAACTTTAAAAGTGATGCAAATATAAACATGGACTTTAAACATTGTTTTTCTTTCATATTAATTTCCATACATGATAGAAATATATTTGAATTTTTTTTGTCTAAACACAACATCAACATTTTTCTTGCACAAAATTTTACTAAATATGAATCCTTTACTTAACAATATGAAGCTTTATAGTTTCTATCTAGATACAAGAATGACAAGGTTTTACAACAAAAACATGAAGTCTAACACCTAAAGTGAATTTCTATCCACAAAACGTAACGAAATACAAAGTTTTGTCGAAACATATCTAAAAAATTTATAGTTTGTAATAAGGTAAAACTATAATTTTTTTGTACAGACATAATGAAAGATACAATTACAATATTTTTATTTCAAATTTTTCAACACTTATATGTGGATTATTTTACACGTTTCATGTCTCTTTTTCCATATCTTCCTTCTTAACTACGATGTCAATATTCTTTATTTTTTTAGGAGGTTAATATTTCTATGTTTCTTTCTTTGAATCATATGCCAAACTAAAATCCTCGCTAATGTGGAATAGTTGTCTAGAACATGGATAGGTAAAGCACACATGTAGATGAAAAATGGAGGTGATCTATGACCATATTTGTTATTGTTGGATTGGTAGGCCTAGGTTGTTTGCAATGCAATACTTGAGTCACACATCCAATTATTTCATTGATGTGCCCTTAAGGTCATGGAACTAACCCCCATCCTCACCACTAATCCCAACACCATGCTTCCTAAGTTTGGAAATAATAGTGCATACCTATGAATACGACCTTCTTAAGAAACCTTGGTTATTATTGAGTACAAGAATGAGAAGGGGGTAATGGTTCTTCAAAGTATGCATACCATCCCCATCTCTGCGTAGTATAACGATATCATGAGAAATATACACTCTTGCATGAGAGATTCTTGTAAAGGTACCTAGCAAGTCGAACCAACCAAAAATAAATCAACTTAACGAAGATGAAAATGTTAGGAAATAAGGGATAAGATATGTGGAACGATCCCTCACATAATCACAACAATAGAAACTAATATGCAAAAAATATTACAGATCTGAAATAAAAGTACAGAATAAAAAGAACACAACACAAAGAGAGTATTTAACGTGGTTCACTCAATTTAAGCTACGTCCACCAAGAATCACTTGCTCATATTTTTTTACAAACCACCTCTTCTCTCAACACAATACCCAGATCCATTTGGATCTATGCTTAACAAACTCTACAGAATTCATACCTGAATTCACACACATCTTCAATATTACATCAACCCTACCATATACACAAAACCACATAAGTTGAAAATTTATTAAGCATTTTTACAATACCGTGGGTATCAAAACCATGGGCCAAAAATGTCCCATAAACCTATGGGTAAAAAATCCCGCCCCTATGAGAAGAACACATTTTCCGAAATATTGGTCACATTTTGTTAGGCCATTTTTTTTTGAGACAACTATGGAAAGTGTAAAATAATTTTAGTGTATAGTCTTCAACACTTTCACATATACAAATAGGTTCCATAACATAACAATATCCCACTTGGAGACTAGTTTTCCTACGAGCAAGATTTTCAACCCTTCATTGTTGTTCGTGAAGACCAACTAAAGCTAAACACAACTTCAGTTTCTCACTTGTGACCACCTTGGTGATTATGTCTGCAGGATTCTAACTGGTATGAATATTCTCCAACTTCAACTTCTCTTCCTCCAAAGTTGTCCAGATGAAATAGCTCCTAAGCTATATATGCTTTGTCTTAGAGTGGAAAGTAGAGTTCTTAGCTAGGTGTTTAACACTCTGAATATCACTATGCAACTTCCCTTCCTCATGCTTATGCCCCAAATCCTCAAGAAATTGAAGTTGTATCCAAATCATCTCTTTGTTTTCCTCTATATCAACAACATACTTAGTATTTGCGGTTGACAAAGCCATAAGCTTCTGTAGTCCTGAAATACAACTCACTGTTGTCCCACCTACAGTGTAAATATAATCTTTCATGCTCCTCCTGCTATTTACATCTCCAGCCATATCTAAATCTACATAACCACGTAAAGTGGTGTATAATCCATTGTATAAAAAAATTGTCCCCATGGTCCATCTCAAATATTGAAGGATCCATTCAATTTACTGCCTTCCAGTGATCTCTACCTAGATCACTCATAAATGTACTCGCTGATCCCACTGAATGGGCAATATCAGGCCTATTGCATACTAAGGCATACATGAAATTTCCAACCGCTGATGAGTAATGTACCTTGGACATCTAGTTTCTCTCCTGCTTTGTCTTGGAACACATCTCCTTTGATAACTTGAAATGGCCTACAAAAGGAGTCCTAACTTGTTTAACATCCTGCATATTAAACCTCTCCAATACCTTATTAATGTACTCTACCTGAGATGAAGTCATATTCTATTCCTTCCTATCCTGAGATATCCTCGTACCAAGGATTTGTTTGTCTACCCACAAATCCTACATAGAAAAGGACTCACTTAGCTTATTCTTGAGTAATTTTTTTCTTGCACGTTTTTACCTACAGCCAACAGATCATCCACATATAGACACAGGATAATATAACTTCCACCCTCAAATTTATATATGTACACAAAATGGTTAGAATATCATCTAATATAACTTTCCTCCATCATGAAGCTATGAAATTTATTATACCATTGATGTGGAGCTTGTTTTAGGCCATACAAGCTCTTCTTCAGTTTACACTTTGTCTCCTCTTTACCTTTAACCTCATAGCCCTCAGATGCTACATATATAGCTCCTCCTCCAAATAACCATGGAGAAATGCAATCTTTACATTAATCCACTCTAAGTGCAAGTCTTATGCTATCGACTATTCCAAGAACAGTTCTAATAGAAGTCATTTTTACTACAGGAGAAAAAATCCCATCAAAATTTATACCCTTTTTTCTGTACAAACCCGTTGCCCGACAACCATGCCTTGTGTCTTTTCTTGCCTCCTTATTCCTCTTTGAATTTGTACACCCACTTGTTTTGTAATGCTCTTTTGCATTCAGGTAGCTTCACCAAATCCCACGTCAGGTTCTCCATGAGAGTCTGATGCTCCTCATCCATGGCTTACTCCTACTTCTTCCTGGCATCTACCTGCATTGCTTCATCAAAGATATCTGGATCTCCACTATCAGTGAGTAATAAATAATAAAGAGAAGGAGAAAAATTTTCAGGTTCTCTTCTTACACTAGAAGAAATCCTCAATATAGGAGTTTGGGGTTCCTGTTGAGGAGGTTCCTAAAATTATTCATGCATCACTTTACCATCCAGAATATCCTCTACCACTGCATATTATTTCTTGGATTCTTCCCTATTTTCTTGTAACTATTTCTTATACATGACTTTCTCATTAAAGACCACATCCCTAGATCGAATGATTTTCTTATCCTTAATACTCCAACATTTATATCCAAAGTCATCACCACCATAACCAATGAAATTACATTGTTATGATTTAGCCTCTAGATTGGTCCTATCATCCTTGTCTATATGGACAAACACCTCACATCCAAAGACTCTAAGAAATGAATAATCAACTTTTTTACCAAACCAAGCCCCCTCAATTATGCCTCCATCCAAGGCACTTGAGGGTCCTTTGTTTATCAAGTACACAACTGTGTTCATCGCTTCTTCCCAAAAATAAAGAGGCAATCCTACATGTAACATCATGCTCGTAGCATGTTCCATTATTGTTTTGTTCATCCTTTCTGACACCCCATTATGTTGCGGAGTTCTTGGAACCGTATTTTTCCTGTGGATTACATTATTAGAACAATAATAATCAAACTCATTGTTGTAATATTCCCCATCATTATCTGACCTGAGACATTTTAGCTTAAGATTTGTTTCAGCCTCTACCAAGGCTTTCTATTTAACAAAAGTGTCAAATACATCATATTTGTTTCTAATACAACAAACCCAAACTTTCCTTGTTACATCATCAATAAAATTAACATAATAACTTGAACCCCCAAGAGATGATACCTGAGCCATCCCCCACACATCAGAATGTACCTACTCCAACTTACTCTATCTCTTTCTTTGTAGTTCCAACCTATAGAAACCTTACTCGCTTCTGTTTCCCATAGATACAGTCCTCACAGAACTCCAAACCTGTTTCTGTATATCCAGGAAAATCCTTATGTATGATCTTCATGCCCTTATGGCTCATATGACCAAGCATGTTGTGCCACAATGTTGTATCTGCTTATGAAGCCACAAGATTACAAGTATTAGTACTATCAGTGGTTAAATACAAGGTTCCAACCTTCTTACCTCTTTCCACCACAAGAACACCCTTGGTAACCTTCCAAGAGTCCATTGTAAATATCACCGTATAACCATCACTTCCTAACTACCCCTTCGATATCAAATTTCATCTTAAAGTAGGAACATATCTAACATCCTTCAGTAACCATGTATTCCCATTATGCATCTTAACTCAAACAGAACCTTTTCCAACTATGTTGCAAGGCTCATCACCACCAAGTAAAACATGCCCAAAATTCCCTTGAACATAATCAACAAAATAATGCCTATGTGGAGTAGCATGGAAAGAATCCCTCGAATATAAAACCCAAGATTTATCAATATTCTGCAAAGAAAGAATCAAAGCTTCCTAACATACATTACTTGTTGCCACATTTGCCTCCTTGTTTTCTTCCTGTTGTTTCTTCTTGTCCCAAAGCTCTCAACTAGTCCTTCTTTGCATGCCCAGACTTTCTACAGTGCCAACATGCTATCTTGCTTTTACATTTTGACCTTGCCCAATATTTCAATTTTCCACTACTTCCTCTATTCTTTTGTCTCCCTCTAGTTTCCATTGTCAAAGCATTCCCTGAAGTATAAGATTCCTCAGAGATTTTTCTTTACATTTCTTCGCTTAGAATCACCCCTACAACATCCTCAAACTTCAACTTTGAGTTAGCTAGGAACCGAGTTGCTTACTGTCATTACCAGGCTATTCCAACTCTCAGGTAAAGAGCACATAATTAATAAAGCCCTAACTTCTTAATTAAATTATATTGTAACCAAAGCTATCATATTTACAACCATATTAAAATCATTTAAATGATCTTCTACTGAACCTTTCTCATACATCTTCATATTATATAAATTTTTCCATTAAAAATATCTTGATAGAGGTAGAGGGTTTTTCATACAACTTCCCTAATGTATCTATAAGTTCTTTTGTAGTCTTTTCCTTTGAAACACTAAATAATATCAAATATGCAAGACACAACAGAATCATTCCAAGCTCCTTCCTATCCAACAAATCCCATTTTGCATCCATCATACTTGAGGGTTTGTTCCCTTTCTCAGAAAGAGAAATATAAATATCCTTCTGATAAAGGTAATCTTCCATTTGCATCTTCCAAAGACTGAAATTTTGCTCGTTGAATTTATCAACCCTTGATCTTCCATCATCTACCATAGCTTCCACTAAAGCTAAAACTTTCCCTGTGATTCCACACTTCAGCAAACCGAATCAGGCTCTAACACCAATTATTAGGAAATAAGGGATATAATATGTGGAATAATCTCTCATAGAATTGCAACAGTAGAAACTAATATGCAGAAAAATTACATATCTGAAAATAAAACTATAGAATAAAAAGAACACAACAAAAAGAGACAGTATTTAACGTGGTTCACCCAATTTGGGCTATGTCCACCAAGAATCACTTCCTCATATTTTGTTACAAGCCACCTCTTCTCTCAATACAACACCCATATCTGTTTGGAGATATGCTCAACAAACACTACAAAATTCACACACATTTGCAATGTTACATTAACCCTACCATATACACAAAATCACATAAGTAGACAACTGCTTAAGCAGTTTTACAATACCATGGGTATCAAAACCATGGGCCAAAACTGTCACCTAAACCTATGGGTCAAAAATCCCACCCATATGAAAAGAGCATGTTTCCTGTAATATCATGCACATTTTTTCAAGCCAATTTTTTTTTGAGACAATTGTGGAAAGTGTACAATACTTTTAGTGTACAGTCTTCAACGCTTTCACACATAAAAACAGGCTCCATAACATAACAATATCCCACTTGGAGACTAGTTTTCCTCTGAGAAAACTTCTCAACCCTTCACACAATCACCCAAAAAACATTTCTTGGGGACTGTGCCCCTAAAGCCCTGGCAAGACAACTATGGAAAGTGTATAGTACTTATAGTGTACAGTCTTTAACACTTTTAAACATAAAAACAGGCTCTATAACATAACAAAAAATATGGATGAGATGGAGATGATCTCTATTCTTGGGGTACAACACAACATATTATTTATCTCTTTCTAACTTTCAACTTTGACTGTTATTTTTCAGGAGCTCATTCATGTTAGTCACTATGAAGGGTGGTAAAAGAGGGAAGAAGCATGAGGGATTCATACATATGTAGGTTTCCCAATCTAAATATAGTGGTGAAGGAGGGTTGGAGAATGCAGACACTTAGTTCCCTCTTATCGTGTCAAGACACCAATGTGTCTTCTAGAAAGTTGTTTCCCAGTTGGCACCACAATTTTGCTTAACATGTGTTAAAAATTTTTGCAATCCTTATAATAGGTGTTGAATTTATTCTTGAAACATGGATGTTTCATTCTAGTTCTACATTAATTTCTAGTATTCGTTGCATTTACAAATTATTTTGATTTCTTTGAAACTTATGTTATTAAAATAGATAATGATATAATTTTATTAATATCAAAATATTAGAAATGAATTGTAAACTAAGACTTTTTGTTCCTATTGATATGCATTAAATAATCAATAACCATTGCATAAATAGGAAAATCCTTTATATTACTTATTAATATCTAAGTTTGTAACTATGGAGTCACAAAATAATTTTATCTAAATATTACTATGTACATGAGTCCAAACATGGCCACTTGAAATGGAAATGTTAAAAGGGAAATCCATATTTTATATTAAATAAAATTATATTTATTTTGCTTATGGACTTGAAGGATTGCTTGTTAATTTTCAAGTGTACATATGTCTAGACATCCTCACAATTCATGTTTATATGTTTTCACATTAATGTATTTACATTGGTGTTGATGTCCCTTGACTTCCCTTTATGGAACCCCCTTCACATCCACTCATGTTGTGATATCCTCATGCCACGTGTGAGACCCTCCATTGGAAATATGATTGAAGGACCAAAGATGCCTCCCAGAGAATCTTTTTCCTTCACCTAATGTAAGAGACGGAAAAAACATTATTGTTATTGAAAATTTAGGTAGATAAAACTTTTCTAAAAAGAACTCTCCATACAATTTGAGGTCCCATATAAAAATTTAGCTCCATATAATATCAAGTCCCTTATTGATAATATCTCCACCCAATTATAGGTCCTATATTTTAATGAAAAAGGGTGTGATGAATAGCCACAATAATAATGAAAAGGAATGTTGTACAAATTTATGGACCTTGATCTGAAAGTCAATATTATTTTACATATGTTTTTCATTGTATATGTGCTCGACACATTTTCCATTTTTCATTTTCTTATGTGAGCAACCCCTCATTATGGTCCTTGCATATGCACGAGTAAGAAATGAAATGTGGAATCAAAGATTAATGTAACTCTTTCTTCTAAATAATATTATTCTTGTGACCCGCACAAAAAACCTATCTGACGATGGTGGTTTACGTTCATAAAAATTCAATCAGGTGGGATGAAGGAAGATAAATCCATTTCTTTGACTAAGAAACAAGAAAACAATACTTGATATATGTCATGTCACATGTTCAAACCTTCACAATAACATTGCTAACATATAAAAAGTTGGTGATAACATGGAGGTTGTGAAAACCTTAAATAATATTAAAAAAATATGTATAGGATAATAGGATATTAGAAAATAACAACTCATGAATCAACAATCACTACATTTACTTTGGATTAAATGCCCTACAACAATTATGAGAGTACACATACACATGGTCCTCTCTTATTTTCTTTGGCCAATCCCTCACACTGCAAAGTCCCATAATGTAAAAATTTCATAATAAGATGCACAAGATAGTACATGTGAAAATGCTTCAAATTTAAGAACCCACAATGATTAGGAGCCGGTGTCAGCTACAAATCCTCAATAAAACTCTCGAGCACTGATATTTCTTATTGTCTTGAAAAACGTGGAGAATGGAAAAAATAATGTTCTATAAATATGACACAAAATTCACATGACCAGTCATGTTTTGTGGCTATCAAAATTAATAACTACATTAGATCGACATTGGATGACAAGTTTCCTCCACATGACCCTTTCTATAAAGTGTCTTGCAACATGCCAAAGTGAATTCACCTAAAACTGTCAAGTGTTATAACTTACTTACAAAACACGGGGACTGACATTGTAAAAAGTAATTATTGACATTGGTGGTATTGATTGAAAAGGACTTGTTTTCTTAGATATTTCCAAAGTACATGAGCTCAATGATCATTGCAACACACCCCCTTTCTCCTTCAAATGATTGATGGAAGTGTCACATTGTTCATATGTGTCTTGACATAAGAAAAAAGAGTATTGCATATGTTCCACACAACATTTTCCCCACCCTTGGACTTCTCCTCCCTCAATCTCCTTCATTATTACCACTCTTCCTACTGCAATGTATCACTCCCTGAAGTTTAACTTCTCAAATGCATCCATTTCAACGTCTCCATTACACCGCTTACATGCAATTGTTAGTGCTAGTTCAAAGGGGAATGTGAGGTGGATGTTTATAGTTGAAACTTCTTTACATAAAATGCTTGACACATAGAATGCTTTGAATTATTTGTTTAAAGGTAAATTTTAAAAGAAAACACACACGACACTATTTTTGATTTTTTTTTTTTTTTTTTGGTGCACTAAATTTTGGTGCAAACATAATGTTACCCTCTAATTAAATTTTCATCCAAAACCCCTTTTAATGTGGAAGACAATTCATTTAAAATTAAATTGTTACCCTCAAAATATGATGACAAAAAATGTGATGTAAATTTAAATATTGACATGTTACCATAAACATCATTTGGAACATACAACACAACTCATAAAATTGCAAATATGCATCGTACACATAATTATATACTTGGAACTCTAAACTACAGTTGTATATATATATATATTATATATATATATATATATATATAAAAGAATGAACTCAAAATCAAATTGTATCTTAAAAAAGATAAAACACATTTAAGAAAATCCAAATATAAAATTGAAACGTTACAGAGATGCAAAGTTTAGACGATGAACCGAAACGGTACGAAGTAATATGGATACCAAGCTTTGGAAATATGCATAAATTTCTGATATCTCTGTGGCACCAGATATTTTAATCGACCACAATTTACTTCCTAACTTGTAACACAATCTCCAAAACCCGCTCTGGTGCGGGAAAAACTTTGTTGTCGCTCTCCCTCTCCTTACATTTTTTAGCCCACGCATGAAGCAGTGGATATCGAGTCTCGAACAGCAGCTTAAAATTCCCAATAGTTTCATGAGTGTGGAACCATGCCGCAAAGGGAATGAAGGCAATATCCAATGAATCCGAACTCGTCTCCACCGAAATAAGGCCCTCCCTTCGACATCTGTTTCAGCGCCCCTTCTAAATGTTCCAGATTCTCCACCATATCCCGCTTAGCCTCCTCCAGAGCTTCCCCTTTCGATCTGATTATACGGGATCCTGCATCGAAGAGCTGCAAACCAAGAAAACATTACTAAGGGTAACTGAATCCCCCCATAATCTCTTAAACAAGAAAAACTAATGAAGGCGCCATTTGCATTGCACTGCTGTCCTTCTTACCTTCTTGTCTACGAAGTCGGCCCAGAATCGGGCAAGCGCACGGTCATATGGGTCGGAGGGCAGAAATTGCTTGGAAGCTAGCCACGCCTCATCGATGTATTGAAGAATTATAAGAGACTCGCAGATGGGGTTGCCGTTGTGAATAAGTACAGGTATTTTCTTATACACTGGATTCATTCGCAAGAGCAGCTCACTTTTGTCGACTGTAATATTTTCTTCTTGGAATTCGTATTTGACGCCTTTCTCTTCCAATCCAATCTAAACACGCATGCCGACGGGACTCGGCCAAAAGCTCAGCAATTTCACTTCCTCCATCTTAAATCAGTCTTGAGAAAAATTCGAAGAGAAAACAATTACAGAGTATAGATGTATTATTGATCTTAACTTATTTGAGAATGGGAAGAAATGCATGGAATACATATACTAGTTTTCAAGAAGTATTGAGGCAATTTCATGGAAAAAAATACAGATGCAGACACGCACCGCCAAGACATTATGATGTCGTAGGCCCCTTACGTAACTTGAGTAGGTGACATTGTGGCTGTCAAACACCGAGTATAATTGTCAACAAAAGAAAAGAGGGCGACTCAGGTGAGGCATAGTACCAGGATATCGAGTCTTGACCCGTCAACTAGTCTTCTACCCACACATCTCCATTCTCGACTTTCACATTGCTTAGACGGTATTTACACCCTTAATGTGAGTTTGATAATATCTATTGACTACCAGTTGTGTGAGACGCAGAAAGGAGATTAGGTATGAAGAGTTGACAAGTTCAAGTTCCTAAAAGAAAACTTGGACCACTGATTTTGAATTATCAAAATTTATTTGTGGATGATCATGTATCAACATCCACACTGTAATTAAGCATTTCTAACACCTCCTTTTGTTTTGTTACATTATTTTTGTTGTGTGGGATGGTTGGCCATTCATTACTATAGATTAGTATAGATGTATATTTACTCTAATATATTACTTTGTCTTATTATGTTATGCCCTTTGGATTTATCCATCTCTTCATCTACTCTTATTCTAAATCCCAACAAGATACCTCTTTTTATCTTAGATATAGGCCTTGCAAACTTATAACTACTTTATGGTTGATGCTACTATCCTCTAGAATTACAACGCTAGAGCTCCTTAAACACATTTGGTATCTACATCATGTGTGCAACCCTAGATTCAATTCTCAACATTTGTCAACACAAGTGGGGATCTATCTTAGCATGCCATATATTTTAGGGAACTCTATGTGAAACTACATATTCCCTAAATTATTTCAATTTCACTATGCTTTTTAAAATTTTCATGTTTTTCTTACATGATTGACCACTGCGTGCATTTCCTCACATGGCCAATTCTTCATGTGCATGATTTCTATTGGCCTTATTGCATTGGCCCCTATAAAAGCACTTGCTATGGCTGATCTCATCTATTTATTGCCGACTTCTCCCATTTATCTATACTGACACTCTAAAACCCTATATAAACCTTCATGCATGATCGATCCCACCACAAAATCCTTCCATAATCTCTTTTTCATTTCATTCCATTCTTAGAAAACATCAAAGTGTAATATTTAACTTTTTGTTCCAATGATTCTTATGCCAAATGATATATATACAATGATAATAAAACTAAAACTAACACTTTTCCTAAACTAGTTCATCATTATGCTTACTTTATAGCTATAACAATTGTTAACATTAAGAATCCAAAACCACCATCTCAGAACATTTAGAGTAGGCCTAGAATTCATAATCCTATCTATAGCTTAGGAGACCAAGGACAATATGAAGATAACCATGTTTTTAATTATCCTCCTGCCACATAAATATCTCCTCAACAGTTCCCTGATTGTGTAATAGAATCACCCAATATGTTGTAAGTTGAAAATTATATTTATACTAATTTTGTTTCAAATATCAATCATTTTAATCCTCTTATAAGAAGACAAAATGTTTTTGCAAATAATAACACTACCCCTCATTCAACTTATTAGGTTGTGGAGCTAAATAACTTCATTGGAGCATCCATTACAAAGTGACTGGGTTACACAGTGATCGACATTGGTCAGGAAGTGATCGACATCAGTCAGACAGTGACCGACATCGTTCAGTTATCAACCACCATGGGTCAAAAAGTGACTGAAATAAGTCAGGAAATGATCGGCATTGGTCAGGCAGTAACCAACATTGGTTACCTATGTGGGAATGTTTTATTTTTTAGTCACGAGATTTAATATAGCCTTTGTTTTAAAACAAATCTATTGGATGTAATTCCATGGCTATTGTGCCCTAATTTTTTCTAGGCTTATATAAGTGAGAAAACTAGGGTTAGAGGTGTGGGATGTGAAGAAGAGCATAATCCTCGGTTAAAAGGATGAAGAAGAAGATGAAAAAGAAAAAGAAGATTACATGAAGACAAGAGCTTTCATAGAGTGAAGTTGAACAAAAGGAAAGTGTAGGTACATTGTTGGTGAGAAGATGGTATTATCTTCTATTGTATTTCCTTTGTATTATTTAGTCTCATGTAATGGCTTGCATACTATGCAAAGAACTTAGTCTTTCTTCTTTTTAGATCCACAGGTTGTTGTAAGATCTTGTTGTTTCTCATTCTTGTAGATCAACATGTTGTGAGATCTTGTATTATAGATCCATGAGATCATGATGTATTGTTGATCCATAGGACTCTAGTATTGTAGAGGAAGTTGTCTTCATGTTTGCACAGGTTGATGCAATGATGATGGAGAGACTTATTTCTTAGTGCACGGTTATGGTTGCACATTGGTAAACCCTTCTAGAGGTCTTGTTTGCAGATTCATAGTATAGTGAGAGCTTGGTTGCATAGTGGCAGATGTAGGGTAACTTTAGGTATGTGATATCTGGTGGTGTTTCAGAGGCATAGCTGTAGTGCATTCAAGTAGATCCGGCTAGATATTTGGAGGAGATATAGGTGACGGTATGGAGGCATGGTTTAGTGTACTCAAGAAGATCCAGTTGGATATTTGGGAGGAAGAAATACTCTTGTAGAGATACATGTACTCTTGTGTAGAAGAGTTGGTTTGTAATCTATTGTTATATTATACATATGAGATTTCTATCTTTGGTGGACGTAGTCCACATTGGATGAACCACAGTACATGTTGTGTTATGTGTGTGTACTTTTGTGTGATTTGGATTATTCTTGTTTACACTTCCATTGCTGTAGATTTTGTGGGATTTTTAGATCCATATTTGTATGTTTTGGATTTGATATTCTATAGTTACAAATGTTTCCGCATAAACGTATCCCCAACAAGCAGTATCAGAATGATGGTTTTTTGTTTTTTAGAGCAATGGTTTTCTTAATGGTTTTGTTAGTTATTTATTGACAGGTGTATGAGAGCAGGGTTTGTTTTTACTGATGTGAAAATTGCAGAAAGAGATTGAATCTCAAGTGGGAGCTGGAAGAGTAAGGTTGTTGGAGAATACAGTAAATGGCGTCAGTTAGGTGGCAACCGGCATCAGCTGGGTGACCGTGGTCGGGTACTAGGAAACTTGGTTTAAAAAAATCACAAATTTGAATAATTGAGAAGATGCATGGAATGTGTCTTGTTTTTTGAGGTGTCCCTGGTTCTTAGAGGAACAAACATGTTGGCCAGATTGTATATCCGGGTTACATAGGTATGGTTTTATCTTGGTATTGAAGTACTTGTATTTTTTGGTTACACATGCATGATTTTGGATTGCATAAATGAGTATGAGATAGAGGAGAAGTTATGCATCCTTGGTGTAGTTAGATGCACGAGCTTCGATAGAGAGGAAATAACACATAATGAAGATGAGGCTTCTGTTAGAGAGGCAAGTTCTTCAGTTGAAGATGTGGGTTAGTATCTCGCATCTTGGTACTGGTAATTTGAGGTATTTCACCTTGATGCAATTTATTGCATGGTTTATTTATGCAGCGGTTTTGTACAATTTGGATGCTTTTTGAAATGACTGGATCAGCTCAACTATCGGATTTGGTCGAAGTATGCTCTTGGTGTGGTGTTCTATACCAAATTGTGCATCATTAGGTTTGTTCTAGCAGCATTGACATCGGTCTAAGAACTGAGCTCAGTCACACAGGAACCGGTATCGGTCAGCTAACCGTTATCACTTAGGGGATGGACGTGATCAATCTTTTTGGAAACTTATCTTTACATAATTTTTTGCAGCAGGTGAGGGCAGATGATTTTTTGTCTTGGTTTCGAGGATCGAGTTTCTTGCATAGACTGTACATGGCATAAACAGTGTATATCACTTCATGGTTTAGATCAGAAAGAGGACGAAGTTGGCTTAGTTAGTCCATTGATACTTTGATTAAGGTATCGCTATATGATTCATGTTTTATTTCTTTTATTTGGGTCAATTGATATTATGTTTGGATAGTATACGTGCAAATTTACACCATGGTTTTTGGTGTTGTTTGACTTTTATTTCCTGGTTGTGTGGAATCTTGAGGACAAGGGTTTCTAGTCTAAGGATGGTATCCTCAATGAAAAATCATGATTAGACATAGTTGTAGGTAATGAGAGATGTTGAGTACACACGGATGGAAAGAAGTTGATTCACCTACTTCATAAGAAGTCCAAACTTCTGTAATGTAGAACTATTCTCAGAGAATAAAAGGAATCAATTTTATAGTTCTTTCATTTGGTTTTATTTCTCACTGACATATTAGATTTTGAGCTTGGTTTTAGAGGCAATGCAGGGGATTTCATGATCAGTGGGGGTAATCCATGGTTTTTGGCATTGCAGGATTGGATACATGATGCACATGCAGAGTGAGAGGAGATTGCTACTATTCAGAGTGGCAGGAGGCATAAGTTAGTTTTGGAGGGCAATCATGACTTTGTAGGTATTTTGAGTTTATTACTTTGAGATGTCACTTCTAGTTTTTTTTTTACCTAAATATTCTTTAGGGAAGGCAGTTGATGGTTGACTCAGCTGGTTTTATATGATAGAGAAATTTTCAAAATTTTAAGGGTGAAAAAGGAGATAATCTACTAGTTACAGAGACTGGTATCGGTTAGGGTTAACCGTAGTCATTCATTTGGTATCCATGGTTGAACAAGTAGTGACTGGGGCTGGTTAGGAAACCGTGATCAGTTTGGTCACAAGTGTGACAACAATGTTTATTTACCTTTATTAGATGGTGCCCTTGTTTTGCTTTCATCTTGGTCAATTGTGCAGAGTATGTTGATGACATGTTTGTTGGTATTTGCACTTGGTATTAGTGGCATGGTATAGCATGGATATTTGTTATTGACATTGATGAGCACATGATTCATATTTGCCTTTGGAGTTAGTCAATGGTAGACTTAGAGCTTCTAGATAGCCTAGTGATATGGATGGATGTACATGGTGAGTTTTTACATGTGGATAGATTCAGTTTTATGAGTCTATGGTGATGCAGATATTTTATTTACACATGGATGCCTTGAGCATGAGTAGGGGATGCTTGTATTTCCTTTTGATTACTATGTTACTCCATGGGAGATGTTATCTATAGATTATTTTCTTGGACATGCTAGTTGTTTATGTAGGGTTGGATTTACAAATTGCAGTGTTTGGTTCTTAAATCATTCTTGAGAAAAATTTGAAGAGAAAACAATTACAAAGTACAAATGTATTATTGATCTTAACTTGTTCGAGAATGGGAAGAAATGCGTGGAATACATATACTAGTTTTCAAGAAGTATTGAGGCAATTTCATGGAAAAAAATACAGATGCGGACACGCACCACAAAGATATTATGATGTCATAGGACCTTACGTAAGATGAGTAGGTGACATTTTGGCTGTCAAACACCGAGTATGATTGTCAACAAAACAAAAGAGGTGGGGCATAGTACCACAATATCGAGTCTTGACCCATCAACTAGGCTTTATATATAAGATGCGGGCCCCATCCCGTGTATCAATTTGACTACTTAACTCTCTTTGAAATCCATCCTTTCTAATGGAGGATCAGCGTAAACTTGGTTTTTAAGATATTTAAAAAAATTTGAAAACATGTATAACTATCACTAGCCTAAAATGGTAGTTGAGAAGGAGCTGGATAGTAGGAAAAAAAACTAGATGAAACAAAACAATAAGTGGATGAATAAATGAGACATTAAGCTGCAAGATTATCCTAACACCGATGCGGAAATAAAAAAAATTATCTTAGAAAATGTAGGATTGCCATGTGGACAAAAAAAAGTGGTTGAAAAAAACATACTATGTTAAAGAGTTTAACTCCACATGGGAACATGGGGAAAAACTATATCTATAGGCTGCTCTTAAGGGTAAGACTAGAATGTTAGTGGCTCAGTTTAGGACTGGATCACATCATATTAGTGTGAGACTGGTAGATGGATAATCCTTGAGGAAAATTGGGAAGAAAGAACTTGTATTTTTTGTAATAAAGGGGTGGTCAAAACTGAATGACACTTCAATTTGGAATGTGCAGCATATGAGGATATTTGTGTTCAATATGATTTGAAGGTGAGTAGCCTAAATGAGTTATTTGGCAAGGAAAGGATCCAAAAAACAACTTGCTTCCTATTCAAGCTTCACAGTAGAAGATATGACATCAAAAGAAAGGTAAAAGTTTTTTAATGTTATGGCTCTTGGTCCCTTAGAATGCTTGTTCTCGTGAACGCCATTAAAATTCTTTCTTCTTCTAATTCTTCTTCTACCCATGGATCTCCATTATATACTTTCACATTTCTTGCCTAGTATTTACACTATAGTGTGATTTTGATAGTATCTATTGACTTCCAGTTGTGTGAGAGGTAGAAAGGAGATTAGGTTTAAAGAGCTAACAAGTTTAAGTTCCTAAAAAAAACTTGGACCACTAATTTTTAATTCTCAAAATTTCTTTGTGGAGGATCATGTATCAACATCCATGTTGTAATTAAGCATTTCTAATAGCTCCTTATGTATTGTTACATGTTTTTGTTGTGTGGATGGTTTTCCATTCATGACTGTAGATTAGTATAGATGTATGTTTACTTTAATATGTTACTTTATCTTATTATGGTATGCCTTTTGGATTTATCCATCTTTTCATCTACTCTTTTTCTAAATCCCAGCATGATACCTCTTTTTATATTAGATATAGGCCTTAGAAACTTATAACTACTTTATGTTTGCTGTTACTATCCTCTAGAATTACAACAGTAGAGCTCTATAAACACATTTGGTATCCACATCACGTGTTCAGCCCTAGATTTGATTCCCAATATTTGACAACACAGGTGGGGATCTATCTTAGCATGCCATATATTCTAGGGAACCCTATGTGAAACTAAATATTCTCTAAATTATTTCAATTTCACTCTGCTTTTTAAAATTTTCATGCTTTTATTACATGATTGACCACTATGTGCATTTCCTCATATGACCAATTCTTCATGTGCATGATTTCTATTGGCCTTATTGCATTGGCCCCTATAAAAGCACTTGCATGGATGACATCATCTATCTATTTCCGAATTCTCACATTTATCTATAATGACACTCTAAAACCCTATGTAAACCTTCATGCATGATCAATCCCACCACAAAATCCTTCCATAATCTCTTTTTCATTCATTACATCCTTAGAAAACATCAAAGTGCAATATTTAACTTTTTGAACTCCAATGATTCTTATGCCAAATGATATATATAAAATGATAATAAAACTAAAACTAACACTTTTCCTAAATTAGTTCATCATTATGCTAAATTTTTAGCTATGAGAATCGATAACATTAAGAATCCAAAACCACCATCTCTAAAAATTTAGAGTAGGCCTAGAATTCAAAATCCTATCTATAACTTAGGATACCAAGTAGAATACAAAGATAACCATGTTTTTAATTATCCTCCTACCATATAAATACATCCTCAACAATTCCCTGATTATGTAATAAAATCACCCAATATGTTGTAAGTTGAAAATTATTTTTATTATAGGTTTGATTCAAATATCAATTATTTTAATCCTCCTATAAGAACACAAAATGTTGTTGTGAATAATAACACTACCCCTAATCCAACTAACCATCCTACTCAATTAATTATATAATTTATTAATTACTTAAACCAAAAAAAAACTAAAAAATGCAATTAGTGTTTATAAATACAAAGCAACTTGGAATAGCTTATTAGTTATCCAAAAATAGTCTCTTGGGGCATGATAAACAAATGTCATCCCTTTCCCCTACAATTTTGTATCAATGGTGCACCCATTTCCAAACCTTCCATTCATAACAACATCTTTTAATTCATTCAAGGATAGCTTCTTGCTCCACACATTGCTTCCATGGATCAATGAGGGAACACATCTTTCATTTCTTATGATGCCTCTACTAACACTAACCTTCTCTTCAAATTATTTTGCAACCTTTAGAAATTTTCGATCAAATTAAATTCTTATGAAGCCACCATGATGTTTGCAAAGTCACTTATGAGAGATGTTCTAGATTGGTATCACACCATCTAGGCCAAATACATTGTCAAAATTTATGTTTGGTGACCGTCTTAGTACATGAGTTGTAATATTATGATATCCCTCAAAACAACATCAATAATTTCATATACCAAAAATAATTTGTAAAAACATCTTCCCATACTTTCACCAAGCGATGGAAAACCTTATCCGCTTAGGTTGGATATCATATGCCTAATGAGATTCTATTTCAGTTATTCCTTAGAGCCTTGAAACCCCACCTTCAATAACATGTAAAATTCTTCTCCCTTACCACAATAGAATAATCATTTGAGTATTTAAAATTCCAAGACTACCTCATCAAGGGATTCAAGAATCCTTCCATGAATAAATAACAACATAAGAATATCACATTCTCATGTGTCCTAGAAATAAGAACTCTAATGATGATAGATCCACATACATTTTCCCTCAAGGTACTTCTTCTAATATGAATATTCATAGCATTGATAATTCTACTCATAAACCACATGGAATCTCTCAATCACATTCTTCTTCCCTGATAAATGTCATTAAACCTCTTTCTAAAAGGATTTAAGACATTGTCTACCTTAACCACTAACCATGGTGGTAGACATTTCTCAATCTCTTCTTCAATCACATGATGAAATAAAAAAATTTGGTGGCATAATAATTCGGGTCATTCTTATAAAAATTGTTGCTCCCTTTGATATTTTTCCTACACATTTGTCATTGGAAAAATATTTGATCATGAAATCAATACTTGGGAGAGGTTATATGAAGCTAGTGAGGCATGTCATAAAATATAATACTGTGATCGTCATGAGGTGGATCATCAAGCCAATGAATGTCATAAATTCTATAATGATGCACTATGTGATCAATATAAATTTTACCAATCTAATTGTGGTCCTACTTAAAAATATAATGCAAACACTAATGTTGTTGCCAATTCATACCTATCTATTACTGAATCTATGGAGAACATGGTCAACATGCAAGGAGCCAAGAACATTATTTTTAGTATTGAGAAAACATATCCTTCCTCTACTTAGACCATAAGTTACTAAACTATCTACCCATATTCTTAAAAAAAAAAATCCATGAATAAAAACCAATCCTCGATACCAAAGTCTAGATAAACACCATTGGACCCTATAAAATTATTCTTAACTAATCAATCCTATATGTGTCTTCATTGTAAACTTTATATTTCATTGACCATTGCGCCCCTACCTAGTTGATCCCATATGAATTCACTTATTTTGTTCCAAATTCCATAGGCTTCTTTAAAGATTACTTTACCTTGAATGAACCTATAAATATATTAACAAAATCAAAATGATAAGCTCTCTACAAACACCAATCCATCAAAACTTTTTCATAGTGAAACTCCACAGGTTAAAACTATTACACATTTTATCTATAAATATTGGGAACCCCTTGCATACCTATCTATAATCCCAATTCAAACCCCATTTTTAGAGCTAATTCATATCTCACCTAAACATTGTTAGCATCTTATGTCATCGCTCTTTGCTGTGTGCATTTTTCTTCCAACCTCTTTGTGGTAGGTATATGGCCTACATGGTTTGGAAGTGAGAATATTATTCCAATGTGAATATCTATCCATTTAACTGACCTTTCTATGAACCATTCTCTGTATATTCATTTCTCTCTAGATTCCATGATTCCCAATGAGCTTCCATTCTTCATGGACAACCCTCCAATCTTTATCTTCTTATAAATTGGTGACGTTACAATTAAGAGAGCCCTCATAAATGAAATTTTTAATACTTGTGTTGCTTCCATTGATTTCATCAAAAGACACTTGGTTATTATATTAATAATCTCAAATTTACTAGGAGTGCATATCAGGTTATGATCATCAAATGATGCCTTGTATAGGTTACATTTGGCTACTTATCATTTTTTCTTCTTCATACCATCCAAGTAAATTTCATGATCTTCAAGTTCCCCTTATTTTGTAATATCCTCTTTGTTCAACCGTGGATCCACGATATGCATAAAATCATGTCATCCAATTTCTAATGTATTAAGTTTACACATATATGGGGTATTTAAAAATTACAAGGTGAAACTAACACTTTAAACTTAGTCCTCTTTAGAAAACATAGGAAATTTAACATTACCACTTTGGAATAGCAACCTTATATCCCATTTTTGTGAATATGAATTGTTTAGCACCTTAGTGGACTCCCTTTATGGCTATAGAGGTCATCCACAGGTCATGGGTCATACCTAATCCAATATTGTTAAATATAATAATGATGAACATGACGACAGAAATCTTATAATCAAAACTTCTAATCTTCTTAATAAAAGTATTTCACAATTACCTCCTTTTGATTTAGTAAAATCTGAAAATTAAATATGATTTTTGAGTCACTACAACAATGTACAATGAAATACAAACATTAAGCAATCTAAGACTACAACTGTGTAAACAAGTGAAGGAGATAAAGTACTTACCCAATTTTCACTTATCTCAAAATAGAACCAAACTGGAGAAACTAATGAAGAGGCTAAGAAGGATGAAGGAATTGCTCTCTGTGAATTTTGGGAGCCACAGAAAACATCAAGACACGAGTTCTTGGGAAGGGAAGAGGGTGGTTAGGGAGCCTGAGACCTTTCCTAAACATTAGAGACTGTGAAAATGCTCGGAACCTTATTTTTCCTGTGTCATTGTGGTTTCATACTAGTTCAAATTTCATTTCATGTGTGTCACAATTTAATGACCGATGTACCTGTAATATGAAAACAAACCCTAACTACCTTCACAAGCTCAAGAACACATTAATTGAAATAAAATTTGTAATATGTGAAGTCGAACTGACCTCAACAGTCATCTGAAGGATGAACTTATGATTGAGCGCTACACTAAATCTCAGACTCCATGTAGTTATATGTGCTTGTGTGCGTAATAGTTCTCCTAGGTTTTTCTCATGCTAATGACACCAAGATAGTGGGTTAAATCTCGATAGAATGCAAATGTGTGGGATGGAATTCAACACATCCCCTTTTTATGTAGTTTATTCAGAGTAATCTGCCCTAAAATGTAGTCCCTTTGATAGTATGTAGCTAATCATTTTCCCTTAGAATTTCCCATATTATAATTGTATATATGTTGTGTTTATATAGGGATCTCTTGCTTGAATTTTAACACTAGTGACACGACATGATGACTAGGACATCGGGATAGGAGTAAGAAAACTAAAAATGCTAACTACAAATGTCAAAAATTTGAGCAATAACAAAGGAGATAGGAGTGCCTATGTTGGACAAGAGTCCCTGGGTGTTGATGTCATAAGACAACTGACAACAAATGTGATAATACTGACATATAGGGATCCCTGTGACCTAACCAGAACTAGGTGTAGAAGTGACAAATGTGAGAGATAAAGCAATAGAAACAAATAAAGCAAGCAGATGGACTAGACAGTGTGTCACTAGTGAATACTTTTCTTATGCAAGATCATATATAAGACAACATACTTGGTAGTATATTAAAATAGTAGTATGTGTGTGATTTTATTTCTACATTTTCCCCCCTTATGCTATTTGAATTAAATTCAAGTACTGTAAAGGAATAAAGGAACATACCTCTAAGAAGTCCGAAGAATCACTATTGTAGAAGTACACAAAGTATAA
This sequence comes from Taxus chinensis, assembly GCA_019776745.2. NCBI lineage: Eukaryota > Viridiplantae > Streptophyta > Pinopsida > Cupressales > Taxaceae > Taxus > Taxus chinensis. The sequence goes on from CM034155.1 coordinate 555,052,618, forward strand.
GAACATATAGCATGGCAAAACATGGATCACCATGTCGATCCATATGGTGTAAATAGAGACAACGAACCATTGTAGAGGAGTACTTGGTAAAATTTATTATTTGATTTGGATAATTTGGAGATTTCACTTGTTGTTAATTAAGATTTGGTAGGGAGTGATTAGTTCCCAACCCGGTTTTGTATGTTTGAAAGACTAAATGATTTGGGAATTCATCTTCCAAAGGAAGAGTGTTAGAGAGAGAGATCTAGTTTTACTATCCAACTATGACTACATCCCCAGAAGGTCCACCCGATGCAGACGGATGAAGACCAAATTTTGTTCTATTTAGATCCATTATTGAATAACCCACATAAGAGTAGTATAGGCAGGAAAATGAAGTCTAAATATGCCCACTTGATGGTGGTCATGATTTTGTATAGCACAAGATGGCTTCCATGTTCGGTCATCTGGAAGCAATAAAAATGTGAGATGATTCCCAAGTTAGGTCATCTGGGAGAGATAATATGTTATGTTGCACCAATCAATTAATTTGAAATTAGATCCCTGTTATATATTACTTGTGGTGATATTTTCAATTCTTACCCACATATTAGGTTATTAGGGGGAATAGATAGAAAGTATTTGAATAGATTGATTTGATTTTCTCCTTCACTTGTTTGGTGTGAAATATTTTTTTTTATAATGGTGTATAAGAAATTTCAGATAAGCATATAATAGCCTGAGAGGCATCTTAGAGTGATCCCATTATATGTTCCCCTTTTGGCGAAAGGGCGAGGTATGAAGATACTGAGTACTGAGCAAAAAGTAGATATGAGAAAGTTGTAATGCTAAGCAAAATTCAGTATAGTATAGGTCACAATATTGTATATATATCAAGTTGAAAATGTGCTAGATTTAAATAAATCATTACAAAATGTATATAGTACGATGGTAGGAGAAATTTTGAACTGAATGGTGCAGATGGGGAAGAAAACAAAGGAGTGAAACTCCAGATATGAGGGAATGTGTGTAAGGTGTATTAGTTATAGAAGTGGTTGCAAATAGTAACTATAACATAGGAAAAAGTAGAATTATTATATATAGTATTAATGAAAAGTGAATATCAACTCCATTTGAAATGTGATCAAGTGAGAGTTTGAGCTCTGATCTTACTAGGATGCTAAAGATTTGAACAACATTGATAAGATTTGAGATGGTAGCCGCAGTTGTGGCATCACAAATGACAGATGAGCTGGTAAGTATGACTATTTTTGAATATTTTGGTTAAATTTGTTTGAATATTTTGTTTTTTGAAAATTTTGAAATTTTGAATTTCTGGTTGTTTCTAACTTGGGTGAGAGTGGCCAAGGCATTGACGTCTTTTGAGACGCAAGAACCTGCATCTTACTCTTGGGCGCTGGTAACCCAGGAGGTTGATTTGATAGTATGATTTTAAAATTTGGAATTTTGATGACCGGCGATGGCTTGAGTGATTAATTTTACGTATTTATAAGGTACTAATGTTAGAATTCTATCATTGTTTGTGTTGTACAAAGGGATATTCATTTGAGGGAGTTCCATGGGGGTCGACATTTGAGTACATTATCAACTTTGGGATTATCTAATGTGAAGTGGGACATACTAGACCGTGCCAGTCTGCGACACATAATGAGATTAGTGGAGGTACCCCATCATATACCTATTATTACTACATTGTGTGAGTGGTGGTGTGTAGATACTAGAACTTTTTGGTTGCTTATTCAGGACATAAACGTGATCCTAGAGAACGTATATCGTATATTGTGATTTCCAGTTATGGGCAAGAGAATACATGTTATGGTCGTAGTGGATGCCCAGAGACAAATGCGAGCACCTAGACTATACTTTATAGGTACACAAGTATAGACAAAAACCCATATTACCTTGAATGCCATATTGAGATCAGATGTTCTGTGATTGTCGAAGTTTATTGCAATGATTATTACTTCATATATGGCATTAAAGAGTGGTGGAGTGAGCATATTGTATAAGATGCATGATATTTTTATGTGTATCAAGGATCATAGGACGATATTTGCATCGACATGATGTGTATTGGCTCATTTGTATTGAGATCTATAAATTTTTACATAAGAGGACCATGGTGGTGGGTTCGAAGCAACCACATTACTACATGTATGGGAATATGAGCATATTTTTATATTAAGGCCACTTGGTGGGCCATGTACGGAGTGGGCGAGGCCTAATATATTCTCTGTGAGATGGGCAGGTTCCTAGAGTAGGAGGTTGGACACCAAAACTTCTAGATCTATGCTTGATCATATGGACCCATGGGTTATTATATGGAGGCCATATAGAAACTAAAGTGGGTGCCTAGAGGATGGAGTAGAGCTACGATGCATTCTATGTACTATGTGGTTGGAGGATAGATTTCTAGGGGTTGTCGAACTATTCCAGCAAGAGCGCGTGTTGAGATAGTTTGGCATTTCTTAGGATGCGCCCCTAGAGCCATATATATGGGTGAGATCCACTAGGTCATCAAGGCATCTTGAAGTGAGGCTAGGGACCACATGAGAACAATTAGTACCTCTTGCTCTAGATGAGTCTGATGTGGCCATAGAGTCGATACAAGTGGATGATGCAGGATGTACCCAGGCCTATAGTGAGTGGTGGGTAGCACATAGATGGGTATTATTATTTCTAGTTATTTTCGATGTGGTGGGTGACCCGTTAGTCAAAAGAGTAGAGGGGTAGGCACCTGTCCCTTATACAGATTGTATAACGATAGTGTTAACAAAGCGTGAGTATTGTTTAATTGTTATTTGTGAATTATCTCTTAGTTGTTGTATGTTTGTAATCGTGTGTGATAACTAATTTGTTATTGGATGGTTTTAGGTGATGCTTATTGGTCCTTGATCATTGATTAAATGATTTGCACACTGACACAAAATATACCTCCAGATGTACTTGTAGGAGGTGGAATGATGGAGTGATTAGATGTTATTACGGGCGAGCATGCCCATTTTTTTGATCCAGTGGTGATAGAAGCAACTACATGTACCGTACAGTTGAGTGAGTTTAACGAGGCATAGGTGGAGACTCAGCGAGCTAGGTAGGTTGTAGGAGGAGGAGCCCTGGTTCAGGATGTGTTCACAAAGTATGTAGAGTTGTAGCATTAATTCAAAGAGTAGTTGTTCAAGGTGGAATTATTACATGGGAAGGTGGAGAGATATTGGAGTTGCAACCAACAATGTAGATTGAGTGGTGAAGCATCTAATTCTAGAACTACCATAGTACTACATAGTGATAGTGATGATGACATATGATGTATATACATGTAGGGGTTTTCTCCCTAGTGATTTTATTTTTGTAATTATGATTTTTGATGATATATATAGATGGATGATTGATTCCATTGTATTGTGTTGATGTTTATTGATATGTGATGATGGTTGTTCCTATGTTTATTTGTGACGTTTGATTTGTATTATTCTAATGATGATGCGTGATTTGACATTGCGTAAATGACTATGATTTGAAATAGATGATGATGTCATGATACTTAAAAGTTAGATTTGTATGTATGAATGTAAATAGAGAGTATTTTTTAAATAGTAATATATGTATATTATATAAGTAATGAATAAGAACGATGTCAACGAGATGATACAAAAATGTAGAAGAGCGATTGCTTGCTAATTTTAGGATGAAAATTATGTATGTAAATGCATGTAAGTATGTTGATGATGGGGGAGAATAGAGATTCCCCAAGCTTATGTGTAGAGGGAGATTAGGTTCATTTATATAAGACCCCTCAGCAATCACAAATGAACTATAGAACATTACTACATTGTCAGGAAATGGTGTATAGCAGATCATGAGAAATATAAAATGTGAAGCATAGAGCGTGAATAATGAAGGAGGTTCTTATTATAACAAGTCCCTCAGCAGTCATGTAAGAGCCTCAAAACATGAGTACTTCAAGTAATAAGGTGATCATAAGCAAATCACCTACTACTTATAAAGAGGCCTACAAGGAGTGGTGAAAGCATGTGAGGCGGTAGCATCATGAGTCTAAGAGCCAAACTGAATATCAGATGAAATCACGCCAATGATGCTAGATGTAGTGGTAGGAAGAAAAAATATAGATAGCTTAGGAATCCAATGTGAAGTAGTAGCATTGTGAGGTGGATATGATGATGCAGTGATGGAAACATGAGGTCGAGGGAACAGATGAATAATGAGATTAGGATATGGACGAATGGTGACATAAGAAGTGGGTGGAGGAGATAAGTTAATTGAAGTAGAAGCATGCTTATGTGGAATTGGTGAAAGAGGCCACTCACGAGAGGGAGAGCCAAAGGCAATGACACCCTTATTTTCTAATTGTTGCAACTTTTCATGAAGGGTGCAAAAATCATTATCAATCATTATCACAATGGCCATTGATGTGATGCAAATTACAATATGAAAAAATCAGGATGACATTGCAAGTGATAAGGAGGAGGATGTTTGTTAGAGGGTAAGTGAATTAAATGCTTATCAAGAAAAGAACACAACACATCATGAGGTTTGGCAGCATGTGAAAATGCATTGGCTCCCGAGTAGGAGATGAAGAAGAGTTATGTGGAGACCGACATGGTGGAAGAGATAGAGGAAACTTATGCAGTGTGGGAGGTGGAACATGCTTGCAAGGTGGAGGAGATAGAGACCATGGAGGATTCTTGACAAGTGGAAGAGGAGACATAGTAGAAGATGATGAAGTAGTAGAAGAACTAGAAGAGGGTTCTATAACATGTGTACCAATCAAATCATGTTCTAAATCAATGACCTTATAACATAGAAGTGTGGACGATTGACATGTTTCATATTGTAATATCTCTTTTAATGTAGGAATCAAGCCATGATAAAAGATAAATTGCTTTTATAAATCAACTGATGCATACAAGAATTGAAACAGAAGATGTAATCGAGAATAGGTTCTTTCTTTCCTTCATGCAAACTAGGTAAACGATCATGCATAACTCTAGGACCACTGTTAAGTATAAAGCATCTAAGAAAAGAAGCTTTCATGTCACAAAATGTAATAATAAATCCAAAAATAAAATGGGTATGCCATTAAACAACATCATCAACAAGACTATGATGAAAAGCTTTGAGTAATAATCAATCATTAGAATAATAATCCATGGCCAAACGATAATGCCTAAGATGCAAGTAAGGATTGTCAAAACCATTGAAATGTGAAAAGGTAGGCATGATAAAATTCTTAGGAAAAGCTGAATTGTGGATTTTCTTTGGAATAGGATTTCCATGAAGAGAGTTATTATCAATAGAAGCATAGTAGGATTTGTATTCAAGAGTGAGAGATTTAACTTGAGATTGTAATTGACCAACAACATGAATGAGTCATAAAATTTCATGTCAAGGAATTGCAGAAGATGTGAGAGGCACATTGAGAGGTTTTCATTTTCCTTTATAAGTGATCATGGGAACATGAGAAGAAGAAGTGGAAGATGAAGGTGATATGGGCACACTAGATGAAAATGTAGAAGAAATATAAGGAGGTGTACTCCTAGGAATATAAGAATCAACCTGAGTAGGACCTAGAGGATGTAGACACTAAATCACACACTTTGAGTACATTTCTAGGTCATGATCACATACCACTATTCATAAGATTCCTAAGTGAGAAAAGTAATTATTGATCACTATTTTTGGCATATTTTCTTTCTTTCTAGTTTTCTTCTTGGCTTTACACACTTTCTTACCCAGTCTAACTTTCGACACTTCATTTTTTCTATGTCTGAACACTAACGCCTAGCTAGGATGCCAGTACCAGGTGCCCTGACCTATTTTACCTTGCTTGCATCTTTTGAGTCCTTTCTAGTTGTTAGGAATATTTATTTCTTATGGGTTTTCTTTTAGTAGTTAATTACAAAATTCAAACAAGGGAATCATATAAATACAAAGCTATGTGACCATTACAAAGGACCAAACACTAAGCATTATCTATCACCACCCTAGGTTGCATCCAAGAGCATTACAAGATCATTTAAGCATCCATTTAGCTCCACACATTGTATAAGGGACTATTATTTCTTAATATATGCATAGGAGGTGAAGTTCATTTTTCCATGCACAAATGTATCTACAATTTCTACATATAGCTATTGCTAGCTATTCAAGTGTGTCTGGCACAAGATCCACTTAGGGAAAAATTACACACACACACACACACACACAAGTATACATGGATTCTGAAATGTAGTACAACACCATAATTGTAAGTTTACTCCGTCTAGTGACTACTGGGATCATTTTGACTACCCATTTACATCTTTTTCTTTTTAGGATTTGATGTCTTTTGGGGTTTTGCAGGTGTTATTTCTTCTTGAAGGTTTCATGAGAACAATAACTAATTATAATGGCATACATACGACTAAAGGTGACAACCAGCTAACATCTTGTGACCTTATGAAAATTATGTTTCTAAGGCTTTGAGTAGTCACATGCGCCAAGAGGAGGTATATAACACCCCTAACCCTATCCAGGTGCCCCAGTTCATATAGATCTTACGGTCACACAATGTTTTGAGCTTGGGTGTAAAACTTCCCTCCTCTTGTTCATTAGTTCTTTAGCTTGGCACAATCTAGGATTATTTATGAATCAACTAAGTATTATATCCATTCATTTGTAACTAGGGTTTCATATTTTCTTGCTTACGTTTTTTAGTCAAATCTGTATTTTATTGCATATTTATATCTTTGTTGTTACATAATTAATATTTTAGCACTTATATTTCTACGTATTTGTTAAATCATTTGGTGAACCCATCTCATTCGAACACTCTTTGGGTATTCATACTTGCATTATTGATTTTCTATCATCAGGGCTATTTCTATTCATGATTTCTTTCTAGCCAATCATGAGTGTTGCACCAAAATTATTTTGCATCCTTACTAATACTGATCTGGACATAGTTTATCAAACATTTGTGGATGCATTTTGACATCATCTTGATTTTCCTTCTATTATAGCCAACAATCTTTTTTGTTTATGACAATGATTCCTCCTCTTTATATAAACATATGCATTTAAAAATATGGTGTTAAAAAAATCTTAGTTGAAAATGGATCTAAGCTCAACCTTTGTTCGTTATCATTCATTCAGGATTTAGGCCTTTCAGTTGCTAATTTTAACCCAAAAAGTTTCTCTTCGAACATATGATAATACTATGCATACATGCCTCAACACTATTGCTTTTCCTATCACTGTTGGGCCAACAACAACTCTCACAATATTCTTTCTCATTTATTTTCCATTCACATTTAATTTATTACTTGGTAGGCCATGGCTACACAAAATGCAAGCATTAACTTCTATAGTTCATCGTTGTGTCAAATTCTTACATGAGGGAATTGAATATATAATTCCTACTAATAACACCCCATTTCAATATTGTAACCCATGATCCAAACACACCATTGCCTATTCCAATTTTATCTATTCACCATCTTGCCCCTAATCCAGACCCATGGACTATCCGACCAATTTATGTCCACTCAAAGGAACTATTTGTGCATTATATGTTACTCCATCCACTTCAGGCTCACAACCTTCATCTACTAATGCTATGACGCCTTATCAGGGGCATGTCCATACGTAGAATATCATACCACCCCCTTTGTCTCCTCATGAGCAACCTGCTTCCGCGATGCCTCCTTTTACATGCAAACTTTTCATGAATAATGTTTATTGGCTGCAAATTCCATTAGATCCTACTTTCTCTGAAACTATTTTCACACATGATGGATTGACTCAACTTGGATTTACACTCGATGATATCTTATCTCCACTACATTCTCCACATCTCTACCATAGATATGTTTGCATTACTGTTGCTTATGGCCTATGAGTATTTCATTTATGATTCTTTGTTGCACGCAATCTGCGCATTACACCACTTACTCTTGGAAAATCATGTCTCGACTATATTGGTGGCACATTAGATCGTAATCATATCGACATTTCATTCCCCATTCCCTTTAGCCACCTTTTCATTTGCAATGATTCAGTACTCATATATTCACAAAATCACACTCATTAGTATGCACATGGATGTCCACCAACACCTTTCACCAATGAAGAATACACAATGGGCATGTATAATTTGCACCATAATGGCTCATTACTTGATCAACCACATACTAATGCTTATCAGGTCTCTAATGCATCTCCATTTGGTTTTGACGATAATAATGATGATCTCTTCGATGATGTTACTTGATCACATTTATCATCATACACTTAGGGGTATCATGTGTATTCTTCCCCCTTTTAGTATTATCAATTGTCTTGCATTTCTATTTGTTTGCTCTGTAACTTGTATCTAGTCTTTCACACGTGTCTTGGACATCTGGATACATTGGTATCATCATTACCCTATGATGTGCTCTAGTTCTATGGTTCATACTAAAATTCTAAGGGTGTCAATCTCAAATGAACCTCATCATACTCACCCACACTCTTCATTCTTTTGATCATATCTTTCTAGCGCACGCAATTCAAACAATTTCCCAATGACGCACTCATGTTATGTGGTTCATTCTTGACTGCTAAAGGGTATTTTATAAATGAACCTCATATCATACATACTCATCCATATTCACTCAGGAGGAACACAGATCCTATCACATATACTCTGTGTTCCATTCCATCTCACTCACATCATACTACATATCTTGGTTTTACATTGTTCTTGTTTACTTATACTCTCATGATACATCTTACTTACTATGTTAGCTGCATACATTGTATGTCATTATTGTTTTTATATACACATGCACATTCTCTTGTCTTCTATTTTTCATCACATAATTTACACATATCATTACACGTAACATGGATTCTTGGCATTGTACCTCTTACTAGTCCCACAATGGCTCCTCGGGCCATCCACTTTCGTACACACTATAGGTGTTATTGTTTCATTTTGTATTATTTTCTATTCTTACTAGCACACTATTATATCATATTATACATGTTTTGACATACTTTCTATCTTTCTAACATACTAATAGGTGATTCATGTGCAACACTTGTCTTGTAAGAACTCTTGGCTACCATAGTTGTCTGATATATTGCTTGTCATTGTTGCTACTGTATGCCATTGTTTGCGGGTTTTTTGTCTTGTGTGCCCAATGTATGCTTTTGGCCACTCCGGCCTCATTTTTCTTGAGAAATTGTGAGTAATGTCCCATATATGAAACTTGTTTTTGTAGTCTACTTTTTCTTTACAACTTATTGTCTACTTTTTCTTCTTACATGTTAGCTTACATTTTGTCTTCTGCATGCAAATTTTACTTACTAACACTTATTTTCATTCAATTTTCTTACATTTCCCTTGATTTCTACTAAGCCCATTCCCTCCCCTGTAGGGCATCAGTCACAATTTAGCGATCGGTCCTCTTTTGGGTCACATTCTCCTTGCGACGTCACATGCACCAAAAAAGGTGGGGGCATCATCGGGTGAATCAGTCACCCCATACATCAGTTCATAGTCATAGTTCAGTACCATTACAAGACAATATTCAGTCACAACAACGGCCCAAAATTTGACTTGGGTCTTTATCATTAGACAAAAACTAACTCCCAACACTAGACAATATCGCAAGGAGTCCCCTGACCCTTTCTGGGTACCTATGATGATAGAATTTACAATTTTTTTCTCAGTTTGGCACAGTTCATAGTATTTTCACAACAGATTTTATAGGACAAACAGTATTCCTTTAACATTCGGCATGGAGTTTATTACACCTTCTTTTATATTTTCATGTTGTATCAAACTGGATCGGATTTACAACACATATCTGAAGTGGTGTTTATAATTCGGGAAGTAGTCAAAGGTTGGAAATACACTAGACATTTCCCCCTAAACTTCTTCCACACTTAGCATGAGATCACCCAAAAAAATCATGCTTGGTGCAACTGGCATGAGATCGCCCAAAAACGTGTTCTTGGCGTGAGATCTCCCAAAATTACTCGTTCTTCTACAACATTTTTAGGATCATTTCTACACTTTTCACTAATCATGGATCATGTGCACATGTTTCTTTTTAAATTTTACACACTTTTTACTTGTTTTGATCATATTTTTCATAGACATAACATTTGACTACTCGTTTTCTCTTCTCTTTTACATTTCCATCCTTATGGTGAGCAACAATCACATCATCAAGCATTAGGCAACATAGACAACATGTACAACATAACATGTTACACTCATATGCTTTCACTAGGGTCGTCATCATTTTCACTTCCTCTTTTCTAGCTTCCATGCTTCACTTTTGTCACTCCACAACTTTTCCTTATCTCTCTTGGCATGTATTCACCATAAATCTATATGTTTACCAGGTATGCTCTCTTATTTACTTTATGTTATCGAGCATTCAGTCAACAACATAGAGTGAGGGTAATGTAGACACTAAAGTCACGCACTTTATGTACATTTCTAGGTGTTGATCATACACCACTTTTCATATGATTCCTAAGAAAGAAAAGTACTAATTGATCACTTTATTTGGCCTCTTTTCTTTCTTTCTAGTTTTCTTCTTTGTCTTACAAACCTTCTTTCCCAGTCTAAATTTTGAAATTTTAGTTTTTCTAAGTCTGGGGGCACAATCACCTAGTCAGGACGTCAGTGTTAGGAGCCCTGTCCCTCTGGGCAGCCTGACCTATTTATAATTTTCCTTGCATTTTTGGGTCCTTTTTAGCTGTTGGTAATATTTATTTCTTATGCTTTGGAATTTTAGTGGTTATTACAAAATTCAAATAAGGGAATCATATAAATACAAAGCTATGTGACATTATGAAGGACTAAGCACTAAGCATTATCTATCACCACCATCAGGTTGTATCCAAGAGGATTACAGACGAGCATTCAGGCATCCATCTAAACTCCACACAAGGGGAAAATGGACTATTATCTCTACATACACACAAAGGAGGGAATTTCATTTGTCATGCACACATCTATAATTTCTACATCTAGTTATTGCTGTTTTCAGCCGGGTCTAGCACAAGAGCCATCGAGGGAATCATTATACACACATAAACATAACTGCATGGATTTTGAATATAGTGCACACTCAGATCATAAGTTCACTCAGTCAAGTGACCTCTAAAGATAGTGCTGAGCTCCACTTGCATATTTTTATTTTAGGTTTGATGTGTTTTTGGGTTTTTTGCAGGTTATTCTTTCTTCTTGCGATGTTTCAGGCGAACAAAGTAACGTACAAGTGTTGACCTAGCAGGTTGACTTCAGGCGATAACCCATCTCATTCTAACCACTCTTTGGGTAATTCATACGTGCAATTTTTAATTTTTCCTATCATCGGGCTATTTCCTATTCAGGATTTCTTGCTAGCCCCAATCATGAGTGTTGCACCAAAATTATTTTGCATCCTTACTAATACTGATCTGGACAATAGTTTATCAAACATTTGTGGATGCATTTTGACATCATCTTGATTTTCCTTCTACTATAGCCAACAATCTTTCTGTTTATGACAATGATTCCTCCTCTTTATATAAACATATGCATTTAAAAATATGGTGTTAAAAAAATCTTAGTTGAAAATGGATCTAAGCTCAACCTTTGTTCGTTATCATTCATTCCGGATTTAGGCCTTTCAGTTGCTAATTTTAACCAAAAGTTCTCTTCGAACATATGATAATACTATGCATACATGCCTCAACACTATTTCTTTTCCTATCCACTGTTGGGCCAAAAACAACTCTCACAATATTCTTTCTCATTATTTTCCATTCACATTTTAATTTATACTCGGTAGGCCATGGCTACACAAAATGCAAGCATTAAACTTCTATAGTTCATCGTTGTGTCAAATTCTTACATGAGGGAATTGAATATATAATTCCTACTAATAACACCCCATTTCAATATTGTAACCCATGATCCAAACACACCATTTCCTATTCCAATTTTTTCTACTCACCATCTTGCCCCTAATCCAAGACCCATGGACTATCCGACCCAATTTATGTCCACTCAAAGGAAACTATTTGTGCATTATATGTTACTCCATCCACTTTCAGGCTCACAACCTTCATCTACTAATGCTATGACGCCTTATCAGGGGCATGTCCATACTGTAGAATATCATACCACCCCCCTTTGTCTCCTTCATGAGCAACCTGCTTCCGCGATGCCTCCTTTTACATGCAAACTTTTCATGAATAATGTTTATTGGCTGCAATTCCCATTAGATCCTACTTTCTCTGAAACTATTTTCACACATGATGGATTGACTCAACTTGGATTTACACTCGATGATATCTTATCTCCACTACATTCTCCACATCTCTACCATAGATATGTTTGCATTACTGTTGCTTATGGCCTATGAGTATTTCCTTTATGATCTTTGTTGCACGCAATCTGCGCATTACACCACTTACTCTTGGAAAATCATGTCTCGACTATATTGGTGGTACATTAGATCGTAATCATATCGACATTTCATTCCCCCATTCCCTTTAGCCACCTTTCATTTGCCAATGATTCAGTACTCATATATTCACAAAATCACATCTATTAGTATGCACTGGATGTCCACCAACACCTTTCACCAATGAAGAATACACAATGGGCATGTATAATTTGCACCATAATGGCTCATTACTTGATCAACCACATACTAATGCTTATCAGGTCTCTAATGCATCTCCATTTGGTTTTGACGATAATAATGATGATCTCTTCGATGATGTTACTTGATCACATTTATCATCATACACTTAGGGGTATCATGTGTATTCTTCCCCCTTTTAGTATTATCAATTGTCTTGCATTTCTATTTGTTTGCTCTTGTAACTTGTATCTAGTCTTTCACACAGTGTCTTGGACATCTGGATACATTGGTATCATCATTACCCTATGATGTGCTCTAGTTCTATGGTTCATACTAAAATTCTAAGGGTGTCAATCTCAAATGAACCTCATCATACTCACCCACACTCTTCATTCTTTTGATCATATCTTTCTAGCGCACGCAATTCAAACAATTTCCCAATGACGCACTCATGTTATGTGGTTCATTCTTGACTGCTAAAGGGTATTTTATAAATGAACCTCATATCATACATACTCATCCCATATTCACTCAGGAGGAACGACAGATCCTATCACATATACTCTGTGTTCCATTCCATCTCACTCACATCATACTACATATCTTGGTTTTACATTGTTCTTGTTTACTTATACTCTCATGATACATCTTACTTACTATGTTAGCTGCATACATTGTATGTCATTATTGTTTTTATATACACATGCACATTCTCTTGTCTTCTATTTTTCATCACATAATTTACACATATCATTACACGTAACATGGATTCTTGGCATTGTACCTCTTACTAGTCCCACAATGGCTCCTCGGGCCATCCACTTTCGTACACACTATAGGTGTTATTGTTTCATTTTGTATTATTTTCTATTCTTACTAGCACACTATTATATCATATTATACATGTTTTGACATACTTTTCTATCTTTCTAACATACTAATAGGTGATTCATGTGCAACACTTGTCTTGTAAGAACTCTTGGCTACCATAGTTGTCTGATATATTGCTTGTCATTGTTTGCTACTGTATGCCATTGTTTGCGGGTTTTTTGTCTTGTGTGCCCAATGTATGCTTTTGGCCACTCCGGCCTCATTTTTCTTGAGAAATTGTGAGTAATGTCCCATATATGAAACTTGTTTTTTGTAGTCTACTTTTTCTTACAACTTATTGTCTACTTTTTCTTCTTACATGTTAGCTTACATTTTGTCTTCTGCATGCAAATTTTACTTACTAACACTTATTTTCATTCAATTTTCTTACATTTCCCTTGATTTCTACTAAGCCCATTCCCTCCCCTGTAGGGTATCAGTCACAATTTAGCGGTCAGTCCTCTTTTGGGCCACATTCTCCTTGCGACGTCACATGCACCAAAAAAGGGGGGGCATCATCGGGTGAATCAGTCACCCCATACATCAGTTCATAGTCATAGTTTAGTACCAGTACAAGACAATATTCAGTCACAACAACGGCCCAAAATTTGACTTGGGTCTTTATCATTAGACAAAAACTAACTCCCAACACTAGACAATATCGCAAGGAGTCCCCTGACCCTTTCTGGGTACCTATGACGATATAGAATTTACAATTTTTTTCTCAATTTGGCACAGTTCACAGTAGTTTTCACAACAGATTTTATAGGACAAACATATTCCTTTAACATTCGGCATGGATTTATTACACCTTCTTTTATATTTTCATGTTGTATCAAACTGGATCAGATTTACACACAATATCTGAAGTGGTGTTTATAATTCGGGAAGTAGTCAAAGGTTGGAAAATAACACTAGACATTTCCCCCTAAACTTCTTCCACACTTAGCATGAGATCACCCAAAAAAATCATGCTTGGTGCAACTGGCATGAGATCGCCCAAAAAACGTGTTCTTGGCGTGAGATCTCCCAAAAGACTCGTTCTTCTACAACATTTTTAGGATCATTTCTACACTTTTCACTAATCATGGATCATGTGCACATGTTTCTTTTTAAATTTTACACACTTTTTACTTGTTTTGATCATATTTTTCATAGACATAACATTTGACTACTCGTTTTCTCTTCTCTTTTACATTTTCCATCCTTATGGTGAGCAACAATCACATCATCAAGCATTAGGCAACATAGACAACATGTACAACATAACATGTTACACTCATATGCTTTCACTAGGGTCGTCATCATTTTTCACTTCCTCTTTTCTAGCTTCCATGCTTCACTTTTTGTCACTCCACACTTTTCCTTATCTCTCTTGGCATGTATTTCACCATAAATCTATATGTTTACCAGGTATGCATCTCTTATTTACTTTATGTTATCGAGCATTCAGTCAACAACATAGAGTGAGGGTAAATGTAGACACTAAATCACGCACTTTATGTACATTTCTAGGTGTTGATCATACACCACTTTTCATATGATTCCTAAGAAAGAAAAGTACTAATTGATCACTTTATTTGGCCTCTTTTCTTTCTTTCTAGTTTTCTTCTTTGTCTTACAAACCTTCTTTCCCAGTCTAAATTTTGAAATTTTAGTTTTTCTAAGTCTGGGCACAATCACCTAGTCAGGACGTCAGTGTTAGGAGCCCTTGTCCCCTCTGGGCAGCCTGACCTATTTATAATTTTCCTTGCATTTTTTGGGTCCTTTTTAGCTGTTGGTAATATTTATTTCTTATGCTTTGGAATTTTAGTGGTTAATTACAAAATTCAAATAAGGGAATCATATAAATACAAAGCTATGTGACAGTTATGAAGGACTAAGCACTAAGCATTATCTATCACCACCTCAGGTTGTATCCAAGAGCATTACAAGAGCATTCAGGCATCCATCTAACTCCACACAAGGGAAAATGGACTATTATCTCTACATACACACAAAGGAGGGGAATTTCATTTGTCCATGCACACATCTATAATTTCTACATCTAGTTATTGCTTGTTATTCAACCGTGTCTAGCACAAGAGCCATCTAGGGAATCATTATACACACATAAACATAACTGCATGGATTTTGAAATATAGTGCAACACTCAGATCATAAGTTCACTCAGTCAAGTGACCTCTAAAGATAGTCTGACTCCCCACTTGCATATTTTTATTTTTAGGATTTGATGTGTTTTGGGGTTTTGCAGGTTATCTTTCTTATTACATGTTTCAGGCGAACAAGAGTGAAGTACAGTGGCATACAGGTGACTTAAGGTGATAACCAGTGAACATCTTGTGACCTTGAAAATTTTGATTTTATGATATTTTGAGCATTCACAGGTGCTCAAAGGAGGTATATAATGCCCTTAGTACCCTTGACCTTATCCAGATGCCCTATTCCAAATAGATCTTGTGGTATCACAATTGTTTGAGCTCAGTTACGATACTTCCCTCCTAATTTTAATTAGTTCTTCAACTCGGCACAGTCCAAGATTATTTTTGAATCAACTAACTATTTTATCCCTTTATTTTCAACCAGGGTTTCATATTTTCTAGATTACTTGTTTGGGTCAAATATATATTTGATTGAATATTAATATATTTTTGTTACATGATTAAGATTTTAGAACTATATCTCTATATATTTTTTAAATCAAAGGAGTAGAATAATATGAAACATTGATAAGAGCTATAGAAGAAAACAATAAAAGGGGTTGTAGAATCATAATGAACGATAACTACCAAAGAAGAAGAAAGAGGTAGAATAGGAGGAGAATAATATGGAATATTGACTGAAATGGTAGGAGTAGAATTGGAAGAAAAATTGGGTGAGGAATTAATAGAAGAAAGAGAATCATCATGAATGCTTTTGGAAATAGCCTTAGAAGTAGAAGAAAGAGGAGTGCAAAATTCACTTTCAACACCTTAAGAGAAGTAACATCCTCACTAACATGGTCATGATCAAAAATGTAATTAGTATCAGTATCAGAAAAAGCTTCACATGCAGGTATTTCATCAAGAAGATTATCAACATAAGATGTATATATGCGATCATTAGAAACATTTGCAAAAATAGAAGCAACATGAGAGAAAGTTTTATATTTATCTTGACTATCATTAGAAACATCATCATGCACATGTACATTTGCATCATTGGAAGTAAAATTATTTTTTTCTATAATAGCACAATCAAAACAAAACATATAATCAATAATAGCATCATCAAGGGCTAAAACAAGAATGGAAGAAGGGAGATAAACCTTGCAGATTATATAAAACAAGGATTGCATCAAGAAAAGTTTTGGTCTTTTGAAACAATTCCTAAAGTAGAGTTTGTCAAAACTAGTAGGAAATTTGTGATCATTAACATCAAACATTCTTTGAACATTGTCATCAAATTGAACATTGTGATAAAGAGTGCTAAGTTCAACCTCACCAACAGCGTCATAAAAAGGTTGATACTTTCATGATGCGCAACTACCTATGAAAGGAAGACTATTGTTAGCTGCGAGGGTATTACAAATCCTAGGGAAAGGAGTTCTAAGAGAGGGGTTCACCAAAATGATTTAATAAAATCTAAATATTAAATCTCATTACAGATTCAATACAACAATATACAATGAAATATAAACACTAAGAAATCTAATATTGCAAACCGTATAAACAATTGAAGTAGATAAATTACTTAAATGATTTTTTCTTATCCCAAAATATAACAAAACTGGAGAAACTGGTGACTAGGCTAGGAAGGATGTCTGAATTACTCTCTGTGAATTTGGAAGTTGTGGAGGGATAAAGACACGGGCTCCTGGGGAACCCGATACCTCTCCTGGATGTTGGATATTGTGAAAATGCTAGCAACCTTATTTTTCCTGTGTTATTGGGGTTTTGAATTTGTTCACCTTAGATCACCTGTGTGTCACAATTGAATTTTCGATGTACCTGTAATATGAAAAACAAACCTTAGTTACCTGCACAAGCTTAAGAACACATCAAATTGGAATTAAAAAATGCAATATGAGAATCCAGATTGACCTCGGTGGTCATCTAAAGGATGAACTTATGACCAATCATTGCATTACATCTCAAACTCCATGTAGTTCTATGTTCTTATGTGTTGTAATAATGATCCTAGGTTTCCCTCATGCCAATGACACCAAGATATCGGGCTAAATCTAGATATAATGTAGATGTGTGGGATGAAATTCAAAACTTCCCCTTTCCTATGCAGTGTATTCAGAGTAATCAACCCTAAAATTTAGTCCCTTTAATAATATGTAGCAAATCATCCACCCTTAAAATTTCCCCCATTATAATGGTATATATGTTGTGTTTATATAGGGATATCTTGCTTGAATATCAGAACTAGTGACATGACATGCCAACTAGGACCTTGGGAGATAGGAGTATGAAAAATGAAAATGCCAACTAAAAATGGCAAAATTGTGAGAAAGAATAAAGGAGACATGATTTCCCAGGTTTGGACAGGAACACGTGGGCGCTAGTATCCAACCCTAGGCACTGGTGTCCAAAAACAACTGACTAAAAATGTGAGAATACTGACATATATGGATCCTTTGTACTGACCAGAATTATGTGTAGAAGTGATAGATGTGAGAGATAAAATAATATATAAATAAACAACACAAGTAGATGGACCTAGATAGTGTGTCACCATTGAATACTTTTCTTACACAGGATCCATATATAAAACAACATACTTGGTGGTATAGTAAACTAGTAGTATGTGTTTGATTTTGTGTTTAGACCTTCTATAGGATCTCTATATCATAAGTTGGATGTTGATTAAGTCCCAATAAATATTACTAGCACCAAGAATCCTAGAATTACAACATCTAATTTATCATAAGACTATCACTGCGTCATGTGTTATTGAAATTTCTCTACCTAATTATGAAAAATGTTATACCCTAGATGATTCCTTATTAGTAGAATATGCCTAAGCTAAAAAATATGAAATTATACAGTTATATGAATTGTTGCAATCCCACTTACTCATAGCATCGAAAATTTCACTATTTCATCAAGAGATAGGAAAACCAACTCTACCCTAATGAATATGACATTATGGATGATGAGGATGATTAATTTCATATTGAATCTAAGGAAAATCTCATGAATTACACTCCTTTGATTAGCAACATGATCATTGATCCATTTATTTCTCCCTCGATTATCTCCTCTTCTCCTACTGAAACCTCTTACTGACATATCCTCCTTTACCTATTTGTTCATCTCCAACATTACAACAGAGTTACCTTCCACTGAGATCACCTACATCTCTTCTTTCCATTATGGCTTCGAATACACCCTAGAATAAAATGTACTAATTATGAGATCACCTTCTTTTGTGCCATTATATTTCTCTCATCATGGATTTACTCACACACTAATGACACCTATTATGTTTTTCCTCACAAATTCCAAATATGAAAACCTTGTCCTAATGCATCAAAGAAAATATCTTAATATCATCCTCTATCCCAACCACCTTCTAAACCAATTTTATAGTTTTCAGCCTACTTATTCTTCCCCCTTTCCTTCCCTTGATGATATACACCTTGAAGTTCTCACATACGTAGTAAATGCGTCGTAAGAGTCTTTATTTACTGCATAATCTAAGGTTCATCATGATATCAAAATTATTTAGGATAACTTAGAGGACTTCATGATTCATACTCAACATAAAATTATGCATCAAGTAACATTAAATGATAATCGGTGCATGTCAATATACACACATTCTACACTAATTCACTCAATATATTTGATGTGCCTAATATCTGTCTAATATATATGTTATCCAAATAACTCTCCTAGTTATTTTGGATGACTTGTATCTTTATTCTGGATATGATGCTTCATATTTCATGTCATGCACACATAGACTCACTCCTTTGGCACTTTGCATAAGTTGTAGTCCTTCGCAGCGACTCTCGTGCCTTGTAAACTATTCTCGCTTACCATGCCAATTCTTCTGTGCATCCTTCTGCAGATGCCTTTCAAATTGGTTAAGTTTGATTCTGCCTACACACAACCTCTTTTCTTTCTACCTCCACCCCGCCCTTCCTCATCAGATATTTGTGCCCTGCTTCCATACTTGTCTTTCATAAGTATGTGTTCTTTATTGGCGTGCACACCTACGGCCGTGTTGGTCATCAAATAGGATTACGAAGAGCAACAGCAGGGGACAACAAGTCCCTCCTCTTTAATGGGAGAGGGTCCCCTTATTAGAAAAGAACCTATTTACAAATATACAAAACATGATTTTTGGGTGAACTTGGATATTACGAAAGTGTTTTCTTATAAAGATCGTCAATTTACAAAAGGACTGAGGAATGAGAATACGAGAATGAGCAGAAAGGAACACTCAGAATTACTAGATACAGAGGTAATTCTTTATGTATGCGAGTAGTTACAGTGAATTGAAACAAGACCATTTGTATCTCATATAATAAGATGGAATTTAAAGACACAAAGTTCTGTAAAATAACATCTACCAGAACACAAGTTTCTTGACATAACATAGACAAATGATCTTCACAAATATTAAATGAAAAGCTTGGGGATAAAGAGATCAGATAGACAAAGAATGAAAAGCCCTTCTGTATTGATTTCTTTATGATCTAATTACACTTTCAGAAAATCAGCCAGTTCTTCCTCTTTCAAAATCAATTACTCTTGTAACCTACTTCTTTAACTAAAGATTAGTTAAGGATTTCCAATCGCAATACCTCAACTTATTACAATGAATCCGAGAAAATAATTAGAAGAGAAGAGAAGAACAGGAGAAGAAGACAGTGGTTATGACTGTCGGGGGACCCTCTGACTTCAAAATTCGCTGCCTAAAATCCTTCAATGCCTCGGCTATGTCTCTGCCACGCTAGGGTGACCTGACGTGTTGGCTGTAGACTGAGCCCAAAATCGAGGCACTTCTCCATTTCCTTATCAAACTCGACATGAGTATGATAGTCTTTATTTGCTTCTTCACTATGGCAAGATGAAGAGAGCAGATCTCCTTCATTTTCTCTTTGGAAATGGAGCTTCCTTGACTCGATTATCTTTGACAAATCTCTGATTGAGCTTTGATTTCTTGCAAGGAAAGAGGCACACCAGAAGTTTCATCCTGAAGATGACAATGTATATCTTTGAAAGCACGATACAACCAGTGTCTTGAAAGCCTCACCCTTTTGCCAGCCTTCTTCAGCTCTCCCCAAAGCCTCCTCCAAGACTTGATCTTCCACTCCACGCTTGGTAAACCCTAATACTTTGAACAGATTATCCTTTGCATCATCAAAAACCCTTATTCCGCCAAATAAAATGTTCTCATCTGTCTGTCCCATGAGACGGAGGTGTCTACTATGCCAACTGCTCCAGAGTTGAGCTCTTATCTTGGATTCCCGATAGTGGAGGAGAGCTTTTTGTTGCGAAATTGTTCACCTTTTGTGGAGTTGAAGCTTATCGATGATAGTTCAATCCTGCAAACCAGCATATCTCCACCATGGCCCCCGTAGTAGCTTCGCCATAGACGGAATACTTGTGCATGTCTTTGATACTCTGTACTTCATCTTGGCTCAAAATTACAGGTGGCGGAAGGGTAAGTCAATGGGGTAGGGTCCAAAACTTTTGTCCTTAGACAAAAGAGATTGATAAAACCTCTGAGAATCTGGGCTTGTTCCTCCACTGTCAATAGTTTGTTTTTCCCTTTCTCTACCGATACCCTCCCAATGATCTTGTACCGTTTCCTAGAGTTTTGTGGACTCACCTTCAGAGTCGACTCTCCCATAGGAACCTTGAGAGTTCTAGGTCAGATTCCTGTAAGTCCTCTCTATTTATCCTACTGAGGCGTAGCAATCTCCTGAATTGCTGACCCTGAGCATCAGACCCTATCCTGAAGGTGATTCTTTCTTGCTTTCCTTGGCATAAGAAGGGTAGTGCCTAACATGGCTGCCACAAGCATCAACATTTGGCCTTGAGCCTCCAGAGGAAGTTTCCTCTTTCTACTGTCTACAAAAGGTGCACCTCATGCAAAAGAAGGAGAGGAAGTATAGGAGGGGCAAGAGGCCAAGAGACAGAGAGCTCATGACGCTCACGGTTTTGCTAGCTGTTGTCTCAAGTTGAGATGTGAGTGGGGCGCTTGAGATAATTGCTGCAGAGGAATCAATAGCACTTGGAAGTTCAGTGCTCTTAGACTTCCTTATCTTTTATCCGTTGGAGCTTCAGGAGCATTGAGGAGCTGGCACTTCACTCTCTTCACTTTCACTGAGAACAATGATGTTCTCTGGTCCCAAAGGCACTCTTCTACTACTTTCTTGAGGATCTTTTTTTCCACAGGGCTTCCTTTCCTTAACCCTTGAATTTCTTGGTATACTTTGAGTGGATGAAGAAGGATGGAAGTTGCAGGCCTGCGTTGATTAGGCGGAGGGGGTTTTTGCCACAGGTTGTGTCATATGGGAAGTCGATTCTTCCCTCCTTGTGTTGAAAACAGACAATCCTTAAAGATGTTCTCCTGAGTCCTTCTAAGCCTCGAACTTCCTATCAAACCAGACCTTAGTCCTGACTAATACTGGAGCTAGATCTCCAGCTACCATATCATCTTTCTCTTCTTGTTCCAATCCAAGTCCTCCAAGGGAGTGTGACTTAACCACATTATCATAACTCATATGAGTCTAGATCAGAGTTGTCAGCGCTGGATCCTTCAGAACGTGGTACAAGCCAATTCTTGGATCAATTGTAGAGACCTGCCATAGTGCCTCCTTCTATTCTAGCCTCAAAATCAGCTACACATTCACAGCCCACTAGCTTCTGATCTGCCCTATGATGATATATTATCTTGATGTTCTGCTCACTGAACTTCTTCAAAGTCGAAGCGTTTTGGCTGAAGAAATGAACAGTGATGGAACCAGGGCTCTTTCTAATTTTTGTGCGTCCAGGGCATTTGACAAGTGAATTTCCCAAAGAGATGGGAAAGTGCAAACCAGTTCCTCTTGTCTCTGCAGGTTTTTCTGTTTAATTTTGTCTAACTGCCTGCATACTTCTATCAACGCATCTTATCACTGCAGAACATGGGAGCCTCAGAGGGGTGCTCTCATAGCCAGCAAAGCCTGATATAACAGAATTTTCTGAAATTAGATAAAATGGCACCATAGGCGATATCTATGTGGGGTATGGCTTTCATTCAGAAACTTCTAGCACATTTCACCTTCAAGAAGCTTGACCACGTACATGCTGCAGCATCCATTCCCTTCTGAAATTACGATTGCTGGTCTCTAGGGTGACTGCGGTAGTAGGCATATACAAGAATCATCCTTGGGTGCAATCAACGTGAGAAAACCCAAACCATTGCTGCCTTGATGCCTCCAGAGTATACAATTCAGTTACGAAGTCATGTAGACCTTTCTTGTCCTTCTTCGTTTTGTTGTACATTGGACTCTTCATGCTGATGATTTCCTGCCCAGTTGATATTTTGAGTTCCCCCTCGCACACCATGCTGATGAGCGGGCACATCCAGAAATGGAATTCGTTAGTAGAGGGTAAGCCCATAACCCGAGCCAGTAGGATATAAAATCTGACAATTCTTCATTGAAATCAGCCCGGAAAAGAGTCTTGGATAGACGAGATGCTCCCTTCTTAGGGTTTTTAGCCAGGACTTCGCCACCCGCGCCTTGTATTTGTCTGTCTTGATTGAACAGGGCCTGTGCTTGATTCTGGGAAACAACTATGGCATTATCCATTTGGAATCCTCAGTGCAGTGCTAATGGTGGCAGCGTCCAGTTTGGCGATGAGTTCCCCGTGTACGTTGGTTAATTCGCTCGAATCAGGGTCGAAGTGAGCTCCGCGCTGAAAGCACTGTATCAGCACATTGCACCGAGATTGGGAAACCTCCAGCAAAAGCCAAACCACTGTCGTGAATCATCTGTGCCATTGGTGTAGGGTTTGCATCTGCCATCCTTGCCCAAAAATCACCAAAGTCAAGATGACGAGCTTCACTGTCCCCAATATTGGGAACGGCAGACTCTAGTGGTGAGATTTGTTCCTGTCCCTGAAATTTGATCTTCATATTGATAGTAATTCGGAGGGCAGAGCTGCAAGCTAGACTCGGGAAGGAATTACAGAGGGAGGGATACACGCGCAGGAATTTAGATTGCAAGGGTTCGAGCAAAGGATAGCATGGAAGCAGTGTGTGAAAAATGCATAGGGGGGGGTTTCTCGTTATATAGCCGATTAGGAGAGAGAAAGATAATGAATGCGCATTTAATACATACCTACCAATTTGAATAAGCAAGATATTCGGGTAGAGCGGGAAAAATAAGCACGAATGGCACTTGGTTCATTTGGGACATGTGGGACGAGAATGCGCGAAACGCGGCTCGGCCGATTCGGGCGAAGCGGGGAAAAGACGCACAAATGCCTTTTGGGACATGGGGAAAAAGTGCGCGAAGCGAAAACGCGACTCGGCGGATCGGGACGAAAAGGTGAAAAATGGGTCCGAAGAGTTTGGGACATTTGGGATTGTGGTACGCGGTTCGGGTGAATCGGGAAAATGGAACAACTTGCCAATTTGAACTTGGGACATTTGGGACGTGAAAGCGCGAAGTACGCGGTTCGGGTGTTTTTGGCCGAAAATGGAACAAACTTGCCCATTTGAACTTGGGACATTTGGGACAAAAAGTTCCGACGGGGGCCCGAAAAAAGACAAACTTCGGGGAAACCGGCCGATCGGGGAACAGAGGGCCCTTTTGAACTTGGGACACGGGACAAAAATGTCCGACAGGCCCGAAAAAAACACACAAAATGACCCAAAAAAAAACGTAGTATTTTCTCAATTTCTCGACTTTTAACACTTTTTCAGTACAACAGAGAAGACACTTAAACTCAAAATTTTAAATTTTCACTTTCTTAAGAGCAGGGAATTTTGAGTGGACAACAGCTGGCTCCTCTGGGGATGACTTGGCATAAATTCAAGGAATGAGACAAGGTAAGAACTTAGACAAACGGGGGGGAAGCAGACCAGTACCTTATCCATTGGGCCACGGAGTCAAAAAGCAAACCAATACAGAGGACAACAACACACCAAAAAAAAAAAAGGAAAGAAAAACAAAAACGCTGTACAGAATATACAAAGGACTCCCTAATCACCTATGACTTGAACATTTAAGGTACTGCCCACTATAAGGAAGTGGGAGAGGAGAACCATCCATGTAATCAAGATAAAAGAATTCTTACCAGCAAAGTGTCTGATCTTGAAAGGTCCGAGCCAAAGGGAATCAAACTTGCCATGGCTGCCACGAGGTTCATGCCTTTTATCCCATAAAAACAGTGTCTCCAACTTGGAAATCTCTGAACCTGGCTTTCTTATCAAACAGGACCTTTACCTTTCTGCTGGTGAATAGATATCCTATCATCAGCAACCTCCAATGTCCTCATTCAATTTGTGAAGGTACATAATTCTCTTATCCAAAGCATCACTGAAACTAGTATCTTCAATGGCCTTCATTAGATGCAAGGCTGGCAGCTCCACTGTTACCTTTAACATTCGCATGATTTATTACACCTTCTTTTATATTTTCATGTGTATCAAACTGGATCAGATTTACACACAATATCTGAAGTGGTGTTTATAATTCGGGAAGTAGTCAAAGGTTGGAAAATAACACTAGACATTTCCCCCTAAACTTCTTCCACACTTAGCATGAGATCACCCAAAAAAATCATGCTTGGTGCAACTGGCATGAGATCGCCCAAAAAACGTGTTCTTGGCGTGAGATCTCCCAAAAGACTCGTTCTTCTACAACATTTTAGGATCATTTCTACACTTTTCACTAATCATGGATCATGTGCACATGTTTCTTTTTAAATTTTACACACTTTTTACTTGTTTTGATCATATTTTCATAGACATAACATTGACTACTCGTTTTCTCTTCTCTTTTACATTTACATCTTATGGTGAGCAACAATCACATCATCAAGCATTAGGCAACATAGACAACATGTACAACATAACATGTTACACTCATATGCTTTCACTAGGGTCGTCATCATTTTTCACTTCCTCTTTTCTAGCTTCCATGCTTCACTTTTTGTCACTCCACAATTTTCCTTATCTCTCTTGGCATGTATTTCACCATAAATCTATATGTTTACCAGGTATGCAATCTCTTATTTACTTTATGTTATCGAGCATTCAGTCAACAACATAGAGTGAGGGTAAATGTAGACACTAAATCATGCACTTTAGGTACATTTCTAGGTGTTGATCATACACCACTTTTCATATGATTCCTAAGAAAGAAAAGTACTAATTGATCACTTTATTTGGCCTCTTTTCTTTCTTTCTAATTTTCTTCTTTGTCTTACAAACCTTCTTTCCCAGTCTAAATTTTGAAATTTTAGTTTTTCTAAGTCTGGGCACAATCACCTAGTCAGGACGTCAGTGTTAGGAGCCCTTGTCCCCCTCTGGGCAGCCTGACCTATTTATAATTTTCCTTGCATTTTTTGGGGTCCTTTTAGCTGTTGGTAATATTTATTTCTTATGCTTTGGAATTTTAGTGGTTAATTACAAAATTCAAATAAGGGAATCATATAAATACAAAGCTATGTGACAGTTATGAAGGACTAAGCACTAAGCATTATCTATCACCACCTCAGGTTGTATCCAAGAGCATTACAAGAGCATTCAGGCATCCATCTAACTCCACACAAGGGAAAATGGACTATTATCTCTACATACACACAAAGGAGGGGAATTTCATTTGTCCATGCACACATCTATAATTTCTACATCTAGTTATTGCTTGTTATTCAACTGTGTCTAGCACAAGAGCCATCTAGGGAATGATTATACACACATAAACAGAACTGCATGGATTTTGAAATATAGTGCAACACTCAGATCATAAGTTCACTCAGTCAAGTGACCTCTAAAGATAGTCTGACTCCCCACTTGCATATTTTATTTTTAGGATTTGATGTGTTTTGGGGTTTTGCAGGTTATCTTTCTTATTGCATGTTTCAGGCGAACAAGAGTGAAGTACAGTGGCATACAGGTGACTTAAGGCGATAACCAGTGAACATCTTGTGACCTTGAAAATTTGATTTTATTATATTTTGAGCATTCACAGGTGCTCAAAGGAGGTATATAACGCCCTTAGTACCCTTGACCTTATCCAGATGCCCTATTCCAAATAGATCTTGTGGTATCACAATTGTTTGAGCTCGGTTACGATACTTCCCTCCTAATTTTAATTAGTTCTTCAACTCGGCACAGTCCAAGATTATTTTTGAATCAACTAACTATTTTATCCCTTTATTTTCAACCAAGGTTTCATATTTTCTAGATTACTTGTTTGGGTCAAATATATATTTGATTGAATATTAATATATTTTTTGTTACATGATTAAGATTTTAGAACTTATATCTCTATATATTTTTTAAATCAGAGGATTAGAATAATATGAAACATTGATAAGAGCAATAGAAGAAACAATAAAAGGGGTTGTAGAATCATAATGAACGATAACTACCAAAGAAGAAGAAAGAGGTAGAATAGGAGGAGAATAATATGGAATATTGACTGAAATGGTAGGAGTAGAATTGGAAGAAAAATTGGGTGAGGAATTAATAGAAGAAAGAGAATCATCATGAATGCTTTTGGAAATAGCCTTAGAAGTAGAAGAAAGAGGAGTGCAAAATTCACTTTCAACAACCTTAAGAGAAGTAACATCCTCACTAACATGGTCATGATAAAAAATGTAATTAGTATCAGTATTAGAAAAAGCTTCACATGCAGGTATTTCATCAAGAAGATTATCAACATAAGATGTATATATGCAATCATTAGAAAAATTTGCAAAAATAGAAGCAACATGAGAGAAAGTTTTATATTTATCTTGACTATCATTAGAAACATCATCATGCACATGTACATTTGCATCATTGGAAGTAAAATTATTTTTTTCTATAATAGCACAATCAAAACAAAACATATAATCAATAATAGCATCGTCAAGGGATAAAACAAGAATGGAAGAAGGGAGATAAACCTTGCAGATTATATAAAAACAAGGATTGCATCAAGAAAAGTTTTGGTCTTTTGAAACAATTCCTAAAGTAGAGTTGTCAAAACTAGTAGGAAATTTGTGATCATTAACATCAAACATTCTTTGAACATTGTCATCAAATTGAACATTGTGATAAAGAGTGCTAAGTTCAACCTCACCAACAGCGTCATAAAAATGGTTGATACTTTCATGATGCGCAACTTACCTATGAAAGGAAGATCTATTGTTAGCTGCGAGGGTATTACAAATCCTAGGGAAAGGAGTTCTAAGAGAGGGGTTCACCAAAATGATTTAATAAAATCTAAATATTAAATCTCATTACAGATTCAATACAACAATATACAATGAAATATAAACACTAAGAAATCTAATATTGCAACCGTATAAACAATTGAAGTAGATAAATTACTTAAATGATTTTTTCTTATCCCAAAATATAACAAAACTGGAGAAACTTGTGACTAGGCTAGGAAGGATGTCTGAATTACTCTCTGTGAATTTTGGAAGTTGTGGAGGGATAAAGACACGGGCTCCTGGGGAACCCGATACCTCTCCTGGATGTTGGATATTGTGAAAATGCTAGCAACCTTATTTTTCCTGTGTTATTGGGGTTTTGAATTTGTTCACCTTAGATCACCTGTGTGTCACAATTGAATTTTCGATGTACCTGTAATAGGAAAAACAAACCTTAGTTACCTACACAAGCTTAAGAACACATCAAATTGGAATTAAAAAATGCAATATGAGAATCCAGATTGACCTCGGTGGTCATCTAAAGGATGAACTTATGACCAATCATTGCATTACATCTCAAACTCCATGTAGTTCTATGTTCTTATGTGTGTAATAGTGATCCTAGGTTTCCCTCATGCCAATGACACCAAGATATCGGGCTAAATCTAGATATAATGTAGATGTGTGGGATGAAATTCAAAACTTCCCCTTTCTATGCAGTGTATTCAGAGTAATAAACCCTAGAATTTAGTCCCTTTAATAATATGTAGCAAATCATCCACCCTTAAAATTTCCCCCATTATAATGGTATATATGTTGTGTTTATATAGGGATATCTTGCTTGAATATCAGAACTAGTGACATGACATGCCAACTAGGACCTTGGGATAGGAGTATGAAAAATGAAAATGCCAACTACAAATGTCAAAATTGTGAGAAAGAATAAAGGAGACATGATTTCCCAGGTTGGACAGGAACACGTGGGGGCGCTAGTATCCAACCCTAGGCACTGGTGTCCAAAAACAACTGACTAAAAATGTGAGAATACTGACATATATGGATCCTTTGTACTTGACCAGAATTATGTGTAGAAGTGATAGATGTGAGAGATAAAATAATATAAATAAACAACACAAGTAGATGGACTAGATAGTGTGTCACCATTGAATACTTTTCTTACACAGGATCCATATATAAAACAACATACTTGGTGGTATAGTAAACTAGTAGTATGTGTTTGATTTTGTGTTTAGACCTTCTATAGGATCTCTATATCATAAGTTGGATGTTGATTAAGTCCCAATAAATATTACTAGCACCAAGAATCCTAGAAATTACAACATCTAATTTATCATAAGACTATCACTGAGTCATGTGTTATTGAAATTTCTCTACCTAATTATGAAAAATGTTATACCCTAGATGATTCCTTATTAGTAGAATATGCCTAAGCTAAAAAATATGAAATTATACAGTTATATGAATTGTTGCAATCCCACCTTACTCATAGCATCGAAAATTTCACTATTTCATCAAGAGATAGGAAAACCAACTCTACCCTAATGAATATGACATTATGGATGATGAGGATGATTAATTTCATATTGAATCTAAGGAAAATATCATGAATTACACTCCTTTGATTAGCAACATGATCATTGATCCATTTATTTCTCCCTCGATTATCTCCTCTTCTCCTACGAAACCTCTTATGACATATCCTCCTTTACCTATTTGTTCATCTCCACACATTACAACAGAGTTACCTTCCACGAGATCACCTACATCTCTTCTTTCCATTATGGCTTCGAATACACCCTAGAATAAAATGTACTAATTATGAGATCACCTTCTTTTGTGCCATTATATTTCTCTCATCATGGATTTTACTCACACACTAATGACACCTATTATGTTTTTCCTCAAAAATTCCAAATATGAAAACCTTGTCCTAATGCATCAAAGAAAATATCTTAATATCATCCTCTATCCCAACCACCTTCTAAACAATTTTATAGTTTTCAGCCTACTTATTCTTCCCCCTTTCCTTCCCTTGATGATATACACCTTGAAGTTCTCACATAGGTACGTAAATGCGTCGATGAGTCTTTATTTACTGCATAATCTAAGGTTCATCATGGTATCAAAATTATTTAGGATAACTTAGAGGACTTCATGATTCATACTCAACATAAAATTATGCATCAAGTAACATAAATGATAATCGGTGCATGTCAATATATCACACATTCTCACTAATTCACTCAATATATTTGATGTGCCTAATATCTGTCTAATATATATGTTATCCAAATAACTCTCCTAGTTATTTTGGATGACTTGTATCTTTATTCTGGCTCTGATGCTTCATATTTCATGTCATGCACACATAGACTCACTCATTTGGCACTTTGCATAAGTTGTAGTCCTTTCGCGCACTCTCCGTGCCTTGTAAACTATTCTCGCTTACCATGCAATTCTTCTGTGCATCCTTCTATAGATGCCTTTCAAATTGGTTAAGTTTTGATTCTGCCTATCACACAACCTCTTTTCTTTCTACCTCCACCCGCCCTTCCTCAGTCAGATATTTGTGCCCTGCTTCCATACTTGTCTTTCATAAGTATGTGTTCTTTTATGTGGCGTGCACACCTACGCGCGTGTTGGTCATCAAATAGGACTTTACGAAGAGCAACCGTCAGGGGACAACAAGTCCCTCCTCTTTAATGGGAGAGGTTCCCTTATTTAGAAACGAACCTATTTACAAATATACAAAACATGATTTTTTGGTTGAACTTGGATATTACGAAAGTGTTTTCTATAAAGATCGTCAATTACAAAAGGACTGAGGAATGAGAATACGAGAATGAGCAGAAAGGCAACACTCAGAATTATAGATAACAGAGTAATTCTTTATGTATGCGAAGTTACAGTGAATTGAAACAAGACCATTTGTATCATATAAATAAGATGGAATTTAAAGACACAAAGTTCTGTAAATAACATCTACCAGAACACAAAGTTTCTTGACATAACATAGACAAATGATCTTCACAAAATTAAATGAAAAGCTTGGGGATAAAAGAGATCAGATAGACAAAGAATGAAAAGCCCTTCTGTATTGATTTCTTTATGATCTATTTACACTTTCAGAAAATAAGCCAAGTTCTTCCTCTTTCAAAATCAGTTACTCTTTGTAACTACTTCTTTTAACTAAAGATTAGTTAAGGATTTCCAATCGCAATACCTCAACTTATTACAATGAATCCGAGAAAAATAATTAGAAGAGAAGAGAAGAACAAGGAGAAGAAGACAGGTGGTTATGACTGGGAGGGACCCTCTGACTTCAAAATTCGCTGCCTAAATCTCTTCAATGCCTCGGCTATGTCTCTGCCACGCGGGACTGACGTGTTGGCTGTAGACTGAGCCCAAAATCCGAGGCACTTCTCCATTTCCTTATCAAACTCGACATGAGTATGATAGTCTTTATTTGCTTCTTCAATGGCAGATTGAAGAGAGCAGATCTCCTTCATTTTCTCTTTGGAAATGGAGCTTTCCTTGAATAGATTATCTTTGACAAAATCTCTGAATTGAGCTTTGATTTCTTGCAAGGAAAGAGGCACACCAGAAGTTTCATCCTGAAGATGACAATGTATATCTTTGAAAGCAGATACAACCAGTGTCTTGAAAGCCTCACCCTTTTGCCAGCTATTCTTCAGCTCTCCCAAAGCCTCCTCCAAGACTTTGATCTTCCACTCCACGCTGTAAACCCAATACTTTGAAAGATTATCCTTTGCATCATCAAAAACCTTATTCGCCAATAAAATGTTCTCATCTGTCTGTCCCATGAGACGGAGGTCTACTATGCAACTGCTCCAGAGTTTGAGCTCTTTATCTTGGATCCCGATAGTGGAGGAGAGCTTTTGTTGCGAATTGTTCACCTTTCTGTGGAGTTTGAAAGCTTCATCGATGAAGTTCAATCCTGCAACAAGCATATCTTCCACCATGGCCTCCGTAGCTCTGCCATAGACGGAATACTTGTGCATGTCTTTGATACTCTGTACTTCATCTTGACTCAAAATTACAGGTGGCGGAAGGGTAGTCAATGGGGTAGGGTCCAAAACTTTGTCCTTAGACAAAAGAGATTTGATAAAACCTGTGAGAATCTGGGCTTGTTCCTCCAACTGTTCAATAGTTTGCTACCCTTTCTCTACCCTCCCAATGACTCTTGTGACCGTTTCCTGGAGGTTGTGGATCTCACCTTCAGGAGTAGACTCTCCCATAGGAATCCTTGAGAGTTCTAGGTCAGATGCCTGTAAGTCCTGCTCTGATTTATCTACTGTAGGCTTAGCAATCTCCAGGAATTGCTGACCCTGAGCATCAGACACTATCCTGGAGGTGATTCTGGCTTTCTTGGCAGAAGAAGGAGTAGTGCCTAACAAGGCTGCCACAGCATCAAAATTTGGCCCTGAGCTCCAAGAGGAATATTTCCTCTTTCTACTGTCAACAAAAGGTTGCACCCATGCAAAAGAGGAAGAGGAAGCAGCAGGAGGGGCAAGAGGACCATGAGACAGAGAGCTCATGACGCTCAAGGTTTGCATAGCTGTTGTCTCAAGTTGAGATGTGAGTGGGGTGCTTGAGATAATTGCTGCAGAGGAATCAATAGCACTTGGAAGTTCAGTGCTCTAGACTTCCTTATCTTTATCCGTTGGAGCTTCAGGAGCATTTGTAGGAGCTGGCACTTCACTCTCTTCACTTTCACTGAGAACAATGATGTTCTCTGGTCCCAAAGGCACTTCTACCTGCTTTCTTTGAGGATCTTTTTCCACAGGCTCCTTCTTAACCTCTTTGAATTTCTTCTAGTATACTTGAGTGGATGAAGAAGGAGTGGAAGCTGTAGGTCCTTGCGTTGATGAGGCAGGAGGGGTTTTCAAAGGTGTGTTTGATATGGGATTCGATGCTTCCCTCCTTGGTGTTGAAACATCCTTAGAGGAGGATTCTCCTGAGTGCCTTCTAAGCTCTCGAACTTTCCTATCAAACCAGACCTTAGTCCTGACTAAGACTGGAGCTAGGATCTCAACCAGATCATCTTTCTCTTTCTTGTTCCAATCCAAGTCCTCCAAGGGAGTGTGCTTAACCACATTATCATACTAATATGAGTATAGATCAGAGTTTTCATCCTGGAGTCCTTCAGGAACTTGGTACAAGCCGAGTTCTTGGATCAATTGCAGAGAGAACCTGCCATAGTGCCTCCTTCTAGCCTCAAAATCATCTGCACAGTCAGCCCAATAGTCTTCTGTATCTACCCTATGATGATAGATTATCTTGATGTTCTGCTTAATGAAATTCTTCAAGTCGAAGCAAGTTCTTGGCTTGAAGAAATGAACAGTGATGGGAACCAGGGCTCTTTCTATATTCTGTGCGTCCAGGGCTGTTTTACAAGTGTAATTTCCCAAAGAGATGGGAAAGTGCAAACCAGTAATCTTCTTATCTCTGCAGGTTCTGTGCAATTTGTCTAACTACCTGCATACTTCTATCAAAGCCATCTTATCACTGCAGAACATGGGAAGCCTCAGAGGGGTGCTCTCATAGCCAGCAAGCCTGATATAAGAGAATTTTCTGAATTGGATAAAATAGACACCGTAGTGCGATATCAGGTTCATGGCTTCATTAGAAAACCTTCTAGCAGTGTCACCTTCAAGAAGCCTGACCACGTACATGGTGAAAGCATCATTTACCCTTCGGAAATTGTGATTGCTGGTCTCTAGGGTGAACTGCGGGTCGTAGGCATATACAGGATCATCCTTGTGGGCATCAACGTAAGAAAAAACAAACCATTTCCTTGATGCCGCCAGAGTATACATCAGGTACGAAGTCATATAGAACTTCTTCGTTTGTTGTACATTGGACAGCTGCTCCACCATGTTCATGCTGATGATTTCCACCCAGTTGATATTTTGAGTTCCCTCGCACACCATGCTGATGAGCGGGCACATCCAGAAATGGAATTCGTTAGTAGAGGGTAAGCCCATAACCCGAGCCAGTAGGATTATAAAATCTGACAATTCTTCATTGAAATCAGCCCGGAAAAGAGTCTTGGATAGACGAGATGCTCCCTTCTTAGGGTTCTTTAGCAAGGACTTCGCCACCTGCACCTTGTATTTGTCGCTGTCTTGATTGAACAGGGCCTGTGCTTGATTCTGGGAAACAACTATGGCATTATCCATTTCTGGAATTCTCAATGCAGTTCTAATGGTGGAAGCATCCAGTTTGGCGATGAGTTCCCCGTGTACGTTGGTCAATTCGCTCGAATCAGGGTCGAAGTGAGCTCCGCATGAAAGCACTGTATCAGCACATTGCACCGAGATTGGGAAACCTCCAGCGAAATCCAAACCGCTGTCGTGAATCATCTGTGCCATTGGTGTAGGGTTTGCATCTGCCATCCTTGCCCAAAAATTGCCAAAGTCAAGATGGCGAGCTTCACTGTCCCCAATATTGGGAACGGCAGACTCTAGTGGCGAGATTTGTTCCTGTCCCTGAAATTTGATCTTCATATTGATAGTAATTCGGAGGGCAGAGCCACAAACTAGACTTGGGAAGGAATTACAGAGGGAAGGGATACACGCGCAGGAATTTAGATTGCAAGGGTTCGAGCAAAGGATAGCATGGAAGCAGTGTGAGAAATACATAGGGGGTTCGCTCGTTATATAGCCGATTAGGAGAGAAAAAGATAATGAATGCACATTTAATACATACCTACCAATTTGAATAAGCAAGATATTCGGGTAGAGTGGGAAAAATAAGCACGAATGGCACTTGGTTCATTTGCAACATGTGGGACGTGAATGCACAAAACACGCGGCTCGACCGATTCGGGCGAAGCGGGGAAAAGACGCACAAATGCCTTTTGGGACATGCGGGACAAAAGTGCGTGAAATACGCGACTCGGCCGGATCAGACGAAAATGTGACAACGGGTCCAGGTGAACTTGGGACATTTGGGACGTGAAAGCGCGAAGTACGCGGTTCGGGCAATTCGGCCGAAAATGGAACAACTTGCCCAATTGAACTTGGGACATGCGGGACAAGAAGTTCTGACGGGGCCAAAGCATCACTGAAACTAGTATCTTCAATGACCTTCATTAGATGCAAGGCTGGCAGCTCCACTATTACTGGCAATTGAGCTTCTACTCCATATACCACTTGAAAAGGAGATATTCCAATAGCTCTCTTTGGTGTAATCCTGTCTGCCCAAAGAGCATCATAGAGCTTCTTGTGCCAGTTTCGTTGAGACTCATTGACTAATTTCTTTATAATAGTCACCAAATTTTTATTAGTGGATTCTGCTTGCCCATTTCCCTGAGGATAGTAATCTGAGGAGTGAGCCAAAGAGATGCCATACCCATAGCAAAAATCCATTATCTCGGTTGAAGAGAAATTCGAAGCATTATCTGTTACAATCTTGTTAGGTACACCATACCTTACTAAGATGTTCTCTTTGATGAAGCTGCACACCACTTCAGAAGTAGTACTCTTTACTGGAATAGCTTCTACCCATTTGGTGAAATAATCCGTGGCAGTTAATACATGAGTATGACCAGCACTAGAAGCGGGATTAAGTGTTCCAATGAAGTCCAAACCCCACTATTGAAAAGGTTCTTCAATTACAACTGGCTTAAGAGGCAAAGAGGCCAATTTGGGTCTTCCCACGAAGGTCTGACAAGCCTCACATTTATCAACCCACTTGGATGCATCTCTGAACAAGGAAGGCCAGTAATATCCTCCACGAAGTATCTTATGAGCAGTGACCGTTGATGAATAGTGTCCTCCACATGCCTGATCATGAAAAGCTAATAGCAACTTTTTCTGCTGTTCCTTATCCACACATTTCAAAAACCTTCCATCTAACCCACGTTTGAACAAGGTGTTTTCCCACAACACATATTACACTGACCTTAGTTTAACAGTCCTCTTTTCTTTGGTGGTCAAATGAGAGGGGCATTCTCCATAGGTGAGAAAATGAGCGATATCAACATACCATTCATCAACTGAGCTAAGAAACAGAACGGTAGGAAGGCCAACTTTATCCTCCAGCAACTCATGTTTAGCTCCTTCAGCAATGAGCTCACAAAGGCCTTTTCCAAGAACGAGCTTGGTCGTTTTGATGTCAATATCGTATTCTGGACCTTAGCAACCCAGTTCCCTCTCTTGGATCTAAATTCCTGTTGTGTGAGAATTGACTTAACAGTTGTATCTGGAACCAACACCATGGAGTGAGAGTTGAGAATGTAAAAACGAAACTGCTTGACAGCTTTAATCACTACAAAAGCATGTTTTTCCATCATGGTGTATTTTAACTCATGATCTTTCAAAATATAGCTCATGAATGCAATTGGGAGTTCGTGCTCATTAGAATCTTCTTGAGTCAAAATAGCAGCCGAGGTATTATCTGTGGCATAGCAATAGATAATGAAATCTTTGTTGAAATCAAGACAAGCTAAAATAGGAGTTTTAGGAATAGCTCTTTTAATACCTTCAAAGGATTCCTTTCCTTCAGAAGACCAACCAAACGTTTGTTTACCTTTCATCATTTGGGAAATATTCAAAGTTAACTCTGCAAAATCAGGGATGAACCTTCTTAAAAAGTTGATCTTACCAAAGAAAGAGTACACGCCCTTTTTGCTGGTTGGGAGAGGAATTTGCTGGATAGCTTGAACTCACTCAGGATCAATCTTAATACCATCTTTAGAGACGATGTGCCCTAATAATTTCCCCTCTGTGACACAAAAGACATATTTTTTAGGATTCAAATAAATCCCATGTTCTCTACATCTTAGCATAACTGTCTCCAGGTGGTCAAAATGATCCGCCCTTGTTTTAGAAAACACAGTCAAGTCGTCAAGGTATATGACAATACACTTCCCTTTCAAACTTCCAAAGGCCAGATCCATAGCTCTCTGAAAAGTGGCACCAGCATTAATGAGCCTAAAAGGCATTCTCTTGTAAGCAAAGGTACCCCAAGGAGTAGTGAAAGTTGTTTTGTGTTGATCTGCATTATCAACCTCTACCTGATTATATCCCGAGAATCCATCAAGAATAGATAACATTTCAGATCCTGTTACTGCTTGCAAGACCTGATCCATCATAGGCAAAGGATAATTATCTTTCAAGGAAGCCTGATTTAGATTCCTAAAATCAACACAGATGCGGATCTCACCATTTTTCTTCCTAACAGGCACAATATTGGCAATCCATGTTGAATGGTGAATGGGAAAAATGATTTTGGCCTTCAACAACTTCTGTATTTCTTGAAAGATGGTGTCAGCTATTTTGGGGTTGTATTGCCTCTGTTTCTGCTTAAAAGGCTTAATTCCAGGCTTGAGAGGAATAAAATGCTGCATATCTTTTGGTTTGAAAGCTTTGAAATCTTCATAAAGTAAGCAAGAACATCCTTATACCTCTTTAAAAGATCAATTGCTTTTTTCCTCTCATCTGCTGTGCAACATTTTCCAATGTTCACAAGCTTAGGATCAGTAGAACTCCCAATATTAATTTTGTCATACTCAGATGATTGTTGAGGTCCAGTAGAAGCTCTAGACTTTACATACCTGTCATGTTTATCAAATAGTTCCTCTAAACTCACCAATCCTTTAGGAATCTTGTTTCCTTTGAGTTTGATGCATCCATCCTGATCCGTTTCTTCTCCTTGGGTGACTACTTTGTCAAAGGGCACATTTTCATGAGGCAAGTTCTCGCTTCCTTCAAAATACAGCTGCTCAAAATTACCCTTGAGTTCTAAGAAAGAAAGAAAGTGTTGATCATCATTGAAAACTTGCTAGTTATTTGTATTATCAGGTACACTAGGCTGATGGACCATCTCAATGGTGAACTTATCTTGAGAGAAGTCAGGATGAGGAATCAGTAGTGACCCTGAGACTGCTAGCGAATCAGCCCTGCTGTTCTTCTCCCTAGGTATTGCTTCGATGGAGAAAGCATCAAGAAATTCAATGGAATCCCAAACCTGATTCCGGTAATGTTTCAACCTTCCATTTTTTACCTGGAAAAGGCTTCTAACTTGCTTTACAATCAATTCCGCATCACCACGAGCCAGAAGATTCTTTACACCTTGTTCTTTGGCCACTTGTAGTCCAAGAATGAGAGCCTCATACTCTGCTGTATTATTAGTATTTTCGAACTGCAACTTGAATGAAAAAGGATGAAGGCTCCCTTCAGGTGACACCAGTAGGACACCAGCTCCAGAACCAGCTGAGGAACAACTTCCATCAAACTCTAAAATCCAAACACCATTAGGATATTTAGGTTACAATTTGGGGAGTTAGATTTCATCAGGGGACATAATCATGTAGTTACCATGCCCCATATCCTCATAGAGTATTTGTGCTTTAGGATCATCCATTTTTTGTACAATATACTCAGAATGCTTCTCAAGCAGTAACTTCTTCATTTTACCATTAACAGGTATGAGTGCATGTGACCAATCCATTTGAATTTCTCCACCCACATCCTTACAGAAGTTCCTACTTAGCAACATCCCATATGAAGGAGGAATATCTGCTACTAAGATGGTAGCCAAAACTCTCTTCTCAGGCAAAGCAGCAAAAGCCACTTGTGCATCTTTAATTCTTCCAACTAGGGGCACTTCCTTACTCTCCATAGAGTAACAAGATCCATAAGTGCGTGTGAGGGTCAAGCCTAAGGCATGAGCTACTTTAGCAGGCATCACATTGTCTGAGGCTTCTGAGTCTATGATACAATTACTGAGCCTATGGCCAGCTATAAGAAGTGTTACATAAAATGGTTTGATTTTGTCATTGGGTAAGGTGACAGTGGCTACCAGACTAGACTGTGGTGCAGAAGAAGGAGTGGGTAAAAGGCCTTTAGAGGTGGTTTTAGAATGGGAATTGATAAAGTGAATCATTTTAGCAAAAGCCTTGGGATGGGTTTGATAATACTCAGCCTTTGAGATTTGAACCTTAGTTTTTTTTAGGTGATCACTAATATCAAAAGACCTAAAAGTGGACGGGCTATCATCACTTGAGATCCTATATTTATCAACTTTAGGGGAAAAAGAAGTAACTTTAATAGTAGAATTGATAAGACTCATCTTTGGTGTAGATGAAATGGGGATAGGAGATCCTCTTTTTGTAATTATGGGGATATTTGTCAGCTGCTCCTTAGATTTCTTGGTGGGTTACGTAACTTTCTCCCTCTTATTTATCTACTCTCGAGTCATGACAGCGTATGATTCACTATTCATGTCTACTACTACTTCATCATAATCATCTCCATCATCAATGCCCTAAGTGGTGAAGAAATTAACTCGAGATCCCTCAAGTTCATCTACTTCATCATTAACTTCTTCCATAGATTCCTCGCAAGCTTCATTATCCTCTTCATCATCTGGTTCCTCAACTTCACAAGTTGCATTGACAGGAACTTTAACAGGAGGTCCTTCAAGCACTAGCCTTGTTTGAGAAGCGGGCAAACATGATTTCTGGGCTGAAAATTCCTCCTTGAAACGTCTGCATAGGGAGAATGCTGAGCCAATTGTTTCTTTATGGAAATGAGATCATTCACAAGTTTTTGAACCAATGGATCAGTATTAGGTCTAGGGGTGGAAGAGGAGGAAGAAGTAGACTTAGATTTGGAAGGGTCTCTCCTCAACTTCCATGACATGATTAAATCATCCTCGACACTAACAGCAAGATTTTGATCTTCAGCCAATGTTGCGAGAGTAGCCCTTCTCAATGCATAACTAACTTCAGGCAATTGGGCATTTAGGAAGAAACATTTTTGGATTTGATCTACAGGTCGAGTATTTGGTGGAATTTTATTAATCAACCTATTAAATCGAGCCACAAATTCTCTCATGGACTCTTGTGAATCTTTCTTTATTTGAGAGATTTGGGCTAGCAAGGCATGCACATCCTCTGCTGGTTTGAAATGGTTTTCAAACTCTAGTTCTCATTGTGTCTCAGCTAGTGATAGCACCAGCCGAAAGGTGAAAGAACCAATCAGCAGCATTATCTTGTAAAGTCTCAATGAACAGTCTCACAGAGACATCTTCATGTTCAACTCCCAGAACTCCACATGTAACTATGAAGGCTGTGATGTGTTCATCAGGATGCACTTTACCAACACCTTTGAATTTAGGGAAGTTCTTTTGGTTACCTCTGGGTAACTCATGCAAAGGGCTGAGGAAGGGCAAGGGGTCTGACACGATGACCCCAGGGCAATGGTACCACCATTCTTAGAAAAATGGCTTGGAGAGGAACTGCAACACCAGCAAGAATCAAAGCTCGAAGATTAGGACTAGCTGGCTCTGAAGGAATACCACCCGTAGGAATTCTATCTTGAACAGGTGGAGTGCTTGTCGAACGAGTCTTTCTATTTCTTGTTAAAGGGAAAGGAAAACCCTGCTGCTCCAAAAGCTGAAACTGAGAATCTTCAATACCAAGGGCCCTTCTCCCTCGAGTAAAACGTGGAGTCGCTAGATCAAAGGATGATAAAAAATTACAGAACTGGAATATGATTTTCCCCAGCGGAGTTGCCAAAAACTGTTGGTCGTCAAATAGGACTTTACGAAGAGCAACAGTCAGGGGACAAGAAGTCCCTCCTCTTTAATGGGAGAGGTTCCCTTATTCAGAAACGAACCTATTTACAAATATACAAAACATGATTTTCTGGTTGAACTTGGATATAACGAAAGTGTTTTCTATAAGGATCATCAATTACAAAAGGACTGAGGAATGAGAATACGAGAATGAGCAGAAAGGAAACACTCAGAATTATAGATAACAGAGTAATTCTTTATGTATGCGAAGTTATAGTGAATTGAAACAAGATCATTTGTATCATATAAATAAGATGGAATTTAAAGACACAAAGTTCTGTAAATAACATCTGCAAGAACACAAAGTTTCTTGACATAACACAGACAAATGATCTTCACAAAATTAAATGAAAAGCTTGGGGATAAAAGAGATCAGATAGACAAAGAATGAAAAGCCCTTCTGTATTGATTTCTTTATGATCTATTTACACTTTCAGAAAATAAGCCAAGTTCTTCCCTCCTTGTCAAAATGGCGTGGAGAGGCCATTATATAGCTTACAAATCAGTTACTCTTGGTGTAACCACTTCTTTTAACTAAAGATTAGTTAAGGATTGCCAATCGCAATACCTCAACTTATTACAATGAATCCGAGAAAAAGAATTAGAAGAGAAGAGAAGAATAAGGAGAAGAAGACAGGTGGTTATGACTGGGAGGGACCCACTGACTTCAAAATCTGCTTCCTGAATCTCTTCAATGCCTCGGCTATGTCTCTGCCACGGGGGACTGACGTGTTGGCTGTAGACTGAGTCCAAAATCCGAGGCACTTCTCCATTTCCTTATCAAACTCGACATGAGTATGATAGTCTTTATTTGCTTCTTCAATGGCAGATTGAAGAGAGCAGATCTCCTTCATTTTCTCTTTGGAAATGGATCTTTCCTTGAATAGATTATCTTTGACAAAAGCTCTGAATTGAGCTTTGATTTCTTGCAAGGAAAAAGGCACACCAGAAGTTTCATCCTGAAGATGACAATGTATATCTTTGAAAGTAGATACAACCAGTGTCTTGAAAGCCTCACCCTTCTGCCAGCTATTCTTCAGTTCTCCCAAAGCCTCCTCCAAGACTTTGATCTTCCACTCCATGCTGTAAACCTAGGACTTTGACAGATTATCCTTTGCATCATCAAAAACCTTATTCGCCAATAAAATGTTCTCATCTGTCTGTCCCATGAGACGGAGGTCTACTATGCAACTACTCTAGAGTTTGAGCTCTTTATCTATGATCCCGATAGTGGAGGAGAGCTTTTGTTGCAAGTTGTTCACCTTTCCGTGGATTTTGAAAGCTTCATCGATGAAGTTCAATCCTGCAACAAGCATATCTTCCACCATGGCCTCCATAGCTCTGCCATAGACGGAATACTTGTGCATGTATTTGATACTCTGTACTTCATCTTGGCTCAAAATTACAGGTGGCGGAAGGGTAGTCAGTGGGGTAGGGTCCAAAACTTTGTCCTTAGACAAAAGAGATTTGATAAAACCTGTGAGAATCTGGGCTTGTTCCTCC
This sequence comes from Taxus chinensis, assembly GCA_019776745.2. NCBI lineage: Eukaryota > Viridiplantae > Streptophyta > Pinopsida > Cupressales > Taxaceae > Taxus > Taxus chinensis. The sequence goes on from CM034155.1 coordinate 555,094,622, forward strand.
AACTGTTCAATAGTTTGCTGCCCTTTCTCTACCCTCCCAATGACTCTTGTGACCGTTTCCTGGAGGTTGTGGATCTCACCTTCAGGGGTAGACTCTCCCATAGGAATCCTTGAGAATTCTAGGTCAGATGCCTGTAAGTCCTGCTCTGATTTATCTACTGTAGGCTTAGCAATCTCCAGGAATTGCTGACCCTGAGCATCAGACACTATCCTGGAGGTGATTCTGGATTTTTTGGCGCATGAAGGAGGAGTAGTGCCTAACAAGGCTGCCACAGCATCAAAATTTGGCCCTGAGCTCCGAGAGGAAGATTTCCTCTTCCTACTGTCGAACAAAAGGTTGCACCCATGAAAAAGAGGAAGAGGAAGCAGCAGGAGGGGCAAGAGGACCAAGAGACAGAGAGCTCATGGTGCTCAAAGTTTACACAGCTATTGTCTCAAGTTGAGACACGAGTGGGGCGCTTGAGACAACTGCTGTAGAGGAATCAATAGCACTTGGAAGTTCAGTGCTCTGGACTTCCTTATCTTTATCCGTTGGAGCTTCAGGAGCACTTTGAAGGAGCTGGCACTTCACTCTCTTCACTTTCACTGAGAACAATAATGTTCTCTGATCCCAAAGGTAATTCTGCCTGCTTTCTCTGAGGATCTTTTTCCACAGGCTCCTTCTTAACCTCTTTGAATTTCTTCTGGTATACTTGGGTGGATGAAGAAGGAGTAGAAGCTGCAGGTCCTTGCGTTGATGAGGCAGGAGGGGTTTGCACAGGTGTGTCTGATATTGGAGTCGATGCTTCCCTCCTTGGTTTTGAAACATCCTTAGAGGAGGATTCTCCTGAGTGCCTCCTAAGCTCTCGAACTTTCTTATCAAACCAGATCTTAGTCCTGACTAAGAATGGAGCCAGGATCTCGGCCAGATCATCTTTCTCTTTCTTGAACCAATCCAAGTCCTCCAAGGGAGTGTGCTTAACCACATTGTCATACTCATATGAGTATAGATCAGAGTTGTCATCCTGGAGTCCTTCAGGAACTTGGTACAAGCCGAGTTCTTGGATCAATTGCAGAGAGAACCTGCCATAATGCCTCCTTCTAGCCTCAAAATCATCGGCACAGTCAGCCCAATAGTCTTCTGCATCTGCCCTATGATGATAGATTATCTTGATGTTCTGCTCAATGAACTTCTTCAAGTCGAAGCAAGTTCTTGGCTTGAAGAAATGGACAGTGATGGGAGCCAGGGCTCTTTCTATATTCTGTGCGTCCAGGGCTGTTTTACAAGTGTAGTTTCCCAAAGAGATGGGGAAGTGCAAACCAGTAATCTTCTTGTCTCTGCAGGTTCTGTGCAATTTGTCTAATTACCTGCATACTTCTATCAAAGCCATCTTATCACTGCAGAACATGGGAAGCCTCAGAGGGGTGCTCTCATAGCCAGCAAGCCTGATATAGGAGAATTTTTTGAACTGGATAAAATAGGCACCGTAGTGCGATATCAGGTTCATGGCTTCGTCAGAAAATCTTCTAGCAGTGTCACCTTCAAGAAGCCTGACCACGTACATGGTGAAAGCATCATTTACCCTTCAGAAATTGTGATTGCTGGTCTCTAGGGTGAACTGCGGGCAGTAGGCATATACAGGATCATCCTTGTGGGCATCAATGTAAGAAAAACCAAACCATTGCCTTGATGCCGCCAGAGTATACATCAGGTACGAAGTCATGTAGAATTTCTTCGTTTGCTGTACATTGGACAGCTGCTCCGCTAAGTTCATGCTGATGATTTCTTCCCAGTTGATGTTTTGAGTTCCCTCGCACACCATGTTGATGAGCGGGCACATCCAGAAATGGAATTCGTTAGTAGAGGGTAAGCCCATAACCCGAGCCAGTAGGATTATAAAATCTGACAATTCTTCATTGAAATCTACCCAGAAAAGAGTCTTGGATAGACGAGATGCTCCCTTCTTAGGGTTTTTTAAGCCAGACTTCGCCACCCGCGCCTTGTAGTTTGTCGTTGTCTTGATTGAACAGGGCCTGTGCTTGATTCTGGGAAACAACTATGGCATTATCCATTTCTGGAATCCTCAGTGCAGTGCTAATGGCGGCAGCGTCTAGTTTGGCGATGAGTTCCCCATGTATGTTGGTCAATTCACTTGAATCAGGGTTGAAATGAGCTCCACATGAAAGCACTGTATCAGCACATTGCACCGAGATTGGGAAACCTCCAGCAAAAGCCAAACCGCTGTTGTGAATCATCTGTGCCATTGGTGTAGGGTTTACATCTGCCATCCTCGACCAAAAATCACCAAAGTCAAGATGGCGAGCTTCACTGTCCCCGATATTGGGAACGACAGACTCTAGTGGTGAGATTTGTTCCTGTCCCTGAAATTTGATCTTCATGTTGATAGTAATTCGGAGGGCAGAGCTGCAAGCTATACTCGGGAAGGAATTACAAAGGGAAATGGATACACGCGCGCAGAAATTTAGATTGCAAGGGTTCGAGCAAAGGATAGCATGGAAGCAGTGTGAAAAATGCATAGGGGGTTTGCTCGTTATATAGCCGTTTAGGAGAGAGAAAGGTAATTAATGTGCATTTAATACATACCTACCAATTTGAATAAGCAAGATATTCGGGTAGAGCGGGAAAAATAAGCACGAATGGCACTTGGTTCATTTGGGACATGTGGGACGTGAAAGCGCGAAACACGCGGCTCGGCCGATTCGGGCGAAGCGGGGAAAAAGACGCGCAAAAAGTGCTTTTTTGGGACATGTGGGACAAAAGTGTGTGAGGTACGCGGTTTGGGCGATTCGGCCAAAAATGGAACAACTTGTCCTTGGGTGAACTTGGGACATTTGTGACAAAAAGTTCTGACGGGCCCGAAAAAGACAAACTTCGGGGAAACCGGCCGATCGGGGATTAGAGGGCCCAATTGAACTTGGGACACGCGGGACAAAAATGTCTGACAGGCCCGAAAAACACACAAAATGACCCAAAAACACATATTTTCTCAATTTCTCAACTTTTAACATTATCAGTACAACAGAGAAGACACTTAAACTCAAAATTTTAAATTTCCACTTTCTTAAAAGCAGGGGAATTTTGAGTGGACAACAGCTGGCTCCTTCTGGGGTTGACTTGGCATAGATTCAAGGAATGAGACAAGGTAAGAACTTAGACAAACTCGGGAAGCAAACTAGTACCTTATCCATTGGGCCACGGAGTCAAAAAGCAAACCAATACAGAGGACAACACACCAAAACAAAAAGGAAAGAAAAACAAAATGCTATACAGAGTATACAAAGGGAATCCCTAATCACCTATGACTTGAACAATTTCAGGTACTTGCCCACTATAAGGAAGTGGGAGAGGAGAACCATCCATGTAATCAAGGTAAAAATAATTCTTACCAGCAAAGTGTCTGATCTTGAAAGGTCTGAGCCAAAGGGAATCAAACTTGCCAAGGCTGCCACGAAGGTTCATGCCTTTTATCCCATAACAAAATAGTGTCTCCAACTTGGAAATCTCTAAACCTAGCTTTCTTATCAAACAAGACCTTTACTTTCTGCTGGTGAATAGATATCCTATTAGTAACCTCCAATCTGTTCTCATTCAATTTGTGAAGGTACATAATTCTCTTATCCAAAGCATTACTGAAACTGGTATCTTCAATGACCTTCATTAGATGTAAGGCTGGCAGCTCCACTGTTACTGGCAATTGAGCTTCTACTCCATATACCACTTGAAAAGGAGACATTCCAATAGCTCTCTTTGGTGTGATCATGTCTGCCCAAAGAGCATCATAGAGCTTCTTGTGCCAGTTTCGTTGAGACTCATTGACTAATTTCCTTATAATAGTCACCAAATTTTTATTAGTGGATTTTGCTTGTCCATTTCCCTGAGGATAGTAATCTAAGGAGTGAGCCAAAGAGATGCCATACCCATAGCAAAAATCCATTATCTCGGTTGAAGAAAAATTCGAAGCATTATCTATCACAATCTTGTTAGGTACACCATACCTTACCAAGATGTTTTCTTTGATGAAACTTCACACCACTTCAGAAGTAGTACTCTTTACCGGAATGGCTTCTACCCATTTGGTGAAATAATCCGTGGCAGTTAATACATGAGTATGACCAACACTAGAAGAGGGATTAAGTGTTCCAATGAAGTCCAAACCCCACTGTTGAAAAGGTTCCTCAATTACAACTGGCCTAAGAGGCAAAGAGGCTAATTTGGGTCTTCCCACGAAGGTCTAACAAGCCTCACATTTATCAACCCACTTGGATGCATCTCTGAACAAGGTAGGCCAGTAATATCCTCCACGAAGTATCTTATGAGCAGTGACCATTGATGAATAGTGCCCTCCACATGCCTGATCATGAAATGCTGAGAGTAACTTTTTCTGTTGTTCCTTGTCCACACATTTCAAAAACCTTCCATCTAACCCATGTTTGAACAAGGCGTTTTCCCACAACACATATTGCACTGACCTTAGTTTAACAGTCCTGTTTTCTTTGGCAGTTAAATGAGAGGGGCATTATCCATAGGTGAGAAAATGAGTGATATCAGCATACCATTCATCAAATGAGCTAAGAAACAGGACGGTAGGAAGGCCAACTTTATCCTCCAGTAACTCATGTCTAGCTCCTTCAGCAATGAGCTCACAAAGGCCTTTTCCACGAACGAGCTTGGTCGGTTTGATGTCAATATCATATTCTTGGACCTTAGGAACCCAGTTCCCTCTCTTGGATCCAAATTCCTATTTTGTGAGAATTGACTTAACAATTGTATCTGGAACCAACACCATGGAATAAGAGTTGAGAATGTAAAAACGAAATTGATTGACAGCTTTAACCACTGCAAAAGCATGTTTTTCCATCATGGTGTATTTTAACTCATGATCTTTCAGAATATAGCTCATGAATGCAATTGGGAGTTTGTTCTCATTAGAATCTTCCTGAGTCAAAACAACAGCCAAGGTGTTATCTGTGGCATAGCAATAGATAATAAAATCTTTGCTAAAATCTGGACATGCTAAAACAGGAGTTTTAGCAATGGCTCTTTTAATGCCTTCAAAGGCTTCTTTTCCCTTCAGGAGACCAACCAAACGTTTGTTTGCCTTTCATCATTTGGGAAATATTCAAAGTTAACTCTGCAAAATCAGGGATGAACCTTCTTAAAAAATTGATCTTACCAAAGAAAGAGTGCACGCCCTTTTTGCTGGTTGGGAGAGGAATTTGCTGGATAGCTTGAACTCACTCAGGATCAATCTTAATACCATCTTTGGAGACAATGTGCCCTAATAATTTCCCCTCTGTGACACAAAAGACAGATTTTTTAGGATTCAAAGAGATCCCATGTTCTCTACATCTTAGCAGAACTGTCTCCAAGTGCTGAAAATGATCCGCCCTTGTTTTAGAAAACACAGTCAAGTCATCAAGGTATATGACAATACACTTCCCTTTCAAACTTCCAAAGGCTAGATCCATAGCTCTCTGAAAAGTGGCACCAGCATTAATGAGCCCAAAAGGCATTCTTTTGTAAGCAAAGGTACCCCAAGGAGTAGTGAAAGCTGTTTTGTGTTGATCTGCAGTATTAACTTCTACCTGATTATATCCTGAGAATCCATCAAGCATAGACAACATTTCAGATCCTGTTACTGCTTGCAAGACCTGATCCATCATAGGCAAAGGATAATTATCTTTCAAGGAAGCTTGATTCAGATTCCTGAAATCAACACAGATGCAGATCTCACCATTTTTCTTCCTAACAGGCACAATATTGGCAATCCATGTTGAATGGTGAATAGGAAAAATGATTTTGGCCTTCAACAACTTCTGTATTTCTTGAAAAATGGTGTCAGCTATTTTGGGATTGTATTGCCTCTGTTTCTGCTTAAAAGGCTTAATTCCAGGTTTGAGAGGAATAAAATGCTGCATATCTTTTGGTTGGAAAGCTTTTAAATCTTCATAAGAGTAAGCAAGAACATCCTTATACCTCTTTAAAAGATCAATTGCTTTCTTCCTCTCATCTGCTGTGCAACATTTTCCAATGTTCACGAGCTTAGGGTCAGTAGAACTCCCAATATTAATTTTGTCATACTCAGCTGATTGTTGAGGTCCAGTAGAAGCTCTAGACTTTACATACCTGTCGTGTTTATCAAATAGTTCCTCTAAACTCACCAATCCTTTAGGAATCTTGTTTCCCTTGAGTTTGATGCATCCATCTTGATCCGTTTCTTCTCCTTGGGTGACTGCTTTGTCAAAGGGCACACTTTCACGAGGTAGGTTGTCACTTCCTTCAAAGTACAATTGTTCAAAATTATCCTTGAGTTCTAAGAAAGAAAGCAAGTGTTGATCATCATTGAAAACTTGCCAGTTATTTGTATTATCAGGTACACTAGGTCGATGGATCATCTCAATGGTGAACTTATCTTGAGAGAAGTCAGGATGAGGAATCAGTAGTGACCCTGAGACTGCTAGTGAATCAGCCCTGGTGTTCTTCTCCCTAGGTATTGCTTCGATGGAGAAAGCATCAAGAAATTCAATGGAATCCCAAACCTGATTCCGGTAATGTTTCAACCTTCCATTTTTTACCTGGAAAAGGTTTCTAACTTGCTTTACAATCAATTCTGCATCACCACGAGCCAGAAGATTCTTTACACCTTGTTCTTTTGCCACTTGTAGTCCAAGAATGAGAGCCTCATACTCTGCTGTATTATTAGTATTTTTGAACTGCAACTTGAATGAAAAAGGATGAAGGCTTCCTTCAGGTGACACTAGTATGACACCAGCTCCAGAACCAGCTGAGGAACAACTTCCATCAAACTCTAAAATCCAAACACCATTAGGATCTTTAGGTGACACTTTGGGGAGTTGGATTTCATCAGGGGACATAATCATGTAGTTACCATGCCCCATATCCTCATAGAGTATTTGTGCTTTAGGATCATCTGTTTTTTGTACAATATACTCAGATTGCTTCTCAGGCAGCAACTTCTTCATTTGTCCATTAACAGGTACGAGTGCATGTGACCAATCCATTTGAATTTCTCCACCCACATCCTTACAGAAGTTCCTACTTAGCAACATCCCGTATGAAGGAGGAATATCTGCTACTAAGATGGTAGCCAAAACTTTCTTCTCAGGTAAAGCAGCAAAAGCCACTTGTGCATCTTTAATTCTTCCGACCAGGGGCACTTCCTTACTCTCCATAGAGTAACAAGATCCATAAGTGCATGTGAGGGTCAAGCCTAAGGCATGAGCTACTTTAGCAGGCATCACATTGTCTGAGGCTCCTGAGTCTATGACACAATTACTGAGCCTATGGCCAGCTATAAGAAGTGTTACATAAAATGGTTTGATTTTGTCATTGGGTGAGGTGACAGCGGCTACCAGACTAGGCTGTGGTGCAGAAGAAGGAGTGGGTAAAAGGCCTTTAGAGGTGGTTTTAGAATGGGAATTGACAAAGTGAATCATTTTAGCAAAAGCCTTGGGATGGGTTTGATAATACTCAGCCTCTGAGATTTGAACCTTAGTCTTTTTTAGGTGGTCAATAATATCAAAAGACCCAGAAGTGGACGGGCTATCATCACTTGAGATCCTAGGTTTATCAATTTTAGGGGAAAAAGAAGAAACTTTAGTAGCAGAATTGACAGGACTCACCTTTGGTGTAGATGAAATGGGGATAGGAGATCCTCTTTTTGCAATTACGGGGATAGTTACCGGCTACTCCTTAGATTTCTTGGTGGGCTGCGTCACTTTCTCCCTCTGATTTGTCTACTCTCGAGTCATGATAGCGTATGATTCGCTATTCATGTCTGCTACTACTTCATCATAATCATCTCCATCATCAATGCCCTCAGTGGTGAAGAAATTAACTCGAGATCCCTCAAGTTCATCTGCTTCATCATCAACTTCTTCCACAAACTCCTCGCAAGCTTCATTATCCTCATCATCATCTGGTTCCTCAACTTCACAGGTTGCATTGACAGGAACTTTAACAGGAGGTCCTTCAAGCGCTAATCTTGTTTGAGAAGCAGGCAAATGATTTCTGGGCTGAAAATTCCTCCTTGGAACGTCTGCATAGGGAGCATGCTGAGCCAATTGTTTCTTTATGGCAATGAGATCATTCGCAAGTTTTTGAACCAATGGATCAGTATTAGGTCCAGGAGTGGAAGAGGAGGAAGAAGCAGACTTAGATTTGGAAGGGTCTCTCCTCAACTTCCCTGACATGATTAAATCATCTTCGACACTAACAGCAAGAGTTTGATCCTCAACCAATGTTGCGAGATTAGCCCTTCTCAGTGCATAACTAACTTCAGGTGATTGGGCATTTAGGAAGAAACATTTTTGGATTTGATCTATAGGTCGAGTATTTGGTGGAATTTTATTAATCAACCTGTTGAATCGGGCCACAAATTCTCTCATGGGCTCTTGTGAATCTTTCTTTATCTGAGAGATTTGGGCTAGCAAGGCATGCACATCTTCTGCTGGTTTGAAACGGTTTTCAAACCTAGTTCTCATTGTGTCCCAGTCTAGTGATAGCACCAGCCGGAAGGTGATAGAACCAATCAGCAACATTATCTTGTAAAGTCTCAATGAACAGTCTCACGGAGACGTCTTCATGTTCAACTCCCAGAACTCCACATGCAACTATGAAGGCTGCGATGTGTTCATCAGGATGCACTTTACCATCGCCTTTGAATTTAGGGAAGTTCTTCCGGTTACCTCTGGGTAACTCATGCAAAGGCTGAGGAAGGGCAAGGGGCCCGACACGATGACCCCAGGGCAATGGTACCACCATTCTTGGAAAAATGGCTTGGAGAGGAACTGCAACACCAGCAAGAATCAAAGCTCAAAGATTAGGACTGAGCTGGCTCTAAAGGAATACCACCCGTAGGGATTCTATCTTGAACAGGTGGAGTGCTTGTCAAACGAGTCTTTCTATTTCTTGTTGAAGGGAAAGGAAAACCCTGCTGCTCCAAAAGCTGAAACTGAGAATCTTCAATACCAAGGGCCCTTCTCCCTCGAGTAAAACACAGAGTCGCCAGATCAAAGGATGATCAAAAATTACAGAACTGGAATATGATTTTCCCCAGCGGAGTCGCCAAAAACTGTTGGTCGTCAAATAGGACTTTACGAAGAGCAACAGTCAGGGGACAAGAAGTCCCTCCTCTTTAATGGGAGAGGTTCCCTTATTCAGAAACGAACCTATTTACAAATATAAAAAACATGATTTTCCTGGTTGAACTTGGATATAATGAAAGTGTTTTCTATAAAGATCATCAATTACAAAAGGACTGAGGAATGAGAATACGAGAATGAGCAGAAAGGCAACACTCAGAATTATAGATAACAGAGTAATTCTTTATGTATGCGAAGTTACAATGAATTGAAACAAGATCATTTGTATCATATAAATAAGATGGAATTTAAAGACACAAAGTTCTGTAAATAACATCTGCAAGAACATAAAGTTTCTTGACATAACACAGACAAATGATCTTCACAAAATTAAATGAAAATCTTGGGGATAAAAGAGATCAGATAGACAAAGAATGAAAAGCCCTTCTGTATTGATTTCTTTATGATCTATTTACACTTTCAGAAAATAAGCCAAGTTCTTCCTCCATTTCCAAAATGGCGTGGAGAGGCCATTATATAGCTTACAAATCAGTTACTCTTGGTAACCACTTCTTTTAACTAAAGATTAGTTAAGGATTGCCAATCGCAATACCTCAACTTATTACAATGAATTTGAGAAAAATAATTGGAAGAGAAGAGAAGAATAAGGAGAAGAAGACAGGTGGTTATGACTGGGAGGGACCCACTGACTTCAAAATCTGCTGCCTGAATCTCTTCAATGCCTCGGCTATGTCTCTGCCATGGGGGACTGACGTGTTGGCTGTAGACTGAGTCCAAAATCTGAGGCACTTCTCCATTTCCTTATCAAACTCGACATGAGTATGATAGTCTTTATTTGCTTCTTCAATGGCAGATTGAAGAGAGCAGATATCCTTCATTTTCTCTTTGGAAATGGAGCTTTCCTTGAATAGATTATCTTTGACAAAAGCTCTGAATTGAGCTTTGATTTCTTGCAAGGAAAAAGGCACACCAGAAGTTTCATCCTGAAGATGACAATGTATATCTTTGAAAGCAGATACAACCAGTGTCTTGAAAGCCTCACCCTTCTTGCCAGCTATTCTTTAGTTCTCCCAAAGCCTCCTCCAAGACTTTGATCTTCCACTCCACGCTGTAAACCCAGGACTTTGACAGATTATCCTTTGCATCATCAAAAACCTTACTCGACAATAAAATGTTCTCATCTGTCTGTCCCATGAGGCGGAGGTCTACTATGCAACTGCTCCAAAGTTTGAGCTCTTTATCTATGATCCCGATAGTGGATGAGAGCTTCTGTTGCAAGTTGTTCACCTTTCCGTGGAGTTTGAAAGCTTCATCGATGAAGTTCAATCCTGCAACAAGCATATCTTCCACCATGGCCTCCATAGCTCTGCCATAGATGGAATACTTGTGCATGTCTTTGATACTCTGTACTTCATCTTGGCTCAAAATTACAGGTGGCGGAAGGGTAGTCAGTGGGGTAGGGTCCAAAACTTTGTCCTTAGACAAAAGAGATTTGATAAAACCTGTGAGAATCTGGGCTTGTTCCTCCAATTGTTCAATAGTTTCTGCCCTTTTTCTACCCTCCCAATGACTCTTGTGACATTTCCTGGAGGTTGTGGATCTCACCTTCAGGGGTAGACTCTCCCATAGGAATCCTTGAGAATTCTAGGTCAGATGCTTGTAAGTCCTGCTCTAATTTATCTACCGTAGGCTTAGCAATCTCTAGGAATTGCTGACCCTGAGCATCAGACACTATCCTGGAGGTGATTCTGGCTTTTTTGGCGTGAGAAGGAGGAGTAGTGCCTAACAAGGCTGCCACAGCATCAAAATTTGGCCCTGAGCTCCGAGAGGAAGATTTCCTCTTTCTACTGTCGACAAAAGGTTGCACCCATGCAAAAGAGGAAGAGGAAGCAGCAGGAGGGGCAAGACAACCAAGAGATAGAGAGCTCATGGTGCTCAAGGTTTGCACAGCTGTTGTCTCAAGTTGAGACATGAGTGGGGCGCTTGAGACAACTGGTGCTCAATAGCACTTGGAAGTTCAGTGCTCTGGACTTCCTTGTCTTTATCCGTTGGAGCTTCAGGAGCACTTGGAGGAGCTGGCACTTCACTCTCTTCACTTTCACTGAGAACAATAATGTTCTCTGATCCCAAAGGTAATTCTACCTGCTTTCTTGAGAATATTTTTCCACAGGCTCCTTCTTAACCTCTTTGAATTTCTTCTGGTATACTTGGGTGGATGAAGAAGGAGTAGAAGCTGCAGGTCCTTGCGTTGATGAGGCAGGAGGGGTTTGCACAGGTGTGTCTGATATTGGAGTCGATGCTTCCCTCCTTGGTGTTGAAACATCCTTAGAGGAGGATTCTCCTAAGTGCCTCCTAAGCTCTCGAACTTTCTTATCAAACCAGATCTTAGTCCTGACTAAGACTGGAGCCAGGATCTCAACCAAATCATCTTTCTCTTTCTTGAACCAATCCAAGTCCTCCAAGGGAGTGTGCTTAACCACATTGTCATACTCATATGAGTATAGATCAGAGTTGTCATCCTGGAGCCCTTCAGGAACTTGGTACAAGCCGAGTTCTTGGATCAATTGTAGAGAGAACCTGCCATAATGCCTCCTTCTAGCCTCAAAATCATCGGCACAGTCAGCCCAATAGTCTTCTGCATCTGCCCTATGATGATAGATTATCTTGATGTTCTGCTCAATGAACTTCTTCAAGTCGAAGCAAGTTCTTGGCTTGAAGAAATGGACAGTGATGGGAGCTAGGGCTCTTTCTATATTCTGTGCGTCCAGGGCTGTTTTACAAGTGTATTTTCCCAAAGAGATGGGAAAGTGCAAACCAGTAATCTTCTTGTCTCTGCAGGTTCTGTGTAATTTGTCTAATTGCCTGCATACTTCTATCAAAGCCATCTTATCACTGCAGAACATGGGAAGCCTCAGAGGGGTGCTCTCATAGCCAGCAAGCCTGATATAGGAGAATTTTCTGAATTGGATAAAATAGGCACCGTAGTGCGATATCAGGTTCATGGCTTCGTCAGAAAATCTTCTAGTAGTGTCACCCTCGAGAAGCCTGACCACGTACATGGTGAAAGCATCATTTACCCTTCAGAAATTGTGATTGCTGGTCTCTAGGGTGAACTGCGGGCAGTAGGCATATACAGGATCATCCTTGTGGGCATCAATGTAAGAAAAACCAAACCATTGCCTTGATGCCGCCAGAGTATACATCAGGTATGAAGTCATGTAGAATTTCTTTGTTTGCTATACATTGGACAGCTGCTCCGCTAAGTTCATGCTGATGATTTCTGCCCAGTTGATATTTTGAGTTCCCTCGCACACCATGTTGATGAGCGGGCACATCCAGAAATGGAACTCGTTAGTGGAGGGTAAGCCCATAACCCAAGCCAGTAGGATTATAAAATATGACAATTCTTCATTGAAATCAGCCCAGAAAAGAGTCTTGGATAGACGAGATGCTCCCTTCTTAGGGTTTTTAAGCCAAGACTTCACCACCCGCACCTTGTAGTTGTCGTTGTCTTGATTGAACAGGGCCTGTGCTTGATTCTGGGAAACAACTATGGCATTATCCATTTCTGGAATCCTCAGTGCAGTGCTAATGGCGGTAGCGTCTAGTTTGGCGATGAGTTCCCTATGTATGTTGGTCAATTCACTCGAATCAGGGTTGAAATGAGCTCCGCATGAAAGCACTGTATCAGCACATTGCACCGAGATTGGGAAACCTCCAGCAAAAGCTAGACCACTGTTGTGAATCATCTGTGCCATTGGTGTAGGGTTTGCATCTGTCATCCTTGACCAAAAATCACCAAAGTCAAGATGGCGAGCTTCACTGTCCCCGATATTGGGAACGACAGACTCTAGTGGTGAGATTTGTTCCTGTCCTTGAAATTTGATCTTCATGTTGATAGTAATTCGGAGGGCAGAGCTGCAAGCTAGACTCGAGAAGGAATTACAGAGGGAAATGGATACGCATGCAGAAATTTAGATTGCAAGGGTTCGAGCAATAGATAGCATGGAAGCAGTGTGAAAAACACATAGGGGGTTCACTCATTATATAGCCGTTTAGGAGAGAGAAAGGTAATTAATGTGCATTTAATACATACCTACCAATTTGAATAAGCAAGATATTCGGGTAGAGCGGGAAAAATTAGCACGAATGGCACTTGGTTCATTTGGGACATGTGGGACGTGAAAGTGCGAAGCATGCGGCTCGGCCGATTCGGGCGAAGCGGGGAAAAGACGCGCAAATGCTTTTTTGGGACATGTGGGACAAAAGTGCGCGAGGTACGCGGTTCGGGCGATTCGGCCGAAAATGGAACAACTTGTCCGGGCGAACTTGGGACATTTGGGACAAAAAGTTCCGACGGGCCCGAAAAAGACAAACTTCGGGGAAACCGGCCGATCGGGGAACAGAGGGCCCAATTGAACTTGGGACACGCAGGACAAAAATGTCCGACAGGCCCGAAAAACACACAAAATGACCCAAAAACGTAGATTTTCTCAATTTCTCGACTTTTAACATTATCAGTACAATAGAGAAGACACTTAAACTCAAAATTTTACTTGAAATTGCCATAACTTTTGATCTAGAGCTCCGATTTTCACAAAACTGGACTTTTCAGAATGGGCACAATGTCCTCTGTGCCAAAAAGATAGATTTATTAATTCTTATGAGGATAGATTTATGAATATAAAATAAACACATTCAGCTCCAGTCAATTAAATATCCAATCCCAAAAAAAGATAGAAATACCTGGTGGACCCAAAACAACTGCCTCCACTCAAAATGCCATATCTTTTGCATTTCTTAATGAAATCGTAAAAAATTGGCGTCATTGGGATCATGGTTTCAAACCCAATGTAAAGAGAACAAGAAATCTAGGGCTTAATGAATAATCTATTAGTGAAAAATCACAGCACCCCCAAATGAGTTATACTGATCTGCTTTTCTAAGGCAGTTCTCATCCCACCAGGCGTGCCAAAACTGTTAGTGAAAAATCACAGCACCCCAAAATGAGTTATACTAATCTACTTTTCTAAGGCAGAGTAATTTTTTGTGGTCTACATAACATTGAACTTTCCCCAAGGTGTGGGACCTTGCAAGATGGAAAAGTTCTCCAGATTAAACGCTGGTTCCTATTCCTCTGTTTTGGTGCATACATGGGAACTTGCAGAGGATCTATTTCTATACCTAATCTATAATTTCCAAGGAGACAGGGATAAAAAGAGATATAAGATATAAGAATTAACTAAGCTGCAAGATGATGCACCGAAGGAATGATGAACACTAATTTTTCTGGTAGACACAAACCCACAAAATACATGCAATAATCAAGCACAGATAACCTGATTTATAATGGAAGACCAGATGTGAGTAAAAGAGATAGAAATGATCTAGTATCGATCACAAATGTGTTTTATTTCTCTACAGATTGATACAATGCATTACAAAACAGCCATGAGGTAAGAACATACTGCAACTTGAATCGAAGGCCTCAAATCCACAAATTCCTTTGCTAGAAGGATAGGAGAGCCTATAAAACAAAGAATGTCCAACCCTTTACAATGAATCCCACCCCTACATTTATAGATTCAATCAAAGAGAAGAAAGAGAGACAGGAGCGGGAAAATTAGGTTGAAAATCAACCACTGCTGTTAATGCCTCTGATAAAATATGCCCCCAAATCTGTCTTTACGGCATCAATCATTGGTTCGGTGCCTTGAAGGAAGAGGAAACAATGGAACAGATCGAATCTGATCTGGTTGTTGAGGAAGATGGATCCCGCATTGATGGCCTCTGAAGAAATTTTCTCCATTTTTCACCTACCAAAGCCTGAGAAAAATGAATTTTAATCTTTCCATGGTCTAGAAGACGTCGAGATGCTTCCAACAGTGTCAGATTTGCAATATTTCGAGCCCTGAATCGAAGGATATGCCCCTTCAAATTTTTTATTGAGTTCGTATAAATGGGCCGGAAAACAATTTTGAAAATGGGTCCCCTTTTCTATATGGGACATGTGGCAGCCAGATTAGGGAAAAAATCAGGTTTGTGGGTCCGTAATTTATCTTTTTCCCTTTTTCTGCAAAAAATGCAAAACTCAAAACCCCCTCGCAGCCTCGAAGCTCCACCTAGGCATGTGGCACCCTTTGGTTGGCTAGGGAGGTGCACTTCAATTTTTACCTCTGTGCCTTTTTGCCAAAAGGAAAATTTTCATCTTTTCCTCCGATTTCCTGCTTTAGCCTTGACTCGGGCTCAAATGCTGAATTTTTCCTTTGGGCAGAGTTGCAGCCCATTTTGCAAATTTAATCCTTTTGGGATAACAAGGGGAAAAAAACCAACTTTCCCCCCGACAGCCCGCTTTCCTTGACTTGGGCTCAAATGCTGACTTTTGCATTTGGGAAGAGTTGCGGCCCATTTTTTGTTTTTGGCTACGTCTTTTGCTTGGCGGGGTCATATCTTTAAACCTGGGACACGCGGCAGTCTGGCACTTGCTTGGAAACCTTTTATCTCTTCAACCCTTGAATCAACATCATTTAGACACTTGGCAGCCTCTGCCGGCCTGGCCTATGCATAGACTATTCAACTGACTCTGTCCCTTTTTTGAGACTGGACGCGTGGTGGCACCGTGCTTGCTTGAAAGCCCGATTCAAAATTTTCCTTTAAAGGAATGTCGAGTGACACTTTTTGGCCTCCAATGGTCTGTGGACTTTTCAACGGTCCCTCTTACTTTTTGAACTTTCGGTTATGTGGCAATCTTGCGCTCATTTGGGTCTCCTTCCTGGGACTAACTCTTGGAGATGTGCCACATTGACACTTGGCATTCTACGCTTACACTTTTATACTTAGCCAATTTTGAGGCCCGCCCTGTCCCCATTTTGAATATGTTTGACCATTTGCTACGTGGAGGGCTGGCGCAAGTTTGAGTCTCCTCCCTGGGCTCCCATTTTAGATTTGCGTCAAGCCAACACCTAGAATGCTCTCTCTTAGTTAAAGACTTTTCCATGGTCCCGAAACCTTTTGGGCTATGGATGCGTGGAAGCCTGGTGCTCGTTCGGGCTTCCCTTTTTGGATACACCTCTAGAGAAGTGTCGTTAGGACACATGGTTCTTTCTGTTGCCTCCTCCATACTTAGTCGATTTTGGACTCTTTCCTGAACGGTCTTGAGCCCGAAAAACTTTGAAAATTCATCATTTTTACCCTTTCTTGCTCTTGGTTCCCTTGCGGCACTGCCCCTTCTTTTCTAACCCTACTATTCTACTGTTGGGTCCTTCAACAACTTGGAAAATGGATTTAAGACATGGAAACGGCTTGAAAGAGTCATTTCTTTTGCATAGGGTCATTTAGTCTCTCTCGGCCCCCACCACTCCATTGTTGAGTCCTTATATGACCTATTTACAGATCTGAACGAGCTTTCTTAGGTTATTTCTATGTGGGGTCGTGACTTATCCAATATTCAGCCTAGGGGACGAAATATGGATAACAATTTGGTGACTCAAAGGGGTATCTTCCTGCTAGATGAAAAGACCAATTACCTTGTCATATCCATTGGGCATGGAGTTGAGAATGATGGTCTGATACTAATTCTTCCCCTGATTCAAGAGCCCGGCTGTTTGCACTCTCAATTTTCATAAGAAATCTTGAAATGAAGGTTTCTGAGAGTAGAAAATTGTTCTAACCCGAGGCTTCATCTTCCTCTCTAAATGGACTGCATAAGAGAAACAAAACAACACTACAACTATATACAAAATTTGAAATCATAAATGTTCCAAATAGAACATGCAGAGTGTGCAAAGCACTTAGGAGAAAAGCAACTTACACTGCAGCAATGCGATGTGCACAAGCACGTAGAGGAAAGAGAAAATAAACTAATATATACAGGGTGAGAACTTCCCCTTTAGTAATAGTGTTTAAGATAGATTCCATTTGCTGGAATCTTCAATTCCTCTCCATCCAATGTAAACAATTAGAAAACATTGCTACTGTTAGATCTTGTGACCATATAGGGGCTACTCCAGATGGCATCGAACTTGGAATGCCTTCCTAGTTTTGCTCAATCTACATCCCATTTCAAAACCTAGGTCTCCTTCCTGGAATGTCCTTGCTTTTTCCTTCCTATCAAAGAATTTATTGATTGAATCATGGTTCTTCTCTATAACCTAGAGCGCATGCTCTCTGGCTTCTTTCAATTCTATCATCTTTACATACCTGACCTCCATCGGTTAAAGTTCATACATCTCTAGCTGCTTCATGAGCTCCAACGTTGGAAACTCAAGTGATATAGGAAACATTGCCTCTTTCCCATAGATAACTTTGAATGGAGATCTACCTGTAGATCTCTTGGGCATTATCATATCAGCCCATAAGGCCAATTTGAGCTTTGTGTGCCAAGTTCTCTAGGTTTTCATCAAGAGTTCTTCTAATGATCTTTAGCAGGTTCTTGTTTGTGGACTCAGCTTGACCATTACCTTGAGGGTAATAGTTTGATGAAGTTCTCAAGTAAGTCTCATTCTTAACAGCCCATCATGTGATCCTGGAACCTATGAATACTAATGCATTGTCCTTTATAATGGTGGTTGGCACTCCAAATCTAGTCATTATCCCTTCATATAAATCTAGTATACTAGACTCATTAGATTCCTTGAGTGCCACTGCCTCGGTCCACTTGGTGAAATAGTATGTTGCTGTTAGAATCCATTTGTGACCTTGGCTTGAATTTGGATTGATGAATCCAATGAAATCCAATCCCCATTGCATGAAAGGTTGGTCGATTGAAATTGGGTGCAAGGGAAGTGATGTTAGCTTTACTTTGCCTTATAAGAATGCACAATTCTTGCACCTTTTGATCCATGCATAGCAGTCACTAAACACTCTAGGATAATAATAACACGTCTTCATGATCTTGAGTGTTGTTACCCTTAGATCAAAATTGCCTCTAGCTACTTCAACATGGAATTATTGTAACACTCTGTCAACCTAATTTGTCTCAATGCATCTCAATAGAACGTTATTGATGTCTCTTTTGAAAAACACACCATTAATAAGAACATATGGGATGGCCTATAGTCTGAAATGTATCCTTTTTGCTTTACTCATCCCATGAGTACATAGGCTTGTTTGAAGGAAGTACACCAAGTCTTGGGTCCAACAAGGAGTAGGTACATCATCACTTCCTTCTTCTTGAGTATCCTGTAGAACAAAAACAGCCTCCTTTTCACTGTTTGCTTCATTTTGTTGACCTGAGACTAGTTGTTCACATAACCCCTTCCCACAAACTAGCTTAGTGACCTTGATCTCAATGTCATATTCCATTACATGAGTGATCCATCCTGCACGTTTTTCATTCAGATCCTTACTAACAAGGAATTCTTTAACTCCCGCATGGGAGATCAACAATTGGATTTTACTATTTGAAACCAGGTTCTTAAACTTCTTTAATCCTCTGATTACTGCCAGAAATTGATTTTCGATGAAGGAGTATCTCACTTCATAGTCTTCTATACCTTGACTGAAAAAAGCAATTAGATGTTTCGTACCTTCTTTGATCTTCTGAACTAATATTGCAGAAATTGTCACTGCCACTAAAGGCATACAATATCAAGTCTTTAGAGAAATCTAGATTTACGAGAGTTGGAGATTTTGATATAGATTCTTTAATGGCATCAAAGATTGCCTCTCCTTTAGCTGTCCACCTGAATGCTAAGATCTTCTTCAACATCAACTTTACTAGCTTAACAAGAGTAGCAAAGTTTAGTACAAACCTGTGGATAAAATTGATTTTTCCCAAGAAGATTTAAAGAGCCTTCATGTGGCTTGGAAATGGAAATTCTCTTATTGCTTGAACTCTCTTCGAGTCAATTACCAATCCTTCCTTTGATACGATATGGCCTAGAAGCCTGCCCTCATGGGCTAAGAATATGCATTTTTTAGGGTTCAATGATACCCCAAAACTCCTACACCTTTGAAACCCCTACCTTAGGTGGAAAAGGTGGTTTGCTACATTTTTGGAAAACACAGTAATATCATCCAGATAGATCAGTACTATTTTTTTGATCATCCCTTTGAATGCCATATCCATCACCCTTTGAAACGTGGCTCCAGCATTGGACAATCCAAATGGAATTTTTCAGTAGGCATAGGTTCCCCATTTGGTGGTGAAAGCTGTTTTGAATTGATCATCTTCTTTCACCATGATCTGGTTGTACCCTGAGTAGCCATCTAAGAGGGAGAATCTCTCTGATCCAAACACTACTTGCAAGATTTGTTCCATCGAAGGGAGTGGGTAGTGATCTTTGAGGGAGGCTATGTTCAAGTCTCAAAAATCTACACACAACCTAATCTTTCCATTTTTCTTCCTAACTGGGACCAGGTTTGCAACCCAGCTTTAGTGTTTGATTGGAAATATGATGCTTTCCTCTATCAGCTTGTTCAGCTCTTTCTTCATTAGGGGCTTAATGTGTGGCTTGACTGGTCTTTTCTTTTTCCTGATGGGTTGAGCAGTTGGGTCTATCTTGATTGTGTGTTGTGTTAGTTTTGGATTGAACCCTCTTAGGTCTTCATAGCTCCAAAAAAATACATCTGGAAATTCTTAGCAAAGTTGTATGAATTCATACCTTTCTTGCTCAGTGGTCACTTTGCCAATTTGAAGTGCTTTTCCTTATCCAACTAGTATTGAATTTGAATCTTCCCCTTTGATGTGTATGTTAGCTTTCTCTTTTCTAGACTGATCATTAAGATTGAAGATAGACTCCAATGTCACTAAGCCTTTAGAAAGCTTGTTTATATGTAGTTGTACTATCTGATTCCCGTATTGCTGCTCTAATCTGCTTTGATTTCTAGCTAAGAATTTAGCTTCCTCTTGCAAAAAAAATATGATTTGCTGATCATTCTCAAACACCTACCAACATGTGTTGTTATTTGGCACTGCTGGCCTCACAACTATATCGATATGTGGTTGTTCTTTGTCTCTTTTGATGTTTTCAACCACATCAAATGTTACTCCAACTACTGCAAGCCTATCAGCAGCTTCATTTTCCTTCATGGGTATGGACACAATGCTGAAGGCCTTGAAATCCTCCATGAGATCCATGCCCTCCTCTTGTAGTTCTTGAGCAGGTCATTCTTGACAACATTAATTCCTCTGACTTGATTGGCAACCAGTTCACTGTCACCAAACACTTGCACATTCTTGATTCCTAGCTTCCTTTCCCAATGAAGACCATGGACCAAAGCCTCATATTCAACAATGTTATTTGAACAGGAAAACTAAAATCTGAAGGCTGAATAATATTTCATACCTTTTGGGCACACAATCATAGCTCCTCCTCTAGCTCCTTGTCTACTCCTAGAGCCATCAAAGAAAAATTGCCATACCTCATTGTCATCCTTATATTATGGCTTAATTAGGTAAGGAAGAGGATGATTTTCTTCATGTAGGCAATATAAACCTAGCTCAGATTCTTTCACCTCCTTATAGGGGTCAAAATCATGAATTTTGTTGGCGACTCATCGAGAGTCAAGTCTGGGATGCATCCCACCTTGGTATCTGCTTCACAAGTGATCAGGAAGTCTTCTTGATCAAAAGCTGAGAAGTTGGCATTGATTGGGCTAGGCACATAAGATTAGATATGATAATTAGCAATGGGTTCAAATCTGATTGTGGACTTTTACCCATACCTTTTTCTAAAGAGCATATGTGACCAATTAGTAGACAAATAACCTCCAATTTTGGAAGTGAAGTCCTTAGACAAACACAAAGCAAAATGTGGTGGCAAATCTATGATTGATACGTTCTGCAAAACAATCAAATTGGGGCATACATGCAGAGTGAAGCTCAGGTCTTTGATGATTCCAAAGGTTGTCACTGTTGTCCCATCTAATTGCACTACCCCTCTAAAGATAAATTCATATTGGAGACCCAGTTGATCAGCTATTTGTTTGGGCATCACAGAACTACTAGCCCCAGAATTAATCATACAATTGTGCACTGTCAACACCAATCCGGCACTATGATAATTCTTCACTGAGAACTTCTCGTGCTATGATTATTTACTAATGCACAGCCTTTAGTTTGGTGGATGTAATCTGGAAACACAACAACAAAAATAACAAAAGAAGCCTTCATGTGGCTTGGAAATGGCAATGTTATTATTGCTTGAACTCTCTTCAGGTCAATTACCAATCCTTCCTTTGATACGATATGGCCTAGAAGCCTACCCTCACGGGCCAAGAATATGCATTTTTTAGGGTTCAATGATACCCCCAAAACTCCTACACCTTTGAAACCCCTGCCTTAGGTGGAAAAGGTGGTTTTCTGCATTTTTGGAAAACATCGTAATATCGTCCAGATAGATCAGTACTATTTTTTTGATCATCCCTTTGAATTCCATATCCATCACCCTTTGAAAAGTGGCTCCGGCATTGGACAATCCAAATGGAATTTTTTAGTAGGCATAGGTTCCCTATTTGGTGGTGAAAGCTGTTTTGAATTGATCATATTCTTTCACCATGATCTGGTTATACCCTGAGTATCCATCTAAGAGGGAGAATCTCTCTAATCCAAACACTACTTGCAAGATCTGTTCCATCGAAGGGAGTGGGTAGTGATCTTTGAGGGAGGCTATGTTCAAGTCTCAAAAATCTACACACAACCTAATCTTTCCATTTTTCTTCCTAACTGGGACCCAGGTTTGCAACCTAGATTTAGTGTTTGATTGGAAATATGATGCTTTCCTCTATCATCTTGTTCAGCTCTTTCTTCATTAGGGGCTCAATGTGTGGCTTGACTAGTCTTTGCTTTTTCCTGATGGGTTGAGCAGTTGGGTCTATCTCGATTGTGTGTTGTGTTAGTTTTGGATTGAACCCTCTTAGGTCTTCATAGCTCCAAAAAAATACATCTACAAAATCTTAGAAAAGTTGTATGAATTCATACCTTTCTTGCTCAGTGGTCACTTTTCCAATTTGAAGTGATTTTCCTTATCCAACTAGTATTGAATTTGAATCTTCCCCTTTGATGTGTATGTTAGCTTTCTCTTTTCTAGACCGATCATTAAGATTGAAGATAGACTCCAATGACACTAAGCCTTTGGAAAGCTTGTTTATATGTAGCTATACTATATGATTCCCGTATTGCTGCTCTAATCTGCTTTGATTTCTAGCTAAGAATTTAGCTTCCTCTTGCAAAAAAAATATGATTTGATGATCATTCTCAAACACCTACCAACATGTGTTGTTATTTGGCACTGCTGGCCTCACAACTATATCGATATATGGTTGTTCTTTGTCTCTTTTGATGTTTTCACCCACATCAAATGTTACTCCAACTACTGCAAGCCTATCAGCAGCTTCATTTTCCTTCCTGGGTATGGACACAATGCTGAAGGCCTCGAAATCCTCCATGAGATCCATGCCCTCCTCTTGTAGTTCTTGAGCAGGTCATTCTTGAAAACATTAATTCCACTAACTTGATTGGCAACTAGTTCGCTGTCACCAAACACTTGCACATTCTTGATTCTTAGCTTCCTTGCCCAATGAAGACCATGGACCAAAGCCCCATATTCAACAATGTTATTTGAATAAGAAAACTAAAATATGAAGGCTGAATAATATTTCATACCTTTTGGGCACACAATCATAGCTCCTCCTCTAGCTCCTTGTCTACTCCTAGAGCCATCAAAGAAAAATTTCCATACGTCATTGTCATCCTTATATTATGGCTTAATTAGGTCAGGAAGAGGATGATTTTCTTCATGTAGGCAATATAAACCTAGCTCAGATTCTTCCATCTCCTTATAGGGTTCAAAATCATGAATTTTTTTGGCGACTCATCAAGAGTCAAGTCTGGGATGCATCCCACCTTAGTATCTACTTCACAAGTGATCAAGAAGTCTTCTTGATCAAAAGCTGAGAAGTTGGCATTGATTGGGATAGGCACATAAGATTCGATATGATAATTAGCAGTGGGTTCAAATTTGATTGTGGACTTTTACCCATATTTTTTTCTAAAGAGCATATGTGACCAATCAGTAGACAAATAACCTCCAATTTTGGAAGTGAAGTCCTTAGACAAACACAAAGTAAAATGTGGTGGCAAATCTATGATTGATACGTTTTTTCAAAACAATCACATTGGGGCATACATGCAGAGTGAGGCTCAGGTCTTTGATGATTCCAAAAGTTGTCACAGTTGTCCCATCTAATTGCACTACCCCTCTAGAGATAAATTCATAGTGGAGACCCAGTTGATCAACTATTTGTTTGGGCATCACAGAACTACTAGCCCCAGAATCAATCATACAATTATGCACTGTCAACACCAATCCGGTACTATGATAATTCTTCACTGAGAACTTCTCGTGCTATGATTATTTACTAATGCACAGTCTTTAGTTTGGTGGATGTAATCTGGAAACACAACAACAAAAATAACAAAAGAATACCATAGACCATGATAAGAAGGAATGATGATAAATCTGAAAATATAGGTGTAAATTATAATATCAACATGATTTTTTTACAATCTCCCCCATGATGTACTTCAAGTGTTACTGGATTCACTTGCCTTCCACCAATAAATATGGGAGAAACTTCACAATTACACCTCTTAATTGCTTATTTAACACACCTTCAAAATGATCGCTTCCTTTACACACTTATTCATGTACAATATTTCTCACTAGTTCCATCTATGCTAAATGAGGGGGGTGGCCTCTTTATTTATAGGAATTTAGGCTTATCCACCCTATCTCTAAGATAGGATAGGAAATCTCTTCCAGCCAATCATATTCCATGCCTAAACTCTTGCCTTTACATGTAGGCTTATCTTCTAAGATAAGATAAACCTTATCATCTCACATGGGTTCCACCTTTTTAGACTTTTCCACAAATAAAATACACAAAATATTTATGACATCACTCTTTGTCCTTATTACAAATATAATATTTTTAATTCCTAATCATGTAGACCCTACTTCTCTACTTACCCCAACTTTGACATTTTAACATTACCGGACCACTTACGATAAATATTTACTTTTTACCACAACATTCGTACTGTACTTTGACTGCTACCGTACTCTACTTTATTGGCGACACCGTACTGACGGCGCCGTTATCTTCTATTAGACATTACTAATAATCATACTTAACAACATCCTATTCCTAATACATACATAATAAAATAGAAATTACGGAGGAAAATTTTAATGTCGACATTTTCCCCCGTTATCTTCTATCAACTGGTATGAATCTTCTCCAACTTCAACTTATCTTCTTCTAAAGCTATCTTGATGAAGTGATATCTCAACTGTATATGCTTTGTCCTGGAGTGTAAAGCAAAGTTCTTAGCTAGGTGTATAGCACTCTAACTATCACTATGCAGCTTACATTCCTCCTGCTTATGCCCCAACTCCTCAAGCATTTGTTGTAACCAAATCATCTCTTTGTTTGCCTCTGTGGTAGCAACATACTCAGCCTCTGTGGTTGATAAAGCCACCAGCTTCTGTAGTCGTGAAATCCAGCTTACTGTTATCCCACCTACAATGTAAATATAACCTGTCGTGCTCCTCTTGTTGTCTACATCTCTAGCCATGTATGATCCAACTGTAGCATAAAACTATCCCCATCATCCCTCTCAAATACTGAAGGATTCATGTTACTACTTGCCAATGCTCTTTACCTGGATCACTCATAAATCTACTCACAGCTCCTACTGCATGGGAAATATCAGGCCTAGTGCATACCATAGCATACATCAAACTGTTAACCGCTTATGATTAAGGTACCTTGGACATATGGTTTCTTTCCTGCTCTGTCTTGGGACACTGCTCCTTTGATAACTTAAAATGGCCTGCCAAAGGAGTCCCAACCGGTTTAGCATCATGCATGTTAAACCTATCCAATACCTTCTTAATGTACTCTTCCTGAGATAAAGTCAGCTTCCGTTCCTTCCTATCCTAAGTTATCCTCGTACCAAGGATTTTTCTAGCAGCCCCCAAATCCTTCATATCAAAGGATTCACTTAGCTGTTTCTTGAGTACTTTTATTTCCTGCATGTTTTTACCTGCAACCAGCATGTCATCAACATACAAACACATGATAATATAGCTTCCATCATCAAATTTCTTTGTGTACACGCAATGGTTAGAATGGCATCTGATATAACCTTGCTCCATCATGAAGCTATCAAACTTCTTATACCATTGATGTGGAGCTTGTTTCAGACCATACAAGCTCTTCATCAATTTGCACACCATCTCCTCTTTATCTTTGACTTCATATCCTTCTAGCTGCTACATATATAGCTCCTCATCCAAATCACCATGGAGAAATACAGTCTTTACATCTAACTGTTCTAAGTGCAAGTCTTCTGATGCCACTATTCCAAGAACAGTTCTAATAGAAGTCATTTTTACTACAAGAGAAAAGATCTCACTCAAATCTAGACCTTGTTTCTGTGTAAACCCCTTAACCACCACCCGAGCCTTATATCTTTTCTTTCCTCCTTCTTCGTCTTTAACTCTATACACCCACTTGTTCTACAATGCTCTTTTTCCTTCGGTAGCTTCACTAAATCCCAAGTCTAGTTCTCCATGAGAGACTTATGCTCCTCATCCATGGCTTGCTCCCACTGTTTACTAGCATCTACTTGCATTGCTTCATCAAATCTCTCTGGCTCTCCACTATCAATGAGTAATAAATAATAAAGAGAAGGATAAAAACGTTTAGGTTCTTTTCTTACCCTAGAAGATCACCTCACTGAAGGAGTTTGGGGTTCCTGTTGAGTAGGTTCTTAAACTGATTCATGGGTCACAGTCCCATCCGGAAGATCCTCTACCACTGCATATTATTTCTGGGATTCTTCCCTGTTTTCTTGCAACTGTTGCTTATACACGACTTTCTCATTAAAGACCACATCCTTAGACTGAATGATTTTCTTGTCCTTAATACTCCAACATTTAAATCCAAAGTCATCACCACCATAACCAATAAAAGTGCAATTTCCTGATTTAGCCTCTAGCTTGGTCCTATCATCCTTGTCAATATGAACAAACACCTCACATCCAAAGACTCTAAGAAATGAGTAATCAACTTTCTTACCGTACCAAGCCTCCTCAAGTATGCCTCCATCCAAGGCACTTGAGGGTCCTCTATTTATTAAGTACACAGCTGTGCTCACCGCTTCTACCAAAAAATAAAGAGGCAGTCCTGCATGTATCCTCATGCTCCTAGTATGTTCCATTAGTGTTTTGTTCATCTTTTCTGACATCCCATTATGTTTTGGGGTTCCTAGAACCATCTTTTGCCTACGGATTCCATTCTTAGAACAATAATCATCAAATTCATTGCTGCAATACTCCCCTCCATTATCTGACCTGAGACATTTTAATGTAAGACCTGTTTCATTCTCTACTAAGGCTTTCCATTTAACAAAAGTATAAAATACATCAGATTTGTTTCTAATACAATAAACCCAAACTTTCCTTGTTGCATCATCAATAAAAGTAACAAAATAACTTGAACCCTCAAGAGATGATACCTGAGCTGGCCCCCACACATCAAAATGTACCAGCTCTAACTTACTATCTTTCTTCATAGGTATAACCTTGAGAAACCTTACTCGCTTTTGTTTCCCATATATGCAGTTCTCACAGAAATCCAAACCTATTTCTGTATATCTAGGAAAAAATTTCTTTATGATGTCCATGCCCTTATGGCTCATATGACCGAGCCTATAGTGCCATAATGTTGTATCTGCATCTAAAGCCACAAGATTACAATCATTAGTACTATCAGTGGATAAATACAAGGTTCCAACCTTCTTACATCTTGCCACCATAAGAGCACCCTTGGTAACCTTCCAAGAGTCAACTGTAAATATCACAGTACAACCATCACTTCCCAATTGCCCCACCGATATCAAATTTCTCCTTAATGTAGGCACATGTCTGACATCCTTCAATAGCCATGTATTCTCATTTTGCATCTTAACCCGAATAGAACCTTTTCCAACTATATTGCAAGGCTCATCATCACCAAGAAAAACATACTCACAATCCCCTTGAACATAATCAACAAAATAATTCCTATGTGGAGTAGCATGAAAAGAAGCCCCTGAATCTAAAACCCAAGATTCAGTAATATTATGTAAAGAAAGAATCAAATCATTCTAACATACATTACCTGATGCCACATTTGCCTCCTTGTTTTCTTCCTATTGTTTCTTCTTGTCCCGAAGCTCACAACATTCCTTCTTTGCATGCCCAGACTTTCCATAGTTCCAACATACAATCTTGCTCTTGCATTTTGACCTTGCCCGATCTTTCGATTTTCCACGATTTCCTCTATTCTTTTGTCTCCCTCTAGTTTTCACTGTCAAAGCATTCCCTAAAGTAGAAGATTCCCCAGAGCTTTTCCTTCACATTTCCTTGCTTAGAATCACCCCTTCAGCATCCTCAAACTTCAACTTCGAGTTAGCTGGAACCGAGTTGCTTACCGCCATTACCACGCTATTCCAACTTTCAGGTAAAGAACACAGAATTAATAAAGCCCTAACTTCTTCATCAAATTCTATTGTAACTAAAGCTGGCATATTCACAACCGTATTGAAATCATTTAAATGATCTGCTACTAAACTATTCTCATACATCTTCATATTAAACAAATTTTTCATTAAAAATATCTTGTTAGAGGCAGAGGGTTTTTCATACAACTTCCCTAATGCATCCATTAGATCTTTTGTAGTCTTTTCCTTTGAAACATTAAATAATACCAAAGATGTAAAACACAGCCAAATCATTCCAAGTGCCTTCTGATCCAACAAATCTCATTCTGCATCTGTCATACTCAAGGGTTTGTTCACCTTCTTAGACAACGGAGTATAAAGATCCTTTTGATAAAGGTAATTTTCCATCTGCATCTTCCAAAGACTGAAATTCTACCCATTGAATTTATCAACCCTAGATATTCCATCATCTGCCATAGCTCCCACTCAAGATAAAACTTTCCCTATGATTCAAAACTTCAGCAAACCAAAACCAGGGTCTGATACCAATTGTTAGGAAATAAGAGATAAAATATGCGGAATAATCCCTTACAGAATCACAACAATATAAACTAATATGCAGAAAATATTACAGATTTCAAATAAAAGGGTAGAATAAATAACACAACACAGAAAGACAGTATTTAACATGGTTCACCCAATTTGGGCTACATCCACCAAGAATCACTTGCTCAGATTTTATTACAATCCTCCTATCTCTCAATACAATACCCAGATCCGTTTGGAGCTATGCTCAACAAACTCTACAAAATTCACACCCGAATTCAAAGCACATCTGCAATGCATTTACTTATATATGTATCATATGCAAAAGACCATATAAATAGACAATTGCTTAAGCAGTTTGATACAAAACCGTGGGTATCATAACCATGGGCAAAAAACCATGGGTATCAAAACAATGGGTACCAAAAAACCATGGGCCCAAAAACAGCCCATAGCGGTTACCCATTACCCATGGGTTAATAAACCACCCATGAAAATTTGCTTCGGGGGCTTCACCCCCGAACCCCCCTAACCCCGCTCACCGGTGAGCGAGACCACCGTAAAAATACCCGAGTATAACACATAGAAGGTGTATCACACTCTAACATGAAAATAGGCTCCACAAACATAACGACGAGTTCACTTAATAGAGTTGTTTCTTCTCTATAGTTTCTTTACTGTCTGCTAGATGAAGAGACTAGTAGTATTGAAGCGTCCATTGGGCATGGAGTCAAGAATGATATCCTGACACTGATCCTTCTTATAAAATGGACTCCCCAACTCTTTGCACTTTGCTAACCTCTGCCTAACTCTGAACTCACCTACGCGTCTGTACTCTCAATTGTCATGAAATGTCTTGAAACAAGGCTTCTGAGAGTAGAAAAATGTATTGACCTGGGATTTCACCTATCTCTGAAATGGACTATTTTGAAATGGCTTAAGTTTCTCTAGATTTGTTCCTTTTTGGAGCTAACAACTGTTACAGACCACTATAAGTCTTCTTGCTATGAAAACTAAAGAGCCTGGCTTTATGTACCTTTGGAGCAATGCGAACAAAACTTATATACAGAGACCAAATCATACATGCCTCAAATGACACATGCAGAGTGTGCATAAGCACTTTTTCTGCTGAAAGTAAATCTACTCCTACTTCTACACTAACCAAAGAGAAAGAATGCTAAACAAAGCCTACTAAGTGCAGGGAGAAGTAGCTTCCCTTTCTCAAGAGGGGCAGCCATACAAATGATTTGACACTAAATATAGCTACCTATATGAATGAAAAACTGACTTTAAGCTTGTCTTCCACCCAAATCATAAAGGTATCAACATTAATCAAAAATACCTCCTCAAGCTGACCTGCATTAGACTCTTAAAGGTAGTGATGGCAACCCTTGGTACTTTGATACTCATCCTCATGCTTAGAAGCAAGCATGACTAGTTTTGGCTTCTCCCTTGAGTCTAATGAAGCCAAATACCTAATTGGGCATGGTCTGATCCTTTGGATGTGCCCATTTCTCTGAAATTCAACTCCAAAAAATGGATTCTTCTTGTGGAACTTCTTAGGTAGATGGCGTGAAAGAGACGATGACATCCTCCTACCTTTTTCCTTCCTCCTCCTTTGAAGAACATGGAAGATCAAGATCTTCCAACCTTGGTTCCAAAGGGCCATTATGGAATGCAGGTTGTTACACTTGGATGTTCTCCTTCATGGCACCAGGTTCATGTGCTTGGAAGAAGATGGAGGGGAAAATGATGTTATCTCCTTAGGCTCCTCTTCATTAAAGCAATCTTCCAAGTCTGATAGGTAGTCTACCTCCTTGTTTTCCTGTTGCATGTGCTCTACCTCCTTCATGGTGTCCTCTTGATTTGCAAATTTCTCACCATGGTTTCCATCTTTCTCAAACATGAAGTTTGAAAGATAAAACTCTTCTTCGACATCAAAGCTTGAAGGGGATGAAGTGGGAGGAAAAACTGAAGGTTCTCTTATAGCCTACTCCAGTTGGAACCTCTGAAACCGTATGGTCCTCCTCCATCATGGGTTCATCAATCAAATCAAGCCCTTGAAATGAAAGAAAAAAATCTTCAATGATTCCTTCTTCATTGAGTGGCATCAACTCTAATTTGATCTCTCCCATCTACTCCTCTTCAATTGGACTTGGAGCTAATTGATCTTCCTTCTCAACTGGTTGTGTAGCTTGGATCATATCAGCATCCTCTTCAAACAAAATGCCATTAGGGAAACTACATTCAGAGCAGCCAGACTGTTGGTCTTCTTCCTCTTGTTTTTGCTCTTCTTCTGCTATAAACTCAGCCTCAGCCACCACTGGCTCTTCAACCCTGACATCCTCTATTGGCTTGAGCATCAAGGAGATCTTTGTAAATCCAAATTTGGTAGTCCAACTCTTCAAATTGTTTTTTATTTCTTCTCTGTTGGGATCCCCTTCTTGTTTCTTTCCTTAACTAGATTCTTGAGTCTCTTCCCAACATGGACTTGGGAAAGCAAGAGGTGTGAAAGGTTGGGGTTCAACCAACTTTGAAATTGTTTTTGGTGGAGACAGAGGTGGAAATTCATGTTTATTTAGAGGGGATGAATGTTTGGAATGGAAAAGGACAAAAGAACTGAGATGGGATGGAAGATTAGGAGATGGAGAAATGAAATCAACACTTGGGGCAGCAAGTGAGGGGCTTAACTCTTGCCTCTACTAAAATGATAAATATTGAGGAAGAGAAAATGAAAGATAGGGAGCTGGTGATTGACTTACCCATTGACAAGGTTGTCTCACACTTTGCTCATAAGCTTCAATGTCCTAAATCCATTGTGTAAGTTGAGGCACCATTCCAATCATGAAGTCCAACTTCTCCTGACAGCTATAATGTCTTGGAAAAGGGCCTTCCCATAGACAAGGTACCCTGCAACCAATCTTGAATGCCTTCATTTGTGCTATGCCCCTTGACTGAACCATGCCAGCCTCCATTTTTTTAATCTTCTCAAGTAGACCAGCATCCCTTGCATAATTATCGTCATCATATGTGTCCCCTTTTCCTTGATAAGATTCATAGTCAAACTATTTTTGACACTGCTCATATGGGTAAGCATAATGGTCATGGATCTAATTATAATGTTGATCTGGAGGAGTTTGGAAATACATTGGAGGTGGACTGTATTGCTATAAGTGTGAGTTCCATGAAGGGAATGAAGTCATGATTGTACAACCTCATGGAATGGGAGAAAATGGAAGACATGGAAGAGGAAAATAGATGAAAATGAGTGGAAATGGATGGAATAGGTATGCAACGCAGAGAATGGGTTTTTGACCAGATGGAGTTGCCAGATGTGCTTGCATGTGCCTTAAAAGGATGAATCCCACCAATAACACATCAACTTGATGAAATAAAGTGAAGACCTCTGGTCCCACTGGGCGTGCCAAAATTGTTAGTGCAAAATCACAGCACCCCCAAATGAGTTATAAGGTCTACTTTTATAAGGCATAATCATCTAGTGTGACTGCATAACATTGAACTTTCCCCAAGGTTTGGGACCTTGCAAAAGTGGGAAAGCTCTCCAGAGAAGGCTAGTTCCTCTTCCTAAACTACCTACCACGAGCTAGTCCAGTGCAGGCAAACTAAATCTAACCTAATCTAACCATTCCAAGGAACCAAGGAGAGAGAAAGAGGGAAAAAATAGAGCCTACACTAAAGCGGTGATACACCAGTAAAGGAAGCGAGATATTCTGTTAAGGGAGAAAGAAACAAAAAAAATGGAGATGAGGCTGGTCAGACAGAAGTAACACAGCCTAGATCTTTAAATTCACCATTAAACTCCATGAAACACAACATCCTGCACCTGTAAATGTGAAATACATGCACAGAAAAACAAATCTGGAAGGGAGAGGCACAGAGAAATAGAGAGGGAGAGGAGGGAAAATTCGAATCCTTCTCCAACCACCATGAGATATGTATTAAACCCCGCTTTGAAAGCTCAACCACTGAATATCAATGTCTTCTGCAAATTCACCCACAATATATCGCTTCTGGCTCCCTAGCAGATCGAATCGAACCAGATATGGTAGTTGAAGAGATTAGATTATGCGTTAATGTCTTGGAAGCATTTTCCCTATTTTTTACCTACCATGGCTTGAAAAAATGATGTTTTATCATTCCATGGTGTAGAAGACATCGAGACACTTCCAATGGTGTCAGATTTGCAATATTTCGAGCCCTGAGTCGAAATATATGCCTCTTCAAAGTTTGTATCGAATACATACAAATGGGTGGGAAAATAGTTTTAAAATGGGCCCCCTTTTTATATGGGACACATGGCACTCTAGAACTCATTTGGGAACCTTCTCCTTTTGGATTTCAACTTTATATAAGTGTCGCACTGACACATGGCTATCTTCATTGTCTCCTCCATAATTAGTCGATTTTTGGACTCTTTCTGAACTGTTTTGAGCCCGAAGACTTCAAGACTTCACCGCTTCTTTTATTTCTTGATCATGGATTCTCTATGACATTGCTCCTTCATTTTCAACCATACTATATCATTTATGAGCCCATCTGTAACCTGTTTGATGAATTTAAGGCATGGGTTCGCTTGACAAAGTTGTTTCTTCTCTATAGTTTCTTTATGTGTATGACATGCCTTGACAAAATTTACTGGGGGGTGAATTTCAGATAACAAATACCTTTGAAGAAGGTAATGGAGTGTTTCATTCCTGTCTACCTCAACAAAAGGAGATTATTAAAATAAAATTTTGGGTTACCTTGCTTTATTTTTGGATTCTGCCAGATAAGGTTCGAAGGCATGTTCAATAGATCCCTTTGGTCCATATCCGACACAAGTTAGGAACTAAGAAGGTCAGACATGTGTTGATTGACTATACTATTGCCAACGAAATTTGTAAAAAACAAAATTAAAAATCCATTTTTTAAATTGTGTTGATTGTCAGTAAACGAATATTCTCTAAGGAAAAAAAAAGCTATTCTGAAGCATTATCCATGTTCAGATTTTGGTTTTGACTAACAGTTAACCCAAAAACTACTTTTAAGTATTTTTATTTTTCATTATGACCTAGATTTGGACCTTTTTTGTTAACGTTGATTTTTCATTATGACTCTATATTTTTATTTCTTTTTTATTTTGGGCTTTTGTTGTCTGTAGAACACCACACAACACAAATTGAAAAAATAATAATACTTGATCCCTATTTATGATTTCTTCGTGGTGCATTGGTGTTGAAGAGGAGGAATATCGAAGAGTTGCTGGGGGGTACAATGCAACTAAGCGGTATGTGAGGATTTTCCCTATTTTAAGTTGTAATGTTTATCGGTGATTAACCAAATCATTTAACTCTTTGTTTATGTGTCTATGACAATCCATATTATTAACGGAATAGTTTTATTTTTCTGTCCATTAATTTATTTGTAGCCTTTCTATATGGTATGGAACATTTACAACATAAACGACTCGTATATTTACTTTAAAAGTAGAGAAATTTGTATAAACATCCCATACTACAACATAATAGATTAAGTCAATACAAGGCGGAATAAGAAAATAATGGCATAGATTAGATTGATTTTATTAAAATAAAAATGTTAATACCAAAGAAAGCATTTTATAATCCAATAAAATGATAGATTTTTTAATCATGAAAAATTAGAAAAAAACCATCATAAGCTTCACAACAAATAAAAATCCACTTGAAGTTGTATGCATAAAAATATCAAAAGATAATGGATATATATTAACATGGTTTATCAAAATATTATTTAAAATATTTCATCATTGTTTACAATAGCAACCTCCAGCTATGAAAATATGAACCCACGAGAACTAATATGCTAAAAGTAAGTATACAAGAATAATAATCATTTTTCGCACTTTTTCTGTATTGTACAATAGTTTGCAGTTATTGTGTGGTTGTAATGGGTCTGTAGTATATTTTAACAGATTGCTTTATACGTGGATTTCCTCAACCTTGTGGTCTTACGCAGATCTTTCTTATAAACCATCTTAATTTATTTCCTTTGTGATCAAAAATACTATTACTCAGATCACATATACTTTGTTTGCCATTTTTTTGCAAATATAGTTTTCTTTATTAATCAAACCATGTCATTATAGTCGAATATAAATTGTTCTTTTTTACTAGTTTCTTGTTGTCTGCCAGGGGAAATACATAACGTTTATATAGTTTTTTGCATGGGGCATAGTGTGGATTAATTCAACAATAGGCAGTGGGTTAAGTTTGTCGTCTCTTTGTTTGTAACATTTTTACTTTGTTATGTTAGTGCAAGTCGAATTGCTTGTAATGTTTATTTGATGTTTGAGAAATCAATATCATTTATTTTCTTTTCCCATTACATATGCGGTTATTAAAAAATTGTAATAAGTGACTTTTTTTTCCTTTCCCCTTTGAAATTATGGTTGTTAAATAAATTGTTTTGGGCACTTGCACATTTACTGTAGATTTGTTTGTCACTTCCAACTTTGTAATAAATTTCCCTTGCTTGCAAAATATTCATTTTCTTTCGATAGCGAGAACCTCCATTGTTTTGCATTGCATAATTTAAATGGAAGTTCGATTGATAGAAAACATTTTTGTTAAATTTTTTGATATTTTTGTTTTTTTTGGTATGTGAGGGCACGTGCCTTTGTGAGATTTAGGAATCATTTTGTGTCGAGGGGATTGGTTCCCCTATGAGGCCACATCAATCCACTCCAAGTTGGGCAGTAGACTGCACTACAAAAAGGCTTTTAAAGTGCCTCACCAAAAAAAGGACTGTTTGTACTATTTTGTCTTCTGTAGTTCATCCTAGAAATATACCTCTTAAGGGCATTCTTACTCTCCCTACACTTGGAATTAACATCATATGTGTTGTTTTGTCATGTAATGTTATTTTGTGTTGTCTTCCTTTTTAGCTCCAATGTTGGATTGGATGAAAGAAAAGTCGTACAAACAATAGGTTGGCTCAGCATGAGATGACCTTCTTTGTGCTACACTACTTTTCAGATGAAAATTTTCAAAGAAAAATTTTATTTCATGATGCTTTACACTCTTGTTAGAGTGAATCTTGAAAACTAGATATTAGGACCATATACACTTGTTCAATGTTGTATAAAACTTTAAATAAAACATTAGTAAACCATGTATTTCTTCTACTATCTGCAAACAAATGTCTCTATTTAGTGTGAAAATCAAATGCTTTCAAGAAACTACACAAAAGGAATGGATTTTACTTGCATTCAAATTCAAATTTTTGTAGAACAAAACATGTTGTAATATAGCTATGTTTAGAAATACCTTTTTATTATATACGCCATTAAACAATGGCTCTAAAATACATGCAATATCTAATCATGTCATCCTATTTGTTGCCTTTTTTAGCTCACCGAATATGGAAGCACAAAAAATATGTGTAGAACAATTGTTTTTCTCTTGTACAACACTTTTCTGGAAAAAAAAAGTTGGTGCAAACATGCATTCCTTGTTATATATGCAAAAAAAGGTCTCTATTTGTGGTGAAATTTGAAAGTTTTCATGAACTTTTATATATGGAATGGATTTTAGCTGCATTGTGTTAAATAAATCTCAATATTATATTTTTTTCATTCCATTATTAATGTTTTCCAAATTAAGTTTTGTTTCTTTGCTACCGACATGATTACAATGTGTGACTTTTTCTAGGTCACTATTACTTTGCAATTTCACTTCCCTTTCTTTTAGGAGAACTAATTCCCAAACCATTGCAAACTAACTATGTTAGACCAGCAAAGAAAACTGTAAAGGCATAATCATTACGCTCGCAATATAGAAAGGATCAATGAACAACATCGTCACCATTACCATACCCGTAAAGAAGCCTCAGAAAAAAATCGTTGTGCACTCTTAACTCACACTGGCATGCCCTCCATCATTCCTAGTTTTGAGTCTCTGCTACTCCATGTTGACCGCTCTTCAAATAACCTGTAAGAAGATTCTAATTTCTTGAATGAACAACCTTCTGCTATCCCTTTTTTAGCCTCATGTTCTTCGAGAAGTCCTTGACTTATAAATTATAATGACCACACTATATTTGATGGATGCATCGCTCCACATGTTTCCTAATCTTCAAGAATGCCTTTCTCACAACAAACCTCTTGTGTGCCTCATAAAAACAATATCGACCATAAAAACACATTTCCTTTCCAAACCATTTCACTTTCCTCTTCCACAGGTGCAAGAAACATCCTCGCCTGTTGTTTCCCAATCCCTGCAACGAGCCTCGTGCTCAACATACACATCATTTACTGAAACTTGGCACATGTTTTGTAAAATAATTGATCTTTTGTCCAAAAGAAATACATGTTCCATTTGTTTAGAAAACTACCCAGGATTGACCACAAGAAATTCTGGAGGTGTGCATACTTGCAATAGATGTAATCTTGAAATAAATGGACATCACTTCTCTTCATGGAACAACATGGACCCTGGGCTGTCATTCACCTTGCTTGCAGTCTTTGACACAAGTTGAAGAAATGATAATTGCAAGAGTTAATAATATTGTATAGGTTAGTCAAGCTCGTGGAGGCCAATACAAATACACAGGTTACACCATGAGCTTCCCTCAAAATATCTCCTCCATCTCGAAATACCTTCCACATCTCCTTAGAGAATTAGAAATCTTACTTATACAATGAAAAGGTCCACACCACACAAAATATGAATTCTATGTTAGCAGAGTGCATGTTTGGGATGCACTGCAGTATAAAATAGCTCATGATCCATACTACAAAGACGTTTAGTTAGATATTGATGCTCTTGCCTCTTTGCCTCTTTACCCAACAAATGTTTCCTCCTTGTTTAATAATGTCACACTAGATATTCCTGAACCCCAAGAAGATGCTTTAGAATTATCTTCCATGGAACCTTGTCCACTTTGAGATATGGACGGTATTTCTTCATCTTTTGTTTTGTCAACTGCAAATACACGTACTGAACAAGAAGAGATTCTTTTAATCTTGTTCGCAGCAGAACTGAGCTCCCTGATCATGCTCCCTTTACTTGAGCTTGGCCTTTCCCTAATAATGAATACAAAACACAAGGGTTATTTTCTACGACCTTTCCAACTTTGTTCCCTTCAAGAGAAACCATGTTTAAAGAGCCTCGCATGAAAGAGGTTCAACTTCATGTTCATCCGCTTTAACCCTGATGCACTATCATGATGGTTGGTTTGGTTCCCATCCACGGTTCATATATTTTTTATTAACCTCATAATGTGTCACAAGTGTTAGGCTAGAACATCTTTATTCATGAAACAAGACCTAGACCATGGGCTACCAACAACAATTATAGATATTCACCATAGACTTCATGAGTGTCCTAATGATGCCCTCCCAAATAGTATGATTTGCTTCAGGACCAATATTCATGGGACACAGTCCTTTTGGTCTCACAGTAGGGACGAGCTTTCTGATATGATAGAACAATTGGGCCTGCCCACTTTGTTCTTTACTCTTAGTGTAGTAGATGCAAAATGGCTAGACCTTCATAACGTAATGCATGGGAAACCCCCAGTAGACGCAAAGATGCTCAACGATGGAGAAATGTAAAATTATTTCCAATCCTCATCATGTCTCTACTTACTTTCATCAACACTTCACAGTCTTTTGTGAAGAGGTCCTCCAGAAACATCTTGAGGCGATAGATTATTGGTATAGGTAAAAATTTAATTCCATTTACTCTTGTCCTCTTTTATTTTCATGTCTTATAATCTGAATCCTTTCTTCTAATAGATATGAATGGAAACAAAGAGGTTCTGTAATGTGCATTGTTTTTTGTGGCTTCAAAATGTACCCAATGTTGAAACAGTGGATTGGGATGACCCACAAAGTGTAGAGACAAAAAAATAATTTGATAGATATGTTTCTGCATGGAACCCTCGATGCGCCAGCTAATGGATGCATTATATACATCGGCCCATACAAGATGATCCTTGCCTCTTAGAAACTACAAAGATACTTAACTTCGATCCTCTCTCAGATTTGGAAGAGCTTCTTAATTGTGTTCAGCAACACGCCAAATTCTCATAATAAACATGCTTGAGGAAAAGAAATGTAGGTTTACAGTGTCGCTACAATGCCCCCTGGAGATGTACACATAATATGTACTTTTCTATGAGGCAGACGGGAAAGTAAAGTACCTTCCTTAGATAAATGATGACAAGTTAAACATCCATAATCAAACAATGTTATTGATATGGAGAGCCAATATCGATTGTCATCCAATTCTCTTCTGCTATGCAGTTCTAAAGTACATGGCGAAATATGCTTCTAAAGCAGAACGACGATCTGAAACATACCATCAAATTTTGTTTAGAATTTGTAGTAGTGTCAGTGATGACCAACCAACACTCTTTGAATAAGAAACTTTCCACATGCTCCTCAAATTGCCTCTTGTTCTTTTTAGCCACTCATTTGTTTCCTTAAATGTTGGTAAGAAAGTATTAAAGAAGGTCATCTAATCTGACATTAACTCTCAAGATTCATCTTAGCTTGTTTGATGTCTACAAGTTGTGGCCAACAACAATGGAATCCATCTCGCTCATAGAAATAGCTCAAACTTGGTCTTATAACAAGTTACTAAAGGGGGATAAATGGAAGCCCGTGTATAGTGCCTGCGATTGTTCATGTCTTCCCTAAATTTTATAGGATCCCATATCGTGACTCATCATAGTTTGAAACATTTTTTTGGACTGAGCTCCTTCTATACAAACCTTTTGAAAACATTGCAATGGACATAGGCACCTCCCCAGAGCAGATAATTTCAAGCTGGGAACTATTTCAAAATAATTATCATCCTTGGCATGTGAATTGTTCTCCAGTGGAATCCGACCACCCTTCAAGTGAAGGAACTTCCAGTGATGAAGACGATACAAACCTGCCTAACCAATTGTATGAATGGGAGCTATTGTCTCAAATCCATCCCACTAACAACATGGAGGTAAATAACCTTGATATATTGGGGCAGCGGGAATTCGATATCAACCACAATTGGTCATAAAATTCAATGCTTCTAAGTTTAAAGGATATTGTTGCTTCCTTCATTGAGGAAAACAAAGCTCTATGTAACATCTCCAGTAATCACATTATGCAAGCCCTGCCTACTTCAACTTGCTCACCTGAACAAAATCTTGTTTCTGATGTCGTACTTCACCATTTCATGCACAAAGAGCCAACTACCTCCTCTCAAATTAATAATTCAGGGAATTGTTTGAACAGGGAAGTCGTATCTCATTAATTCAATTAGATCAACATTCTCTCCTACATGTAATGAAACAAAATCAACTCTTCTATTGCTTGCACCAATAGGTGTCACAACCTTCAATATTTCAACATCTACTGTACATACTTCTTTGCACATACCTATCAAAGAAATAAAACCATTGGAGGGAAAAGATTTGCAAACTTTCAAGAATCCATGCAACATGTTCAATACATACTAATTGATGAAATGAGCTTCATTGGCCCCAATCTACTTGTTGTTGACCATCACCTCCATGAGGCTTTCCTGCATTTCAAAACAACACCTTTTGGTAATAGATCTCTAATTATTTTTGGTGACCTTGGCCAATTGCCTCCTGTAAAAGACATTCCCTTATATGTTGGTCATTCTTATGGAGCCAACCTTTGGAGAAGCTTTCCTGTAGCCATCATTCTAAGAACTATTTTTTCTAGTAAGGTGTTGATTATGCACATATTTAGTTTCGTTAACTTCTACTTCATGTTGGTGATGCTTCTCCATGCATTGAAGATTGGAAAAGCCTAATTTCTCAGACTGATAAACACCTTTCAGAAGAAGAGCTTCAGGGTTTCACTTCAGCAACGCATCTATTCGCAACAAATATACCAGTCGACTAACATAATCTTTTGATGCTCAAATCTTTAAACCTCCTGTTGCACTGTGTATAGCTTCTGTTACTAGGCAGAGTGTTTTGGGTGATGCCAATGATGATCAACTAAAACATAAAATTCTTCTTTGCAAAAATAAAAAATTTATGCTCATGACAAATTTGTGGGTTGAAGTTGGATTGGTCAATGGAGCAATTAGGATAATTGTTGACATCATTTACAGCGACTCATCGTCCCCTGCCAGAGCTTCCTCTTTTCGGTGTGGTTCATTTCAACAAATACATTGGTCCTTCTTGGAACATTAATAACCCTTCACATGTTCCAATCCCTCCTATTTCAGGAGGAAACTGCAGGAAACTACCTCTCAAAATGGCTTGGGCTCTGACAATACACAAATCACAAGGTCTTACTTTAGATAAGGCAACAATTGACATCGACGACTCTCAGAGACAAGGTCTTACATTCACTGCTATCTCCAGGGTTCCATACCTTCACGACCTTCGTATCTCCCCCCTTTCTCCTTCGATCGTTTCTCTTCAATATGGCTGTCGAAAATTATGTAAATTGTAGGAGAACTTGAAGAGGCTAGACTTGTTTCTCTCCCCCCTTTCAATTTTTATTAAATATATGTCACCTCTAGTCGTACTTTTTCTTTTCTCTCTACATTTTCACTCTGTTTATTATCCCTATACATGCCTCCCCCTTATCCTTTTTGGTGTTCACATCGCATTGCTCGCATGTGATTGCTAGTATATATCCACTTGTAATGGTATCTATATTTACCATATTTGTTTTCCTTAATCAAGCATCTTTATCTATATAAAACATCTACTAAATATGGGCTATTTTTCTTGAATCTCTAGTTTAGTTCAAAGATTCCTCTTTTTATTTAAAATAAACTTAACAACAACTTGCTTTTCCATATATTTTTATTTTTAAAATATGATCCCTTTAACATAAATTGCTCTCAAAGTAAGTAATAAAATAGTAAATTTTGGCACTTTAAAAAATAATATTAAAGAAAAAATAGCAAACCCCATTCTCCCTATATTTTCTCAAAATTTTCCATTTCTCTCAGTTGTGTAAGGACCAATCGTTGGTGCCTCCATAATTATTGGATAAGTTCATGGCAGAAGTACACTATTATTTGTAAGGACAATATTTTTTTTTATTATGTCGACTCATGTTACTAAATACTTTATTTGTTCCTATTCATGCACTGCTATCGAAATATTTTAGATGTATTACTTAGACTTCCTACATATAAGTAAAAATATCTTTGGAAATTTATCACATCTTAAAAATCAACGAAAAATAATAAACTGTAACAACCTATCAAAGTCAAGATATTAAAAAGTGTTCGAGGTTTCACCTATGTTGGAAATAATTAATCCTTTGTAAAATATGGAATTGTCTAAATAATGCAATTTTTGTTAAACATTCAATCTTTCTTAATATGTGTCAACTTGAAAATCTTTTTTTTTAATTGAATAATGTATTCACATTGTCAGGAAAGGAGGTTCTACAGAAGGGTAGGTTCTACGAAAAGGTCTTGTGTTCCTCTTTCCACCATGGAATGCATGTTTTAAAATCTTTCTTGGCTTGTTCTCCTCATGCTCTTGTAAAGTGAATGTCTCCTCGTTCTCCTATGATTCGATTGGCTTCATGTCTCCTCGTTCTCCTATGATACCTAGACGACACTAACACGTCACCCCCTTTCCCCCTTTATATGTTTGGC
The DNA here is from genome assembly GCA_019776745.2 of Taxus chinensis. Taxonomy (NCBI): domain Eukaryota; kingdom Viridiplantae; phylum Streptophyta; class Pinopsida; order Cupressales; family Taxaceae; genus Taxus; species Taxus chinensis. The sequence goes on from CM034155.1 coordinate 555,136,417, forward strand.
ATAAATGTTGTGTTTTATATTTACCTCATTGTAAAAAGGAGGTTTTTTTGTATAGCTTACCCCAACATTTTTTAGATTTTGAGACTTATCGTTCAATGTCCTTCTTTGTAGCCCTCTTCCTCCTCTCATGTTTATCTCCCACAAGTTTAACTTTTTCACCACGTCCCCTTCGGCATTCTCATCGCACCATTAATGAAGATGCCTTGGCTGAAAAGTGTCAAATTCCGGTGGCTTAATTTTAGAGGTTGCCGAAATTTAGATATTTTTCTACGGTCCTAGATATTTACTATTCTAGATATTCATCACACTCCACATGCTTTAAAATGAAATTTTAGACTCGGGAATAACCATTCTTTGGTGCCCTTACTTTTGGGAGTAGTCAGCTTGAGACCATTATGAGTGAAATCTATGGCCTTACTTCCCTGACCTGTGCCATGAAGGAGAGCTCAGTAATGGAAACAGGGACTTATTGAGTGTGACGGAACATTATTTTGCCCTCAGTTTGAGTGCTTAAAATTTGTACGCATTAAATTTGGGAAAAGTCATGGAGATTGTTGTGCTCTGCTGCTGGTTACGGCACAAATTCTTAACTACCGGTTGTGTATTCCCCTAGATTACGTTTTCAAAATTTTATACACACATTTTCTCTACACTTTCAGATCCACAAGTCTAACTAAGATCCCAATTGGCCCTGTGGTGAGAGGTTATACAAAAACATGTACATATAATACATATATCTGGTTACTGCGGAAAGTGAGGAAGGCATGCTTCGTTCATTTGAGCGGCGGCTTCCAGTGTCTCTCCCACGCCACCTGAATACACATCTCCACTCACTCTTTGTCTCACTTCACTTCTCTTTTAGCTTCTGCACATCCTCAATTGCCACCACCTTGTCCGCCGGAAGATCCACGGTCGCAATCTGCATCAAATAAAAATTATTTCCATGTCCATGGTTATTTGGGGGGATTCAAGTCGGTTCAGAGAAATAAAAAAACGGCAGAGTTGGGAATAAATTACAGAAATAACATCTGCGGAGAGTGGATAGTTGTTTAAAACAGTTGGAAGAATTCGAAAAGCAAATAAACATTTTCACTTGAACCGTCTTCAAAGTTCGAACTACTGTTTTGCAGAAATTAAGTCCACGACATAATTCATTTTGTCGTGGTCGTTTGAATTTCGCTCACAAACCCAGCATTTTAAGTAGGGATATTTCAAACATTTATTTTCGTGTATATTACCATGCCCTGTTATGAAAGCAACAAATAAGCACGTGTCCAATTTCCTAACAAATTCCAATACATTAATGTGTAAATCTGATACTAAACAACACCACCACCATTGACAATGTAAAGTTTTTAGTTATTCCAATTATTTTGAAGTTGAAAGACGTGTTTTGCAAGTTATTCGTGGGTAGGTATTTACCTTTCAAGATGTCAATTAGAAAGTGTCAAATTTTGGTTGTTCTAATGTTTGTTGTCTTAAAATTACATGTTGACCGATTTTAAATGTTTTTCTAAAATCCTAGATATTTACTATTCTAGATCTTAATTTTTGAGTCGACATCCTTTAAATGATATTATGCAATTGGAAACGACCATTCTCTCATGCCCTTAGCTTTTAGGATTGGCCGATGTGATATCATCATGGGTAAAATCTATGCAAACGTGATGGGAGTTATGGGTGACATTGAGGAGGGTGTTCCACAGTTGTAAGTCCAAATGGTCACGACAGACTTGTTCATAATTATAGTATGGGAAGGATACCACGGTATTGGAATTATAAATAGAGGTGGATATGGTGATATTGGTCTTGTCCTCGCATGGCCTTACTTCCCCGACCTATGTTGTGAAGGAGAGCTCAGTAATGCCACAACCCTGGTGGTAAAAGCCAATTGGCACTGCACATGGTCACATAGGGCGGAAGACCACTGTACATTAAGGCTTGGAAAGCTGTTGAAACAAAGGGGAATGTAGACCATTGTTTTCTTATCTAATAACCATGTTAGCTCCATGAGCTCGCAATCCCGACTATAAATCTTGTTCGTTCTATCTGATCTTTCATTCAGCTCTTCCATTTCATTAACTTATTATCAAAAACCAATAATCAACTAAGTTACTAATTTTCAACTATTAGAACACTCGAAATAAGTAGGTGTTCTACAGTTATCCTAAAAGAGCAATGATGAAGGGTGAGGCAGTCACATGGTGGGGGCGATCAGTGCCATTGAAGGCCTGCGGGGCACATCATAGGGCCAATATGGTGCAACCGAGTCCCGCAGAAACACACCATAGAGTTATAGGTGTCGTTAGGTTGGGGAATGGTGTATTTCATGGCTAAGCAAGGTGCTCTGCAAATTTATCCACACACTTGTGAGAATCGTCTCTTTGTTTGGTGGGTAGAAGAGATTCAAACACCTGTTAATGATACCTAAGATGTTGCTTAGCCGAAAGAGCATCTCTACACCTCCTATAAATGAGGCCTCAATCTTTATGTTCTTATCCACCCACCTCTACTCCCTCTTTACATATTCGTCAGCTTCTGCAACCGCACATAGTTTCTTGTTTACATTTGCCAAGCATACTCCTCGCCTTGTTTCATCGTATTCAACAAATAGGCCTCCAACCCGATCAGTTAAAAGTTTCAATGTAATCCTAGCTTGTGACAACATAAGATCTCTTGAACAGGGCATGGACAACCATCAAAACATAAAATATAGAGGAATTTTGTTATATGTAGTTACAAATGTTTTAGTAGACATATATGTAAAATGTGGAACCTTACAATAAGGTATGTGAACTGTTTAACAGAGTGCAACATATGTTCTTCTTTCAAACATATATCATCAGATCATAGAATATCTGTTACATACAAATTACACCTCGAAAAAAACTTAATAACATTATCCTCACCATAAGTTACAACTCATGTGTAATTGCTAGTTATATCCCTTTTGAAAATGCACTCTCTCCCCTAAGGTTTGAAATATTATAACATTCCTTTTTAAGTTGTAAATTTGCATGGAGAACCTGACAAATACAAATGTGAAAGTCCAAAGACAGTCAAGCGTTCAAAATTGACGGGCCTACGACATCAAAAAGGCCTTTCGTGGTAGTCGAGACTCTCAAAAATAAACTTTTTTACTGCCATTGCGTTGATAAGTGTGCCGCGATGCTTCTGGGAAACTCGAAACTGGTCCAGATTTGACTACCCCTGTTTTGTCATTTATATTATCCCCTATATTAGCATTTTCGAATAAGTTAAGATCTATAATCTCTAGTTGCTTTCGATTTCAGAGTTTCTTTTCAAGATTGATTTTTGTATGGAGGCAGTGAAAGTTCTGAGCTTTTGGGCGAGCCCGTTCGGAATGCACGTTCAGATTGGATTGGAAGAGAAAGGCGTCAAATACGAATACCAAGAAGAAAATGTTTGGACCGAACAAGAGTGACTTGCTGTTGCGAATGAATCCAATGCACAAGAAAATACCTGTACTTATTCACAACGCGAAGCCCATCTGCGAGTCTCTTATAATTCTTTAATACATCGACGACGCCTAGCCAACTTCCAAGCCATTTTATGCCATCTTGACCCATATGACCGTGCGCTTGCCCGCTTCTGGGCTGATTTCATAGACAAAAAAGGTAAGATCTAGTGTAAATAGTAAAATGCACAGAGCATCCTCTCTGTTTGTGAGGTTTTGCAGGATTCAGTTGCCCTACTAATGTTTTCTGGTTTACAGATCTTCGACGCGGGATCCCGTATAATAAGATCGAAAGGGGAAGCTCAGGAGGAGGCTAAGCGGGATATGGTGGAGAATTTGGAATATTTAGAAGGGGCGCTGAAACGGATGTCAAAAGGAGGCCCTTATTTCGGTGGAGAGGAGTTTGGATTCTTGGATATTACATTCATATCCGTTTGCGTCATGGTTCCACACTGATGAAATTTTTGGGAATTCTAAGCTGCCGTTCGAGACTCTATTTCCGCTACTCCATGCGTGGGTTACAAAATGTATGGAGAGGGAGAGCGTCAAGAAAATTCTTCCCACGCGTGAGCAGCTTTTGGAATTGGCCTTACAAATAAGGAAGAAATTTGTGGTCAATTAAAAAGAAAAAACTGGTGCCACCAATAAAGCATGTTTCCTAAAAGCTCATAGCTATCAAGATGTAACTTGCATCGTAAAATTTATTAGAGAATGCTGAGGAATTCATATAATACCCTTTGAATGTATAGTGTTTGTTTTTATTGTTTTGAAACGTTCTATTATTGATCTTCAATGAAAATGGTGGGTTGTGCTCCTTATTTGATCGTAAATTAAATATGAAAGTGAGTTTTTTTGTTTTTATGCCCAAGATGTTTTCGAAAGTATAGTGGACTCCAAGTTTTCAATTCTAAACCAATCATAACGATTACATAATATGTTTATTTTTTTGGTTGGTGGTTTGAGGATCTTTTAGGCTAGAGGAAATGTTAAAGCATAACGTCCTAATATCGATGCATAATGTAGGCTATGTGTCAACCAAAGTAAACATCTTTTAAATGATAAATGAAATTACTCATGACCGTGGTTTAGTGTTACATTGTTCAAAGTTGAGATGCACAATCCAATGAAAAATTAAGAGCTCGACATCCAATATTAGTCTAAATATCATTATGTATGTAAATGCTATACAATCTCACTCATCAAGCTTCTTCAAATCAAGCTACAAACTTGGGCAATCACAACAATCGATGTTGGTCCTTTTCTCGACCATGGTGGTTGTCTTTTTTTTTTTTGTCGTTTTTCTTTGTGTTAGCTCTCTCTTTAAGGCCACGTTTAGATCCTACATGGTTGAAGTTTTAAAATTTTTTATTTACATATGGTTTCTACTTCTTTTCTTCATGAATTCCATCGCTAGAATTGGCAACAAATAAATTGCTTCAACCTAGAGTAAGTACATCACATTTTAAACTAAGGAAACTCTTTTAGACTTGGACACTATACGCTACACTAATGGTTTTATTACTAAAAATTCCCTCCTAATTGTAAAGGAGAGAAATTTGCACTCAACAATGTAAGAAATCGTATGGAGTTTCAGTCTATAACATTTTATCTGCACATTAAATCTACCTATCACTCATATAACCAATTATTGGACGAGATCATTTATTGATGACTGTTTGAGCATCACATGTTCTCTTACAATTAATTGACCTTATTACTAAAATGGGAGCTAAAAAGTGTTACAAAAAACATGCATTTAGATGTGTTTCAAACCTCAAACCTAATTAATTTTCTACTCGTGTCCTTTTTCGATGTATTTCATATAAATTTGGGTTGATCTTTTTCTCCTAGACTATTCATCATGCAAATTTACATGAACCTCTCTGACTTGACAAGGGGGAGGATTACAAAGACGCTCAAGATGGAGGAAATTCTACGCGGAACTCCTATTTTTTTCTTTTTGTATGCTTATTTATATTTCCTCGCCTAATGTTATTTTTCTTACTTTGTTTTAGCAATCAACCTTATTAACTCTTATATCTCCTCCATGTGGGTTTGATCTCTGATAGTCTTTTTATTCTTTTGTTTTAATTGTTTTATTTCTTGCTCAAGATATTTTAGTATGTTTTCTTTGTTTATGTCTTCTTATGCTTGAATTTTCTTAAGTAATTTGTGTGGAAGGAGGTGAATTATATCTCCGATTATCAAGTAAAATTTCTTCATGTAATGAAATATAGCTTCTTCTATGGCCACTTATTTTGGTCTAGTGCTTACTTCATATTGTTGTGCCACATGAGAAACAACGCCCAGAGTTAAACATGTCTTATTGTATCCATAGGTAAGTTGTGATATTTTTGACTCCTCCCAAGGTTCAATTTCTCCTTTAAAAATGTGGTCCTAATTCTTCCCGTGGTATGGTTGGTGGTGAATGTGGTGGAGAATGAGTTTCTTCCTCTTCTGATTTAGAAATTTGTATGATTTCACGTGAATATTCGTCTTCTTCTTCACTGACCTCTATTTCTTTCACTAATCTTCTTGTGGGCATTGCCTTTTGGCATTTTTTGGCTAGGGACAAAGAAAAATAGTATGGAATACATAGATTGTATTCAGAGTGTGAAGTTACCATATCTAGGGAAATTTGGGAACTAAATACATGAGTACCATCTTCACAATTTGTATGATAAATTTTTAGCCAAATGGCCTTGACGGTGTACCTTAGGGTATGATTTTTGATGTCGTCAATTCTTACTCCTCTTTTGGTCATAGTTATTCCCATTAGCTATGTTGTATCTTTCATGGGAGTCTTCTTCTTCGTTATTGCAAAGCGTCAGCCTCTTTCCAATAATCTTGTAACCCTTGCAAGTATTTCTACGCTGATTTGATATTGTTGATATAGATATAACATTTGGTTATGTAGTCGACTAAGGAAAACCCTACTCGTATTGTCGGTGCTGAAAAATAAGGAATTCGGCTCCATGTTTCTATTTTTAGATTGCCTATGACTTTGGCATTTGTTTTGTACTACATTTGTCTCATGACTATATTTGTTTGAAGCAATAGTTTTCTATTGACATCTAACTATGTAAGATCATATTCTACTTCGTAGATTTCATGGAGTGTTTTTTGAATTTTGGTTGTGGGAGTTATTCTTGTGTAACCACAATGGGAGTTTGCATTTTTCTGTAATGCCTCTTGTGCATGCCCTAGTTTTATTTTCAAGATTTCATCCTTTTTTCTTTAATTTTTCTATCTTTTCCTTTGTGTATTATGCCATTATTGCTTTTATATCTTTATAATGTTCACCTACCACATTTATTGCTTTTTCGAGAGGGAAAAATCTATCTTTGTTTGTGGGTTTTTAATGGTATGTGTGTCATCCCATGGTTTTATCCATTGCTTTACAACCTCTTTTAGTGTATTGCGGTTCCTAGTAGCTTCTTGCGACATCTATCTACTTTCATTGTTATTTTTAATTCTTCGTAGGAATATTTTTTTACACTGGTTTTATGGTGTTTTGTGGTTTTTCTTGTTTTCCACGACTCCTTTTGTTTAGTGTATGAGAATTCTTCCCTCCACAGATTTTGCTTTAGTGTACGGGTATCCTTCCTTCCACATATTATTTTTCTTTTGTTGCATGAGTGTGCTTCCCTCCCTGGATTTTATTCTTCATTATGCGGGTATTCTTCGCTCCACGGCTCTCTTTTTATTTTATTGCACGTGTATCCTTCCCTCTGTGGCTTATTTTCCCTTTGTTGCATGGGTATGCTTCCCTCCGTGGATTTTTCTTTTGTTACACCGAGTTTTCCCTGATTTTCTAAATTGTTCCAAAATTTGATGAAGAACCTTATCAACAATGTTTTTGTTTACTATTTTTATAATGATGATACATTGTAAGTCTTTTAAAATTGTATTTTTATGTGAAAAATGATATTCACTACTAAAATTTTATTTTAATTTTTAATATCATTTTAATATTTTAAAATGTAAAAATGATTTGTAAACTCATTCAAAATTGTTGGATCAATCATAGTAGAGAGACTTTGAGGATATTATGTAAGCTCATTTTTTAAATAAGTTCCTTTGCCTTTAAATACTAACAAATGCATATGAGTTGCAAGATACGTTGGATGGGGATGAAAATAGAATGCTCTCATTTAGCAATGTGGTTTAATGTTAGTGTGTATTTAATATCAATCCATAATAATTTTCCCAACAAGGAATGTATGAAAATATACAAAACATTTTGAGATACCAAAACCATAAAGGAGTAAATTTTTTGTGTCATGTGTATGATCCCACATTCTGCATACATCTTTACCAAAGTGTTTCCAACTGTATCATCTATAAGAATCTCTTTCCCATTATTCTTTTATTGATTTTCACACCCATTTTATAATCTCCCAATATTTTTAACAAGATAGTTTTGTGCATATGATGGAAAAGGTTTGTTGATTGTGATGAGCATCTATTAAAAAATTTCCAAAGTTGTTTCACAATATTTTATGTATATATCAAACAAGGAACTTTATAACTACACTATCCAATAAAGGACACTTACTAATATGCCTCAATGAATGTCCATACTCTATTGCAAAGCTATTTATTTCCATGGGCTGCGAGTATGCTGGGAGAATGTTGAGTTGAGTGGGTTGAATATATGTTTATTGTATTTAATGAAACATATTCAATGGCTCCTACTAGGAGTTTAAAAAAATAATTTACATGATCACATCAATCCCCACACATGACCTCCAATAGTGGTGGCATGTCTTAGAGGAAGGGATGATGGTTGAAAATTTTTATGGACTCTAGCTTTATACCTTCTAATTGTATTCACTTGAAATTTTCTAAGGCCTTTTCAACAAACCAAGTTTTTATTGAAATAATTTTGTGAATTCATTCAAATGTCAAATAAGAAAAATGAAATAAATTCATTCCATGAGAACCACATCTCCTTGAGTTATTTAGTAAAAGTGTTCATGTGATTTTTTAATGCTTCCATAGGTTATATAAATGTCTACAAGAGCATTAAAAACTACAAAATTCCACATAAATATTCTTTTTATTATTCTATGATGGATGTCTACACCATGTTCCATAGTTCCCAGTTACTTGCAACTACATATAACAAAAATTATCTTTCCATTGTACTTTGATTGATGTATATGCTTTAATTTAAAGATCACATTTTAACACAAGTTGGAAGGATCTATAATTCCTCTTTTTCATACATTATTACCAACACACCTACAATTACATCTACCATTTGATTATGTTTTGATGGATGTCCATGAATTATTTTAAATCTCGGACCATTTTGATTGTTTTTTGGGTAGATGTTGGAAAAACTTATTGAATGCATTTTACAGAAAGTTTCCAAGGCTTTTTCAACAACTTTGTGTTGTGCATATCCTACAATCAATATAGCCTATGAGATTAAACATTTTCTAGAAATTTTGTCAAATAATTCGCATGCTTCCACATTTTACATACATTCATCATAGCACATAAAAAAACTACAAGATATATCCTAACAAATTTAATATCGTTATCTTAAACACCTATTGGTTGTATTCACCAAAATAGTGGTAATGATTCATGAGGATGTAAGTGTCCTCTATCATTTTCTACATATCTCATTTAATAGAAGTTCCTATTTTAACACATGGTATTTTGACACATCTACCATGGAACCTGAAACTACATCTAACAAAAATCAACTTCCCATTATGCTTTGATGGATGTCCCATGGCCAAATTTGAAGGTCCCATTTTGACACAGACTAGAAGGATGTTAGAAAAATATGTCTATTGAATTATTGACAAAGTTTCCTAGGCATTTTCAATAAACCCATTATTGTGTAAATCATGTAATCTATCCAAATAAAAGCTCTTATCAGGAGAAATATCCAACATTGAAGAACTTCAAATCATAAAGACCATTGAAGCCATCTATCAGATGTTCAAGTTTTGGTCCATCGAATAGTTCACATGGATTATGTATGTTTATACATCTTGCATACATATATACAGGGAAATTTTAAAAACATCTAACAAAAGTCCCCTCTATTAAATGTGATGAATTTTAGTGAAACTAGCCTAGTTGTGTCCAATTACTCTAGAGAGAACCTCTAATCAGGAGAAACATTAGTGTCAAATAACTTCAAATCATAGAAATCAACAGGACAGTTTCTCAAATGCTTTGGCACCACAACTACAACATTTGAAAAAAAAAAAACACATGATAGTATGTCTCATTTTCTAGACTAATTTTAAAAGGTGGGAAATGCTAGAAAATTCCATGCTCTAAAACTCCCATTTGTACAAAGGCTAGGAGGATGGTAGAAAATATTGTAGACTTTGGCCTTACATCTACGATTTATTGTTTTCTGATCTAGGTTCGAATCCAAGCACTACAATAAGACCACACATGTGATGCATAAATTTGTTCATGACCCACATTTACAAATATTTATAGGCCAAAAGGGGGTCTTAACTAGAAGGCATTTTTCTAAAAAATAAAAACTTCAACTTGTACGATTTTTTTGAAATAGTTACACTCAAAATTGGAAGATGTTGTAGAAATATGAATCGTAGAATTTTGAGTCTAGTTTCTAAGCTACTAAATTTTATTGAAAACAGATAAGTTTAAGTGGGTCAAATAACTAAAATACCAACAGGTGCTCCTACTTTTTGTTAAAAAACATAATAGAGTGACTTTCATGCCCCCCACCATTTTTTGAGCACCATTGAGTATTTTTGAAAACCCTTTGGTAAAAAGATAGCTAGGAGCATCTAATTTGTGTTAGACTATTTTTTTAGATTTTTTTAGCGAGTATTTTTTTATTTATGATTTTTCTAGTACACAAAATTTTATGTTTTGAAAAATAACGGAGCTCCGACCGTGCCCCCCCTAACTACCTCAAAAAATATCAAAAATTAGATTTTTTTTTTGAATATGTATAGAATTATGCCTAGTTTGTGCTAGTATAATTTTTTTTCAATTTTGATGACCCAAAAAAAAGATACATGATGAAAGATAGACATATTTAAAATTCAAAAAATAGCTATAAAAATGCATAGTTAGAAAATAAATAATATGGAAACCTTATATTAGTCAAAAATTTGAAAAATTATATTTTTAGAAAGAAGAAACTCTGCTCTACGTCATGGTATAATTTTTTAAAAATGGATGATTGTTTTATTTTGATTTATCATAGAGGAAGTGACATTTTTACATTTTCCTACAAAAACATGTTGTTTGTTGTGTTTGTGCAGGTCCATGCCTCAAGGTTGGGGATCCAAACTGGATCCCAAGCCTTGAGGCATGGCTTGGAAAAAGAGAAAACACAAAAACATGCGTATGTTATTATATGCGCTATACATGCGTGTTATACACGTATTGCGCTATAACGATGTATGCATAGTATAGTATGAACATTATATATGCTTTTGACATGCTTCTATTATAATAAATTTTCATTTATTATTATTTATATTTTATTATTTCTTATACTTTAAATTTATTTATGTAAATATAATAAATTAGGGTCACTCTACACCTTATGGAACTAGTCTCACAGCTCCATTAGTCACGGTTTAGGAGATAGTTTTTTATAGTATAATCTGGTCAGTACATAGGTAATTTTTCAGGCTTTCAGCATTCATCCTAAATCTTTTAGCATTTAAATTCTACAACCCTAAACTCGAAACCCTAAACCCTAAACCATGATCCCTAAACCCTAAAACCTAAACCATAAACCTTAAACCCTAAATCTTAAGCCCTAAACCCTAATCCTTAAATATTCAGCCCTTACCCATGAGCCCTAAACCCTAAACCTTGAGCCTTAAGCCCTAAACCCTAAACCCTAAACCATGAACCATGAGCCTTAAATGTTAATCCCTAAACCCTAAAAACTAAATCCTAAACCCTAAACCCTAAACCATAACCCTAAACCCTAAACCCTAAACATTGAATCTTAAACCCTAAAGCCTGCGCCCTAAACCCTAAACCATAAGCCCTAAATCCTAAACACTAAACCCTAAACCCTGAACTCTATGACCTAAACCCTTAACCCTCAACCATGAGACCTAAACCCTAAACTATAAACCCTAAACCCTAAAACCATAAATAATAAACCCTAAACCCTAAACCCTAAACCCTAAACCCTAAACCTTAGACCCTAGAACCTAAACCCTAAGCCCTAACCCTAAATACTAAATCGAGAGCCCCAAGCTCTAACCCCAAACCTTAAACCAGTAACTCTGAACCCTGAACCTTAAGCCATAAACCATGAACCATGAACCCTAAACCCTAATCCCTAAACCATAAACCCTAAACCTTAAGCCTTGAACCCTACACCCTAATCCTTGAGCCCTAAACCCTAAACCTTAAACCCTGAGCCCTAAACCCTAAATCTAGAGCCCTGAGATCTAACCCTAAACCTTAAACCTGTAACTAACCCCTAAACCTTAAATTTGTAACTTTGAACCCCAAACCTTGAGTCGTAAACCCTAAACCATGCACCCTAACCCCTAAACCCTAAACCCTGAGCCCTGAAGCCCTAAACCCTAAACCCTAAAATGTTAAATCCTAAAGGTCCCTAAACCTAAACCCTAAAAAATAAATCTAAATCCTAAACCCTGTAAACCCTAAATAATAAACCCTAAGCACTAAACCCTAAACCCTAAACCCTAAGCCCTAAACCTAAACCCTAAACCCTAAACCTTGAAATCTGTGACCTAAACCCTTAACCCCCAACCCTTAACCCTGAGACCTAAAACCTAAATTATAAACCCTAAACCCTAAAACAAAAATAATAAACCTTAAACTCTAAACACTAAAACCCTAAACCCTAAAAACCCTTAACCCTAAACCCTAAACCTTGAACCCTAAGCCCTAAGCCCTAAGCTGTAAACCCTAAACACTAAATCTAGAACCCTAATCTCTAACCCCTAAACCTCATATATTTCTAGTAGGTCTCATGAGTGAGTTCATTTTTTGAATATCTTAGGACCATATTTCCTAGTCTTGTGCCTAGAACCATCATTAAGTCTACTTTTATAACTACCTTGTTTATGAGAGGTGGGAATTTCCCTCCTTCAAAATATCAATAGATGAAAGACATCAAATTTTGATGAATCTCTTTGAATTTTGTTCCTACAAAGTCGATGAACCCTTTTTCAGTTGAATACTCTCTGTCAATACTAATAAGAATGGGTAAGACACAAAACATTATAGTGAGTGAAATAGTTCACATGCAATGGGCATTTCCCTCCTTTAAAATATTAGTAGATGAAAGGCATCAAATTGTGATGACTCCCTTGAATGTTCTTCCTACGAAGTAGATGAACCCTTTTTAGTTGAATACTCTTTGTCAATACTTATAAGAATGGGTAAGACATAGAACATTACAGTGATTGAATGGGTGAGCCTAATCCATGAGCCTTAAATCTTGAACCCTAAACCCTAACCCCTAACCCTTAAACCTTAAACCCCTAAACCCTAAACCCTTTTCCCTAAACCCTGAACCCTGACCTTTAAACCTTAAACCCTAACTCCTAAACCCTAAATCATAAACCCTAAATCCTCAACCCTAAACCTTAAACCTTGAGCCCTAAACCCTAAACCCTATACCATAAACCTAAGCCCTAAACCCTAAACTCTAAACCCTAAATCCTAAACCCTAAAACCTAAACCATAAACTCTAAGCCCTAAACCCTAAACCTTGAGCCCTGAACCCTAGGCCCTAAGCCATAAGCCCTAATCCAAAACCCTAAACCTTGAACCCTCAAACATAAACCCTCAACCCTAAACCCTAAAAACTAAACCTGAGCCCTAAACCCTAAACCGTCAACTCTCAACCCTAAACCCTAAACCCTCAACCTTGATCCCTAAACCCTAAACCCTGAACCTTGAGCCATAAACCCTAAACCCTCAACCTTGACCCCTAAACCCTAAACCTGAACCTTGAGCCCTAAACCCTAAACCCTGAACCCTTAACCATAAACCCTAAACTCTAAACCCTAAACCATGAACCCTAAGCCCTGAGCCCTAAACCCCCTAAAATCTGAACTATGAGCCTTAAACACTAAACCTTAAACCCTAAACTCTAAACCTTGAGTCCTAAACCTTGAGCCCTAAACCCTAAACCCTGAGCCCTAAACCCTAAATCATAAACCCTCACCCAAAGGAAATTCCTAAAAGATCATTCAACGTGTTTCAGTGTGTAGGGAATAGTGTTTAAGGTGATCGATCGAACTCATTTAGTTTTGATGAGAGACTACTTCCTTTGAAGGCCTAAAAAGGCATTTTTGGCCATTCTGTAGTTAATTGAACACCCTTCAGAACAAGCTAAAATGAGCTAGTCATGTCACCGAGCTATCAAGGACCATTATTTGTGAAGTATTAAGGCATTGTTTGTCTCCATAAGAGACATATGAGCAAAAACATGTATGAGAATCATGAATTTGATTCCATGAAAGGATTTTTTAGAGCTAGGAAAGGTGAGGGGATGATCTTTATATGGAGCACCATGTTTCTAAGAATGAAACAATCATCTAAGTTCACTTGATGCAATTCACTTGGTACTATTTGTAACAACTCATTCAACACCTAGTAGTGTTATCACACCTTAAGGAGGAGGCACATTACAATCACCTCATTTTGGCCATAGGACAGGAATCCCATTCTGGGAACAATCCTCTATCTACAAAGTGAGGATATCTTTTTAGTAAGAAGTAGACAAGCATCATAGAGTTGATTCATGGTCACTAAAGTGAATTATGGACCAAATTAAAAATTAGTACCAATTCAAGCAGTGGTAGGGCCAAAATCCATTTTAGAAGGTCAAAAAACCTAAAAAATGACTATATGCTTTCCCAAAACAAAGACCGACTACAATATATATGCCTTGAAAGTTTTAGGTCGTTTGCTGAAATCCTAAAAATGAGTAAGTACTGACCAGATTAGATTTTGAAAAACTATCTTCTAGATTATAACTGTTGGAGCTACGGGACCACTTCCATCAGGTGCAGAGTGACCCTAATTTCTTATATTTACTAAAATAAATTTAAATTATAATAAATAATAAAAGAAATCTTATATTCTTAAACATTTATTTTTGTAAGTATAAGACACCCAAAAACACATACATGGTCCATACTATTCAAAACACATACGCGTTTCCACTTCTATAAAATGCGTACACGTTTTGTCTTATTTAAAACGCATATGCATTTTTCCTTCCTTAAATGCATATGTACATTATAGGTTCGATAATTACCAAGACAAAAAAATAAAACAAGCGTGTTTTAGCAAAACGTACTTGTTTCATCTATTTTCGGGTTTTTGTCCACTTTTTGGCCCCCCAACTTCGTGCACTTACCCCCCCAGAAAACATTAAAGGATTATGATAATCTCACCCAATATTTACCAAGCCATAAAATCAATTTGAATAAAGTACCCCATTATAAATAATTACACGACCACTGAAACTTTTCAATAATTTTAAAAAAAAATTAGACCTAATCTCTGAGCTTAGTTGTTTACTTTATCAATGTGCCCACCCCTAGTGTAGATACAAAATTATGTACTTATTACTACTACATTATGTCTCTAGTATGTTGTTATATATATAATTTCTAAGAGCGAACATTAGACATTGGTGACACCTTTTATTAGTCCTTATGTTGTCTTTGATTTGTTTGGATTGTGACATTGTGTTATACTTCATAGATTTACATATTTTGGTCAAGTTACAGGTATCTTTGTCCTCTTTCATGGTCCAATTTCCATTTCTTTGCTTTTGGGACATTACCGCCCCCTAAGGACACTACCGCCTGATAGATATTGTCCTTTATGGGTGTTTTTGTCCATTCTATTTCATTTTCTAAACTACTATTTGGTACATGAATTTGGGTCTTTTCTAATCATTATTGATGGTTTTGTTCATCCTTTGGTGTCACTAAGTGTCGAAATTCAAATAAGGAAGTCATATATATAAAACACACACACACACACACACACACACACACACACACACACACACACACACACACACACACACACACACACACACACACACACACACACACACACACACACACACACACACACACACACACACACACACACACACACACGTGCACGCGCGCACGTGCGCGCGCACACACACACACACACACACACACAACCTACTAACTACTCAAAGGAGAAATTGGGCTATCACTTTGTATCTATCATAGACAAAAATAACACTCAAGGATTTTATTTTGGGATGCATTATTCACTGCATAGAAAGGGTTATTTCTAAATTCCATCTCACACATTCATCTTGGGGAAAATTATTTTTTAGATAACTATCTTAGTGTTACTGGAACAAGGGTAACCTAGCTTTAAGGGACACAATTCTATATCACACACACACACACACACACACACACACACACACACACACACACACACACACACACACACACACACACACACACACACACACACACACACACACACACACACACACACACACACAAGAACTACGCTGAATCTAAACTGTAGTGTAGAATTTGTGACAATCACATTAGGGTGATTGTTACGGTTAGTTTGACTCAAACATATGCACTATTTATCTCATCTAATGAGTGTTTGAGCCTTATGTTGGTATCTAGGGTTTAATTTACAGGTACATGTACACAATAAAACCATACATAGAGGTTAGAACAATAAATAGTGAATTAAATGAGAGCTTATCAGACCCTAAATAGATCATATCTAGACTCACTGCAAGGACACTAGCACCCAGTTTAAACAATAGCACATGGTGTGGTCTTGTCCTCCTTTTGGTGGTGTTGTTTAGAGGACTTTCAAATCTCTATTCTCCAAAAAAATCTTACTCAGTTTAAATCCAACCTCTCCCACCTATTCTCCAGTCTAGAATTATTCCAAACAATGAGATACAAGCTAAGTCACTCTCATCTTCTCATTACTCATATATGTTTGTTATTAAAGGTTAGATCTTGCTTATTAATGTCATATATGGTATATCTCATTCCTTTGATAAAGATTTAAATTTAATTAAATTATTTGGTGAAACCATTTATTGATCAAACCCTATCTTTCCCTAAGATCCCTCATTTTGTGAAATCCTCATGGCTTACCAAAAATTGTTGCAAACCCCTCATCCCAAACCTCCTTCCCTAAGTATGATCCTATTCCTATGAGATTTCTTCAACCTATTTTTGCAAATTCCCAAGATGAATTTTCCTTCTATCGTAAGTCTCATACTAGTACTACATAACATCCCAAAATTCCTCTCGTCTTTATAAAGATTATACACCTTGATCCTAATGTTTCACTCCTACCCCCTATTGAGGCTACTAGTAATTGTGAATATGATTGTAATGTTGCTTTTCTTGATAAAATGATATATGTGTTGAGGATTTAATTAATTTTTCAAATCAAGAAGGTCTTATTAGTGATGTGTGTGATATTCATACTTCTTTTGATGTTGTAGATCTATCCTACATGGTCATCGTCCTGCTTCTTCTTATCCTCCACTTACATATGCAAAAATCATTAAAGTTGATCCTATAATGTTGATAATGATATTTATACCTCATCTCCTTATTTTCAACCAAGTATCTATTCATTTAATATTATGTCCCAAAATATATATCTTTCTTCCTCCACCTCCTATGTGCTTCATAATAACGTTAGTATTCATTTTTATTCTCATGATTGTTAGACCTTCATCATTGGTGGTTTCATTGATGTCAAATGACATTGATGGAAAATTAGCGAGGGGTTAAGTAAGACTCTACAATAGGTATGAAGTCTGATTGGTAGTGTCTTCTCAGTGATAGTTGGAGTTCACTGTGATAGGTGCATGGTCAAATAAGTAAGGTGTGTGGTGAGTCCTCTTAAGGTGGTATACATACTTCCCAAGGTCATACAAGGTCATTCATGTTTAAATCAGATGTTAACAAGTCTGTAACCAATACTCATGGTCAACTCATGAAGTTTTAGGTTATTCTAGGCCTAATCCCAGTCCTAGTTCAAGTAGGCAGTGAGATGGTTGAATCAGGCCATGATGATACAAAATAATAATTGGTGGATAATAATATGATGAAAGTGATGGATAGGTATTTCAGTGGTGTACAGTGGTCTCTGACTAGTTCATTAAGCATTCTAAATGGTTTCAGGATGTATTCAACACAATGCAAGCTTGGATAGTGAGATAGGAGTCCACTAAACATACGGAAAAGGCTGGTACACTTGGCTCAATTGATTTACAGGTCTAAAATCTATGTTCACATGTTTTAAGTTCTCATAAATATCTACATGGAAAAAGGAAAAAATTCTAGTACTTAGATTTTTTTTGAAAAATTAGAGTATATTGTGTTTTTCAATATATTACAGACATATGAGGTGCGGATGGAACTAGCTCCCCAGGAACTAGAGTTTCTCGCAAGGGTATTGGGGTCGTAGGGTAAAGGGTTAAGTGTTTTATGGGTTACGTGAGTATTTCGGGCACAAAGGACCCCCGTGACACAATTCCATGCAAGGCATATTTCTCTGCAAATTGGTTTAGGATGTAGAAGTAAGACTCCAGAATATTACAGGTAGGGTGAGTAAATTGGGCACAAAGGCCCACAACAGAACAATTCCTTATGGGTTAACGTTCTCTGCATAATGGTTGGAGCCGAAATATAAATTAGAAGGAGGTGAAGTGTGGAAGATTAATGAGTCGAGAGAACAGGATGCGGGTGGAACATGTTCCACAGGAACTTAAGTTCCCCACAAGTCATTATGACCCACAACACACAATGCAGAAACGTGAGATATTAGAAGAACAAGGTAAATTTGGAACATATACCACGTAAAGAGTCACTCCCCACAAGTAACCATGAGCCAAAAAATAAAGGAAATAAGGTATAGTGCGGATAATAATGGATGCGGAAGAACTAGGAAGAGAGAGCCCGAGTTCTTGAGTACCATTTATTCGTCGATAACCCGAATGATCCGATTAACAAAGGAACAATGATATAATGGATTTTTAAAAAGGTTTTAAAGGCAATATAGTGCATATTGTTAATGTAAAATTGGAGCTCAGTTCTCCACGAGCCCCTCAAACTTGCTTTGCAATATCTTTTACTCCAATTTTTTATATTTGATGTTTTTGGAATCTTTGGAAAGGTGGTTTCATACTCTATGCCATGAAATAAAAAAATAAAAATTTGGAAGCATAATGAATGCCAAAAAGTGAGACTTGTAATGTCCTCATTTGTACATTTTGAAAATCATGGATGAATGTCAGATAATTTTGGGAAACAGTTTTGTAACTGTTCCTGCATCCGCCAATAATATCAAGAGTAATAAAATAAATTAATAATAGAAAAATCAAGATTCAAACAAAGGGAGGAATACTTGTCTATTTAAACTCAATTGTAAAATCATAAGAGGTTGATGAAAGAGAGGAGTAAGGTGTAGTTGGGCTCAAGATTTTTGCAGAGAGAGAGGAAGGTGACAAAGTTATCAAATAAAGATTTGTTGAACTATGTGTTGAAGGAGAGAGTCATCAAATGAAGATTTGTTGCACTATGTGCTAAAGGAGACAATGTTATCTAATGAAGATCTATTGATTGAATTAGAGGTTCATGACAGAGATGCGAAGAGGAGTGGAACACCAAGTTCAAAGAATGTTTCAGAGAAAGTTAAAAAGAGGTAAGGAGAGTGATGAAAAGTTGATCTTGGAGAGTGAATAAAGAGAGCAAGAGAAAACTAATCATACTCTGTTGTATGAGCAACATCGAAGATATATGATTAAACTATTTGTAATATTTGTCTTAGTAGATGCTTAGATCATAGGGGGTTGCAGCCTCCTTGTAGGTGGTAGCCCACATAAGATTAGTTGTAGCCAATAAAATTACAGGGGGTTGAAATAAGAATGAAACAGGCAGTGAATATCCAAAGCCTGCCCGTAAACAAGAACACAAAACTTCAAAGAGGGAGGATTTTGTAACAATCAAAACGACTGTCAATTTTAATTGTGGTGAAACAACATCCAAACGGACATCAAATTTAACACAATGGAGAAAAAACCGGAAGGGCCTCTCCCTTAGGGGGAATGCCTTCGATGTAAAATTAGCAAATTTTTGCACTTTAAAAAATAAAATAAAATAAAAAATAGCAAACCCCATTCTCCCTATATTTTCTCAAAAAATTCCATTTCTCTCAGTTGTGTAAGGACCAATTGTTGGCGCCCTATAAATGTTGGATAAGTTGATGGCAGAAGTACAATATTATTTGTAAGGACACTATTTTTTTATTATGTCGACTCACGTTACTCAATACTTATTTGTTCATATTCATGCATTGGTATCGAAATATTTTAGATGTATTACTTAGACCTCCTACATATAAGTAAAAATATCTTTGCAAATTTCTCACCTCTTAAAAATTAACGAAAGTACTAAACTTTAACTGCCTATCAAAGTTAAGATATTAAAGAGTGTTTGAGGTTTCACCTATATTGGAAATAATTAATCTTTTGTAAAATATGGAATTATCTAAATAATGCAATGTTTGTTAAACATTAAATCTTTCTTAATATGTGTCAACTTGAAATTTTTTATTTTTAATTGAATAATGTATTCACATTGTCAAGAAAGGAGGTTCTATAGAAGGGTAGGTTCCATAGAAAGGTCTTGTGTTCCTCTTTCCACTGTGGAATGCATGCTTTTAAATCTTTCTTAGCTTGTTCTCCTCAGACTCCAGTAAAGTGAATGTTTCCTCTCTCTCCTACGCTTCAATTGAATTCATGTTAACATTGAAGATTACATTTTCATTGATTTTGAATAGATCTATCGGCTTCAATTTGTATTATATTTGCATTTTGTTTTGGAATTAACATGTATTTGTCTTTGCATTTATGGTAATCCAAGTCTAGTGATTTATTGCATTATGAATGATGTATTGAGTATTATGATGTGTACTTGAGACCATCTACAATGTCCTCCCACCATTTACATGATCCATTGAGTTTGCATATTCCCTCAACTCGTCAACTAATTTGCATTGCATCGATCAACTCTCCAAATAATTAGATGATGTTTTCTACTCATATCCCTATGCCCCAATGTGCAAGTTATCATCTCTTCCAATTGTCCTTGACCAACATACATACATTCAATAGATTCCATGCCTTCAAATTTGTGGGCTCGTTAATTTATTATAGTCTTCACACTGAGCAAATGAATTATAAACTTCTATTTGATCCACTAAAATATAATCTTCAAATTAAAACATTTCATTTTTGTATCTTTGACTGACTTAAAGGATTGAAGGAGGACATAATGCGTCCGATTTTTTTCTCTTTTGTCAATACCCCAAACATTAATTACACCAAAAAGCATTTTCAAATGCAAGTCCTTGTAATTATTCCTAACAAACATCAAGGAAATGAGATGCTAATAGGTTGTGCTTGTGGTCATTGATGCACACTATCATCAAGACTATTGATTGGAGAAACCCTACTTCCTACCTTTATCACTACAGAGATACTCTAAATGCAGATGTGTATGAAACCACTTACTCTAAATGTATAGATTTTGTATCTAACAAATGTAGACTTTGGGATTCCTAAAATATCTCCAAAGTACAATACCTCAACGACCTACACACCTCGCCCTCTTTCTCCTTCATATGTTTGGCATAAATGTTGTGTTTTATATATACCTCATCGTAAAAAGGAAGTTTTTTTGTATAATAGCTTACCCCAACATTTTTTAAGATTATGAGACTTATCATTCAATGTCCTTCTTAATAGCCCTCTATCCTCCTCTCATATTTATCTCCCACAAGTTTAACTTTTTCACCATTCTCTCCTTCACCATTTTCATCACACAATTCTATTGGAATTGTTAGTTATATCCCTTTTGAAAATGCACTCCCCTCGCTAAGGTTTGAAATATTATACCATTCCTTTTTAAGTTGTAAATTCGCATGGAAAACCGGACAAATACAAATGTGAAAGTCCAAAGACAGTCAAGCGTTCAAAATTGACAGGTCAAGGCTCAATTTATTACGTAAGAACCTACGACATCTAAAGGCCTTTCGTGGTAGTCGAGAGTCGAGACTCTCAAAATCAACTTTTTCAAAAAGGTGTTTGACAGTTATATACAAAACATCCAGGAAACTTGAAACTGGGTTGGTAACTGTACCGCGATGCTTCCAGGAAACTTGAAACTTCAATTTCTTACGTCAGGGATTACGACATCAGAAGGCCTTTCGTGGTAGTCGAGACTCTCAAAAACAACTTTTTCAAAAAGGTGTTTGACATTTATAAACAAACATGCTTTCACCGCGATGCTTCTAGGAAACTTGAAACTGGTCCAGATTTGACTGCCCTGTTTTGTTATTTATATCATCCCCTGTATTCGCATTGTCGAATAAGTTAAGATCTTCCAATATTTTGTAATTGTTTCGATTTCAGAGTTTCTTTGATGGAGGGAGTGAAAGTTCTGAGCTCTTGGGAGAGCCCGTTCGGAATGCGCGTTCAGATTGGATTGGAAGAGAAAGGCGTCAAATACGAATACCAAGAAGAAAATGTTAAGGTGAACAAGAGCGACCTGCTGTTGCGAATGAATCCAGTGTACAAGAAAATACCTGTACTTATTCACAACGGGAAGCCCATCTGCGAGTCTCTTATAATTCTTCAATACATCGACGAGGCCTGGCCAGCCTCCAAACGATTTCTGCCATCCGACCCATATGACCGTGCTCTTGCCCGATTCTGGGCCGACTTCGTAGACAAAAAGGTAAGAATAGTGTAAAATGCATACAGCGTCGTCTTTGCTTTTCAGATTTTGCGGGATTCATTTGCCCTACTAATGTTTTCTGGCTTGTAGATCTACGAGGCAGTATCTCGCATAATCAGATCTAATGGAGATGCTCTGGAGGAGGCGAAGCGTGATATTTTGGAGAATCTGGAACATTTAGAAGGGGCGCTGAAGCATATGTCGAAGGGAGGGCCTTATTTCGGCGGAGAAGAGTTCGGATTCATGGATATTGCCCTCATTCCGTTTGCGGCATGGTTCCACACTAATGAAATTATTGGGAATTTTAAGCTGCCGTTTCCGCTGCTCCATGCGTGGGTTACAAAATGTATGGAGAGGGAGAGCGTCAAGAAAATTGTTCCCACACCTGAGCGGCTTTTGGAATTCGCCTTACAAATAAGGAAGAAATTTGTGGTAGATTAAAAAAATAAAATTGGTGCCACCAATAAAGCATGTTTCCTGAACATCTTAGTTTGTAATGTTGAAACGGTTGAATTTATTAGAAAATGGTGAGGAATGTATGGTGTTTGTGTTTATTGTTTCGAAACGTTCTATTATTGATTTGGAATGGAAATGGTATGTTGTGCTCCTTGTGATCGTAAATTAAATATGTAAGTGAGTTTTTTTTGTTTTTATGCCTGAGATGCTTTCGAAAGTATAGTGGATCCGTCGGCTAGTTTTGATCGTGGGGTGTGTCCTTTACCACCCATCTATTTTTGTGGATAGGTTGTAATATTTTATTAAGTAATATAGACTATTTCGTCAAAAAAAATTTATAGTAGACCCCAAGTTTTCAATTTTGAACCTATTATATCAATTACATAATATGTTTATTTTTTTGGTTGGTGGTTTGAGGATTTTTAGGCTAGACGAATTGTTAAAGCATGACGTTCTCATATTGATGCACAATGTAGGTTATGTGTCAACCAAAGCAAACATCTTTTAAATGATAAATGGAATTACTCCGCACTGTGTTTCAGTGCTACATTGTTCAAAGTTGAGATACACAATCCAATGAAAAAGTAAGAGCTCGGCATCCAATATTACTCTAAATATCATCACGTATGTAAATGCTATACAATCGCACGCATCAAGCTTCTTCAGATCAAGCTACAAACTTGGGCAATCATGACAATCAATGTTGGTCCTTTTCTCGACTATGGTGGTTGTCTTTTTGTTGTTGTTGTTGTTTTTCTGTGTGTTAGCTCTCTTTGAGGCCGCATTTAGATCTCTACTTGGTTGAAGTTTAAAACTTTTTTATTTACATATGGTTTCTACTTCTTTTCTTCATGAATTCCATGGCTAGAATTAACAAAGTAATAAATTGCTTTAACCTAGAGCAAGTACATCAAATTTTAAACTAAGAAAACAAGGAAACTCTTTCAGACTTGGACACTATATGCTACACTCTAATGGTTTTATTACTGAAATTCCCTCCTAATTGTAAAGGAGAGAAATTTGCACTCAACAATGTAAGAAATTGCATGGAATTTCGGTCTTAACATTTTATCTGCACATTAAATCTACTTATCGCTCATATAACCAATTATTGGATGAGATCATTTATCGATGACTGTTTGTGCATCACCTGTTTTCTTACAATTAATTGACCTTATTACTGAAATGGGAGCTAAAAAGTGTTACAAAAAGCATGCATTTAGATGTGTTTCAAACCTCGAACCTAATAAATTTCTACTTGTGTCCTTTTTCGATGTATTTCATATAAATTTGGGTTGATCTTTTTCTCCTAGACTATTCATCATGCATATTTACGTGAACCTCTCTGACTTGACAAGGGGAGGATTACAAAGATGCTCAAGATGGAGGAAATTCTATGCACAACTTGTGTGGAAGCAGACAATGCGACATCCTTGTCTCTACCATCCATTTATTGTATGTAGACACACCATAATTTCCTGAAGAGAAAACCTTATCCACCTCCATTGAAATAGTTGCCCACACATATAGTACGGAAGACTC
The DNA here is from genome assembly GCA_019776745.2 of Taxus chinensis. Taxonomy (NCBI): domain Eukaryota; kingdom Viridiplantae; phylum Streptophyta; class Pinopsida; order Cupressales; family Taxaceae; genus Taxus; species Taxus chinensis. The sequence goes on from CM034155.1 coordinate 555,160,711, forward strand.
CAGTAAGTAAATTGAGGCATGTAATTTTGTCTACAATGGCAGAGTGCAATTGTCCCCATAGTTGCATTGAAATCTAACAGCAACCGTCTTGGAATTTATATTGAAATTTATGACATATAATTTCATTAGATTTAGCATGGTAAAAATTATAGACTATCTTACTAAGTTCAAACACTTACTGACACAATTGAAGGGGAGTGGAAGAGATAAGAAAGATAAAGAGTGTGTTAATCTTAGTCTATCTAATTTGAGAAGACCATTCCAAATCTTTGCTTTTACTTTTTTCTCTCGCATGGATGCATTAGGTGACAAATTCCAAATGCCAACCTTATAAATATTTTATGAAATACTTACTAGGGAAGAGTCCAAAATGTATAAGCTTAAATCTTCCACATCTCGAAAGGTATTAACAACATCTGATCTTTAGAGAAAGGGAAAACAAAAAAAGTAAATCCAAGTTCACCCCTTGTCCATCTCAAAGTGCTCCTAAACCCAAAGAAAACAACTCTAAACCTAAGGAGTCTTCTAAATCCAAAAATAAGTCTAGCCTTTCATTCTCCTTTTGTGGGGGCACTGGTCATGTAGAAACTAGGTGTTGGAAGCAAATGTAAGCCTTAGAGGATGCAATCAAAAAACAAAAGGTATCTATCTCCACTCCACCACCTTTCAAATGAGCATGATAAAGAACTTAATGTTGTTTTGGAGATCTCATTCAACAATTGCGCGCAGACAGTTGGGTTATAGATTTTGATGTTTCCCATCACATGACTTCTTATAAGGAGTCTTTTGTATCTCTAGGTTTTAGTTCTACTTCCAAAATTGAGGTTAGATATTCTTTCTTTCTTTCTATTAAGGGAAAAGGTGTCATATACCTTGATGGTAGAAGAATTCATGATGTATTGTGTGTTTCTAACATCACTACAAACTTACTTTCTGTATAATTTTTTTTCATTCTAGTCAAGGAAAGACAATGAATTTTACACCACAAGCAGCAGAAGTACGAACCTTGCTAGAGCCTCACTTACTTGTTCTAAGGGTATTATTGACTATAGTTATAGATTATAGTACTTTGAGGGTTTTGAAGACACTTCCTCAATAGGGGACTTGGTTTCTCATGCAGATTTAGAGAGTAAGCTTTATCATGAACGATTTGGAAATATTAATTGTAAATATTTGAAGGAGCTAAGAACTCATGGTATGGTTGATGGTCTTCCTACAGTTTCTTTTCTTGAAGAATTTTTCTTTGGTTTTGTATTAGAGAAGCAACACCAAGATCTATTTCCTAAGGGTATGTCTAAGAGAGCTTCTTCACCACTTCAGCTTATGCCATAGTGACTTGATGTTTTATGCACTTACATTTAATAATTTCTCCAGGCGTACTAGGGTTTATTTTCTCAAGTATAAAAGTGGATGTTTTTCACACTTAGAAGTCTTTAAGGATTTTGTCAGGCAACAATCTTCAAGTTGCATAAATAACCTTCACATTGATAATGGGGGGAGTACTTCAGTAAAGATTTTTCTAGTTTTTTGCAATTCATGGTATTATTCACCAACATTTGTTCTCTCATACTCCATAAAAATGGCTTAACAAAAAGGAAGAAGCAAACTTTGAAGGCAATGGATAAATTTGTTATGCATTCTACAGATTGAACTCCTATATATTAGGCAGAAGCGGCTAATTGTGCCAACTACATTTAGAATCAGACACCATATAAAACACTTGAGCATTTGACACCAAAATAGGTTTGGTCCAAAAAAAACCCCAATGTCTCTTTTTTTTCTAGTCTTTGGGATCCATGTTTGGGCCTTTGTGCCAAAGAAGACTAGGAAAGCCTTGGATAGGAAAAGAAAACTCTTGATCTTTGTAGGGTATTATGAGGACACGAGATCTTATCAAATTTTAGATCATGATACTCATGAGCTTCTCTCATCATGATTCTTCATCTTCTTGCACACCTACTTCTTCTTTATCTCATCTTGAGGATCCCTTCTTTGAGGAGGCAACTGAGGAGGTTACAATGTTAACAATGATATTATTCTAACTGATATTGTCACTATGCCTAAGTGGGATCATACTAGAGTTTATGAAGTAACACCTTACATACATGATCTTCCACCCACTAAGTATCATCATGCACATTATACAAGTTATCAAATTTTGTGATAAAAAGTTTTGAGTATCAATAGTATTTTTCACAAGATCATGGGATACAGGAATGGGAAGATGCCATGATAGGTGAGTATTATTTTTTAATGAAGAATAATACTTGGGATTTGGTCTCCCTAAGGGAAGTAAGTTGGTTAGGTGTAACTGGGTATATTGAACCAAATATGTAGCTAATGAGACCATTAAATAGTATAAGGACCATGTTATTATGAATGGTTTCTCACAAGTTAAAAGGTATTGATTACTCTGAAACTTGTGCACTCGTTGCCAAGATGGATTATGATTTAACAAAAAAAAAACTAAGATGAAAATTTACTTTGTTAAATTCTTATTTGTGCTACAATAATCAGATATGACAATAAAAGTATAAAAATGTGACCCAAGAAATAAGAAATGAAAGTAAAACCCTAAGTGTAATGTAAGGTTAGAACACTTAGTTGGTTTCACAAATATCCTAACAATGTACAAAGGTGGAAAACAGGTAGAACATGAACACAAGATTTCACCACTGAGCCCAGAAAAAGGTAGAAGTGCAAGAGGAGTAGGGATTAGGGTGTTTAGGGTAATATTATAGTGCATGTGTGCAAGAATACCTTCCTAAGTGCCAGGGTCTGCGTAGGAGCTCCAAAAGTGAAATTTACAAGGTCGCTAGATGATATGAAACCCTCACTGTTTGTCGCTAGGTGATTGCACTATGATCACCAATGTCGATGATAACCTGTGATAAAGATATCACTTGTAAAACCCTCAAAAGAAAATAAAATCCTAAAAAATAAAGATGAAAAATGAGGGTTTGGAAATGGTGATCTTACGATTGAGTGTTACACTACATCTCAGACCCAATATAGTTATGTTTGAGTGTGTGTAGAATCGTGCCCTAGGTGGCTCTTGTGCGTGTCTCACTTTATAGCGAAAAAATAGCTAGATGTAAAAAGATGTAATAAATATGTGCATGAAATAAAAATAAACTTCTCGCCCATGCATGTGATGCAGAAAAACAAGCCATTCTCCCTTGTAATGGTTCTAGATGGATTCAAGGATGCTCTTAAGTACTTCTAAGATGCAACCTTAGGTGATAGTATAGATTCTTAGAGTTAGGTCCCTTAATTTGGTCATATACTTTTATATTTATATGCTTCTCTTGTTTAAATTTTGTAATTGATCGGTAAAAAGGCCAAACCTTAAGAGATAGGGATGCCCAATGACTAGAAATAACCCAAAAAGGAGTGAGAAAAGTATAAATAGGTCTAGGGCACCCACAGGGGACGAGGGTGCTTGGGTGCTGGCATCCTGGTTGGGCATGAGTGTCCAGAGCCATAAAAGGTAAAGTATGAAGGGTCATATTGGTAGTGATGTCTGTAACGCTAAGAGGGAGACTAGAAGGCAACCTAAGAGGCCAAGTATAATGATCAATTAGTACTTTGCTCCCTTAAGAATCATATGAATAATAGTATGTGATTAGGACCTAGTAACGTACCCAAAGTACATGATTTAGTGTCTACATCATTTGTGTTGGTGAGTGAAATCTCGATAACATAAAGTAGATAGAGATGTATACCTGATAACCATGTAGATTGATGTAGAATAAGCATGTCGAGACAAGAAAAGCATGGAGTGATAAAAAAGTGTGAACTGTGTGTGCTAAAGAAGAGGAATTAAAAATAAAAGTGATGAATAATGACCCTAAAGTGAAAACACATGTGTAGATTTGATGTTACACCCTGTTGATGATGATGTGCTTGGAGCGTGATGGCTGTGTGTTGGTGTTGACTACTTCTTCCCATAATAATGGACTTGTAAAATAGAGGAACGAACAAGTAGTGAAATATGTGTATAGATGTATAAAATGCATGTAAAAAGTGTGTAAAAATGTGTACATAGTATAAAAAGGAACATGTGCACCTAATTCGTGATGAGAAAAAGTGATAGAAAGGATCCTGAAGATGTTGATGAAGAGTGAGTTTTTCAGACAATGTCACGCCATGACAAAAGTAGTGTAGGGAGAAAGGTATATTGTCATTCTCCAACCTTTTAATTATTCTTGAATTAAGAACACCACTACAAATGGTGTGTACAAGTCTAATCCAATGTGAAAAAGTGTGATCAAACGCGATTGCTAAGTGTTGAATGAATTCCTTCCCTATGAAAATACTTTATGATAATGTTGAAAACTGTATTGAACCGAAAAGTGATGTGTAACTTCCCCTTGGTCTTAGGCACCGAGGAAGGGATAGAAGCGCCTAAGCACCCAAGTATGATTATGGATGCTAGTGTCTATGCTGAAGTAAGGACCCAAGTATGATTCTGAGCCATGTCTAAGTCTGTATACTGTGTTGACTCTGTACTGTGCTATACTAAATAACCAGATATAACAATTGGCTTAAACGCGAGGTTCATAAATAAAAAAGGCATTGGGATTTCATTTTGATGGGGTTCATAATGTACGAAAATGATGTAAAATCTTGTTTGTAAGACCCAAAGATAATTTATTTCATTTTGAGTGTTCAAAATCAATAGGCCCAAGTTCTCTTCAAGAACTTGGGTTTGTTGTTGACAAGAATGTCTCTTTGAACTAGTTTCCTTTTTCCCTCATTCTGCATCAATAACAAAATTGTTAAATTTTACACAATTAACTTGTGCAACAATTGTTAGATTCAAACTCTGCATCGTGAAATAGTTATCATTTTCTTACGCTGAACACTTACCAAGATTAAATATATCTTTTGTAGTTACAGAAATTTGTGTCACTCATACTTATATCGAGAAAGAAACCAAAAAAAGACATCACACATATAAGTCCCTTCAAATTCATATTGCTCCTTGTTTCAAAAATACATATATTTATGATATTTTATTAATAGGCAACATAATTCTACACCCATTCTATAATATATAATAGAGTTTATTATTCTTTTTAACACTTTTAATCTATGTTTACATTTCAAAAAATTATTAGGCATTCACCTTTGAAGTTGCTAGAAAGTGTCAAAATCCAACAATATATTGGGAACATATTTTTCCCAAACATAATTTGAACTCTCTTAATTTACACATTATACCCTTTGTTTAGTTGTGAATTCGCATCGAGAACCGGACCAAAAGAAGTTTCAAAAAGGCATTTGACATTTAATGATTGTGTTTTACTCAAAATACCTACACATTTGAAAGTCCGAGACTCCAAAGACAGTCAAGCGTTCAAAATGCTCAATATGCCCCACCTCTTTTCTTACGTAAGGGCGTACGACATGAGAAGGCCTTTGGTGGTACTCGAAACAGTCTGATTTAATATACAAAACATCTTTTCACCGCCATTGCGTTGGTGAGTGTGGCGCTATGTTTCTAGGGAACTAGAAAACTGGTCCAGACTTGCCTACCCTCTTTTGTTATTTATATCCCCTGTATTCTCATCGTCGAATAAGTAACGATCTATACTTTGCAATTGTTTCCGTCTCACAGTTTGTTTACAAGAGTGATTTTTGATGGAGGAAGTGAAAGTGCTGAGCTTTTGGCCGAGTCCCTTCGGTATGCGCGTTCAGATTGGATTGGAAGAGAAAGGCGTCAATTACGACTACCAAGAAGAAAATCTTACCGTCAAGAGCGACCTGCTGTCGCGAATGAATCCAGTACACAAGAAAATACCTGTTCTTATTCACAACGGGAAGCCCATCTGCGAGTCTCTTATAATACTTCAATACATCGACGAGGCCTGGCCAGCTTCCCAGCCATTTCTGCCATCCGACCCATATGACCGTGCTCTTGCCCGATTCTGGGCTGATTTCATAGACAAAAAGGTAAGAACTAATGTAAACAATGCAATGCACAGAGCGTCCTCTCTGTTTTTCCATGTTTGTGAGATTTTTCGGGATTCAGTTTCCATACTAATGTTTTCTGGTTTGTAGATCTACGAGGCAGGATCTCGTATAACCAGATCGAAAGGGGATGCTCTGGAGGAGGCCAAGCGTGACATGTTGGAGAATCTGGAACATTTAGAAGGGGCGCTGAAGCAGTTGTCGAAGGGAGGGCCTTATTTCGGCGGAGAGGAATTTGGGTTTCTCTGATATTGCCTACATTCCGTTTGCGTCATGGTTCCACAGTCATGAAATTATTGGGAATTTTAAGCTGGCGTTGGAGACTCGATTTCCGCTGCTACATGCGTGGGTTACAAAATGTATGGAGAGGGAGAGCGTGAAGAAGAGTCTTCCCACGCCTGAGCGGGTTTTGGAATTCGCGTTACAAATCAGGAAGAAATTTGTGGTCGATTAAAAAAAAATTGGTGCCAGTTGCCACCGATAAAATCATGTTTCCAAAGCTTAGGTAGCGTGTTTGTAGCGTTTCAATTTAGTGTTGAACGGTTGAAAAAAAAATAATCGAAGCTCACGGCAGTCGAGATGCAATTTGCATCGTTCAATTTATTAGGGAGTGGTGAGGAATTCATATAATACTTAGCGTTGAATTAACGGTCTCTGTGTTTTTTTGTTATAAACTGAGGAATGTATGGTGGTATGTTGTGCTCTTTACTTTTGTCGATCTTGTAAAAGATCATAAATGAAATATGCATGTGAGATTTTTTATTTTTTTTTATGGAAAAGGTGTACTCTAAAGTATAGTGGAGTGCAGGTTGTCAAATTTGAACCCATTGTACCAACAACATAATAATTTTTTATTGTTGTCTATTTTTAACATTGTGTTTTGGCTTTTATTTGTGTACATGGTTTGACGATTTTAACTTGTGGTCAGGTTAGAGAAAATGTCAAAGTTGAATGTCCCAATATCGAAACACAGTGTAGATTATGTCTCAACCAACACAATCATCTTTTGAATGATAAATGAAATTGCTCATACGCGTGTTCCAATGTTACGTCATTCAAAGTTGAGACAATTAATCCAATGAAAAAGTAAGAGCTTGACAACCAATATTAGTCAAAAGATCATCATGTATGCCAATGCTATACAAGCTCACTCATCAAGCTCCTTTAGATCAGGGTATAGACTTGACCAATCACAACAATCAATGTCGGTCTTTTTCCCAACTATCATGACCTATTATTTCATCCAATTTCATGTTATCGATCATGGTGAAAATGGGTATGTGAGAGGTGGGGGAAAGCCCCTCAAGGTTGTGCCCTCCACTGCAGACACAAATGTCCCACTCGTGTTGTCTGTAGCATAGCCATGACATAACTATATGTTCCCTCTTGTATGATGCATCATTTTTTTTAGTTGATAATGAGACTACAAGGAAAATAAAACCAATAAAAAATGTAATAGGTAGATTTACCTCCAATCAAGGGACTCCCGCTCGTCAAATCAGTCATTTGTTTACCCTAACACACGGTCGAAACATCATAGGGTCAAAGCATGGTTTTTATACATGTGGACAACTGCGGTAAACATTGTGCATCAACAACCAAAAGTATTTGGATTATTCATCACCCTGACACTGATCAAAAACAATCTTCATGTCACTTAGACATTGTGCCTTTGATATAATTAAGGAAACATTTTATGTACATTGAATATTTTTTGTTCTTGAATAATTTGTTATTAGTATGCTCTCTTCTTATTCCTAAAGATAAGGTGGAACTACTCAAATTGTCAATTTTCTACATACATCTATAATACTTTTGTCACCCCCTCCATACCATCCCTACTATAGATATTAAAGCTCATTACACTCGATCTATGATATTTTCACCACCCCCTTCCCTGTCTTTCTTACCATAAATATTAGAGCCCATTACACCACGACAACACTAACATGGTGACCTTCCCCAACAAAAAGAGATGTTTTTATATTGGTAAAATAAAGATCTCTATGACAAGAAACAATGATACATCTAACTTTACGGAATTTTTAAGCTCAAGACAAATGAATTGCTCCATATCCTCCCTTGGAAGAGCCTTCACTTGGATTGGAAGAGCCTTCCTTGGAATACCATCCCAAACCCTTACTCCAAATGACTTATGTGGTCACACAAATGTTACTGCCACTTTTGTGAGGGGTGAGGAACCCCAACTCACTTATATGTTCTTGTAAATTGATTGGAATAAAACATGTGTATTTATTATTAAATTGCAATATGATCCTAACATGTATACACATACATATATGGATGAAACATGAGGTTTCTCATTATTTTAACGGTTCAACGGTAAGTTGAACACTACAACTTAACATGCGTCATTAAGCTCTGCACATACATGGTTTGGTCAGTATACGATTATATAACTACAACCTAACATGTCTAATTAAGCTCTGCTCATATAGGGTAAGTATACGATTATATACCTTGAACACTTCAACTCCTAGCAATTGCAAAACACATATATTTCAGCAAATGTTTCAATCGGCCGCAAACTTCTTCCTGATTTGTAAGCCAAACTCCACAACCCGCTCGGGTGGAGGAAGAACTTTCTTGACGCTCTCCCTTTCCATGCATTTCTTAATCCAACCATGGAGCAGTGGAAATCGAATCTCGAACGGTAGTTTAAAAATTCCCAATAGTTTCATGTGTGTGGAACCACGACACAAACGGAATGAAGGCGATATCCAGGAATCCAAACTCCTCTCCGCCGAAATAAGGCCCTCCCTTCGACATTTGCTTCAGCGCCCCTTCTAAATGTTCCAGATTCTCCACCATATCCCGCTTAGCCTCCTCCTGAGCTTTCCCTTTCGATCTTATTATACGAGATCCTGCTTCGTAGATCTGCAAACCAGAGAGCATCAGTAGTTAAACTAAATTCCCAAAAATCTCTAAAACAAGAAAAAAGGAAATGCTTCTGAGCATTTTACTGCTTACCTTCTTGTCTACGAAGTCGGCCCAGAAGCGGGCAAGCGCATGGTCATATGGGTCAGAGGGCAGAAATCGTGTGGAGGCTGGCCAGGCCTCGTCGATGTATTGAAGAATTATAAGAGACTCACAGATGGCCTTTCCGTTGTGAATAAGTACAAGTATTTTCTTGTACACTGGATTCATTCGCAACAGCAGGTCGCTCTTGTTGACGACAACATTTTCTTCTTGGTATTCGTATTTGATGCCTTTCTCTTCCAACCCAATCTGCAACCGCATGCCGAAGGGGCTCACCCACATGCTCAATAGCTTCACTTCTCCATCTTAAATCGCCCCACAGAAATATTCAAACTCCAACAATTGCACAGTATAGGATAAATCTTACTCGAGTCCGATGGGAATACAAGGGATACCTATACTTATGGGCAGGCTGCAAGAATGTTGACCATGGGATTCGCTGGCGGGGATTTTGCACATATGTATTGTGCCAAATTGCCAATCCTTCGACAAAACACCAGGCCAATTATGGTAGTTGTGAAGTACGAGAAGGAAATGTTTAAGTGTAATTTGTTTTCCTAATCGCAATCTCCGACTAGTGATTAAACCATTGATCGTTTGCCCAATAAAAATGCATGTACTTTTACATTGGGTTAACTACTTTTGTCTAAGAGTATCAATTACATGCGAGTAGTGCAATGTGAATGAGGAAAGGAAACTCTTGGGCGAATTTCATGTGGAGTGGAGTAACTAAAAACAAAGTGGAGTTGTCTAGTTGAATATATACAAATTGTGAGTGCAGACAAGCGATTAAACAATACGGAAAATGTAGCCAATCGCCGATGAGACTAAATGGTGGATCCCTGGAGTAGAAAATCAAAGAAATGATCTGTACTTTGCCACCAACATGTTAGAGAAAGGCGATAATTGAATTCCCTCAGCAGACATGAGCTCTAAATGTAAGTGATGGAGTGTGTAGGGCATCGTATCTTGAATAAACCAAAGATGAAGACTTGGGTATTAAGAGGAAAAAAGAGCAAAAGAAACATTCATAGTGTTGTGAAGGCAAATTATATTTTAGAAATGAAGTCAGATTGTTTATAATCATATTCAGGGTTTTGATTTGACATCGAATTAGATGTTTTGCATGATTTTAGCCATAAAAGATTTGTAAATATTTGATTGATTGTCTCATACAACTTACATATGTAAAATATGACCATCATTTTTATATAAAATTATATCTAAATTGTATTAATAGACAACATGTTCAAAATTACAATGGGTTGTTACTTGGGAGGGAGGAAGGGGAGGTTGTTTTTATTTTTCTAAAAGGGCAAGAAATGGTTGAAAGAACCTAGGCATTATTCTTCATTTCTTCAGACCTGAAGTAGAGAGGCATGGAAGGAGTGATGATCGAGGAGTGCTACAAAAATGCTCCAGAGGATTGGTGAAGTGGTTGTAACATGGTTTTACATTTCCGATGATCCCATTCGTGATGCTGTACACCTTGCCACTCTCAATCTAATCATACAATTTTTCTAAAGCCTCATTGAAACAAGTGACACAGATTTCCCATCCTATTTAGTCTGCAAAATCAAACCCAAAAAGGAGTCGCTTCCCGTTGCGTCATGATATTCTCGAAGGTTTTTTTTACAAGGTCCTATCCCTTTAAAAACCATATCCATAAAGATGTATTCAATGCATTTATCTAAATGGGCGTAGTTACACAATTTAATAAAACTGTATAAAAAAAACCATGCATTTGGGTACATTTCCAGGTCCTAAAACCATACTTGCATTCATATCATTCTTAAGAAAGAAAACTAGTACTTGACAGCTATCTTTGGCATATTTTCTTTGTTTCTGGTCTTTTACACCGTACTAGCTAGTCGGTACTTCACTTAATTATCTTTTATGACTTCGGTCACCAGCGCCCAGACATGACACCAACGCCCAGGCGCCCTCGTCCTTTTGGAAACCCTTGACCCTTTTCTATTTTACTCACTTCTTTTGGGAATCTTATTTTCTTATGGGTCGACCTTATAGTTGTCAGTTGCGAAATTCAACCAAGAGAAATATATAAATACAAAGTTATTTGACTAAATTAAAGTACCAAGCTCTAAGAATATATTATCATCACCTAAGGTTGTATCGAAAGGCATGCAAGAGCATTAAAGGCATATATTTAACACTCATTCAAGGGATAAGGGATTACATTTTATGCATACACGCATAGGAAGGGAAGTTCATTTTCCCATTCACACATCTATTTACATTGGTACATCTACCTATCGCCCGCTATCATGCACACTTGCACAAGGGTTTCATAGGGCACAATTCTATCACACACACACAAGAACTAGATGGATTATGAGATTTAGTGCAGTGCTCAGTCGTAAGTTCACTCAATCGGGTCACTGTTGGGGTCAGTCTGACTCCTCATGTTGCATCTTTCTTTTTTGGGATTTGATGTAGTTTGATGGTTTTGCAGGTTATCATCTCTTTATAGGTTACAGGGGAACTCTACGATCATTGTGCGACATAAAGGTGATCAACAACAACCACCATCGACAAACTTGTGACATTAGAATATGGTGATGATGAGCCTCTCAATGTCAAATTTTTGCATCTTCATCTTTGCCACCCATGTATTGTCTGTAGACATGCCATATTTCTTGAAGAGATAACTTTCTCCATCTCTACTCAAATGGTCACCCACACCTTTAGTCGAGCAGACTCTAGGAGGGAAATCAAGGTGTGTAGTCTTGTCTACAATGGAAAAGTGTATATGGCCCATATTTGTGGAGAACTGTATCCATGATGTCTTGGAATTTATATCGACCTTGACTATTTGACGAGTTTTATGCTCCTGTTTCAAGTTAATGAAATGGTATGCACAAAAACAAGAAACTCCAATATATGGCAGGGTTTAAGGCTACCTCCATGATGTGTGATGATGATGATGAAGATGAAGGACGGACGCAAAGATCCTCTCAACGACGAGCTTGATAACCTGCACACCAAAGAGATAGTTAGACAAGAAAAAGATTAGTAGATAAGATGGCGCGTTTCCTGATCAAGTCAGCGCTAAGAAGTGATAAACTTCCTAGGGTGGATGTCAACCCACTTTGACTAAGAGATCAATGAAAGATAAAATATGGATAGCATGTGGAATATAACATGACGGAGATAATTCTAAAAATAGGCTAAGATAGAGATAAGAAAATGATAAACTCATAAATTAAGATAAGTAATATCAAACCTAATCAGTTCTATGGTGACCCAAGACAAACAGAGGTAGTTGATAACGATTGCAACAAAGTAGATCAATATATGTGATAAAAGCATATCTGGGTCTGATTGTTGGATGTTATAGTTATTTTGGATCAAATGCAAAGGCACAGGAAACATAAAGGATGCAAGATATAGATAGATCGATGAAATTATATATTGGGTCGAAGGTGACTGGGGGTAGATTTGGGGCATTTGATGATAAATGAGGCCAAAAAGTGAGATCTATGATGTAAGAAAGGAGGATCACAAAAATAGAGAGGCCTGAATGTTCAAGAAGTTGGAAAACAAGTGACATATGAGGCAAAATGTAGAAAACAGAGTGGATGTAAATTAGGTCGATGACGACTGGGATGGATTAAAGGCGATCGAGATTGGATAAGGGTTTGATGGGGCTTGGTGGATATAAAGAGGGCTGTGAGGAAGAATCAATGATGGAATACATGATGACAAACGTCCAAGGTAATGAACATACTTGCAAAACTAATAGAACGATGATGAAACAATGGTAGGGCTCCAAGCAAACACTAAACTTCAGATCTCCAAAGATGGCATGCAAGGGATTCAAACTAACTCCAACTTGTTGATTGCAGCGCATAAGAAGAGAAAGAAACATGAAAAACTCGAAAGAGGGATGGAAATCCAAAATTTCATTCTCTTGGAAGAGGGGGATAGAGGTATGCTCATAGGGCCATCGGCGACTGGCTAGGGTCACCGCCAACTACAGATGACCCTCTACTTTGGTGGTGGAGATGATTCACAACTCGAGACAAGAGGCCCCAAAGATGGTAAATTAATATTTTGAGTTGTTTAGGTGGGTTAGGGTTGTATAGGGATTATAAAAGGTGGTTGGAGGGTGGAAAGACATTGAATGAGGGTAGGTAAGAGTCTAGGGAGGATAAATGGGGTGTTTATGGATGTGATTAGGATAATGGATGGTTTTAGGGATAATTAAATGTGATTAGGGATGGTTTAGGAGAGATAAAAAAATGATAGGATTAAGATAGGAAAATAGGAAATTATATGGGACAAGTGAGATGTAGGACTGAAATAGGAATTCAAATAGGGAGAGGGGTGTGATTGTGCAAGATGACGATGAAGTATAATGAACGCTGGATGAGGGAAAAACATACCAACATTTAGTTTCTACATTGACCACATCCAATTTTGTGAGATCGATGACACTGAAATTGGGGGTGTGAGAGGTAGGGGAAATGCCCTCGTGGTTTTGGCCTTCGATGCCCAAACAAATATCCCACCTATTTGGTATGAAACATTGCACAAACATCTTCCTCTTATCCAAGATAATCGAAGCATATGGTTTGGGCATGCTTGAATTCGTATACCAAAAATTATGTAGAGGAAACTTGTGCATGTAAGTGTACTTTTTTAATGATAATCAATAATGAGGTTGATGAGCCTTTTGTTATCACTTTTACTTTTCTACCATTTAGGCATGAGATGAAAACTCCAAAGTTTGCATTTTCATTTCAATTTGGTGACACACGTGCTAAAATAACATCTCCACCTCCTTGATTCATGACCCACACCACCACCACCAAAAATTAATAAATCTCAAATCTCCATTATAAATAAATTCAATTATAATATTCATACAAATCAACCAAATATGCCTCATCTCCCCCCTGTGAATTTCTCAACATCTTTCTCCCATTAAATATTGTACTTTCAATGAACTCATCTTGATCCCTTGATTATGTTTAGTATAGGATTTGTATTTTGTTTTGGGATTAACATGCATCAGGGAAAATTTTAGTGGTGAATTTTCATAAACTCACGAATATTAGGGGTTTTGGAAATTGGAAATGGAGAATTTTTAACATTCAGCAGCCGCCCAGTTTGCCTAAAATTTCAGCTGACAAGTCATTAGTATGGGTCAGTTTGCCTACTATTTACACTTTAAAATGAACTTATGCATGTATTTAGCCAACGTTTATAATCAAAATGTGTTCATATTTTCCAAGGTATAATAAATAGCTTGGGGGGTTGCAAGGGGGTGGTATAACCCCCCTTGCGGGGTCTAAGGGAGATGACCATCTATTTCTAAAGAGCCGACCGGCTAAGAGACACCCATGCATAGAGACGCATGTCTATACATGGATAAGACAAAAATAAAAAGACATGATCATTCAATACTTCATTGTCCAACCTAGTTTGTATGATTCTACATAGACAACCATAACACTCAGGCCATCTAATTCTACATAGACGGATTCCCAACATAGTCTGTCTGATTCTACATGGATGACTGTCCAACTCAGGCAGTTTGATTCTATATATATGGTCATCCAACTTAGGTGACAGGTTGATTGTGTAACGCCCACTAAAACACACACTAATACAACAATGAAAAACTCAGATAACATTTTTTCTATAACTTGCTTGGAGTTTTACACGACACAACAAGAGGTCACAATGGCTACCACCAACTCATGATAGGCTTGACACAACACTGATCACCAAAGTATAAGGAAATATACGATGCTCGACATGAAACTATTCACTTCCCATTTTGACAGAACATCACATACAAGTCCAACTATAAAACACACGTTTAGGGGCATCCCACGATGAATGTATTTTAAGTTTTTTTTTTGTTTACTAAAACGTCTCTTAATTCTTAACTTACATTCTTATAAGGTTCATGTAATGATTCACACAATTCTTTTCACAAGGGAGAACTTCTTTCTTTTATACTATCGACTAATTAGCTTAAGACCAAGTTTTCTATAAGAGGATAATCAATTATATGCCGATAACTTGCTTAATTCATTTGATTTAAAAGGAACATTTTCCATTTCTCACAGGGCTAAATAATCTTGCACAAGCCACTGAAATTTGTTCCACACCCCTATTGCTTAGGTTATAAGCACAAGCTCTGATTGAGGTAAATTACCATTTGAGGTTCAGAACGATAATCTTCTTTGCTAAATGATCTAAAGTTTAACATTACCTAAGAAATATTACAATGAAACAAGGCAAGGGTTAAGGGGAAACATGTCAAAAAATTCAGCTTCGGGGTCCCATGGATTATTACTCAATCTTTTATTGAGGCTAATAATTTATCAAGATTAATAAAGAGTTTTATTTAGACTTTGCTTGATTAAGTTTGACAAGGGAACACCATTTACATTTCAAATGATTGAGAGAGAGATCGAAGGGTTTATTAAACAATTTACCTCCTACTTGTACAACCTTATTTTCTTCCAAAAACTAATAATTTATTTCACCATAAGACCATTTACGAGTTCACCATAAAAGGATAATCTTGATTAGTTTAACTAGGGACAACAAGGTATACAATTTTACTTTACAACGGATAGTTTCCTCCTTGATCACTTATGGAATTGATTGTTATCAAGTAGATCACATATACATTATTCTTATTTTTTTGAATACTTTTATAAATATTACTAAGCGACTTTAACATGCCTAGGTTTACACTTATGCCATGACCTAGAGGGAGCTATTTACACAAGGTTTTAACTCAAATATACGTTTATCAATACCGTGTTTGAGAAACTATACATAGTTACACATTTTATCCAACACGACATACCAAAATTTAGAGTCTCTCAACAAAATAAAGCACACCCGAACAAATGAGCTTCGAAGCAACACCAATACAACTCTCCCTTTTTCTACTCATGAAGGCCATCTGCACATTTATAGCCCCAGTCTGTTCGCGAGAATTGAGCATGATAAAACTACACATAGAACTCATATTCCACCATTAACAATATCCTAAATGAAACTTTTATTAAAAGGAAAAGTGCTAAGCTCTAACCCACTAATAACTTCTTTAATCATGCCGGAAGATTTACTATTTCAAATTAAGAAGGGAAACCATAAAAATCTGTTATGAACATTGTTTCTGACCCAACAAAGAAACTACTATCATTCTAGTAGGGATCAAAGACCCAATGAGTTTGAAACAGAGAGAAGAGTGTATTGGGATTTCAATCATGTAACCATATAGATTACATGATTGAAATCCAATACTCAATCATCAATCAACATTCCTTTAAATAAGTCATAAGATTTAATAGATTTAAGGTTAGAGATTTAACATCACCTACTAACAGCTAATTGCCGCTTTTAAAGGAAATTTACCCCACAACATGTCTACACCAAATTTCTTCCAAGGAACATACGGAGTGAGTTATAACAAAAAGTTTCAAACATAAGATCATCTTACCATGTTATGTAAGGCAGTAAAAAATACGATAAAAGAAAGAACACATACTTAGTAAGTTAAACAACTAAAATGAATCTAATGCCACCGTCTTACTAAGATTTAATATACATTCCAATCAATTAAATCACTCCTAAACTTATATCAATAAAATTTAAGCGAACTTTCACAAAGGACTAGTATGATGATGTTAAACTAATAGAACTTAGGAATATCTTCCACATTAGATAACAAACAAAATCCTAAGCTTCCTTAGTTTATTACAACGACCTCATTTGAGACAAGCACCTTAAACAAATGGAAACACAAATTCATAAATTAAACAATTAAAACCCTCTATCCTAATTTTTGAATGAAAGCATATTATATTATCTCGACACTCCTAAGTACTTCCCTCTCTCGATCCAGAATAGGATAATTAACCAAAATCTAACCAAGGTGAAACTTTCTTTAGTCACCTCAAATAATAATAATTATAAATGGTATAATCACCAAAGTCATCTCAAAAGTAAAACTACCGTCCAACATCACATACAAATCATGATTCTTCCTATTCATAACAATTAGAGGGGTAACCACTCCTATCCAACCTACTAGATGAAGGAAAGCCTTGAGTTATCACAAGATGGAAAAAATTATTCTTGACCATTACAACAGATGAAAGAAGGTACCACCCAAAATCCTTTCGTAATAGTCAAGAGTTTACATTATCCAGATTTTTTTTTAATCCTACCATGAAAGGGGTAAGGCGTCCGCCAGAAAGAGGCATCCTTCTCATTAAGATTCATGCAACCAAGTTGGCTAGGCCCTCTTTATCTCATAGATATGAATACATCTAACACACTAGCTTTAACCCGAGCCCCACAAATGGATAAGGGTCATATTTTATTTATTTATTTAATTAAAACATTCACAAGCTAAGCCCCTAATTCGAAAAGACCACAAGATCAGAGAACAAAACTACAACAATCGAAGTTAGCGAGGAAGCCATGGATTTCTCATTTCAGTTTGTAAATCAGGAGAATGCTCATCACATGGTAAATACAAGTAATTGCTCTACAAATAGCTAAAATTAAACCAGGTATGGACCAAGGCTCGAAGTATCACTGACAAGAGAGCCAATATTTTGAATGGTTAATCAATAACAATGAAACAACGACACCTAGAAGAAGGTAAATATTCCCTAGTCACTCAAAAAAATAAAAGCATACTCTAGAGTTCGGGAAACACACTATTCGAGTCATGGTTTTGTCTATCAACCACGAATACCCAGATCACTAAAGCGAGGAAACAAAATTAACAATCCTGTATCTTCCCTTTCCCATTCCAAGAGTACCCCGCAACCAACGGAAGAAAACCAAAGGAAGAAATAAACAAGATCTCAGGTTCAAATTCATGTGTAATCCCTAATATATCAAGAAAATTTATTTAAAATCATCAAAGGGAGTAGGGAGAACTCAACAACATAACAACCATTTAGTTCTAAGAAAACTACCATTTCAGCAAGAAAAGTAATTCATTTCATGGTATGGTTAAAGGTTGTATAAAATTCAGGTGGTAGTATTATCATGCCTAAATGAGCTCCAACACTTGCAACTAACTTCAACCAAGCGCATGCAAAGGCAAGGATGACCATTCTTCCTCCAAATCTGCCAGGTGGGTGCCCAAACCTCGTTCACATCCATCCCACGCACATGCAGGGAGCCCCATTTCACCAGTGGCCTTTGATTGAAAGGACTGGGGTCTCATGGACCGCTGTAGCAGGGAAAAAAAACACAAAACGGATTTAGTGGAGGGCCTAGGAACATGTGAGGGATAGGGAAAAGTCCATACCTCCACAACCTTACAAATAGGCTTCCAAAGTGCATCAAAGGTGGGACAGTTAGTTCAAGGCAGGGACAACCATTGAAGCACAAGGGAATCCACATTTTTGCCGGTTGAATTTGCAGGCATCCAGGAGTGGTGACAAAAATTGTGAAGGGATACACAAGGCATGTAACTTCAGACAAGTACCTCAGAGAGATGAAGTCCTCAGGAAATTCCATGACTGTAGGATAACACAATAGAATCAACAAAAATGCCCTAGTAATCCATAAGCCACAACATCAACCACTCCACAAATTTCACACAGGCAGCTTCAATAGTATTCATGCAGTTCCACACCAGGCTCCTACATTGAAATTTCCACATGGCTAGGGAAAATACATTTTTCCCCAACCATACAAACTCGAGCATCAAGAGAAAAAACAAAAACTTGTCCATGTTCTAGTTGCACGCACCTAGGGAGGAGGGAAAGTAAAACGAGGGAGAAACAATAATTAAGGAGAAAAGAAAAAAAACCATTATACAACATGTGGCCAACATTGAGAGTGACATTTGCAAGATGCAACAGGAAGCCAGGTCATAAATTTAATGAGACAACCATCTTAAATAATGTTGCTAACAGTCATCAAGGAAAAAGGTGCTTCAACAACCTCAAGACAAGGCCCCAAAAGAAATTAAAATAATATCTCCCACTGTCTCACGCCAAGCATGCCAAAAAATGGTCAGCATATCAAATAAAACAATAGGTAGTTTATATGGCCAGCAGGGAGGATTGAAATAGTGGATTGTCTTCGAAGTTACAAGGTAGCTGGATGCCTCCGCTAAACTCACTGATAAATTACTATAATAACAAAGCATGCAAGGACGAAGAGGAAACATTAAACATTTTACATGAACACCATGCCTTTAATAAAGGCACCACCAAAAACAAGTTTCTCTTGCGCGAATCGAGGATCGCTCTTAGGTAACGATCGAAAAGATACAATAAAAAATCATAAGAATAATTAATATTAATTTTGATAACATTCGACGATAAAAAATAATAATTAAAAAAAATCACCGATCGACATATAAAATAATAATAATAATATTATTAATAATATATTATTATTATTATTATTATTATTATTATTTACTGCTCACAAAAAAAATATTAACCATATTAATAATGATCACTCGTCAAGCTCGACAAAATAATAATAATAAGAAAAATCGACAATACAATATAATTATTATTATTTAGATATTCCTTCTAGCCAGACATGCCCTAACAACACCAAGTCATCATTCAAACCACCTATAGAATTCAAGAATGAGATTTGCCTTAACAGGGTAATCGAAAAAGGAGCTGCGGAGGCCCTCCATAAGCAACATCGACAAGGACACGGGGAGACGTGATGGGGAGGAAGGACACTAATCCTTCTTTGTGACATAGTAGGGGTCGACTAACGGTCAACAGAATCACACACACACCACCTACCTCCGCTTATCAACAAGGTCACCAGAGAAAGGACTGGGGGTAACGTCATACATGGAATTACATTCTCCTCCCCTTAATAAAGCATCGTCCTCGATGCAACATAACACAGAAGGAAGGAAAGGCGGTAAGAAACAAGAAACAGATAAAGGCAAAGGTGCACCCTAAGGTTAAAATTTAATCATTAAAGCATGGCCACAGGAAGGCCTTATAAACATTTTGGTAGAATTTAACTTTCAAAGTTCTGTGAAGATTGGTAGTTCCCTCTTATTCATTATTTAATTAGACTCTTTCCAATTACATTATTCTTAATTCAGGCTCTTTAAAATTTCGTGGTTGTAGATTTTTAGTTTATTCTTTCTTGTGGGTGCCCAACATGAACTGCTATCACAACACCCTACTAGGGTTATACACAACACTAATGATTCACAAGTAAAATTTTACATACCTTCATGATGGTACCACATAACATAGCACTTGTCACACATCTATGATTGACTTATAATACTCGAACAAAAGTGTATAACAACTAGACATTTCCTCGATTCCAAAGATGAAGATTCTACATAACTCAGAAAATAGCTACATGTACATAGAGTCAACAAGGGAATCAATGCCATATCTACAACATCATAAAACATTTCCAACTATCATGAGCAACACATACATCATAAGACCACTCCTAAGACATCACAATAACTCAACCTATATCCCGAAACATCAGTCACACACACACACACACAAATCTCTTATGCCTCCCTATATCTCTTATGCCTCCCTCAAGTCTCTTATACCTCCCTCAAGTCTCTTATGCCTCCCTTAATCTCTTATACCTCCCTCAAGAGGTCGGTTACCCTATGGCCCTAGGCACATAGAGTACATACACCCCTAACCCAAGTGACATAATAACTCGTGGTTCAACAACCTGCTAGTTATTTGTAACTCCTTGGGGCATACCCCCATACAATGAAGCGGGTCAATAGGTCAAACCATTCCATGGTGCATCCTATGACCCTATTCCACACATCACGACAATAGAACCAACATAGAAATCCGATCCAAATGCCAAGTGGAAAAGTACAAGCCTTGGGCAAGGTGGTAAAATTTTAAATTTAGAAGAATATCCAAATCCAAGAAAAACAAATGGCCAAATGGCCATATAGTTAGTGCAAAAAATCCACATGTTAGTAACACAATAAATTAAGTGCCCAAAATATAAAACATGGCAATCAAGAAAATTGTTGGTCCTTATAGAAATAAAAATAAATTAAAGTTCAATTTACAAATAAAATACACATATAAAAATAACACATTACGATGACTATGTGGGCTTATATGGCCACCAAGGGGTGGGGTACTCAACAATTTGCTGGCACTCGGAACATTGAGCCTCAGCTCGTAAAAATACATATCAATAATACAACTGTCAAATTGTCCTGCCACCACTTCAACAAGGCTAAACATACTCATAGCTGCACTAAGGTTGAATATATGAAACAACCACATAAGGAGAGAGAGAGGAGCACATGCCACCATCTACTGAGTCTAAGGTTGGCTCTAGTGATTGGTCAACTGTACACCTTTCGTCACTCTAGACATACACTGTTACCAATTTCCATTAGGGTTAGTTAGTGCAAGGTTCACAACATAATATGAAACTACATCACTAACACAGTGGTGGTACACGCAGAATTACCATCACATCTTACGTACGGTACATATATAGGGTAGATCACAATCATACATTCACTGGGTGCAATACATCAATTTACCACATTCTGCACCCAAAGTGCAATCACTATACAATAGGGTTCATACGCTCACCGTTTGCCCCTAAATCATGACATGAATCATTGCATATTGCACAAATCATACATATGAAGAACATAGTAAGTAACATCACAACATAACATTAATTGATACATAACAAGGTGATACACACATTTCTTTAAAACAAGGTAAAAAACATCATGATACAACTCAATTTACTTTACATCAATCTTTTCATACAATACATCGACACACCTACATATCACAATATGTCACAATGCTCCAACACTCCATCATCCATAATAGCATTCTTTTCACACACGACACGCATTACTTCACACGTGAACTCTTCATAGAATCCACAAGAAGGAGAGAGAATATTCCCATCCCCAGCACATCAACATCATAACAAATACGCACTACGTGACATACACATCATGTGTGTTCATAATATCACAATTACGACATGGATCACATCATTCTTATACCACATTACTCTTTCAATATCAACCACCATCACACAACACCATCATGTAACACCATAACCATCATGAAACACTATCACCACTCCAATCTGGCCAAGAGGTTTGAGAGCATGAACCTCTACTCTAATACTAAGTGTAACGCCCGCTAAAACACAAACTAATACAACAATGAAAAAATCGGATAACATTTTTTCTATAACTCGCCTGGAGTTTTACACGACACAACAAGAGGTCACAATGGCTACCACCAACTCACGATAGGCTTGACACAACACTAATCACCAAAGTATAAGGAAATATACGATGCTCGATGCTCGACATGAAACTATTCACTTCCCATTTTGACAGAACATCACATACAAGTCCAACTACAGAACACACGTTTAGGGGCATCCCACGATGAAAGTATTTTAAGTTTTTTATTTATTTTGTTTACTAAAACGTCTCTTAATTCTTAGCTTACGTTCTTATAAGGTTCATGTAATGATTCACACAATTCTTTTCTCAAGGGAGATTTTTTTTTTTTTATACTATCGACTAATTAGCTTAAGACCAAGTTTTCTAATAGAGGAACATCAATTATATGTCGATAACTTGCTTAATTCATTTGATTTAAAAGGAACATTTTCCATTTCTCACAAGGTTAAATAATCTTGCACAAGCCACTGAAATTTGTTCCACACCCCTATTGCTCAGGTTATAAGCACAAGCTCCGATTGAGGTAAATTACCGTTTGAGGTTCAAAACGATAATCTTCTTTGCTAAAGGATCTAAAGTTTAACATTACCTAAGAAATATTACAATGAAACAAGGCAAGGGTTAAGGGGGAAACATGTCAAAAAATTCAGCTTCGGGGTCCCATGGGTTATTACTCAATCTTTTATTGAGGCTAATAATTTATCAATATTATTAAAGAGTTTTATTTAGACTTTGCTTGATTAAGTTTGACAAGGGAACACCATTTACATTTCAAATGATTGAGAGAGAGATCGAAGGGTTTATTAAACAATTTACCTCCTACTTGTACAACCTTATTTTCTTCCAAAAACTAATAATTTATTTCACCATAAGACCATTTACGAGTTCACCATATAAGGATAATCTTGATTAGTTTAGCTAGGGACAACAAGGTATACAATTTTACTTTACAACGGATAGTTTCCTCTTTGATCACTTATGGAATTGATTGTTATCAAGTAGATCACATATACATTATTCTTATTTTTTTGAATACTTTTATAAATATTACTAAGCGACTTTAACATGCCTAGGTTTACACTTATGCCATGACCTAGAGGGAGCTATTTACACAAGGTTTTAACTCAAATATACGTTTATCAATACCGTGTTTGAGAAACTATACATAGTTACACATTTTATCCAACACGACATACCAAAATTTAGAGTCTCTCAACAAAATAAAGCACACCCGAACAAATGAGCTTCGAAGCAACACCAATACAACTCTCCCTTTTTCTACTCATGAAGGCCATCTGCACATTTATAGCCCCAGTCTGTTCGCGAGAATTGAGCATGATAAAACTACACATAGAACTCATATTCCACCATTAACAATATCCTAAATGAAACTTTTATTAAAAGGAAAAGTGCTAAGCTCTAACCCACTAACAACTTCTTTAATCATGCCGGAAGATTTACTATTTCAAATTAAGAAGGGAAACCATAAAAATCTGTTATGAACAACAAAGAAACTACTATCATTCTAGTAGGGATCAAAGACCCAATGAGTTTGAAACAGAGAGAAGAGTGTATTGGGATTTCAATCATGTAACCATATAGATTACATGATTGAAATCCAATACTCAATCATCAATCAACATTCCTTTAAATAAGTCATAAGATTTAATAGATTTAAGGTTAGAAATTTAACATCACCTACTAAAAAATAATTGCCCCTTTCAAATTAAATTTACCCCACAACATGTCTACACCATATTTCTTGCAAGGAACATACGAAGTGAGTTATAACAGAAAGTTTCAAACATAAGATCATCTTCTCATGTTATGTAAGGAAGTAAAAAATATGATAAAAGAAAGAACACATAATTAGTAAGTCAAACAACTAAAATGAATCTAACGCCACCGTCTTACCAAGATTTAATATACAGTCCAATCAATTAAATCACTCCTAAACTTATATCAATAAAATTTAAGTGAACCGTCACAAAGGACTAGTATGATGATGTTAAATGAATAGCACTTAGGAATATCTTCCATAGTAGATAACAAACAAAATCCTAAGCTTCCTTAGTTTATTACAACGACCTCATTTGAGACAAGCACCTTAAACAACTGGAAACACAAATTCATAAATTAAATAATTAAAACCATCTATCCTAATTTTTGAATGAAAGCATATTATTTTATCTCGCCACTCCTAAGTACCTCCCTCTCTCGATCCATAATAGGATAATTAACCAAAATATAACCAAGGTGAAACTTTCTTTAGTCACCTCAAATAATAACAATTATAAATGGTATAATCACCAAATTCATCTCAAAAGTAAAACTACCGTCCAACATCACATACAAATCATGATTCTTCCTATTCATAACAGTTGGACGGGTAACCACCCTTATCCAACCTACTAGCTAAAGGAAAGCATTGAGTTATCACAAGATGGCAACAATGATTCCTGACCATTACAACAGATGAAAGAAGGTACCACCCAAACTCCTTTCGTAATAGTCAAGACTTTACATTATCCATAATTTGTTTTTAATCCTACCACGAAAGGGGTAAGGCGTCGGCTAGAAAGAGGCATCCTTCTCATTAATATTCGTGCAACCAAGTTGGCTAGGCCCTCTTTATCTCATAGATACGAATGCATATAACACACTAGCTTTAACCTGAGCCCCACAAATGGATAAGGGTCATATTTTTATTTATTTATTTAATTAAAACATTCACAAGCTAAGCCCCTACTTCGAAAATACCACAAGATCAGAGAATGAAACTACAACAATCGAAGTTAGCGAGGAAGCCATGGATTGCTCATTTCAGTTTGTAAACCAGGAGCATGCTCATCACATGGTAAATACAAGTAATTGCTCTACCAATAGCTAAAATTAAACCAGGTTTGGACCAAGGCTCAAAGTATCACTAACAAGAGAGCCAATATTTTGAATGGTTAATCAATAAAAATGAAACAATGACACCCGGAAGAGGGTAAATATTCCTTAGTCAGTCAAAAAAATAAAAGCATACTCTAGAGTTTGGGAAACACACTATTGGAGTCATGGTTTTTTCTATCAACAACCAATACCTAGATCACTAAAGTGAGGAAACAAAACTAACAATCACACATCTTCCCTTTCCCATTCCAAGAATACCCTGCAACCAACAGACCACAACCAAAGGAATAAATAAACAAGATCTCAGGTTCAAATTCGTGTGTAATCCCTAATATATCAAGAAAAATTATTTAAAATCATCAAAGGGAGTAGGGAGAACTCAACAACATAACAACCATTTAGTTCTAAGAAAACTACCATTTCAGCAAGAAAAGTAATTCATTTAATGGTATGGTTAAAGGTTGTATAAAATTCAGGTGGTAGTATTATCATGCCTGAATGAGCTCCAACACTTGCAACTAACTTCAATCAGGTGCATGAAAAGGTAAGGATGACCATTCTTCCCTTAAATCTGCGAGGTGGGTGCCAAAACCTTGTTCACAACCATCCCATGCACATACAGGAAGCTCCATTTCACCAGTCGCCTCTGATTGAAAGGACTGAGGTCTCGTGGACCACCATAGCAGCAGAAAAAACACAAAACGGATTTAGTGGAGGGCCCAAAAACATGTGAGGGATAGGGAGAAGTCCATACCTCCACAACCTTACAAACAAGCTTCTAAAGTTCATCAAAGGTGGGACAGTTAGTTCAGGGCAGGGACAACCATCGAATTAGAAGGGAATACACATTTCTATCGGTTGAATTTGTAGGCATCCAGGAGTGGTGACAACAACTGTGAAGGGATACACAAGACGTGGAACTTTAGACAAGTGCCTCAAAGAGATGTGGTCCCCAAGAAATGCCATGACTATAGGATAGCAAAATAGAATCAACAAAAATGCCCTAGTAATCCATAAGCCACAACATCAATCACTCCACAAATTTCACTCTGCCAACTTCAATAGTATTCATGCAGTCCCACACCAGTATCCTACACTGAAATTTGCACGTGGCCAGGGAAATGCATTTTTCCCCAACCATATGAATCTGAGCATCAGGAGAGAAAAAAAAAACTTGTCTATGTTCTAGCTGCACGCACCTAGGGAGGAGAGAAAGCAAAATGAGGGAGAAAAAAAATTAAGGAGAAAAGAAAAACAACCATTATACAGCATGCAGCCAACATCGGGAGCAACATTTATAGGATGTAAAAGGAAGCCAGGTCATAAATTTAATGAGATAACCACCTTAATTAATGTTGTCAACAGTCATTAAGGAAAAAGGTGCTTCAGCAACCTCAAGACAAGGCCCAAAAAAATTAAAATAATATCTCCAACTGTCTCACGCCAAGCATGCCAAAAAATGTTTAGCAGATCAAATAAAACAATAGGTAGATTATACGGCCAGTAGGGAGGATTGAAATAGTGGATTGTCTTCGAAGTTGCAAGGTAGGTGGATGCCTTCGCTAAACTCACCAATAAATTTCTATAATAACAAAGCATGCAAGGATGAAGAGGAAAAATTAAACATTTAACGTGAACACCACGCCCTTAACAAAGGTACCACCAACAACAAGTTTCTCTTCCGTGAATCGAGGATCACTCTTAGGGAACGATCGAAAAGATACAATAAAATATCATAAGAATAATTAATATTAATTTCGATAACATTCGACGATAAAAAATAATAATTAAAAAAAATCATTGATCGACATATAAAATAATAATAATAATAATAATAATATATTATTATTATTATTATTATTATTATTTACTGCTCACAAAAAAATACTAACCATATTAATAATGATCACCCATCAAGCTCGACAAAATAATAATAATAAGAAAAAATCGACAATACAATATAATTATTATTATGTAGATATTCCTTCTGGCCGGACACGCCGTAACAAAACCAAGTCGTCATTCAAACCACCTATAGAATTCGAGAAAGAGATTTTCCTTAATAGGGTAATCGAAAAAGGTGATGCGAAGGCCCTCCACAAGCAGCATCGATAAGGACACGGGGAGACCTGACGGGGAGGAAGGACACTAATCCTTTTTTGTGACATGGTAGGGGTCGACTAACGGTCAACGGAATCACACACACCACCTACCCCCGCTTATCAATAGGGTCACCAAAGAAAGGACTGGTGGTAACTCGTACATGACATTACAAATTGATTCTACATAGAAAATCATCCAACCTAAGTTGTCTGATGTTGAATAGATGACCATCCAAATCAGGCCATTTGATTCTACATAGATGGTTGTCTAACCCAGGTCATCTAATGTAACATAGACCGACGTCCAACTCAAGCCATCTGATTCTACATAGATGATCATCTAACCCAGGTTACTTGATGTTACTATTATCACCAAATTACACCACCCTCTTATTTTTCATGCATGTGTGAATGGGCAACCAATGTTATGGGTAACATTGGACCATCTCTAGAGTTGTGGGACTTACTACTTGAGATGGAACTTCAAAGAAGTTTGGTTCCTCTACCTATTCCTAGCACTAAACTACTCCTAAGGAAAGAAATGTAACTAACTACTCCTAATCTATGATTTCCAAGGGACCAGGGAGAGGGAGAGTGCATGAAAATAAAAAAATCATGCACTAACAGAGGTGATAGCACCTACCAAGAAAAGGGACTAAAATATCTTGCTGAGAGAGAATATAGAAGGAAAATGGAGTTGGAAGAGGCCAGATAGCTGTGACACAGTCCCAAATCTCCATTCACAAACAAATCTCCATGAAACAAAACATGAAAAACCTGCAAATGAAGGGAAGCAGACACAAAATATAACGACAATAAAGAGGCAAGGGAATGCAATAAAATAAATGCAAGGGTTGAGAGAACACCACAAACACAAATTTTTATTGCTCCATGAATATACACAGTCCATTAAATTTGTAGAATAAAGGCACAATTTCATTTACAGATCCTATGAGAAGCCTTACAACTCAAAGACATTGAGAAAACAAAAATGGTAGAGTTTTCCCATAGCCAGAATATCTCCCTTATCAAATGAGAAGTGTTTACAATATATAAAATTGAGGAGAGAAGAGAGAAAGAAGATAAACTTGGATTTATACTCCCATCCACCAACAAAATTCTTTAAATGATTTGGGAAAGGCATGGGCAACTCTAAAAATCCATTCCCCAATGCACTTTTTAGAGCTGAGTAAATTTTCTTATTTTTCACCCACCTAACCTCACAAAAAGTAATACTTCAAGCTTCCACAATGTAGAGGATGTTGAGACCTTTCCAACAATATAGAGTCTGTCAAATTTTAAGCATCGGATCAAAAAGTTATGTCCATTTCAAAATTGACATTAATCTACACAAGAGATGGCGAAAAATGCAAATTGCAAAAATGGGCCCTTGGGCCCAAAATTGCAAATTGCACCATTTGCAAAAACTTAAAAGTTTGCAAAAGACAAACCCCCAATCCCGAAATTGAATAGTTTGTAAAAAATCCCTCTAGGCCCAAAATTAACTAGTTTGTAAAAAATCCTCCTATTGCCCGAAAGTTTTTATAAGGTAACTTCCAAAGGCAATATCTTGGGCTCCTAGATGAATTTTGGGGTAAAATTTTATATGATTCCACTTGAAAATTACCAATTTAATATAATGGTAATGATATCAAGATCTAATTTTTACTTTAACATCTCCAAATGGCTACTTATTTCTCGGGATGGCTAGTTGTGCGCCAAAAGAATTAGTTGCCTTGGAAATTGTATGATGTTTCAATATGTCTCATCTTTTCCATCATGTAGGGAATGGAAAATGACTTCCATAGACACTTTTTTGGGCTTAAAATTCCTATCCTGGATCTCATAATATTTCTTTGAAGCTCAGGTCCTGTTTCACGTGTATCCTCCTTTAGGCCCAAAAGCCCGCTTCTAATGAATAGGCTCCAAAACCTCTAAAGCTTCCCAAAACCACTTATAATGCTCCCCAAACTTGAAAAATCACCCATATCATTCTGAATTGTTTCGTTAAGCCCTATCTAGTGCTCAAACCCATCCTCCTAAGTTGTCTATTTTACCCGGGGGTAAAAATAAATAATAATTTATTGACCTCTCATGGACATCTTCCTGCTAGATGTGTGACTAGTGATCTTGAAGCATCCATTGGGCATGAAGTCATTTTTATACACTTGTAAACTAGTCATGAACTCTAAATTTTATACCATGAGTTGTTGAAACATTGTCTAAATCATGGAGCTTCCTTTTACTTGCATTTCCCTATATTTTGTAAAAAAATTATTCAAGAGAACGTTGAGTGGCAAATTGTTTTGAACCTAGAATTATATTTCCTTTGAAATATGATCAGATGGGATGAAAAATGAACTACTAAAACTATTCCAAATCTATTTTTTGCCAAGTTTTGAAGAAAACTGAATTTAATCATGGAAAAAGATGAAGCATTATAGAAGTCTGAAATGTGTGTTGATTATGGGGTGCACTTGGAACTTCTTGAAAATGACTAATTTCCCATTAACGTGCCTTGACTGAAATGGACTGTGTAAGGGAAACAACACGTAAAAAAACTATGTACAAAAGGGACTGAAATTATATTGGTCATCTCTCCAAACATCTATATCATATAGGCTATACGTGCCCCCATGCACAAACATATGGAATGACATATATCCTAACTATCCTCGAATGACATCCATGTGTTATAAAAATTCCATGCTATCAAAATGGTTGGCTCATTCATAGATAACAATCTTCAAACCGATACATGAAATTATTATCTTAGGATTGGAACATTTACTATTAATATCCTTGGATGAGCTAAAACATCAAAGGAGGATCTAAAATTGCATACAAAAATCAATTATTCTTGTTTTCCCAATTCCTTGAACATTAATTACATTGATAGGCATTTCTACACAAGTAGTCTCAGTGGATGTGCCTTACATGCATTAAGGAAATAAAATCTTGATAGTTTTGTGTTGGTGGTCATTGATAGATGACATCACCGGGATTTTCGATGAGGGAAATCTTGATAATTACCTTAATAGGTAAAGATAAATATTAATTGTAGATGTGTATGAAATTGGTGACATAATAAAACCTAAATGTAGATTTTTTGTATCTAACACATACAAAGTTTACATCATGAACATGTGTAAGTTTCTCTTTCTATTGGATGTAGAAAATGAGACTCTATCATTTGAAAAACTGACCCACCTCTCCATGTAATACACTAATGGATTCTACCTTAAATACTAATTAAGGTTTCTATTTATTCGTCAACTAGGTTGACAAGATAACTTCCATCATAGTAGTGTTAGGTTGTGTGTTCAAACATTGGCGATAACATTACTAGAAGTGAAGAATATGACAGAAGATCAAGGGTCATTAATATCTTACCTGATATATATGTACATGATAATTCTTCACATTGAATGTGTTTCAGAACCTAGAATGTTGAGGAGGCAATGTCAGATTAAAATCAAAAAGGAAAATTATTGACTCTAATATTTGTCATTTCCTAGACAAACAAGGAGAATGTCCTAAGATAAGGGTATCTAAAGATGGCATACAACAACCCTTTTCCCATGATTTTTAATTGATAAATTCAGCCACTACATCGAATCGACATGACATGTCTCTATCTCTAAATTATCTCAGGACGTGAAAACAACTTTCCCTTGAATTGATGTGTGTTCTAACTACCCATAAACCACAAGAATTAACATTAAAAAAAAAATATATTGACATTGAAAAAATCAATGAACTATGCCTTTTATTAATCTAAGATATCTCCAAATTATGTCGCCTCAATGACCTTTACACAAAACCCCCTTTCTCTTTCAAATAATCAACAAAATTGGCACATGGTTAGTATGTTCCTAGTTGTAACAAAGAAGAGTTGAGTATTAGCTTCCACAAAAGTTTCTCCACATTGACTCTTTTCCTCCTTCAAATTCCTTATTCATTACCCCTTTTCCTCCTACATTGGTTAACTTTCTCATGTTTAAAATCCCCTATGCCTCATTGTCCCTATTACATTTTCACATGGTATTGCTAGTTTATTTTAATATTTATGATGATATGAGTTTCCTATTAGAATAAAGGTCAAAACATTTTGAGACTTTAAAATGATTTCTATCAATGATTAAATTTATGAGGACTATTAAACGTGACATTCCAAATTTTTACTATTACATTATAATTCAATTCGACGCATGCCCCCTCCATTTCCATTCTTTTCTTATGACCCACATGTTCCACATCCACATCTTTATTGAAACATAGAGTTCAAAACTCATTTTCTGTTTTTTATTTTTGAAACACTAAAAGATAATTAGTGAAATAATACATGAAACACTAAAAGATAATTAGTGAAATAATGCATGAATCACCTAGCTAAGAGGTCATGGGAATGATGTATCTGAGCATTAAGATGATGAAAAAGTGGGGAAATGATAATTTTTAACAAAATATTCTAGAGGTATATTAAATATGTTAAAATGAATGGCTCTTTGCCAAAATTGTGGCACAATTAATGAAATTTTTATATGTGATTTAATATAAATGAAATTAAATCTTAAGTTCAGAGTAACTATTGTAATAAATGATGTACGAATGATAATATATAGTAAATGGGAATTTAACAAGAATAAAATAATATCACACCCTAAGAAAGAGAGAGAAGATGATTTTTTGAAACAAACTAGAAGTTGCAGTGTCATCAAGGCTCACTGAAGGCTCTGGAACTTAGAGATGCGCAGGATAGAAGTTCCCACAGGAAGACAAGAATGTCTAGGTGCTAGTGACTGATATGGGTGATAATTTCCAGTTAGATGCTCAGGTTATGATATTTTCTATGCAATAGGATCTTTGTTGTAGGTCCTCTTTTATGGCTATAATTTTTCTCCAATTTCGATAGTTGTACCTATAACTGACAAAACAGATAGCTAGCTCAACATGCCTACAAACCACATCAAACCTAATAAATAAGATGTATAATGGGGAATCAAACCAACCCTGATGGTCACTCGAAGAGTGATCTTATGACCAAGCACTGCAATACATCTTAGACTCCATGTAGTTTTGTGTGTGTAATGATTCCTTAGTTTTCCCTTATGCAAGTTGTAATATGATAGCTTGATAGATCTAGAATGCTCCAAGTATGAAAATGTGCAAGATGGAATAAAATGGACATCCCCTCCTATGATGTGTATGTAGAGTGATGCAACACTTGCCCCTTGTGTGGATGTGCTACATGGATGCATTTTAAATGCGTTTGTGCCTTTAGCTGCAATCTTAGCTGATAGTAGATAATGCTTACTGTGTGGCCCCTGATTTTGGAGAAGTAACTAATTATATATATATATATATATATATATATAGATATAATTCCCTTGCTTGAATTTTGTAATTGACAACTGGAAGGCCTACCAAATTACTAAAAGATGCCTAAGAGGTAAAAGAGGGTAAGAAATGGATATATAGGGCCAGGAGTGCCCACAAGCGACAGGATCGTTTGAGCACTTGTGTTCTAACTGGGAAAAGGACATAAAATATAAATAAATCAAGTTTTTTCAGGGTGTAAGATGTGTAATACCAAAAAGAAGAAAATAGATAAATCAAAAAGGCCAAAAGGCGTTGTTAGCCACTAGTTTTCTTACATGATATCATGGGTCAAAGCATATAACTGTGTCCCAATTTTTTTTAGTTTTTGTACTTTCAAAAAACTATGTCTGACAACCAAAACATGACCAAACACATATAAAATGACCAAACATGCATTTTTAAGAGGCTATAAATACCAAGGTGCAGGGCATCCAGAATTTACCTGATTTTTTAATTATTTATAGTATTTTTTAATTATTTATTTACTAGTCAGATTTTAAAATATTTATGGCCACAAAGTGGGACACACTTGTATGCTTTGATGTATAACAAAGTACCCAAGTGCATAATAAAGTAATTGATGTAATTGATGTATAACAAAGTAAAATGTAGAAATTTGTTATGTTTTGTTTAGAGATGTTGATAGATTTAGACTCCTTGCTGCCGATGGTGAGGTTTTTGGGTGATCACATGCAAAGAGTGAGTTTTTTGGGTGATATCATGTCAAGAGCGAGTTGTTTGGGTGATCTCAAGCCAAAAGAAGAGTTTTGGGGAGAGAGGTATAGTTTTTCTCTCCTTCCATGAAGCTTCCCAATAAGCACCATACTAGATGGTACATCCCTTATTTGTAATGTATTGTTCATGTTGTTCCTGATGTAATTGATTAAAACTGATTGAATGAATTTTGTAACTGGAGGAAAGTGCCTGCTAATGGATAATTGGACTGTAAATTGTATGAGACTGTGTTGAAATGATAAATTAACTATAATTTCCCCCAAGAAAAAATAACCCAGGGGCACACAAGTGCCGACCACTAGTGTCCAACACTGGGTGCTTGTATCTTCTCTATGTTTTGGGTCCAGATCTTATTCTGGACTGATCTGTGACTATGTTCATATTCCAATTTTGTACTATGTTGTGTTGTTCTAAAGATCTAAGTCGTTGTAAGGGTGATTTGTTCACCTAATAGATACCCCCCTCATTTGGGGTACATATTTGAGTGTGGATACCTACATGGGATAAATGATGTGCATGGTAGAAACCAATGCACATGCAAACAAGATAGGATAGAAACAAGTGTAAGTGTAAACAAAGATACCATGCAATAAAAGACAATGTAGCAAGCAACTTGGAGACAAGTTGGACCGTGAAAAGTGGGTTTCATACATGGGATATTAGTCCTAAGGTCACAATACAATCGGGGCCGAAGTGGTCAAAAGCATATAATGATTAAGCAAGACATAGGGCAATGCCCGAAAACAATTATAAACAATATTAGGAAAAGAGTGACAGATAACCATGGTGGTATTGATCCTACAAGGAAAATTTATACACGAAGCAACCATTAACATGTTAAAAAGATAAGTAGTATGTCAAATCATGTATATGTTACCAAAAACTAAGTGATAGTAACAAGAATAATATCAAAATAGGACCCGTGATATGTAAATTATAAGAGTAGAAAAGATAAATGCCCACAAGAGCCTCCGTGGGACTGGTAATAGAGTAGTTTCAAGCATCATGCATCATGTAAGAATATGTAAAAGTCTTGCATTCACCTCAAGATACCATGTGAACGTGGATGTGTATATATAAAAAGATGATGACATACTAAGTATCCAACTAGCATAATAAACAAAGTGTAACATGTGAATAGTATAAGCTAGCAAGAGTAAATGCAAGCAAGATATGCAAATGTTGTATGAACGTGATAGCATGTAAATTTTTATGATGAGAGGAGAAATGTTTCCCCCTAGAGAATGTGTGTGAGATGAGGCTCATTTATAAATCCCCCCTTGACAGTCAAGATTGAACCATAGAAAAAGAGTGTGTCATGGGAAATGATTATTTTGTGTACGATTGAGAGTAGAAGATAAAAAGATGTATTATGAATCACTGAGCATGAAGTGTAGATGATTTGAGGTTTATTTAATAATTGGACCCTCAACAGTTGAGTATGAACCATGGAACTAGAGTGTTTCATAGGGTAATGAAGGTGTTGTATGCGATTGATAATAGATGCTAGAAAAGATGTATCACGAAGCACTAAGTGTGAACTGTAGAAAAAGTATATGATATGGGGTTTCTTTAATAATTTTAACCTCAATAGTTGACTATGAACCATGGGACTAGAGTTTGGCTTCAGGTAATGACGGTATAATGTGTGTACCATAGATGTGGGAATGATTGAAAAGATTAAAAATGAAGCATGAAGCATGAAATAGAGTAGTAGACAATAGAGACAACTGATCTAGTGATGGAGGGAAAAAAATGTGTGATGCCCCCCAAGTGTGTGAGAGTTAGGATACTATCTGACGATAATGGAGAGTGAGGGAAACCCACCCAATATTCGCAGAGAAAAATGCACTTGACCAAGATCTAGGAATGATGATGTAGGGGATTGACTATGTGCACGTGAAGGAGACTGATGAGGGAAGGGAGGTGGAGAACAATTATGCAAATGGGTTTTTTGAGTAGGGGACTTAGCTTGACAAAGTGGACTAATGGAATGATGAGGATGAAAGGGTCATGATGTAGGTTTTGTACTAATGGGAAAGTGAGGTGCAGAAGTAGCTTCAGAATTGAGAGGTGTAGAAGGCCTATATTCCATTATCAGTGCGAAGATAGAGGCAAGAGTGGGCTGAGGTAATGGTGTACATGGTGGAATACCTTTGATGCTGATAACTTGCTTGTTATGGATAAAATTAAGACATAAATAACACATAAAATGGATAACCTGGGTAGCGCGGAGCCATAGAAGACCTAAGATCATGTCACATCCTTTGGTTATAAATTTAACAAGAAATGACACAAGAATTGTAAGAGAATTTACATATTTACAACACATATTTTTAATGTGGAACTTAGATATCATGAAAGTGTTTCATAATAGAATGGATCAACAATATAAACATACAGAGGAATGAAGTAATGGAAATGAGCAGAAACGCATTCTCTAGAACTATAGATAACAAAATAATTCCTTATGTATGCCAGGATAAAATTATTTGGAATAAACCATTTACATTTGAATCAATAAGATGCTATTGTAAAGACACAAAGTTCCATAAATAACACCCACAAGAATACAAAGATTCTTGACATAATACAGATAAATGATTTCAAAAGTATACAACAGATAGCGATAAAAGAACAAGACCAGATAGACATAGGGGGAAAAAAATCTTGTATTGATTGCTTTTTTCTCTTCACACTGTAAAAAATAAGCCAAGTTCAAGCACTAAAAATGATGGAGAGAGCCCATTATATAATTTTACAAATCAGTTACACTTGGTAACTACTTCTTTTAACTAAAATGCTTAGTTAAAGGGATGCTTGACGCAAAACCCCCAACTAATTATAATAAGCCTAAAATGAGAAAAAGAAGGAAAAAGAAGCTAGGAGGAGAAAATAAGTGCTTATGATTGTGAAGGGCCCAATGACTTGAGGATCCTTTGTCTAAACCTTTTCAATGCCTCTGCTATGTCTCTACCACGTGGAACCGATGTGTTAGCAGTAGCCTGGGTCCAAGATCACAAACATTTCTCCATTTCTTTATCAAACTCGGTGTGTGTATGATACTCTTTATTAGCTTCCTCAATGGAAGATTAGAGAGAGCATATTTCCTTTATCTTATCTTTAGTAATGGAGTCCTCCTTGAACAAGTTTAATTTGACAAAAGCCCTGAATTGAGTATTCACTTTTTGAAGGGAGAATAACACACCTGAAGTCTCATCATGGAGGAGACAATGAATATCATTAAAAGAATATACCACCAAAGTCTTGAAAGCCTCTCCTTTTTGCCAACTATTCCTTAATTCTCCTAAAGCCTCCTCCAACACTTTGATTTTCCACACCACACTAAATACCCATGAATTTGACAAATTATCTTTAACATCATCAAAGACCTTACTCACCGTCAATAGGTTTTCATTAGTTTGTCCCATCAGGCAAAGGTCTACTATGTAGTTGCTCCAAAGTTTGAGTTCTTTATCCATATTTCCAATTGTGGAGGAGAGATTTTGTTGTAGATTATTTACCTTCTCATTGAGCGTGAAGGCTTCACTAATGAAATTCAACCCTGTAACTATCATGTTATCCACCATGGCATCCATAGCCCTCCGATAGATGTAGTAGATGTGTATGTCCTTGATGTTCTAGAATTCATCTTGAATGAGGATCACAGGTGGTGGAAGGGCAGTCAGTAGGCTAGGGTCTAAAACTTTATCTTTAGACAGCAGTGACTTGATGAAACAAGAAAGCACTTGAGCCTGCTCCTCTAGCTACTGTATAGTCTGTTGCCCTTTTCCTACCCACAAAATGACCCGGGTTACTGTTTCTTGAAGGTTGTTTATTTCACCTTCAACAGTAAATTCTCCCATTGAGATCCTTGAAAGTTCCAAATAGGAGGCTTGCAAATCCTTCTAGCTTATCAACCTTGGGCTTAGCTATCTCAAGGAATTGCTGACCTTGGGCATCAGTTACTATCCTTGAAGTGGTTCTTAGTTTCTTTACAGGAGCAGAAGGAGTAGTTCCCAACAAGGCCAACACAACACCAAAATTGGGCCTTGTCAGCCGAGAATAAGGCTTCCTCTTCCTAATATCAACAAAAGGTTACACCCATGCAAAAGTGGAAGAAGAGGAAGAGGGAGGAGCAAGAGAACAAGGACTTAGAGAACTCATGGCACTTAGAGTGTTTACAAATGTTTCCTCTAATAGAGATGTGAGTGGAGCAGATGAGGCTTCTTGGAAAACGAAATCCATGGTCCTTAGAGGCTCAGTGCTATGAATTTCCTGCTTCTTATCCATTTTGGCTTCTGAAGCACCTGCAGGAATTAGCATTTCACTATCTTCACTTTCGCTAAGAACAATGATGTTCTCTTGCCCTGAAGGTAATTATGGATGTTTTGATGGGGGGTCTTCTTCAATGGGATCCTTTCTGACTTCCTTTACCTTCTTCTGATATACCTGAGTGGAGGAGGAAGGAGTGGAGGATTCATGTTCACTACTTGATGAAGCATGAGGAGTCCTTACAGGTACCTATGAACTAGGTGTTTATGACTCCTTCCTTGGTGTCGAAGTGTCTTTAGAGGAGGATTCTCCTGCATTCTTCCTCAACTCACGAGCCTTCCTTTCAAACAAAACTTTGGTTCTTACTAGGACAGGAGCTAGAATCTCAACGAAATCATATTTTTCTCTTTTAAACCAGCCCAGATCCTCTAAAGGAGTATGCTTGATCACAATATCATACTCATATGAAAATAAATCTTTGTTGTCATCTTGAAGCCCTTCAGGAATCTGATACAAGTTAAGCTCTTGTATAAATTGAAGGGGAAACCTACCATAATGCTTCCTTCTGGCCTCAAAATCATTTGTGCAGTCAGCGCAATAATCCTAAGTGTCTACCCTATGATGGTAGTTGATTCTGAGATTCAGCTCAATGAATTTATTTAAGTTGAAATAGGTTCTGGGCTTGAAGAAGTGGACAGTGATGGGATCCAGGGCTCTCTATATGTTCTCGAAATCTAGAGTTGTCTTGCATGTATAGTTCCCCAAAGATATGGGGAAGTGTAGACCAGTGATTTTCTTATCTCTGCAGGTCTTGTGTAGTTTGTCCAATTGTATGTACACCTCAATCATGGTCATCTTATCATTACAAAATATGGGGAGCTTGAGAGGAGTGCTCTCATATCTGGCTAGCTTGATATAAGAGAACCTTCTGAATTGAATGAAGTAGGCCCCATACTTTGCTATCAGGCTCATGGCTTCATCAGAGAATCTCCTAGCAGTGTCACTTTCTAGAAGCCTCACAATGTACATGGTGAAAGCATCATTCACCCTCATGCAATTGTGATTACTAGTGTCCAGGGTGAACTGAGGGCAGTAAGCATATATGGGATCACCCTTTTGAGCATCAATGTATGTGAAGCCAAACCACTGTTTGGATGCTGCTAGGGTGTACATTAGATAAGAATTCATGTCGAACTTATTAGTTTGTTGTACATTAGATAACTGCTCTATCAAATTCATGTAAATGATCTCTGCCAAGTTGATGTTCTAAGTGCTCCTCACAAACTATGTTAATTAGTGGGCACATCTAGAAGTGGAACTCGCTTGTAGAGGGTAAGCCCATGACACGAGCTAATAGGATTATGAATTCTTGATATATCCTCATTTAAATCAGCCCTAAACAGAGCTTTTGATAGTCAGGATGCCCCCTTCTTAGGGTTCTTCAACCATGAATTTGCTACTCTGGATTTTTATTTCTCACTGTCTTGATCAAAAAAGGCCTGTGCTTGATTTTGAGAGATCACCACAGAATTTTCCATCTTGGGGATCCTTAGGAATGTGGCAATGGTGGTGGAATCAATTTTGGCGATGAGCTCCCTGTGCACATTGGTCAATTCAATCATATTGGGGTTAAAATGAGCTCTGTAGGTAAGCACCGTATTAGCATATTACATGAAGATTGGGAAACTAGTAGTGAATTCCAGGCCACTATCATTAATCATTTGTGCCATGGGAGAGGGGTTCGGGTTTGTCAACCTGGTCCAAAAATCACCGAAGTCTAGGTGATGAACTTGACTGTCCCCGATATCAGGAATGAAAGACTCGAGCGGAGAAACTTGCTCTTGGCCTTGGAACTTAATCTTCATACTAACAGTGTTTGGAAAGAAAGAAAACTTACAGCTTGAATCTGTGATGAAAAATACAGGGGAATTGGGGACATGAGCAGGTGATTTCAATTTGCAAGGGCAAGAGAGAATGGAAATGAGAAAGTAGGGTGTAAAAATGCATAGGGGCAGTCCATTAAATAGCCATTTTAGGAGAGAGAAGGTTATTAAATGTGCATTAAATTCATATTCACCAACTCAAAAAGCAAGCATTGGGAAGAGCAGGAAAAATTAGCCCAGATGGCCTTTGGTACATTTGGGACATGAGGGACGTGAAAGCATGACTTGGATAATGCGGACGATGTGGGCAAAGCAGGGACATAATGCACAAACACTTTTGGGACAAGCAGGACCAAAGTACGTGAAGTGAATGATGCAGCTGATGTGGGAAATCAGGGAACAGAGAGCCCAAGTGAACTTGGGACAGTTGGAACAAAAATTTATGATGGGCCCTCAAGTTAATAGATTTCAGAGAAAGTGGCCGATTGGGGAATGAAGAGCCCTTCAGAACTTGGGACACATAGGACAAAAATGTCCGAAAGACCCGACAAATCACTCAAATGACTCAAAAAACATAGAATTTTTCTAACTTCTCAGCTTTCCTCTTTACCAGAACATCAGTAAAAAGGTGTCAACTCAAATTTTTTTAATTTTTGACTTTTGAAAGAGGGGAAATTTTGAGAGGACAACAGCTGGCTCCTTCTGGGGATGACTTGGATGGATTTAAAGAATGAGACAAGGCAATAAATCTTAGAACACTAGGGAAGGAAGACCAGTGCGTTATCCATTGGGCCATGGAGTCAAAAGCAAACCAATACAGAAAGCAACACCCCTAAAGAAAGGAAAAAAACACACCAAAAGTAAGGGAAAGAAAGCACACTCAAAATTAAGGGAAAAAAAACACACCTAAGCAAGAAAGGATGCACACCCTATGCATAATATACAAAGGATTTCCTATTCACCTAGGACTTAAAAAATTTCAAGTACTACCCACTATAAAGAAGTGGGAGAGAATAACCATCCATGTAATCAAGGTAGAAAGAATTCTCACCAGAAAAGTGCCTAGTCTTGAAAGGTATGAGACAAAGAGAATCAAACTTTCCATGGCTGACATGAGGTTCATGTCTTTTATCCCACAGTAAAATGATATCTCCAACTTTGAAATCCCTGGAACTGGCCTTCTTGTCAAATAAGGATTTTACCTTCTATTGGTGAGCAGATATTCTATCAGCAACCTTCAATCTATCTTCATTCAATTTATAAAGGTACATGATCTTCTTATCTAAAGAATCATTGAAGCTGGTGTCTTCAATGGCCTTCATTAAATGCAAGGATGGTAGCTCCACTATTACCTGAAATTAAGCTTCCACTCCATATACTACTTGGAAGGGAGACATCCCAATAGCTCTTTTAGGTGTAATCCTTTCTGCCCAAATAGCATCATAGAGTTTCTTGTGCGAATTTCTCTGAGATTAATTAACCAATTTCCTTACTATGGCTACCAGATTTTTTTTTGTTGGTTCTACTTGCCCATTCCCCTGGGGATAATAATATGAAGAGTGAGCTAGGGAGATACCATATCCATAACAAAAATCCATCATCTCAGTCGAAGAAAAATTTGAAGCATTATCTGTCACAATCTTGTTTGGCACACCAAACCTTACCAAGATGTTTTCTTTGATAAAATTACATACTACTTCAAAAGTAGTACTCTTTACTGGAATGGATTCTACCCACTTAGTAAAATAATCTGTGGTAGTCAATACGTGGGTATGTCCAACACTTGAAGAGGGATTAAGTGTTACAATAAAATCTAAACCTCATTGTTGAAAGGGTTCTTCAATCATGACCGGTTTAAGAGGCAAGGCAGCCAACTTGGGTCTACCCACAAAGGTCTGACAAGCTTCACATTTATCAATCCACTTTGATGCATATTTGAACAAGGTAGGCCAATAGTATCTTGCATGAAGAATCTTGTGAGTAGTGACAATATATGAGTAATGGCCTCCACATGCTTGATCATGGAAAGCTGAAAGAAGCTTCCTCTGTTTTTCCTTATCCACGCATTTTAGAAATCTTCCATCCATTCCATGCTTGAACAAAGCATTCTCCCGCAATACATATTGGGCTGACCTTAAATTAATAGCTCTCTTCTCCTTGGCAGTCAAATGAGAGGGACACTCTCCATAGGTGAGGAAATGTGTGATATCAGCATACCATTCATCAATTGAACTGAGAAACTGAATGGTAGGAAGATCAACTTCATTCTTAAGTAACTCATGTCTAGCTCCCTCAGCGATGAGTTCACACAAGCCTTTTCCATGGACTAGTTTGGTTGGTCTTATGTCAATATCATATTCTTGAAAATTTTCCAACCATTTCCCTCTCTTGGATACAAACTCTTGTTGCATAAGGATAGACCTTATAGTTGTGTCAAGCACAAGTACTATGGAGTGAGAGTTAAGAATATAAAAATGAAATTGCTTAACAACTTTAACCACTGCAAAATCATATTTCTCCATCATTGTGTATTTCAAATTATGATTTTTAAGAATGTATCTCATAAATTCAATTGGGAGTTCATGATCATTAGAATCTTTCTAAGTCAAAACAACATCTAGGGTGTTATTTGTGGCATAACAATAGATAGTAAAATCTTTGCTAAAATCAGGACATGCTAG
Source organism: Taxus chinensis (assembly GCA_019776745.2). Classification (NCBI taxonomy): domain Eukaryota; kingdom Viridiplantae; phylum Streptophyta; class Pinopsida; order Cupressales; family Taxaceae; genus Taxus; species Taxus chinensis. The sequence continues at coordinate 555,202,886 of CM034155.1, forward strand.
GATAGGAGTTCTAGCAATAGCCTTTTTAATACCTTCAAAGGCTTCTTTCCCTTCAGAAGACCAGCTAAAAATTTGTTTTCCTTTCATCATTTGAGATATATTCAAAGTTAGTTCTACAAAATTAGGGATGAATCTTCTTAGAAAATTGATCTTATAGGAGAAAGAATGAACTCCCTTCTTACTGGTTGGAAGAGTAATCTGCTGAATGGCTTGAACTTGTTTAGGATCAATTTTTATACCATATTTAGAGACAACATGCCCTACAATTTTTCCCTCTATGACACAAAATATAGATTTATTAGGATTCAAAGAGATCCCATATTCTCTAGAATTCAAGAGAATTGTTTCCAGATGCTGAAAATGATCTGCTCTAGTTTTGAAAACATAGTTAGGTCATCTAGATATACAACAATACATTTCCCTTTCAAACTTCCAAAGGCCAAGTCTATGGCTCTTTGGAAAGTGGCACCAACATTAATGCGCCCAAAAGGCATCCTCTTGTAGGAAAAAGTACCCCAAGGGGTGGTGAAGGCCGTCTTGTGCTGATCTGCAGTATTGAATTCCACTTGATTATACCCTGAGAAGCCATCAAGCATGGACAACATTTCAGACCTCGTAATAGCTTGCAAGACTTGATCCATCATGGGAAAAGGATATTTGTCCTTTAAAGAAGCTTGATTCAGATTTATGAAGTCAATAAAGATACGAATCTCACCATTTTTCTTCCTGACAGGCATAATGTTGGCAATCCATGTTGAATGGTGGATGGGAAAAATGATTTTGGCTTTCAATAATTTTTGTATTTCTTGAAAAATAGTGTTAGCTATCTTAGGATTGTATTGCCTTTGCTTTCACTTGAAAGGTTTAATCCCAAGTTTGAGAGGAATGAAATGTTGCATTTCTTTAGGTTGGAAGGATTTTAGATCCTCATAGGAATATGTAAGAACATCTTTATACTTCCTTAAAAGGTTGATTACTTTCTTATTTTCTTCCGATGTACAAAATTTTCCAATGTTCACAAGCCTGGGGTCAAAAAAACTTCCAATATTAGTTTTTTCATACTCAATAGATTGTTGTGATCTAGTAAAAGCTTTAGACTTCACATACCTATCATGCTTATCAAACAATTCTTATAAACTCACTAGCCCTTTTGGAATCTTGTTAGCTTTGAGCCTGATACACTTATCTTGATCTATCTCCTCTTTGATATCCTCTCCATGGGAAGACACACTCTCACGAGGAAAATTGTCACTTCCTTCAAAGTACAACTATTCGAAGTTATCCCCAAGCTCTAAGAAAGAAAGAAAATTTTGATCATCATTGAAAACCTACTAGTCACTTGTGTTATCAGGTACACTAGGCCTATGGATCATCTCAATGGTAAACCTATCTTGAGAGAAGTCAGGATGAGGTATCATCAACGATCCTGAGATAGCTAGTGAATCGGCCCTGGTGTTATTTTCCATAGGCACTACTTCAATGGAGAAGGTTTCAATGAATTCAATATAATCCCAAACCTGATTCCTGTAATGCTTTAACCTTTTATTGTTTACTTGAAAAATGTTTCTGACTTGTTTAACAACTAGTTCTGCATCTCCACGAGCTAGAAGATTCTTCACACCTTTTTATTTCACCACATTAAGCCCAAGAATGAGAGCTTCATACTCTACTGTATTATTAGTATTTTCAAATTGTAGTTTGAATGAGAAAGGGTGAAATTTTCCGTCAGGAGATATCAACACTATGTTAGCTCTAGAACTAGCTTCCATCAAATTCTAACATCCAAACACTACTAGGATCCTCAAGTTCTTCTTTGGGAAGTTATATTTACTCCAGAGACATAATCATATAGTTAGCATGCCCCATATCCTCATAAAGTATTTGCACTTTGGGATCATCTATTTTTTGTACAATATACTCATATTACTTCTCAGGCAACAACTTCTTCATTTTCCCATTGACTGGTATGAGGGCATGTGACTAATCCATTTGAATTTCTCCTCCTACATCCTTACAGAAGTTCCTGCTTAACAAAATACCATATAAAGGAGGGAATATCTGCTACAAGGATAGTAGCCAATACCTTTTTCTCAGGTAAAGTAGCAAAAGCTACTTGTGCATCTTTAATTCTTCTAACTTGGGGCACTTCCTTACTCTCCATGGAATAACAAGACCCATAAGTGCGTGTGAGAGTTAGGCCCAAGGCATGGGATACTTTGGTAGGCATTACATTATCTGATGCTCTTGAATCTATGACACAGTTGCTAAGTTTATGGCTTGCTATAAGGAGGGTCACATATAATGGTTTGATCTTATCATTAGGTGAGGTGACGACAACTACCATATTAGGTTGGGGTGCGGAGGATGGAGTAGGTAAACAACCTTTTGTGGAAGCTTTGGATTGAGAATTAACAAAGTGAACCATTTTGGCAAAATATTTGGGATGGGTTTGATAATACTCAGCCTTTGAAATTTGAACCTTTGTCTTTTTTAGGTGATCAATGATATCGAAAGATCCAAAGGTGGATAGGCTATCATCACTTGGAACCTTAGGTTTTTCAAATTTAGGAGTTATGGAAGAAGAAAAAACTTTAGTAGAGGAATTAGGAAAAGTAGAATTGACAGTACACACCTTCTGTGTGGACGTAGTGGGGATAGGAGATCCTCTTTTTGCAATCATAGGGATAGTCGTGGGATGCTCCTTGGATCTTTTAGTGGGCTGCATCACTTTCTCCCTTTTATTTGTCTGCTCTCGAGTCATGAAAATGTATGATTCGCTATTCATGTCTGCTACTACCTCATCATAATCATCTTCTTCATCAACACCTTCAGTAGTGAAGAAATTAACTCGAGATCCCTCAAGTTCCTCCATCTAACTATCAATCTCTTCTTCAAGTTATTCACAATCTTCATTAACCTCCTCATCTTTAGGCTCTTCAACCTCACATGTTGCATTAACAAGAACCTTGATAGGTGGCCCCTCAAGTGCTAGCCTTATCTGAGAAGCAGGAAAATGATTCCTAGGTTGACAATTCCTCCTTAGAATATTTGCATAGGGAGCGTGCTGATCTAATTGTTTCTTGATGGAAATGAGATCATTGGCAAGATTTTGCACTAATCGATCAGTATTAGTCCTTGAAGTGGAAGAGGAGGAAGAAGAAGATCTAGATTTAGAAGGGTCTCTTTTCAAATTTCCAGACATAATCAAATCATCTTTGACAATAACAACAAGAGTTTGATGCTCGGCCAATGTAGAAATATTGGCTCTTCTTAATGCATAGCTAACCTCAAGTGATTGAGCATTCAGGAAAAAGCATTTTTTAATTTGATCCATAGGTTGAGTATTTGGTGGGATTTTTTTAATCAACTTGTTGAATCTAGCCACAAATTCTCTCATGGGTTCTTGAGAGTCCTTTTTTATTTGAGAAATCTGGGCCAGCAAAGCATGTACATCCTCTATAGGTTTGAAACGGTTCTCAAACCTTGTTCTCATCGTGTTCTAACTAGTAATGGCCCCAGATGGAAGGTGATAGAACCAATCTGATGCATTATCTTGTAAAGTCTCTACAAAGAGCCTCACAGAGACATCTTCATGTTCAACTACGAGAAGTCCACATGCCACTATGAAGGCTGCAATATGTTTATCAGGATGCACCTTGCCATCACCTATGAACTTGGGGAAGTTCTTTCTGTTACCCCTGGGTAACTCATGTAAACTCTGAGGGAGAGTGGGAGGCCCAACACGATGGCACCAAGGCAATGGTGCTACCATCCTTGGAAATATGGCCTAAAGGGGAACCGAAACACCAGAAATAATCAGAGCATGAAGATTAGGTCTGAGTTGCTATGGAGGGATAACACCTACAGTGGTTCTATCTTCAACATGAGGATTGCTTGTTGAACAAACTCTTCTATTCCTTCCTGTTGAAGGAAAAGGAAAACCTTGTTGTTCCAAAAGTTGAAACTGAGAATCTTCAATACCAAGGGGCCTCCTTCTGTGAGTAAAACGTGGAGTCGCCAGATCAAAGGATGATCAAGAAATTGTTCATAGAATTGGGATGAGTTTTAAGAAAATGAATCCCAAGCGGAGTCGCCAAAAACTGTTGGTCATCAAAAAGGACTTTGTTGAGAGCAACAGTTAGGGGAAAAGAAGTCCCTCCTCTTTAATGGGAGAGGTTCTGTCATCACCAATCCGGCACTATGATAATTCTTCACCGGGAACTCCTCGTGCTATGATTATTTACTAATGCACAGCCTTTTGTTTGGTGGATGTAATCTGGAAACAGAACAACAACATAACACAATAATACCATCGACTATGATAAGATGGAATGATGAAAAATCATAAATATCAAAGGAAATAATAATATTAACATGAAATTGTTACAATCTCACCCATGAGGTACTTCAACAAGACTATGGGAGAAACTTTACAATTACGCCTCTTGATGGCTTCTTGAACACACCTTTAACTGATGGCTTCCTTCGCACACTTCCTACAATATTTCTCACTACTTCTTTCTATGCTAAATGAGGGGGTTAGCCTCTCTATTTATAGAACTTCCAGGCTTATCCATCTTATCTCTAAGATAGGATAAGAAATCCACTCTGACGAATCATATTCCATACCTTAACTCTTATCTATACATGTAAGCTTATCTTCTAAGATAAGATAAACCTTATCATTTTACATGGGTTCCACATTTTTAGACTTTTTACAAATAAAATACACAAAATATTTATGACCTCACTCCTTGTCCTTATTACCAATATAATATTTCTAATTCCTAATCACGTAGACCCTACTTCTCTAATTACCCAAACTTTGACATTTTAACATTACCGGACCACTTACGACAAATATTTACTTTTTACAACATTCCTATTGTACTTTGACTGTTACCGTACTCCACATTATTGGCGGCACCGTACTGCGGCGCCGTTATCTTCTATCAGACGCTACTACTAATTATACTTAACAACATCATACATTAATGAAATAGAAATTACGGAGGAAAATTTTAGTGTCGACATCTTCCCCCTTCCTAGCTTCTACTCCGTCCTCGGAGTAGACTGTTCTGGTGCTTGGAAAATCTTCAACTTGTCGTGGTTGACCCATTTCGTAATGGGAGTGCCATCCAATTCCTCCAGTCGGTACGTACCATTTTCATGCACAGCTGCTATTTTGTAGGGCCCCATCCATTTTGGAAGAAATTTTCTCTGTCTTCTTTTTTTGTATCTGGAATCATATACTAGAACCAAGTCATTCACATGAAATGGAGACCACCGGATCTTTTGATCAAAGTATTCCTTCTGCTTCATTTTCTTCTTATGGCTTGTATCCTTTGCTATTTCTCTCATTTCCTCCAGCAAATGAAGATGTACCAACCTTTCTTTTACTGAATCACTTTCATCCATCCTTTCATTTTTCATAACTCTCACAGTGGGAATATCAAACTCAATAGGAAGAACTGGATCAATGCCATAGGCCAACTGAAATGGGGAGTATCCTGTTGCTGACTTTGATGTTGCCCTATATGCCCACAATGCTGCATGAATCCTTTTATCCCATTTATGTACCTGCAAGGCTGCATCTTTTGCTAGAATTTGACACAACACAAAATTTGTTCGTTCCACCTGTCCATTTGTGCTTGGCTTGTATGTTGTTGCCTTCCTGTGCTTAATAGAAAACTTATTGACTAGGGCTTCTACCACCTCATTAATGAAGTGGCTTCCTTGATCTGTTACAATTTCTAATGGGCAACCAAATCTGGTGACAATGCGTTCATACATGAACCTTGCCACTTCATCCATGGAAGCTGTTTTCAATGGCCTAGCTTCAACCCACTTGGTTAAATAATCTGTGGCAACTACAATATACTTATTTTGGCGTGATGTAGTTGGAAGTGGACCTACAATGTCTATTCCCCACTTTTCAAAGGGACCAAGGGGAAGAATAGGACATAATGGAGCTGATGAAGTCTTACGGTTACCATGTGTTTGACAAATATCACATGTCTTACAATAATTATAACAATCTTTAAAAAGAGTGGGCCAGTGATAACCTGCATCCAAGATCCTTCTTGCTGTAAGTTGTCCAGAGAAGTGCCCTCCACATGTACCATTGTGGAATTCTTCTAGCAGTTCCTTCCCTTGATCACGTCCAACTGCCCTCTTGTACTGTCCATCAGGTCCTATTCGAAATAATACTCCATGCAGAATAGAATATGGACGACTGGCTTGAGTAATCTTTCTCTTAGTCTTTGCATTGGCACCATCAGGAAACTTGAATTCATTCAGATAATTCCAAATATCTATGTATTCACTAGGGATTGTGTCAAGGGATAACAAGGCTGCATCGGGGAAATCATCATCATCACAAGATGATCCTAAACCATCATAGGCTCGAGAGAGTGCATCTGCATTGACATGCTTCTTTCCTGGCCTATCTATAATATCAAATTCAAATTCTTGTAGCAAAATTATCCATCTTGCTATCCTCCCTGATGGGTTAGGCTTATTTACAATATATTTTAGAGCCTGATGATCTGTTACAACTAGAAATTTTTTCCCTAGCAAGTAATTTCTAAACTTCTTTACAGCAAAAATGATAGCCAGAGCCTCTTTTTCAGTTACAGTATAATTTACCTCAGCACTGCTCATTTGTCTGCTCCCAAAGTAAATTGGATGATCATTCCCATTTTCATCCTTTTGGCTCAAAGTACTTCCTAGTGCTGTATCTGAGGCATCAGTGTACACAATGAATGGCTTGCTCCAATCTGGATTCTTCAAAATAGGTGAAGACACCAGGGCTTCCTTCAGTTGTCCAAAAGCTTCATGCGCCTTATTTCCTGGTTCATAAGTAACATCCTTCTTCAAGAACTGGGTTAGTGGCTGTGCAATCTTTGAGAAATTCTTGATGAACCTTCTATAGTAACCCACATGGCCTAAAAATGATCTCAACTTACTTCTATTAAGAGGAAATGGTAAATCTTTGATTTTTGAAACTTTATCAGGATCAGTACCAATACCATCTCTGGATACAACATGCCCTAACAAAACGCCTTTAGAACATCCAAAGACACACTTTGTAGGGTTTAGTGAGGCTTGTGCTTCATCTAACCTTTGAAATGTTGTCTCCATTTGGTGTAGGTGGTCCAACTTGCTCCCATAGATGCAAAAATCATCCAGAAATACTCTGATGAAGGTCCCAATGTAGGGTTCGAACACCCTATTCATCAAACGCTGGAATGTTGCTGGAGCATTACACAACCCAAAAGGCATAACTCTATAAGCAAACGTTCCCCAAGGAGTGGTGAACGTGGTCTTCAGCTGATCTTTCTCTGCTATACGAACTTGGTTGTAGCCGCTATATCCATCAGCAAAACTATAGCACTCCTGGCCAGCTACTTCATCCAAGATCTGATCTGAAAATGGAAGAGGGTAATGATCCTTCTTTGTTGCCTTATTGAGCTTCCTGTAATCAACACAAATGCGTAGCTTCCCATTCTTTTTTATTGAGATCACAATGGGAGAAACCCATTCTGAATTCTCCACAGCAAATATGAATCCTGCATCAAGCAACTTATCTATTTCTTCTTTTACAGTCTTGGAAAAATTAGGATTCATTCTATATGGCATTTGCTTTATGGGCTTAGCACCATCTACCAGCTCAATAGAATGTTCTACCCAACTTACTTGACGGAGTTCCTTGTAATCAAAAGTGAATAGGTGTATGTACCTTCGAAAGAGCTGGAGGTAGGATTCCTTCTCACTCTCCATCACAGCATCACCAATCTTTATTTGTTGGAGACGATCATCAACTTCTTCTTCAGATAATTTTATGGGGTCATGAGTTGGTGTGACTGGAAGGATATCCATGACTGAAACATCAACCTCACTTTCTTCATCTTCAGTGTCCACTTCACTGGTACTAGAGTAATCAGAGGATGTCCACTCATCGGTTTCATCACTTGAATCCACAGGTTCTGCCTTATGATGTCGAGGGATCACATTTATCTTCACCCTCTCTCTACCACGTCCAAGTGTCATGAAACCTTCATTCCAGTAGTTTCTTGCATGAACTCTCCTTAGCCATGGTCTTCCCAGCAGCATTGGGTACGCAACAGTACCATTTTTCATCACCTGAAAGTCTACCACACATACCACACCCATAACAGATATTGCCACATTTGAAACTACACCTTCTGGTTTAGTTTTTCCTTTATTTAATGACCTTAACATAAGTGTTGAAGGGCGATCAATTTTTAAACCCAACATATTCATTACAGACTCGGTCATTACATTAACTGCAGCACCTCCATCAACTAAGACATCATGAATTGAAATACCATTACATAATACCTCAGCTTGTGGAGCATAGGGATCTGCCTCTGCCTCCAAAACAGGGACCTCAACCTCCTTCCTTCTTCGAGCATTGAGTCCACCTCGCAACTCCCGCCTCTTCTCAGAAGACATAGCCAAGAGTTGACCATATGTAATATTTGCAGGCCTTTTGGACAGATCTTCCAAGATGGAGTATGGTCCTTGCCCCTGTGAAATCAGAAAATCCTGCACACCCAACTTTCTTCTCCTATGTTTCTTACTAGTTTCTTCTTTCATCTTCTTAGGATCATTTCCATCTTGATTATCTTTTTCTTTCTTTCTTTTTGTTACAAACACATCTACTTCATTATTTCTGCTCTTATCTACTACATCAAAAGAATTCACAGGTGCTTTTCCTTTATCATTATCTCCTTTACCAGATGTAGAAGCTCTATCTGGACAATTATACTTATAATGACCCTTTTTATGACAACCATAACAAACAACTTCAGAAATATTTCTTTTTGGACCTCTATCTCCTCCCTGAGAACTAAATTCCTTTCCTTGAAGAAGATTAATAGTTAACTGACCCATCTTTTTGAGCAGATCTTCATACTCAGTAGATGTACTAGGAGAAATATTTGTGCTCACCGGGAGTGGTTGTGGATTCTGGACCAAAGGTGCTGGTGTAGGCTCTACTTTAGCAACAATTTCTTTGGGCTCCTCTTCCATGCTTTCTTCTTGCCTTCTTGCAATCTCCTTTGCTTGTTCAATGGTGGCTGGGCGGTCATACTTCACTCGTTGTCTGATCTCTGGCTTCATCCCAAGAATGAAGTGCTTACAGAGGAGATTATCCACGCCATTCATCAACCCATCCGCTAGTCCTTCCTTCCGGATCTGGGCATCGAGCTTCCTCCTTAGCTCTAGAACACGAGCATGATAATCCCTTATCTTCTCCTTCTCTCCTTGGGATAGCTTTGTGATCTCGATCATGAGATCTGCATATTTCTGTTGTTCACCAAATTCTTCAAGAAAACTTTCAGTTAATAAATCCCATGAATTTTTCACATTATCACCTAGTGTTTCAAACCACCTAAGTGCTGAACCATCCAAAAAGGTAGGAAAAAATTCAGTCCATTGTTCCCTTCGTATGAGGCCATTACAAATACAAGATCGTTTAAACTCTTGAATGAAAGAAGAAGCATCTTCATTAGATTGAGCTGAAAAAACAGGAATCTTTCCCATTTTCAAAAGTAACCACCGTGAAATACCAACTCACAAGTACAATCAACAAGACTTATGTGCACAAATAATTGGAATCACTATAGAAATGACCACGGTAAACTATGGTAAAACTTGACTTACTGCGGTAAAAACTGATTTTACTGTGGTAAACACTATTCACGGTAAAAAGTGAAGTTACTGCGGTAAATACTATTCACGGTAAAAAGTGACTTTACTGCGGTAAATACTATTCCAGCAAAAGTGACTTTACTGCAGTAAATACTATTCCAGCAAAAATGACTTTACCATGGTAACTACTATTCATGGCAAAAATGACTTTACCATGGTAACTACTATGCACAGTAAAAACAAGGTTACCCTCTAATTGATTTTTGACTAAGTGGGAATATCTCTCCAGAAAATCCACCAACGAGGAATGGTCCCGGCAACGGAACCAAAATGTCATCACCAATCCGGCACTATGATAATTCTTCACCGGGAACTCCTCGTGCTATGATTATTTACTAATGCACAGCCTTTAGTTTGGTGGATGTAATCTGGAAACAGAACAACAACATAACACAAGAATACCATCGACTATGATAAGACGGAATGATGACAAATCAGAAATATCAAAGGAAATAATAATATTAACATGAAATTGTTACAATCTCACCCATGAGGTACTTCAACAAGACTATGGGAGAAACTTTACAATTACGCCTCTTGATGGCTTCTTCAACACACCTTTAACTGATGGCTTCCTTCGCACACTTCCTACAATATTTCTCACTACTTCTTTCTATGCTAAATGAGGGGGTTAGCCTCTCTATTTATAGAACTTCCAGGCTTATCCATCTTATCTCTAAGATAGGATAAGAAATCCACTCTGACGAATCATATTCCATACCTTAACTCTTATCTGTACATGTAAGCTTATCTTCTAAGATAAGATAAACCTTATCATTTTACATGGGTTCCACATTTTTAGACTTTTTACAAATAAAATACACAAAATATTTATGACCTCACTCCTTGTCCTTATTACCAATATAATATTTCTAATTCCTAATCACGTAGACCCTACTTCTCTAATTACCCAAACTTTGACATTTTAACATTACCGGACCACTTACGACAAATATTTACTTTTTACAACATTCCTATTGTACTTTGACTGTTACCGTACTCCACATTATTGGCGGCACCGTACTGCGGCGCCGTTATCTTCTATCAGACGCTACTACTAATTATACTTAACAACATCATACATTAATGAATTATTGCAAAGACACAAAGTTTCATAAATAACACCTACAAGAATACAAAGCTTCGTAACATAATACAGAAAAATGATTCAAAATTATTCAGTGGATAGCGATAAAAGAACAAGACCAGATAGACATAGGAGGGAAAAACTCTTGTATTGATTTATTTTTTGCTCTTTACACTTAAAAAAAAAGCCAAGTTCCAACCCTGAAAATGGCTGAAAGAGCCCATTATATAATTTTACAATTCAGTTACACTTGGTAACTACTTCTTTTAACTAAAATGTTTAGTTAAAGGGATGCTTCATGTAAAACCCCCAACTAATTACAATAATCCTGAAATGAGAAAAAGAAGGAAAGAGAAGCTAGGGGGAGAAAAAAAGTGCTTATGATTGGGAAGGGCCCACTGACTTGAGGATCCGCTGTCTAAACCTTTTCAATGCCTCTGTTATGTCTCTGCCACGTGGAACCGATGTGTTGGCAGTAGCTTGGGACCAAGATCCCAAACATTTCTCCATTTCTTTATCGAACTCAGTGTGCGTATGATATTCTTTATTAGCTTCCTCAATGGCAGATTGGAGAGAGCAATTTTCCTTTATCTTATCTTTAGTAATGGAGTCCTCCTTGAACAAGTTTTCCTTAACAAAAGCCTTGAATTGAGTCTTAATTTCTTGGAGGGAGATTGGCACACCTGAAGTCTCATCGTGGAGGTGACAGTGAATATACTTGAAAGCAGATACCACCAAAGTATTGAAAGCCTCTCCTTTCTGCCAACTATTCATTAATTCTCCCAAAGCCTCCTCTAGCACTTTGATTTTCCACTCCACGCTGAATACCCATGACTTTGACAAATTATCTTTCACATCATCAAAGACCTTCCTCGCCATCAATAGATTTTCATCAGTCTATCCCATTAGGTGAAGGTCTACTATACAACTGCTCCAAAGTTTGAGTTCTTTATCCATATTTCCAATTATGGAGGAGAGCTTCTGTTGTAGATTATTTACCTTCTCATTGAGCTTGAAGGCTTCACTAATGAAATTCAACCCTGCAATAATCATGTCATCCACCATGGCCTCCATATCTCTCCCATAGATGGAGTACATGTGTATGTCCTTGATGCTCTGGACTTCATCTTGACTGAGGATCATAGGTGGTGGAAGGGTAGTTAGTGGGGTAGGGTATAAAACTTTATCTTTAGACAACAGTGACTTGATGAAATCAGAAAGCACTTGAGCCTGCTCCTCCAACTGCTCTATAGTCTATTGCCCTTTCTCTACCATCCCAATGACCTTGTTTACTGTCTCTTGAAGGTTGTTTATTTCAGCTTCAGGAGTAGATTCTCCCATTGAGATCCTTGAAAGTTCCAAATCGGAGGCTTGCAAATCCTACTCTGGATTGTCAACTTTGGGCTTGGCTATCTCAAGGAATTGTTGACCTTGTGCATCAGTCACTATCCTTGAAGTTGTTCTAGCTTTATTCACAGGAGTAGAAGGAGTAGTGCCCAACAAGGCCGCCACATCATCAAAATTGGGCCATGTCAGCCGATAAGAAGACTTCCTCTTCCGATTATCAACAAAAGGTTGCACCCATGCAAAAGTGGAAGAAGAGGAAGAGGGAGGGGCAAGAGAACCAAAAGTGAGATAACTCATGGCACTTAGTGTGTTTACCACTGTTGCCTCCAATAGGGATGTGAGTGGAGCAGATGAGGCTTCTTGGACAGAGGAATCCATGGTGCTTGGAGGCTCAGTGCTATGAATTTCTTGCTCCTTATCCATTGGGGTTTCTGGAGCTCCTATAAGAACTGACACTTCAGTATCTTCACTTTCGCTGAGAATAATGATGTTCTCCATCCCTAAAGGTAATTATGGATGTTTTGATGGGGGGTATTCCTCAATGGGCTCCTTTTTGGCTTCCTTTACCTTCTTTTGATAGACCTGAGTGGAGGAGGAAGGAGTGGAAGATTCAAGTTCTTTACTTGATGAAGCAGGAGGAGTCCATACAAGTACCTCTAAACTAGATGTTTGTGACTCCTTCCTCGGTGTCGATGTGTCTTTGGAGGAGGATTCTCCTGCATTCTTCCTTAGCTCATGAACCTTCCTGTCAAACCAAACTTTGGTTCTTACTAGGACAGAAGCTAGAATCTCAACCAAATCATCTTTTTCTCTTTTAAACCAATCCAGATCCTCTAAAGGAATATGCTTGATCACAGTATCATACTCATATGACAATAAATTTGTGTTGTCATCTTGAAGACCTTCAGGAATCTGATACAGGTTAAGCTCTTGTATTAGCTGAAGGGGAAATCTGCCATAATGCCTCCGTCTGACCTCAAAATCATTTGTGCAGTCAGCCCAATAATCCTCAGTGTCTGCCCTATGATGGTAGTTGATTCTAAGATTCAGCTCAATGAATTTCTTCAAGTCGAAATAGGTTCTATGCCTGAAGAAGTGGATAGTGATGGGAGCTAGGGCTCTCTCTATGTTCTTGGTATCCAGAGTTATCTTGCATGTATAGTTCCCCAAAGATATGGGGAAGTGTAGACTAGGGATTTGTTTGTCTCTACAGGTCCTGTGCAATTTGTCCAATTGTCTGCACACCTCAATCAGGGCCATCTTATCATTACAAAATATGGGGAGCTTGAGAGGAGTGCTCTCATAACCGGCTAGCCTGATATAAGAGAATCTTATGAATTGAATGAAGTAAGCTCCATACGTCGCTATCAGGCTCATGGCTTCGTCAGAAAATCTCCTAGTAGTGTCACTCTCTAGAAGCCTCACAATGTACATGGTGAAATCATCATTCACCCTCTTGAAATTGTGATTACTAGTGTCCAGGGTGAACTGAGGGCAGTAAGCATATATGGGATCACCCTTCTGAGCATCAATGTATGTGAAGACAAACCACTGTCTTGATGATGTTAGGGTATACATCAGATAAGAAGTCATGTAGAACTTCTTAGTTTGATGTATAGTGGACAACTGCTATGTCAAGTTCATGTAGATGATCTCTACCCAGTTTATGTTCTGAGTACCCTCATAAACTATGTTGATGAGTGGGCACATCCAGAAGTAGAGCGCGCTGGTAGACGGAAAGCCCATGACCTAAGCTAATAGGATTATGAAGTTAGATAGTTCCTCGTTGAAATCAGCCCTAAACAGAGCTTTTGATAGTTGGGATGCCCCCTTCTTAGGGTTCTTTAACCACAAATTTATTCTTCTGTCTTTGTATTTCTCACTGTCTTGATCAAAAAGGTCATGTGCTTGATTTTGAGAGATTACAACAGAATTATCCATCTCGGGGATCCTTAGGGTAGTGACAATGACGGTGGTATCAATTTTTGTGATGAGCTTCCCATGCACGTTTGTCAATTCACTTGTATCAGGGTTGAAATGAGCTCTGCAGGTAAGTACAGTGTCGACACATTGCACCGAGATTGGGAAACCCGTAGCAAATGTGAGGCCGATATCATTAATCATTTGTGCCATAGGGGATGGGTTCGGGTCTATCAACCTAGTCTAAAAATTACCAAAGTCTAGGTGATGAAGTTCACTTTCCTCGATATCGGGAACGAAGGACTCGAGCGGAGAAATGTGCTCCTGGCCTTGAAACTTGATCTTCATACTGACAGTGAAAAACAAACTTATAGCTTGAATTCGCGATGAAAATTTAGGGGAAATGGGGATGTAAGTAGGTGATTTCAATTTGTAAGGGTAAGAGCGAATGGTAATGAGAAAGCAGTGTGTAAAAATACGTAGGGGGTAGTCCATTAAATAGCCATTTTAGGAGAGAGAAGGATATTAAATGTGAATCAAATTCATATTCACCAACTCAAAATGAAAGCATCGGGAAGAGTGGGAAAAATTAGCATGGATGGCCTTTGGTACATTTGGAACATGAGGGACGCGAAAGCGCAACTCTGTCGATGCGAGTGATGTGGGAAAAGTGGGGACAAAATGCACAAACGCTTTCGGGACAAGCAGAACCAAAGTACATGAAGTGCATGATGTGGCTGACGTGGGCGATCAGGGAACAAAGAGCCCAAATGAACTTGGGACAGTTGGAATAAAAAGTTCCGATGGGCCCGTAAGTTAACATATTTAGGGGAAAGCAGCCGATCAAGGAACAGGGAGCCCAAGTGAACTTGGGACACATGGGACAAAAATGTCCAACATACCCGAAAATCACTCAAATGACTCAAAAAACATAGAATTTCTCTAACTTCTCAACTTTTCTCTTTACGAGAACATCATAAAAAGATGTTAACTCAAAGTTTTCAATTTTTAGCTTTCAAAAGAGGGGAAATTTTGAGAGGACAACACATGTCATGATATGAATGCTTTGCAGAAGAATCAATAGCTTGCTTGTGATGCTTGGACAATGGATCATTGAATATTTTTTAGATTTTGATTATCATTGACCACCTTGGAAGTATATTGCTCATGGAGTTCAATTGCATTGTTGTTAATAAGATCTTGATTTAGATGTTTAAGCTTAAAGAAACGATCAGTATAATTCCTGATGCATTGGTGGTAGTTATAGTGTGAAATTTCATCGTAGTTACGACGATATGGAATGATAAGGATCAAGATTCAGAGGTGGAGGAAGAGTGATTATATTGTTTTCAATGAGTTGCAGTAATAGGAAATGAGGTACATAAGGTGGCTTAGTAAAAGTATGCATTATGGGTTGTAACTGAAACTTGTCTGATGTAGAAATAATGTTAATAGTGGATTTAAATTAAGTAGGCTTAGCAAATGGTTTGAAGGTATATTTAGCTTGAAACTTTCTAGAGGATGAGGATGAAGGAGTATTGTAATATTTCAATTTGGCTATACATAAAAGCTTGATTTTGCGCAATTTGAGTGTATGTCATAAGTGGTCAAAGGAGGAAGAAGTCTCAAAGATGACATTCTCTTTAAGTGGTGGTAAGATAATTTGAATAAAAATATCTTGAAATTATGAATCAATGAGAACATTGGTCATTTTAGGAAGGTTCTTCTTGTAGCCCAAGGCATTGTGCACAAGACATTCATTGGATCCTTGTTTTATTTGAGATAATTATGCATAGGATATCTTAGTACCGATATTTATAAAAAAGTGAGAAAGAAATGCACCATCTAATGATGTGAAGGATGTTACTAAATGAACAAGTAGATAATAAAACCATCACATAACATAATTTTGTAAGCTTCGAGAGAATAATTTAGCCAATAATTTAAGATCATCTGCATAGTAAAGGTACGTCACATGAAAGCATCAAAGGTGCTCCTAAGGGTCGCGATGACCATTGAAGGTGGGAAGATTAGGAGAAATGAAGTTTGGAGGTAGTGGATAAGATGAGATGGCAGGTGTAAAAGGGCTATGGAGGAGTAATGAGGAATCTAGAGATGGAAAGGAATGTGAAGTAGATTGCTATAATTGAAAATTTTGGGATTGAAAATCATGGTATAAAGATGCTAGGTTATGAGTGCCCAAAGAAGATACATGCCATGTGTGAGAAGTCATAGGGGGTAAAGTGATTGGTAGGAGTAGGTATGGTAGATGTAGGTAGAAGAGTGGTGGCAGAATTAGGAGGATGTGTCTAAATGGGAAGATAAGTATCATTGGAGACTGGAGGGTTGAGATTAGATAAATTCATGGCCTCTTCATGAGAAACAAATAATAAGAGATCACATCTTGAGGGTTTGTAATGATATAATCCTAGAGATCACAAAGGTATTCATCGGTAAAGGGTTCATAAGTATCATTCATTGAAGAAGAACACCTTGCAACAAGGTTGGGTTTGAGAAAACGAGTTCACCAAATGATTTAATATAAATTGAATCAAATATTAAATTTAGAGTAACTATTGTAATGAATGATGTACAATGATAATATACTATAAATGGAAAAGCAACAAACATGTAATAATATCAAAAAGAAAGAGAGAGAGAGAGAGAGAGAGAGAGAGGAGAGAGAGAAGAGAGAGAGAGAGAGAGAGAGAGGAGAGAGAGAGAGAGAAGAGAGAGAGAGAGAGAGGAGAGAAGAGAGAGAGAGAGAGAGAGGAGGTGACTTAGCTGATTTTGTACAACCTAGAGATGATCTGGGTAGGTGAATAATTGAAATAGACTGGAAGCAATGTCATCAAGGATCACTGGAGGTTCTGGAACTCATATATGTGCAAGACAAGTGCCCACATGAGGACATGAATTCCCAATTGCTATTGATTTATCTGGGCACTCATGCCTAGTCAGATGTTGAGGTTTTGATCATTTCTATGCAGGAGAAGATTTTCTATTAGTCCTCTTTTTTCGCTCTGATTTTTTTTCCAATGTCACAAGTCATACATTTTACTTGCAAAATAGATAGCTAGCTGCACATGCCCACAAACCACATCATACCTAATAAATAAAATGTAGAATGGGGATTCATAATGAACATGAAAGTCACCCAAGATTTATCTTACGACCAATCACTACACTAAATCTAAGAATCTATGTAGTTATATGTGAATGTGTGTGTATTGATGCCCTAGTTATCCCTTGTGAAATTTGCACTATGATAATGAGCTAAATCTAGAATGTTCCAAGTATGTAAATGTGTGAGATGGAATAAAATGAACTTCCCCTCCTATGTTATGTATGCATAGTAATACAACCCTTGTCCCTTGTGTAGATGTGCTAGGTGGATGCCTTTGAAATTATATTATTCCTTTGGATGCAAGCTTAGGTAAGAGTAGATAATGCTTAGTGTTTGGCCTCTGATTTTGGAGAATTAACTAAGTATATGTAAGATTCCCTTGCTTGAATTTCATAATTGACAACTGGAAGTCTAACCCAAAGTACTAAAAGATGTCCAAGAGGTAAAAGAGACCCAAGAGGGTAAGAAAAGGATACAAAGGGTTAGGAGCGCCCAAGAGGGATAGGAGTGCATGAGCGATGGTCTCTTAACTAGGAACTAGTTTCCAAGGCCATACAAGATAAATAAGTCAAGTTATCTCAAGGTTGTAAGATGTGTAAGACCAAAAAGAAGACGAGATAAATAATAAAGGCCAAAAGGAGTTGTCAACCACTAGTTTTATTTCTTAGGAATCATATATATATTAATGTACTTTAGAAACTAGAAAATTTCTCAAGTGAATAGATTTTGTGTCTACAATATGATTTTTATTTTGGAAAATATGAAGGTTTCAAGATTGGAGAAAGTTGCATTGAAATTATTTATAAACATTCATATGAATAGTAGCAGTGGGAATTCATTTGGCACTTTGCTAATTTATATTAAGATAAACTAGGCTATACGATTATCCAGTTTGAGTGGTTTGAGTTATGATGGTGAGGGTATAAGGTAGTGGAAAAGGTGGTGAAGGTAGGGAAAACTACGTTATGTGTCCCATGATAGGTTTTGTTTTTAAAGTGGGAAAGGGTGATTAGGAGAAAAAAATGTATGAAGAGACACATTAAGCTAGTGTAATTTTCACAAATAAATATTCTAAATGTAGATCAGGCCAATGTCTAGATGGGTTTGAGAGAATTTTTTAATCTTTAGAGTCATTAGGTTGAGTTTTTAAATTTATTACTAGGAAGGGTTGTGGACCCCTAAGGTAGAAGGGATTGACCATGTTAGATCAACCGATCATATCATGGTTGATGTTGTTGGATTTACATAACATGGTTGATGGCATTGAGGCATGAGGGGTCAATTCAGTTTAGGTAGTGAGAGGTTTTTATGTTTGTTTATGGTCTTAAGCATGGGTTTACGATGTAGTTAATGATTTAAAAAATATTGATATCCGTAAAACCATGATTGTAGAGTCACAATGTAGTAAATAAGCAATAAAACACATATATGACATAAGAAATAAGAAAATTAAAAATTAAAACCCTAAGTGAAAGAGATGGAATAAGAGACTTAGATGATTTTAAAATAATCCTGAAGATGTATTGATCTATAAAATAGGTGAAACAATAAGGAAGAATGTCAAAATTGATCCCAAAAAAGTACATAACTGTCAAAAATGTTGGTAGTATGGCATCTAGACTGGGTCAAGGGCACCTAGGCGGTGGAGTCTAGTTATGGGTGCTTGCGACTGCAAAAAACCTCATAGATTGAATTTTTTAGTGTCGCAAGGTGTGCGCTAATATTTGTTATTGATCACTTGTAGGTCACTGGAAGATAGGCGAGTTCTCATATAACCTTCAAAACAAAAGACCTTATTTTAAAACCCCAAAACACATCAAATCCTAAAAATAAAAAATATGCAAATGGGGAGTTAGACTAAACAAGGCATCACATGATAGAGTGAACTTATGATCGAGCGTTGTACTACATCTTATACTCCATGTAGTTCTACGTGTGTGTCAAGAATCATTCCCTAGGTGGATCTTATGCAAGATGCACCTGATATACAAAAATATCTAGATGTAATAATGTAAATAGATGTGTGAATGTCAAAATGAACTTCCCATTATATGAAGTGTATGAAAAAGCATGCAGTCCATTGTCCCTTGAATGAAGTTGGATGAATGCTTTGATGCTATTAAAATGCCTTTGGATGCAACCTTAGGTGATAGTAATATATTCTTAGAGCTTGGTCCTTTCTTTTGGTCACATAGCTTTGTATTTATGTGATTCCCTTGTTTGAATTAGGTAATTAGTATCTAAAAGGACGACCACCAAGAAAACAAGATGCCTAAAATATGAAAGAGGACCAAAAGGGGATAACAAGATACAAATAGGTCATGGGCGCCCATAGGGGATGAGGGCACCTATGCACTAACGTCTTGGTTGAGCATTAGTTTCTAGAGCCAAGAAAGATAAAACAGTGAAAGTCAAATTGGGCAGGGGGTTGTGTAAGAACATAGAGAAAGCAAGAAAGCAAAGAAAGAGACCAAAGATAGAGGTCAATTAATAGTCTTCTTTCTTAGGAATCATATGAATAGTTCTATGTGATTAGGACCTAGAAATGTACCCAATTGTGTGATTTAATGTCTACATTTCCCCCCACTTTATGTTATTGAGTGAAAACTTGATAATATAAAGTAGAAAAGAGATGCATACTTGGTAACCATGTAGATCGATGGCGAAAGCATGACGAGAGACAAGAAAAAATGTGGAGTGATAAAAATGAAGCATGGAAGCTAAAGAAGAGGAAGTGACCCTAGGGGTGAAAGCATATGTGTTACACCAGGTTGTACCTATTGTCATTGTCACTTGATGAAGGGTTGCTTCTTGTTGTGTATTAAGGATAAACATGCAAAACAAGAGTGAAAAGAGTGTTCAAATTAACATATATGAAAAATTCGATCCAAACATGTATATAGTATGTGAAAATATGTAAAAAGTAGTAAAAGAAACATGTGCACCTGATCCATGATGAATAAAAAGGATAGAAAATATCCTGAAAATGTTGTAGAAGAACATTTTTTTGGGCTATCTCACACCAAGAACGATATTTTTGGGTGATCTCATGCCAAGTGTGATATTTTTGGGCAATCTCATGTCATGAGAGAAGAAGTGTTGGGGAGAAAGGTCTAGTGTTATTTTCCAACCCTAAATGCTTTCTGATTATTTATACACCAATATAGATGTTGTGATCCTACTCTGTTCCAGTTTGATCAAGTTTGATCCAATGAAAAATAAATAAAATGAGATAACATGCATGTTGATTTATGGAGGATTGTGCCTCTTATGTGAAAACTACTGTGTAAACTATTAAAAATTGTGCTAATCTGAGAAAAACTTTGTAACTACCCCCTAATCATAGGCTCTCATGAAGGTTCATGGGTGCCCAAGCACTCATGTTTATGTCTGGGTACTGGCGTCTATACTATGCTGATGACCCAAGTCAGAATCAAGGGTTGTTTTTGTTATTAAAGACTACTATGTTCATGACTATGAAGGTTTAAACTATAAATTTGTACTATATCCACAAGCTTAGCAGAAATAAAATCCACTAAAAGAAATGTTTACCCGGATGACAAAATTTAGGAACGAAATATGATTCAAAGTGGTTTAAAAATATAATTTTAAATGAATAGTTACATTCATATCAATTTACCCACTGAACCATCCAAGATCCCATTTAACTAATTTTTAATAAGTGTCATAACTTATTAATATATAAATTATCATTAATTAACTGATTAGAGTGCAGAAATTAAAATCATCCATCACAATAATCAGCAAGGAAAAGCAACACACACAATTGATAATGGAGTTTGACATGCAAGCCTACGTCTCCAGATCCACAAATCATGAATGGATCTATTATAAAACCACTAGAAGTACAGTCACACTTCCAAAATTATTATTAGATCACCTTGACATATATAAAGAGATGATAATGACATGAAGACTCTGCAAATAATCAGAAATATGTCCTCATATCTATCTGTGGCTCTGCAAGTCTTCCCACGAGCATTCTCCGCACAAACAAGTTAGAAAAAATCCTATAATGGGAAAATTAAAAATGCTTCAAGGTAAAATTAAAAATTCTTCAAGGTAAAATTAATATACTAGACTGATCATCTTATAATTTAGAACACTTCTCCAGTTCTTTGTGAAGGCTGGTTCGGCCTCTAAAGGCTTTAAAAAATCAGATTTCTAAAACCGTTCCTTTGGAAATTAAACAAATAGTGAATTTCGCAACTTAAAACAACATCACATAATCTCCAAAACTGAAAAAGGATTATACCACGATGAAGGTATCATAATTTATAACAATTTTTCTTTTTACACAAAGATTTGGTTTTGCCTCTAAGGCCTTTAAAAATAGTGAGTTGTCAAACAGGTCCAAAACTGCCTTGTAACAGTCTGCTCACAAAACTTATTTATATAGAAGTGAGCATATTTATTTACACATCGACCACTTGTCTTGACAACTGGACATGTGGATTGGGAGTTTGGTGGTCATCATTTTGAATCCTGCCACCCATGTTTTTTCATAAATCCGTCTGTGTGGAAGAAAACCCACAATCCTCGGTTGGTATATATTATTAGCCTTTAAATAGGCTTCGGAAGTTATTGAACACTGTGTCTTGGGCCATGTACACAGTATTTTTCCATGTAGTGGCTTATACGGTGGTGGTGGACTAGTTTGAAGTGCCATGTTGTGAATAGCCATAACTTTGAATGCCATATATATAATGACCCCAGTATTTTCCACATAGTGGCTTATACGATGGCGGTGGACTAGTTTGAAGTGCCACATTGTGAATATCCATAGCTTTGAATGCCATATATATAAAGACCCCCGTATTTTTCCACGTAGTGGCTTATATGGTGGCGGTGGACTAGTTTGAAGTGCCACATTGTGAATAGCCATAGATTTGAATGCCATATATATAATGACCCTAGTATTTTTCCACATAGTGGCTTATATGGTGGTGGTGGACTAATTTGAAGTGCCACGTTGTGTATAGCCATAGCTTTGAATGCCATATATATAATGACCCTTATACATTGTTTAAATGCCTGCCCACGTTGAATTGTAACGCCCGTGAATTACATGGTTTAAATGCCACGTTGTCTATGAACTCACCAATGAAAATAACGAGCTCACCAATGCCACAATCTGGTCGGTGGGAGAATAAAACTAACTCGCCGAGTTAAGAAACTAGCTCAGTCTCCAATGCAGATAACTTGGTCTTCAATGCAAATGTGGAAATAACTCACCGAGTTGATAACAAATCGAGTTGTCTTGGTGAGAAATACAATCAATGTAATATAAAATCCCATATGGAACAATACAAATGCACCAAATGGCATATAATAAATTTTTTGGCAATATAAATACAAAGTATTGGTGGCAATGACACCCCTCTGTCAAAAGAGTGTCGATCCTAGCTAAGGGTCCCCAACCAGAAAATATCGGGGCCCACGATTTTTCATTTGACCCTCAAATACTGGCGTTCTAAAAACAAACTTCGTTGTTTAGATTCAACCTTCATTTTTGCCATGTGTCACTGCCTAAGTGGCTAGTTAACCCAGACTACCCCTGTTCAACTGCGACCTTCTGCGGACCGTGTCTCACTCCAACAGAGTTTGTTTCATGCACAAAAATAGGTGATGGAAAGCTATCTGATCGATCTTCCACACTGTGATGGTTTAGGGAGATTCTAGAAAAATTTGTCTCTAAAATGATCTCTTCATAAGTACTACTCTATGGAGTGATCGATTCACTTAATGTATGCCCCCTTGTTTGGGGTGCATGCAATATCGCTAAGAGGATGCAGCCCAAAAAAGAGGACCGGACACTGATCTGAAAATGATACCTTGTATTTGGAGGGAATGCGCTTGGTTAAATCCAAGGCACACGTGAACAAAGTGGATACGAAACATGTGTTAGTACAAAGAAGACAAATATGCATATAAAAGACAATGTGTAATCTAGAAAACAAGGATACAATGTAGACCATGAAAAGTAGGTTTTAAACATGGTACATTGCTCAAAATATCGTAAGATAATCAGGGCTGAAGCGGCCAAAATCATACAGTGCGCACACAAGATAAAGGGCATAGCTCGAAAACAATGACATCCAATGGAAAATAATGACAAATAATTGAAAGCAAAGTATCAGAAAACCATGGTAGAAAATAGTTCCTACAAAGAAAATGTTGCACATAAAGCACCCATTAGCATGTTAGAAAGATAAAAATTATTTCTAAGTGTGTATGGTCCATTATAAATTAGTATGATAGTAAGAATATGAAGTAGTATTGTTGATGGCGAATCACAGCACCCCTGGATGCAAATCAGGCTTCTAGGTTGATCACTCAGGCATCCAGTGTGATTACACAACATTGAATCCTTTCTCCAGGTGTGGGACCTGTAAAATGAGAAAGGAATCTCCAGAGAAGGCTGGTTCTTGCTCCTAAACCTACTTGCCACAAGCTATTCCAGTGCAGGCAAGCTAATCTAATCCTAATCTAACCATGCCAAGGTGATAGGGAGAGAGAGAAAAGGGGAAAAGACAACAAAAACCTACACTAAAACGGTGATACACCAGAGAAGTAGAATGTTGAACATCTATCAGAACTGCCATGGAACAAAGAGAGGTGAGCAATGGGAAGGATGGACAGAAGCATCACAAACCCAAAGATAGACTTCACACAGAAAATGTCCCAAAAACCCCATGAACACGGCTCTAGACCTGTGTTGAACATTAAAATATGCACATATACCTGCAATGAAGAGAGGCAAGACGAGAACGAACAAAAAGACGAGAAAGGATGGACAGATGCATCACAAAACACGTTTTTGTTGCTTCAGAAGTTTTCACAAAACATCATTTCATTAATAAGAGGCAAAAAAACACCATTACAGAGCAGGGGAGGAGGTTCGAGCTCCATTTTCGACCCTGGAGAAGAAAAGGAGGGAGGGCAGAGCAGAAAGAATGAACCACACTTGTAATAATCCTTATCCCAAATGAGCGAAATCTGGCTTTTACATTGCATGGGTCGAGCCCAGGAGAGAGGAAAACATAGGAAAACATGCAAGCCCATTCCTCATTGAATGCAAATGCATTTAAAATCAGCATGGAGGAACCTTACCAACCCATACCCTGTCATCTTTGACCGAAATGGTAGGAGAGTGTGACCCATTCTGCATTAATTCTGGTCGCTGGAATGTCACTTCTGGCCATGAACACGCATCAGAGCCGTTTCTCAATTTTCTCTCTCCATACTGCACCAAAACTCAAGATTATCCCCAGAATCATGTAGAGGATTCCACTAGATTTCCATTGATATCAAGAACATGCAAATCCGAGATTTGGATCAAAAGATATGACGATCTGAAGAAAACGGGCAAAAATGGATTTTGAAAAATTCTTTCCACGCTTCTGCCACCTGGATGACATGTGTCATGTGTTGATTGGATCGAACAATGATTCTCTCAGCCTGTCGGGTTACCCGTGGGATTCTCCTCTGCATTTGCATCGGACCTTTTGGAGGATTTTGGCTCAACATATGTTTCCATGTTTGTGTTTTCCCCGAAACGCCGCTTCCGCCAGATTGGATCGAAAATTTTCCTGATCGTTGTCGGAGCTTTCCGACCCCTCCGACATGTCCTTGCGCCGTGCTTCCCCGACTTGTTTTCCGAACTTGTCTTTGATGTCGGATTCTTCAAACTTCTCCCCGAAATCCGCACTTCCTTGCTATGTTGGACACGTTTCCAACTTCTCCGACACATTTTCTCGAGCTGCCCCTTCAAAACTTGCCTCTTCTGAGCCTTCCGGTACCTATCTCCTTGTGAAGACACGTGGCCATTGATTCATTAGTTGGTCCACAGGCCTTGCCGGGTCTTTCACGTCCTTCGCATACATTTGTCCTGGACTTGTCCCGGACTGAAGTTCTCTGTTTCGGACTGAAGTTCGGCCGGTTCACCCGTCATTCGCGTACTCTTGTCCCACTTGTACGTTGGAAACGTGGCAAGATTTGATTGGACAAGTCTCGGATCCGGTTCGGCCTTTTCACGGCGGTTCGCGCATCCATTTGTTCCAACTATCCCACTTTTCCTTGTTCTGAAGTTCTCTTTTCCTTCGGCCGAACCGGCCGGTTTCCGCGTCCATTTGTCCCAAATGTCCCAGTGCTTGCTTTGGACAAGCCTCGACCTTCCTTTCGCCCGATCCGGCCGGTTCGCGTCCATTTGTTCCAAGTGTCCCAAATTGTGTTTGTGACTGTTTGTGTTCATTTCGGCCGATCCGGCCGGTTCGCGTACTTCACGGTCCCAGAACTGTCGGCCCAAGCTGTTAGTCGATTTGCCTTAAGTCTTTTCGGCCGAACCGCGCATTTCGTGTGTGCCTCGTACTTGCCCAGATGTCCCAGACTGTTAGTCTTTAGTTCGGATTTGTCCCACGCGTCCATTTGCCTGGATGGCCAGTTTCGGCCTGATTGCGCCTTGATGTCCCACATGTCCCGACTGTCGCGAGGACTAGGACTTAGCCGATTTTCATGATTTTTTCTGGCCCAAGCTTGTTTTCTGCAACCTTTTCACCTTTTCTCAGAACTTGCTCGTTCCTACCTGGACAGGAGAGTTAGAAAAATATATGAGGGGACCCTAGAAACATGATTTTTGCCCTGAATCAATATATTTGCCTGGGACTTGAATAATTCTGATGCATGTTATCAAAATTTACCCTGGGGGGGTGAATTTTCGGATAACAATTTGGCGACTCAGTGGGGTCATCTGCCTGCTAGATGAATGATCAGTAGCCTGAAGCAATCCATTGGGCATGGAGTCATAAGAAAGCCTGCAACTGATCTGAACTTTGAAAACCTCCCCTCTGAGCCACTTGGAAACCCACCGGACATGGAGTTGTTCTCACCAAAATGCCACTGAAATGAACTGTGCAAGAGAAAAACCAGCAACACCAAAACTATGTACAGAACTGAAAAATCATACATGTTCCAAATGGAACATGCAGAGTGTGCACAAGCACTTCTTCTACTGAAAGCAAACCTACCTACTCTACTCTAGCTGGAAGCAAAGGCAAGCTAAACAAACCCTGCAACTGGTTGTGCAAAATAGCTTCCTTTCTTCAAAATTGGCAGCCATGCAATTGATTTGGCACTGATCATGGCTGTTTGGATGGATGGAAAATCAACAAGAAGCTGGTCTTCTATCCAAATCATCAAGGTATCAACTGAAAAATCCAATACCTCTTTTAGTTGCTCTGCATTTGGATTGGAGAGGTATGGCAGCTGATCCTTGGTACTTTGTAGCTCATCCTCATGCTCAGAAGTGAGCATGACTGGTTGTGGCTTCTCCTTTGGCTCCAATGAAGCCAAATACCTGATTGGGCAAGGTTTGATCCGTTTGAGTATGCCCATAGCTCTGATTTTCAACTCCAAAAATGGAGTCTTCTTGTAGACCCTCTTGGATGGATGATGTGGAAGAAATGGTGAAATTCTTCTGTCCTTTCTCTTCCTCCAATGAAGAACATGGAAGATTTAAATCTTCCAATCTTGATTCCAAAGGGCTGTTATAAGATGCAGGCTGCTGCAAATGAACGTTCTCCTTCATGAAAGCAGGCTCTTGTGTTTGGAATGTGGATGATGAAAGAGAGAATGGTGGAAACTCAACCGGCTCCTCTCCATCAAAACAGTCCTCCAAATCTGACAGGTAAACTTCCTCATTGCTGTCCTGCTGCTCGTATTCAACTTCTCCCATGGTGTTCTCTTGATCTGCAACTTGACCACCATGGTTTCCTTCACTCTCCAATATTGAGTTTGAGAGATCAAACTCTTCTTCAGTACTAGAACTTGAGAGAGATGAAGTGGAAAGAAGAACTGAAGGTTCTTCTGTAACCTGCTTTGTGCTCAAAGCCCTTGGATCTGCATTTTTCCCCCCCATAGCTAGAATGTTCTCCTCTTCTTTTGGATTTGGAGCAGCTTCTCCTTCCTCCAATGTTTGAAGAGAATCTTGCTCTTTATTGAACTCCTCCTCCAACATGAAGTTTGTCAAGTCAAACTTTTCAATTTGTTGCTCTAAAGGACAAGTTGGGGCTGCAAGATCTTCTTCGGAGCTTTCTTCCTTTTGCTCTTCTTCTGCTGCCACAAAATCAGTCCTCACCACCATTTGTTCAACCTCAGCCTCTTCTTTAGGCTTTACCATCAAAGTGATCTTTGTCAATCCCAAATCTAAGAGCCCAACTCTACTCAGCTCTGTCTGTCACTTCTTTTCTTTTCCTGGCTCTTCCTCTTGTTGTCCTTGCCGACTGATTTTTTCAATTTCTTCTTCCCCACATGGGATTGGGGATGCAAGAGGAGGGATGGGTTGAAACTCAACTGATTTGACAAATTTGTGTGGTGGTGGAGGTGGTGAAACCTCTTGTTTCTTTGGAGGAGGGGGTGTTTCTGTTAGCTCTTGTGGAGGAGAATGACTGTTTGGAAGGGAAAAGGAAAGAAGAATCGAGATGTGGTGGAAGACTAGGGGGTGGAGAAATGGATTCAACATTTGGGACAGCAGATGGAGAGTTTAAAATTTGTCAAGTCCAAATGAGATGATGCTGCTTGAGTAATGGGAAGAGAAAAACCAGATGATGGTGTAGAACTTACCCATTGACAAGGTTGTTCAACACCGAATGTATAGGCCTCTATTTCTGCTGTCCATTGTGCAAGTTGGGGCAGCATCTTTATCATGAAGTCCAGCTTCTCTTGAGGGCTGAAGTGTCTTGGAAAAGGGCCTCCCCATGGACAAGGAGTCCTACAACCAATTCTGAAAGCTCTCATCTGAGCTGTTGCTCTGGACTGCACCATCTTTACCTCCATCTTTTGGATTTTCTCCAACAGACCAGCATCTTGGATCTGATGGTCTTCATTGTATGCATACTCTTGCTCTTGGAAGCTCCATTTCCAAACTGACTTTGGCACTGCTGTTCATATGAGTATGCATGCTGATCTGGAGGATTTGTAAAACATGTTGGAAGTGGAAAATATTGTTGTTGTTGTAAATGTGAATTCCATGATGGAAATGAAGTCATGGTTGCACAACTTCATGGAATGGAAAAGAATGAAAGGGATGGAAAGAAGGATGGATGAAAAATGGATGAAATGAATGGAAACGAAGGTCTGCAACTCAGAGAAATGGGTTGTTGATCAGATGGAGTCGCCAGATGTGTTTGTAAGTGCCTCCAAAGGCTGAAATCTTCACAGGAACACACCAACCTGCAAAAGATGAAGTGGAAGACCTCTAAGGTCCCACCGGGCGTGCCAAAACTATTGGTGCAAAATCACAGCACCCCTGGATGCAGATCAGGCTTCTAGGTTGATCACTCAGGCATCCAGTGTGATTGCACAACATTGAATCCTTTCTCCAGGTGTGGGACCTGTAAAATGAGAAAGGAATCTCCAGAGAAGGCTGGTTCCTGCTCCTAAACTACCTGCCACAAGCTATTCCAGTGCAGGCAAGCTAATCTAATCCTAATCTAACCATGCCAAGGAGACAGGGAGAGAGAGACAAGGGAAAAAGAGCAAAAACCTACACTAAAACGGTGATACACCAGAGAAGGAGAATGTTGAACATCTATCAAAACTGCCATGGGACAAAGAGAGGTGAGCAATGGGAAGGATGGACAGATGCATCACAGGCCCAAGGATAGATTTCACACAGAAAATGTCCCAAAACTCCATGAACACAGCTCCAGACCTGTAATGAACATTCAAACATGCACAAATACCTGCAATGAAGAGAGGCAAGAAGAGAACAAGCAAAAGACGAGCAAGGATGGACAGATGCATCACGAAACACGTGTTTTGTTGCTTCAGAAGTTTGCACAGAACATCATTTCATTAGTAAAAGGAAAAAAATGCCATTACAGAGCAAGGGAGGAGGTTCGAACTCCATTTTCAACCCTAGAGAAGAAAAGAAGGGAGGGCAGAGCAGAAAGAATGAACCAACTTGTAATAATTTATCCCAAATGAGCCAAATCTGGCTTTTACATTGCATGGGTCGAGCCCAAGGAGAGAGAAACGTAGGAAAACGTGCAAGCCCATTCCTCATTGACTACAGATGCATTAAATTGGCATGGGGACCTTACAAACCCATACCCTGTCACCTTGACAGGATTTGGTAGGAGAATGCGACCCATTCTGCATTAATTCTGGTCGCTGGAATGTCACTTCTGGCCATGAACACGTGTCAGAGCCGTTTCTCAATTTTCTCTCTCCAGACTACACCAAAACTCGAAATTAGCCCTAGAATCATATAGAGAATTTCACTAGAGCTTTCCGTTGATATAAAGAACATGCAAATCCGAGCTCTGGATCAAAAGATATGGACGATCTGAAGAATTAGGGCACGAAACAGGTGAAAATTGGATTTTGAAATACTTTTCCCGCGCTTCTACCACCTGGATGACATGTGTCAGGTGTCTGATTGGATGAGCAATGTCTCTCAGCCTCCGTCGGGTTCGCAGGCTTTCTCTTCTGCAATTGCATCAGACTTGTGGAGGCCCTTTACTAGCTCAACATGTGGCACTATCCCATTGGTTTGGGCTGACCCTTTAAAACTTGCCGCTTTGACTTTTGACTTTTCAGATTGATCAAAATTTTCGTGATCGTGGTCGGGCTTTCCGACCCCTGCCGACATGTCCTTGCGCCGTGTTTCCCCGACTTGTTTTCGCGACTTGTCTTTCATGTCCGGATGTCCCAAACCTCCTGACATATTCCTGCTCCTATGTCGGGCTTTCCAACTTCTCCGACGACATTTTCCTGGCTGTCGCGTCCATTCTGTCCCAAATGTCCGGCACTATGCTCTTGTGAAGACACGTGGCCATTCGACCTTCAGTTGTCGGGCCTCGGCAGGTTTTCACATCCTTCTCGTACATTTGTCCCACTTGTCCCATTGTGTTTCGGACAAGTTCTGTGCTGATTTCACCCGAATTCGGCTGAATCGCACCTTTTTGTCCCTCTTGTCCCGAACTGTCCCTCTTAGCAAGATAGTCGATTTTCTCTCGGATCGAACTTCGGCTTTTCACATGCCCACCGCGTACTTTTGTCCCAGACTGTCCCACTTGTTGCTATTTGCTGCCGCTTGGAGGATTTTCGGCCGATCTGGCCGGTTCGCGTCCATTTGTCCCAGATGTCCCAATTGCTTCGCTAGGACTAGGATTCTTAGCCGATTTTCACCGATTTTTTCTAGATTCGCGTCCTTCTTGCCTTCTGCAACCTTTTCCCGCATTTTCTTGGAGCGAAAGTTGCTCCTTTTCGGCCGATCTGGACAAGAGAGTTAGAAAAATCACGGTCTGAGATGAACCTCAGCTAACAGTCGATGTTCTTGTCTAAATCAATCAATGTGCCTAGGACTTGAATATTCTAATGCATGTTATCCGAAATTACCCAGGGATGGGGGTGAAATTTTGCCCAACAGGAAGATTAGACATTTGATTTTTCAAAGGGGTTAGTAGAGTTGGTAGATATCTCGGGTTGACTATTACTTGGTGTTTCAGATTTATTTGAAGTGTATGGGTCCCGACTGTTGCGATGACTAGGGTCTTTAGCCCTTTTGATCAATGAGATGTGTAACGGAAGCCCAAGGATTATAAGTGTATGGAATGGGTTGCAGCCTTTTCACCTTGGTCTCATAAGTTGAACATTTCTTGACCTGCTAAATATGAGAGTTGATGAAAATGGGATTCTGAATCTAGAATTTCTTCAGAAACATGAGGGTTTGGCCCTGATTATAGAAAGGAGGTTTAGATGCTTCTGGTTAAGGACTAGAAGAAAAGAGATGTTATATTTATTGTGATCTAGATGTAGGAAGGATTTGACCATGATATTGATGTGGAGAATAAAAGAGTTGTTATCCCATTTCATTTTTATAACTGACCCCTAAGATCCATTTTAGGACTAGTAAGACATACAATGCCAAGCATCCATACTACGTGTAACTATCTGTGTAAAGTATGCATTCACAAATAAAAGGAAAGTGAACACACATGTGTATATAGAAAAGATAATGACATACGGAATATTTGTCTAACATAGTAAGCAAAGTGTAACATGCGAGTATAAGAAAACAAGTGTAAGTGCAACCAAGATATGCAACATGTTTTGAGTGTGAATGAAATGGAATGAAAAGTGGGTGTGATAGGAGCAGTGTGCCCCTTGAGCGAATGTGAATGAGTACACATGAGATGAGTTTCATTTATAAATTCCCCATCAACAGTCAAGAATGAAGCATATATCATAAAGAATGGGTGAGTGTAGTGAGGTTAATTTATGATTTAGACCCTTAGCAGTCGAGTATTAACCGTGGAACTAGAGTGCATCATCGTGAAGTGTGTTGTGTGATAATTATAAACTTGTGTCTTGACTGTGCTGAGTGTAAAACGCGATATTATACTCAGCTAGAACATCAAGTCAATTTCCATGTTGGGTGATGAAATCCCAATCAGTTTCACCTAGGTGGGAGTTGTTTGAATGCATTTTTGATTTATAAGTGGTTTTATTGTTTGTGAGAGAGGATAAGTGAATGCAACAAAATTTTTTCCTAACTAAAGCTAGATGATCAAGAATAATGAAATGGTTTGTTTAAAAATCCAAAACTAAATGTTTAGTTTTGATGAGGACAATTAAACAAAAATGCATGGATAAGATTTCAGAACCATTGAAAACTTGCAAGATTTCGTCCATCATAGGGAGTGGATAATTATCCTGAAGAGAGGCCAAGTTTAAATTACTGAATTCTACATAGATAATGATTTCACCATTCTTCTTTCTTACTAGCACAATGTTAGCTAACCAAGTTGAATCGTGAATGGGAAAAATTATTTCAGAATTCAGTAATTTTTGAATCTCTTGGTATGGATTGCACAAGTTGTTTCAAGCTAGCACTCATGGAGGATTATAGCTCAATTCTCTACTTTTGATGGAATGGTTTGACTCAATAGCTTTAAGGGAATTTAATGTTGCATTTCCTTTGGAATTGGAGGTTTTCTAATCATCATACAAATAATCCATGTGAGGATATTAGATGTTTCTTTAGTAAGTTCAACCATTTTCTAGAATTTCTTCCTTAGTACAACATTTGCCAATGTTAACAAACTTGAGCTTCTCTTTGCTCCCTATGTTGAATTTATCATATTCAATATGATTGATGGGATTCATATGATAGATTTAGATTTCTATATACCATAGAATGTTTATCGAATAGATTTTCTAGAAATTAGGATGTGACCCTTGGGGATCTTATTTACCTTCAGTTTTATGTTAGCCATCTTTATCATATTATTGGTTCAGACTCCTTCTTTAGACACATAAGATTGAAATGGACTGGTGATAACTAGCTGTCAGGGATTCCTTTGTAGAATACAACTGGGTGTAGGAATATTATATTCTTAGTTCAAGGAATGTTAATCAGGATGTAGATAGGATCATTAAGATACTTATCCAATGAATTAAAGGATTATGGATTGAGACACTTGATCTATATATCAGGATTCATGTTGTGAATATTGTCTTGACTAAATTCTGGATAAAAGGTAAATCAGTGATGACCCATTAAACTACTAGAGTAATCTGCTCTTACAATTTATTTTCTCTATGGTACACTGATTGATAAAAAATGGATCCAACATCGTTGGACATATTACCAAAATAATTTCCTATAATGCTTGATATCTTTAGTTTATTTCTACACAATATACTGGCCTTATCATGCATCCAATCCTTACTTAACAACAAGTTCAATGGACATTCTCTCTTTAAGCACAAATTTTCATGAGATGGAGAACACATCAACTATTCATACTAGCCAAATATGAGAAACTATGGCCTCATACTGGGTGAGTTTACAAATCTTGTTTTCAAATTGAAGCATGTAGAATAAAATGGTCGAGGTTTAGCTTCAAGATAAATGGAAAACTAACGCCGTCTCCAAATTGATACTTGCATAGCTATGGATTCGCCAATCAAACTCAAGGATCCAAACATTTCTTTTCCCTTGATCCATTCACCATGATATTAGGAAGCTATATGACTCATCTTCTGCATTGTGAAAAACCATAACCAATATTTCAATCACCAACTTACCTTTGCATTCTTTATATCTTCAATGCCTTGGGATCATTACTATTTTACAACTATAATTAGCCTATTCATATCTAACGTCTTTTCGAAAATAAGCTTATTCATATCCATTTCCATTAATCAAAGAATGAAACAACAAGGAACCACTACCATTGTAGAGCATATATGAGGAACGTAAAAAAGAAAGAATCCTCCAGGGATTCCATCGCTACAAAGAATTCCTACTTGAAGCTTGATCCCTTGCCATAAGGTGGAGGGATATATACAATTGAGGATTATGGCCTTGACTCTAAAAAACTACGGAAATATGTTTACATCCACCATTGGAGGCTACTTGCAATGCATGTTTAATATACTTCGAATTCCAAAGCTTTAGAACCTCTGTAGTTTCCATGGAGCATAACAAGAACCATAAGGGAAAATTGGGTTAAGGGAAACGCCATGTGGGCAGTGGAAGACTAAAATAACATATTATATAATCTTATGCACAATGAGTCTAGGTGAGCACAATTACTGAGCCTATGATCGGTAATATGAGTAGTGTGAAATAGAGGTCCTCACACATGTTGGATAAAATACAAGTACATAGGAATATGTATAGGTATCAGTAAAAGTTTTTTGGAGAAGTGGATCTAGGAGAGAAAGGTATCCCCATAAATTTATGGAAGAAGAGGATGAGTAGTTACATAGGATTGGACTTGAAAGAATTTGACATCTTGAGCAAAGGTATTATGATGGGTTTGGTAAAATAATAACCTCAGATATGTGAATACAACTGTGTGCTTGAGAATAAGAGGGTGGAGATCATAAATATTGGGCCTATCAACATTTATTAGCTGAAGGTGTATTTAGAACATATCTTGTGGAAGGTTCATTACGATTTAGGCAAATATTTTCCATTGTTAGAATGAATATTCATCGTCTAGTATTAGTACTAACTCTTATGTTACAAATAAAACATGTTTCAAGAATAGGTGCTTCTCTCCTTATCAACCACTCAAAAA
Source organism: Taxus chinensis (assembly GCA_019776745.2). NCBI lineage: Eukaryota > Viridiplantae > Streptophyta > Pinopsida > Cupressales > Taxaceae > Taxus > Taxus chinensis. The sequence goes on from CM034155.1 coordinate 555,237,222, forward strand.
AATTATTGGAACTTATTTAGCACTTATCTTTCTTTAAATGATAGTGGCCACCTCCCTATTTGAATCGAAAGTACATATAAAATCTGTTAAGTTAGTAACATCATATGTCATATTAGTTGTTCATATCAATTGACCACTCCATATTGATAGTCATCATCATCATTGACCGTGTTTACTCCTTACATGGTAATAAAATTGATCTCCAAGTCATTTACATATTATTTCACACCTCTGAGTCAAGGTTAACATTTCAGGTTCCTTAACGTTATAAGATTGAATACACAAACTTCGAAACATGGAAAGAAGCTCCTGTAAGAGAACATGTTTCATTGACTGGGACATCTGACAAGAGGATCATATATACACAATCCAGCTTAGGTTGGATGGGGGGAGAGTCATGATTTTGAAATGCTGAATTTATTATGTTTCAACCTTAATGGTATAATTGATTTGTAATTGGAAGTAAAATTCATACTACATTCATCTTTAGCAAGTTCATCAAACTATTAGCTATAATGTTCATCATTCTAACAATTGACATTAATTCTAATTTTTACTACGTGATGTTTTATGATGACATATTTTTAAGTTATGATGTCTAGTTGCAATCCTGGTACTTAAAATGCTGCCATTACAGACCAAAGCTGAGGAACTCAAAAAATGAAAAAATTAATCCCTTGCTTGAAGCTTAATCCCCGAATTCTAAACCCAATAAGCATGTTTCTTTGTCAAATTGGTTTTTCTTGGAATCATTTGATACATATCAACTTTTCCATCCTTTCCCACTGAATAATTGGAATTAACTGCCCCTTATTTGAGAGAGGTGGCATTTCTTGGTTGCTAAATGGCTTAGGCCATTTCTCTACCTTTTTCCTATAAGAGCCAAGCTTTTACCCAAAGCATTGGTTGGAGATTTTTGTTGTGAATTGCATTGTTATGTTGCCATAATATTTCCAAGAAATACACAATCAAGCCCATTTCTCTTGTATTGTTATTCTCTTACCTACGTTGTTATTAAATTTCCTACAAGCCATTCCTACTCCAACACTTCTTCACAACTTCTTATGTATTACCCAGCACAGTTCCCTGGATTCATCTGGCCACCAAATTGGAAAATAAGTTGAGGGGATAACAGAGTAAAACCATCACTAGATTTATCATAGTTCTTCACTTTCAGGTTGAGAATGTATTTAGTTTCTTGAAGCTTTCTCTAATTTCTTTAGATTTCAATTCACAATTTGATTAGAGTATTCAAATCAATAGTAAATTTCATTGTTGTAGTTTTCATAAGTTTGCATAAAGCATCTGGTAAAAGTTTATTCCATGCCTATCCCTATGGATTTTCAAGGGAATTTTATCTGGAAGAAATATCCTGCATTAGTTTAGAATCAATTTTAGTTTCATTTCAATCTATAAGATTTCATTAGATCCTTGATTTCTACCAGGGATGTTTTAGGGGAAGAAAATATTTTGAGAAGATTTTACTTCTTCCCATGTCTCTGAGGTAGGAAAAAGGAAGTTTTAGATCCACAAATAGAAATTGGAAAAGATTTTGTTTTATTAGGATAGTTTAAATCCATTATGCATAGAAAAATAGTCATACCAGGTTATTTGTTTGTTTAGTTTTGTTAATAACATTGTAGAGGCAATTTTAATTTCTTCGTATTTATTTTGTAGATTTATTTTATTTGTTTCAAGAAACCGTAAAATCCAAAAATATTAGATTAGTTTAATTAGTTTTTTATTTGTTGTATCTGTATTATTCAATTGAAAAGAACAAAAACATTAGAATAGATTTGTATTATTTATTAAATTAGTCATTTCCTTTGTCAATTAGCTAAAAAAACACAAGTTTAATTAATTTGAGGAAAGTAATTGAATCATTTTATTTTAAATCCATTTTTTTATATTTGTTAATTAGGAACATAGTTTAATTAGCGGAAATTAATACATCTCCCCACACATCCCTAGTTGTCTTAGGATTGACCTTTCCTTCTTGCAATTTCTTTGTGATATTGTTGGATTCTGTGATTTAGTAGTTCACATATCACACATGACCATTAAGAGTCATTTATAATCAAGATGCCAAGTGTATGATCCCTGAGTCCCGTAGCCAAACACACCCAACCTATGAGCCTATCTATCCTTCCACATTTCACATTCACATCTCCCAGAGCCTTTGCAATTGCAACATATGACAAGATTCCTTTGCTTTTGCTTGTTGGATGTCCATACCTTGTTCCAGTGCTTACCTTTTTGACATAGGTTGGGAGGATGTTGGAAAAGGACACATAGGCTATACCATGTGGAGAAATGGTGAAAGAGACAAATATTGCAGACACACAAGTGGAAAATAAGGAAAGGAAATTTCAATGCCTTGATCTTTAGTCTTCTTTTGCATACAAAAAAATAAATGGTGGTAGGCAGAAGTCTCATTTCCTCTCAAATATATTGAAACCGCTTCAGTGCAAATGCAGATCCAGACCAGCGATTTATTTCATATAGTAATTGGTCTCAGATAGTGAAACGAGGAGAAAGTGGTCTCAGATTTATTTTTGCAAGCAAGCACGAATTAATCAGGAATTGTATTGATTTTTTAGACAGCTAATAGTGAGGGCGTTATTTAGAACCATTTCAACTTCTACGCCACATTTTTCCTTGCTGCCACTATCCAACTATTACTAAATTTTCAGCTTTTTCTTGGGTTCCACGTGATTGCTGCATTTGGATTCTCAATAAATTGCTTGCGTTATTAGACAAGGACAAAGACACGTCTGCAATTCACTTTGGATGCCCATGCATTGTCAATGAGGCCACGTGACTTCACATGGAGTCTATCAATGTTTCCCCCCTTTTTATTTTAGAAATATTTTATGGAAGACAGTACACATTCCCCATCTCCTACTAGACATCCTCTTGATCATTCACCTCATTTTCATAGGCCTATACCATGCTTTACTCCCCTTCCTAAGTGCGAGCCATTATAATTTTCACATTCTAGGGGAAAGGAGCCAATGACCGCGAATGGCCCAATGACCGTGAGTAGTTATGTGAAACAAAGTACCAATAGTTGTTTGAATTAAAGTTAAGAATGAAATAAAAAGTAGCCAATAAAGTAAGTCACATCAAGTCACATCAATAAATGAACCAATGAAATGATGGCACATAAACAACCCATAAAAGGTGATTTTATTCTCAACTAATAGGTTGCCTTAAATTCCTTTGCATTCAAAAGTACTTATTTTAAATCCCTTAAAAATATATTCTCCACATACTCAAATTTTTTGAAAGAAAATTTGTATATTAAAAAAAACATGCTCTCCACCTAAAAGGGTGTTTTTTTTTATTTTTATGATTTTTAAGTGGCTCTAACAACCTCCCACATTATGATTCACGATAAATGGCTCTTTCCCCCTACTATGCGTCATGATATCTTGTACATTTTGATTGATGAACATCTAATATGACTACCTTCTAATGAACATCCCCCTCCTCCTCAGTTAGATGAAATCAAAACCAACCATTTTATAATTTTCTTAGGATCAATAGTTATAGAGATAATGATTGTTTTTCACTCCATGATAGGTTTCATTTTCTTGAGGACAAGGGTGTCATTGCTTTTCGTGCATGGCATGCTGATAGATCACATTCCCATGTGTCACGATGCCGAACCCTAACATCTATCACTTTGACTACCTCTCGTCCTCATAAGGTAATTTTGTCTCCTCTTCCCTTGGTTTCTCTTATGCATGAGATGAATACCAAAATTATTTTTCAACTCAAACCAAAATGGGTCCTAAAGTAACACCACTTGCCATTATAATATTATAGTGTTGTTATGATCTCTTCAGGCATACAATTTAGCACTTATGATCATGACACTACATCATTTGAGCCTCTTGCGCATATTCATCACCTTATTTCCCATAAGATGCTATATGTTATTTCATATCACATGATTTCACATATATTATTTAAATGTATGCCACTACATCTTTTGCTGCACATTCTTCTGTAATTATTTCACCATTTATATCATTTCTATTATAAGTTCACTTCAATGATCATATTAAATTCATGCATATCATCAACCTAATATCTATTTTAATATCATCATGATGTTATTTATACTATAACACATATGGTCTACTCTACAACATCATCCCAATATATAGACCTATATCATCACATATTCAACAAAATATCATATCAAATTCATATCAGTACATGTCATCATATCAAAAATATCTCATCTTGTATATATATCTTGAAAATTTCATAATAAAAAATCAAGGGACAATGACCACTACATCACATATCATACATCCTCCTCACAACTATTGGAGCTCTTGAACTTGTAACCTCACCACTAGATCTCCACATCTATGCTCGGGAGCATTACTCCTCTAGTTGAGTCTGTAGCAATGTTGCCTCGGCCATCACATCTGCATATTGGCCTTAAATCTCCACGTATCTCTTAAACATGTTTTTCTCTAGTCTGTCTCCTCCCACTTCCTTTCTCACCCAAGCTAGCTCTGTCCTCACCTCATCTCACTTTGATTATAACACTCTATGCATGGTTACCACCCCATTGGGTCAATTAAGTGAGCATGGTCAAATAATGTACTCTACTCTCTCTAAAATTGATGTTGCACCATGATTTCTGTTAGGCCAAAACTCACATGCATTAATCTCCACTACAATCACCAGAGTTAGGATCCACGAGAGGTGGTTAGTCCATGTCATGAAACTCACATGGAGCGTTGGATGTAAATGCCAACAATATTCCCTCCAGTGTTACCCAAGTGAGTTTTGAACTCGAGACCCGTTGCTCTGATACATTTTTTTGGAGCACGATTTCCATTAGACCAAAATCTCCAGTCGTTAATCTCCACTACAATTGCTAGTGTTAGGATCTAAGAGAGGTTGTTAGTCCATGTCACGAAACTCATAAGGAGCGCTAGACGCAAATGCCAATAATCCCACCTCCTACAAGGACATATGGGGGAAAGTTTATTTCCACACTTGGTTGAAATATGAGTTTGAATCTATGTGAAAGAGGAGTTTAGGAGACATTGAATGACAAAAAATACCAAAAGCTTCTTTACAAGGTGCAGGATTTCATGTTTTGGCTCCACCCAATAAATGACTAGACATGAAAATCATTGAATCCCTTCCAATCCCGTAAGAAATGAAGGGAGTCTTCCTTTAGAGCTCTACCAGAAAAATTAGGTCTATTAGATCAACCATGCAGCTCAATTTATAAGAAAGAATAGTTTTAAGAACCCTTACAAGAACAAGTCATGGGATTTGGATGTAGAGGGTGAAACCATACAAAGTGCGGACAAGAACCTGTGTAGAGCTCATGAAAGAACTCGTGCCAGGAGCTAGAATTGACACTTCGAGCCCACCATTCATGCCATCCCAAACCATATCCAGTTCAGGGACATTGTTTCTAGATCCATCTATCAACAGAGAGGTGGCATATTTGGTAACTAGAGATAGGGGCAAGATCCCACGAGCACTAAAACCCCACCTCGCTCGTCCATCATCGGGTCCAAATCTCCCTTCCACAACTAGTATAATCATGTCACCATCACCTTGTAACTGATTATCACCACTTCTAAGATCCACACCAGAATGACTACGGTTAGGACACACAGGCATACTAGAGCTTTTCATAGGAATTCCAATGCGTATGGCTATATTCTTGTTGTTCTTAGGTTTAGATCTTAAAAGTATGTATGTTATTACATTCATAAAACACAATATCTTTCACAAGTGGTTTTGTTATAGGAATATTTGATCATGAGAAAAATAGAAAGTTCAAGGGGTTTTTATTGTGATAAATGTTATAATATCTATCATGGATGTTCGAGGTTCATTATAGTTTTTCAATCTACTTTTATAACTATTGTCTTCATGATGAGTGTGAAAAATCCTTCATTGAAACAATATTTTTGTGAGTAGAGAGAGCACAAATAATTTTCTATACTAGAACATCTAAAGGTCAAGAAAAAATTATGTACAACTTTATTGTTCTAGAACTGATTTATTTGTGTTGAAGTTTCCAAATTATATCTATATGATTGTCATTATTATCGAGATCATACTTATCGAGTGTCAAAATATTGATATATGCAGTGTGTATTGGTAGGGCCAACAAACAACAATACAAGAATGCACCTGACATACATAGTTGCTACAAATAGATATAAGCTTATCATTGTAATGCCCTATGATACCACTAGATGTGAGATTTGGCAAGATTATACAAGTGAGATAGATGCTTTTGTTTTAGGTATTGAAATATGATGAACATTTACTAATGCATAAATGCTTTATGAATGATATTGATCTTAATTTTTACTCCTATTGTGTGTATTAAGATTTAATGGATTATATATGTCATAAGAAAATTACTTGGAGAGGGCTCTTCTATGCAACAACATATATAGTAATAGAATTTTCATATGAGTATGAAATAATAGAATCTAAAATACCATTTGAATATCAATGTTATAAATCTTGTCTTGGCTTTGTTTTTTGTGTGTATCAAACACTATCGTGTGATGTAAGTTATTTTGTAGGCAAAAGACAACTCCATACATGTTAGATCATACAAGATTGATTTTTAAAGTTATCACAATCGATGGGTTTAATTAAAAATACATTGTCACCACTTTGTTTTGTAGAAGTATATTTCTTGCAATTCCTATTAGGATTGCAACTATGGTGTATAGAATAAGCTATCACAATAATTACTTTTATTATTGGCAGTTGTTTTCATGACTCTACAACACTTTTTGGTTATGCATACATCCACCATCATGCCCACCTAGTGGCGTTTGCATTGCATACTTTAATGGTGCAATTGTTAGTTATATCCCTTTTGAAAATGCACTCCCTCCGCTAAGGTTTGAAATATTATAACATTCGTTTTTAAGTTGTGAATTCACAGGGAGAACCCAACAATTTTTTTTTTTGATTTTTAAACGTGACAAATTCGACATTTACAGATTGTATTTTGCTCAAACTCAATAAATAGCTAAGTAAGTATTGGGTCATGAAAACTCGGTAAATACAAATGTGAAAGTCCAAAGAGAATCAAACGTTCAAAATTGACGGGTCAAGGCTCAATATGCCCCACCTTCTTTTCTTTGACATCAGATTTGAATACAAAATATCTTTGACATCAGATTTGAATACAAAATATCTTTTCTTTGACATCAGATTTGAATACAAAATATCTTTTCTTACGTAAGGACCTACGACAAGAAGGCCTTTCGTGGTAGTCGAGACTCATTTTGCCTCCCGATTTAATATACAAAATATCTTTTCACCGCCATTGCTTTAATAATATCTTTTCGACCAACTAGAAACTGGTCGAGAGTTGCGTACCCTGTTTTCTTATTTATATCCCCTGTATTCGCATTGTCAAATAAGTTAAGATCCATCTTCTGTAATTGTTTCGATTTCAGAGTATATTTTCAAGAGTGATTTTTGATGGAGGAAGTGATGGTGCTGAGCTTTAGGCCGAGTCCCTTCGCTATGCGCGTTCAGATTGGATTGGAAGAGAAAGGCGTCAGATACGACTACCAAGAAGAAAATGTTATGGTGAACAAGAGCGACCTGCTGTTGCGAACGAATCCAGTGTTCAAGAAAGTACCTGTTCTTATTCACAAGGGGAATCCCATCTGCGAGTCTCTTATAATTCTTCAATACATCGACGAGGCCTGGCCAGCTTCCCAGCCATTTCTGCCATCCAACCCATATGAGCGTGCGCTTGCCCGCTTCTGGGCTGATTTCGTAGACAAAAAGGTAAGAATAGTGTAAACAGTTCTATGCACAGAGCGTCTTCTCTGTTTGTGAGTTGCCCTACTAATGTTTTCTGGTTTGCAGATCTTCGACGCGGGATCCCGTATAGTAAGATCAAAAGGGGATGCTCTGGAGGAGGCTAAGCGGGATATGGTGGAGAATCTGGAACATTTAGAAGGGGCGCTGAAGCAGATGTCGAAGGGAGGGCCTTATTTCGGCGGAGAGGAGTTCGGATTCCTGGATATTGCCCTCATTCCCTTTGCGCCATGGTTCCACACTCATGAAATTATTGGGAATTTTAAGCTGCCGTTCGAGACTCGATTTCCACTGCTCCATGCGTGGGTTCCAAAATGTATGGAGAGAGAGAGCGTCCAGAAAATTGTTCTCACGCCTGAGCGGGTTTTGGAATTGTCCTTACAACTCAGGAAGAAATTTGTGGTCGATTAAAACAAAAACTGGTGCCAACCAATAATAAAGCATGTTTCCAAAACATCTTAGTTTGTAGCGTTTCAATTTAATGGTGAACGGTTGAATAAAATAATAGAAGCTCACGACAGTCGACATGCAACATCCATCGATCAATTTTATTTTTTTTAATTAATTTTAATTTCTAATTTTTATTAATTATAGTTTTTAATTTTTAATTTTAATTAATTCTTAATTTTAACTAATTTTTGTTTTAATTTTTTAAAATTTAAATGAATTTTATTTATTAGCCTCTTTATACTTTTTATTAATCAAATTCCAATTTTTTTTATTAATTTCAAATGTTAATTAATTTTAAATTTTTATTAATTTTAATTTCAATTTTTTTTGTATTTTCAATTATTTAATTTTTTAACGATTTTATTAATTTTAATTTTTTTCTTTATTTTTTAATTTTTTTTTAATATTTAAATTTCATTAATTTTATTAAATTTTTATTAATATTTGCTAATTTCATTTTTTTATTTTTTATTTTTAATTTTTATTAATTATAATTTTTATTTTTAATATTTATTATTTTTTAATTTTAATTCTGAATTTAATTTTTAATTTTTTATATTTTATTAATTTAATTATTTTATTTTTTATTTTTAATAATTATATTTTTATTATTTTTAATATATATGTTTTTTTACTTTTAATATTAATTTTCATTAATTTTTAAATATAATTGAATTTTAATTATTAAGGCCTATCAGCCTGTTCATATCACCAAAGGTGATATTGCTAGTTAGAGAATGGTGAGGAATTTATATAATAAGTACCGTTGAACGTAAGGTGTTTGTGTTTATTGTTTCGAAATGTCAATGAAACTCTATTATTGCCGTGTAATGGAAATGGTCCTTGTGCTCCTTATGATCGTAAATGAAATATGTAAGTGAGATTTTTTTTTAAAAAATGCTGAAGATGTTTTTGAAAGTATAGTGCACTTAGAGTTGTCAATTCTGAAGAAATTACTCAGCACTATGTTCCAGTGTTATGTTGTTCAGAGTTGAGATACATGATCCAATGAAAAAGTAAGAGCTCAACATCCAATATTACTCAAAAGATCATCATGTACGCAAATGCTATACAGTCTCACTCATCAAGCTCCTTCGGATCAGGGTACAGAATTGGGAAATCACAACAATCAATGTCGGTCCTTTTCTTGACCATGGTGATTGTCTTTTTTCTGGTTTTCATTTTTCTCTGTGTTAGCTCCCTTTGGGGCCACGTTTAGATCCTACATGGTTGAAGTTTAAAACTTTTTGATTTATATATGGTTTCTACTTCTTTTCTTCCTAAATTCCATCGCTGTGAATGTAAGACCCTGTGTTTCAGTGGTTCCACTGTCGAAAGTTGTTATATGCAAAGTAAAGTCCTTGGGACTTGTGGATAGTTAATCCCCAGGCATTTTAATTGGCAATTGTCTTCGATTCCCTCTTGGAATAGGGGGTATGTGAATATGTAACGGGTTGGAGGGATCCTAACATGCGTTGTTGTATCTATCAAATTTGACAACAGCAAATAAAAGTAATGTTGGTGGTTGCATTAATGCATTGTAGACAATGTTAGTGATTGTTCCTGAAGCACCATTTATGAGGCCCTGCGTCAACCCATACATTTCCAATAAGCATTTTTGTTGTTGTTTGCACAACAGAACTTTGTGTTCCAACTAATCATCATCAGGTTCTCCTGGTCCAGCCCGCCTGTTACTTTGAGCAATGGATTGGGCGATCAGAATGTTTAATGCCTTCAACATTTGAAGGTTGTGGGAGTCCACGAGATCATTTTTTGCAAACAAATGTGGTGCGTCCACTCCCAACCTTTTCTTATTTATACAACACAAAAGGATAAAATATCATGAATGTGTCTACCTAATTACAAGGAAATGTAAGCCTCGGCTTATGTACTAGGCAAGAAGTAAGTTACTAAAAGTTCAAGAAGATGCTCAATGGCATTGACAAACCACTTTTTCTTGCAGGGTGGCAAAGGTGAGATTCAAATTTTGCCATTTGCAGTGCTGGGGTGATTTTTTTTTTAATTTATTATGATTCTAGGGTGATCCGAGATCCAACAATGGGATTTCCTCAACTCTCATTCTAGAGACCTCTGTCTGAGAATTTCTCCACAACTGAGCTATGGAGAAGTACAATTTGAGACCTTACATGAACCATGAGCATCACCAGCTCAAAAATTAAAATCAAAGTGGAATCACTTAATTTTTGACTTTGTTGAATGTTTAAGTAATACAGTATTGGTATAGTATTGATATGGACAACAAACTTCCTCAATCACACAGTGATAATAATTCTTTTCAAAAGGCATCACATCCACTAAAAGCTCAGCCAATTAGGAAGCATGGCTGTAGAGTGCAAGTTCTGACATTTATGTGTTAGCATCCGAATTGTTTGTATGCATCGAGTCCCCTTGCCTTGTGATTATTGTCAAATGTTTGTAGGTGCAAGGGTGTGGCCTGATGGTGGGGAACAATAATTGAACTGTGAAAGCTTCAGCTACTAAGAAATTTCCTTTTTGTTAATGGCAAGTATAGACCTATATTTGAAGTATGGTTTGATGGAGCCAAAGGAGATAACACAACAATGACATACTTGTTTTCCAAATGGTTTTCCCTGGTTCATGAGCTCCAAGCATTCGCGAACATATTCTTAGATGCATAACCATTTATCAGATGGGTGGGAGACGAAAATGGAGCTGCGGGATTAAGATCCTGGTATACCATCAATGGATCTTCCTTGAAGACTGGAGATGCATCTCTAGAGGGGTGAGAAAACAAAAATAAGAGCAATTCCTTTTTTGGGGAGGGAAATTCTGTAGCTTTGAATTAAATTAATATTGTGTTTCTCCTTCATGTATTTGAACACAGGGGACCCATATGGAACTGATTGGATTCCTGCATAATGCGATGTATCCATCAGGCCTGCCTTGTTTTGTCACCCTGATGAGAAACCCAAAAGGCTAAGCAAATTACTGGATATTTACTACAATTTAGTGGGCAGGAACTGCCTGTTATTGCTCAATGTTCTGCCAAACACAAGATGCCTTCTCTCTACCCAAGATGTGGAAAGACTAATGCAATTCACAAAGGCCATAAAAACCATATTTTCTAATAATCTGGTTGCTTCTGCTACGGTCAAGGAAAACAGTGTGCGAGGGGAAGCCTTCGCCCCAAACAATGTATTATGCAATGATCTCTAGACTTAATGGGCACCCAAGGATTCCAAACACAACAAACAATATAATTGGATCCAGTTAATCGATAATTTTGAGACTTTCCAAGCAAAGATCTTCACCCGACCCAGATGAATCACGACTCTTGCTTTCCTAGACAAAAAACGCAAAAAAAATCTATATGTAGTGAAAAATAGAGATGAAATCAGAATGAAACAGGAAGTGAAAATCCAAAGGCTGCTGTCCGTAAACAAGAACACACAAATTCAAAGAGGGAGGCTTTCGTAACCGTCAAAACGACTGTCAATTTTAATTGCAGTGAAAAACCGTCCAAACGGACGTCAAATTTACGGAAATGCCCAGAAGGCCCTTTCCCTTAGGGGGAACACCTTCGGCGTAAAATTAACAAATTTTGGCACTTTCAAAAAATTAAATTAAATAGAAAATAGCAAACCCCATTCTCCCTATATTTTCTCAAAATTTTCCATTTCTCTTAGTTGTGTAAGGACCAATCATTGGCACCCCATAATTGTTGGATAAGTTGATGGCAAAAGTACAATATTATTTGTAAGGATAATGTTTTTTTATTATGTCGACTCACGTTACTCAATACTTATTTGTTCATATTCATGCATTGTTATCGAAATATTTTAGATGTTTTACTTAGACCTCCTACATATAAGTAAAAATATCTTTGCAAATTTGTCACCTCTTAAAAATTAATGAAAATACTAAACTATAACAACATATCAAAATTAGGATGTTAAAGAGTGTTCGAGGTTTCACCTATGTTGGAAATAATTATTCCTTTGTAAAATATGGAATTATCTAATTAATGCAATGTTTGTTAAACATTAAATCTTTCTTAATATGTGTCAACTTGAAATTTTTTATTTTTAATTGAATAATGTATTCACATTGTTAGGAAAGGAGGTTCTATGGAAGGGTAGATTCCACGGAAAGGTCGTGTGTTCCTCTTTCCATCGTGGAATGCATGTTTTTAAATCCTTCTTAGCTCGTTGTCATCAGACTCCTGTAAAGTGAATGTCTATATTTCACTTTGAATAGATCTACCGGCTTCAATTTGTATTATATTTGCATTTTGTTTTGGAATTAACATGTATTTGTCTTTGCATTTATGGTAATCCAAGTCTAGTGATTTATTGCATTATGAATGATGTATTGAGTGTTATGATGCGTACTTGATAACATCTACCATGTCCTCCCACCATTGACATGATCCCTTGAGATTGCATATTCCCTTGAATCGTCAACCAATTTGCATTGCATTGGTCAACTCTCCAAATAATTAGATGATGTTTTCAACTCATATCCCCATGCCTTAATGTGCAAGTTATCATCTCTTCCAATTGTCCTTGACCAACATACATACATTCAACAGATTCCATGCCTTCAAATTTGTGGGCTCGTTAAGTGATTATAGTCTTCACACTAAGCAAATGAATTATAACCTTCTATTCGATCCATTAATATATAATCTTCAGTTGCAATGCACAGAGCGTCCTCTCTGTTTGTGAGGTTTTGCGAGATTCAGTTGCCCTACTAATGTTTTCTGGTTTGCAGATATTTGATGTGGGATCCTGTATAATAAGATCGAAAGGGGATGCTCTGGAGGAGGCTAAGCGAGATATGGTGGAGAATCTGGAACATTTAGAAGGGGCGTTGAAACAGATGTCAAAAGGATGCCCTTATTTCGGTGGAGAGGAGTTTGGATTCCTGGATATTGCATTCATTCCGTTTGCGTCATGGTTCCACACTGATGAAATTTTTGGGAATTCTAAGCTGCCGTTCGAGACCTGATTTCCAATGCTCCATGGTGCGTGGGTTACAAAATGTATGGAGAGAGAGAGCGTCAATAAAAATTTTCCCACGTGTGAGCGGCTTTTGGAATTGGGCTTACAAATAAGGAAGAAATTTGTGGTTGATTTAAAAAAAAAACAGGTGCCAATTGAATTGGCATGTTTCCTAAAAGCTCACGGCTATCGAGATGTAACTTGCATCGTTTAATTTATTAGAGAATGATGATAAATTTATATAGGTAATACCATTGAATGTATGGTGTTTGTGTTTATTGTTTCCAAACGTTCTAGTAGTGATCTCCAATGGAAATGGTATGTTGTGCTCCTTATGATCGTAAATTAAATATGCAATTGAGTTTTTTTTGTTTTTATGCCCAAGATGTTTTCGAAAGTATAGTGGACTCCAAGTTGTCAATTCTGAACCAATCATATCAATTACATAATATGTTTATTTTTTTGGTTGGTGGTTTGAGGATTTTTTAGGCTAGAAGAAATGTTAAAGCATAACGTCCTAATATCGATGCACAATGTAGGCTTTCTGTCAACCAAAGTAAGCACCTTTTAAATGATAAATGAAATTACTCAGCACCGTGGTTTAGTGTTACATTGTTCAAAGTTGAGATACACAATCCAATGAAAAAGTAAGAGCTCGACATCCAATATTACTCTAAATATCATAATGTATGTAAATGCTATACAATCTCACTCATCAAGCTTCTTCAAATCAAGCTACAAACTTGGGCAATCACAACAATCGATGTTGGTCCTTTTCTCGACCATGGTGATTTTTTTTTTTGTCATTTTTCTTTGTGTTAGCTCTCTCTTTAAGGCCACATTTAGATCCTACATGGTTGAAGTTTAACACTTTTTTATTTACATATGGTTTATACTTCTTTTCTTCATGAATTCCATCGCTAGAATTGGCAAGAAATAAATTGCTTCAACCTAGAGTAAGTACATCAAATTTTAAACTAAGAAAACAAGGAAACTCTTTTAGACTTGGACACTATACGCTACACTAATGGTTTTATTACTAAAATTCCCTCCTAATTGTAAAGGAGAGAAATTTGCACTCAACAATGTAAGAAATCGTATGGAGTTTCAGTCTATAACATTTTATCTACACATTAAATCTACCTATCAATCATATAAGCAATTATTGAACGAGATCATTTATCGATGACTGTTTGTGCATCACATGTTCTCTTACAATTAATTGACCTTATTACTGAAATGAGAGCTACAAGGTGCTATAAAAATAAAGCATTATAGATGTGCTTCAAACCTCGAACCTAATGAATTTATGCTTGTGTCCTTTTTCGATGTATTTCATACAAATTTGGGTTTATTTTCATTTTCCTAGACTTTTCATTATGCATAATTACATGAACCGCTCTGACTTGATAAGGGGAGGATTATAAAGATGGTCAAAATGGAGGAAATTCTATGCACGACTTCTGTGGAAGTCGAAATTTCGACATCCTTGTCTCTACCACCCATTTATTGTCTGTAGACACACCATATTCCTTAAGAGAAAACCTTATCCACCTCTACTTAAATGGTTGCCCACACATACAATTGGGAAGACTACAATAAGTAAATTGAGGCACCTAATCTTGTCTGTAATGCCAGAGTGCAACTGACCCATATTTATGTTTAACTCTAACCGCAATGTCTTGGAATTTATATTGAAATTACTACATCTAATTTCATTAGATGAACATGGAAAAATTATAGACTATCTTACTAAGTTCAAGCACTGTGTTGACACAATTGAAGGGGAGTGGAAGAGATAAAAAGATGATGAATGTGTTACCTTATTCTATCCGATTTGAGAGCTCCATTCCAATATTTGCTTCTACCTTTTTCTCTAATATGGATGCATTAGGTGAGAAATTCCAAATGCGTACCTTAAATATTTTGTGAACGACTTATTAGGAAGAATCCAAAATGTGTAAGTTTAAGTCTTCCACCTCTTAAAAGGTATTAGCAACATCTAATCCTAAGGAAAGGGAAAAGGAAACGCAAAAGGTAAATCAAAGTTCACCCCTTCTCCATCTCAAAGTGCTCCTAAACCCAAAGAAAACAACTCTAAACCCAATGAGTCTTCTAAATCCAAGAATAAGTCTATCCTTTCATTCCTTTTTGTGGGGGCATTGGTTCATGTAAAAACTAGGTGTTGGAAGAAAATGCAAGCTTAGAGGATGCAATTAAAAAATGAAATATCTTTATCTCCCACTCCACCACCTTTCAATGAGCATGAAACATAAGTTAATGGTTGTTTGGATATCTCAGTCAACAATTGTATATAGTTGGGTTATAGATTTTGGTGCCTCTCATCACATGACTTCTTCTAAGGAGTCTTTTTGTATCTCTAGGTTGAGTTCTATTTCTAAAATTGAGGTTGGAGATTATTCCTTTCTTTTTTGTTAAGGGAAAAGGTGACAATATCTTGACGGTAGAATAGAAAATTCATGATACATTGTGTGTTTTTCACATCACTAAAAATTTACTTTTTGTATGTTAAATTTGTCATTCTGGTCAAGGAAAGACAATGAATTTTACACAAGGAGCAGAAGTAAGAAAGTTCCTCAATACCATTCAGGAGAGTATTGGTTTCTGATGCAGATTCAGAGAGTAAGCTTTGCCATGAACGATTTGGAACATCTCTAATTATAGATATTTGAAGAAGTTGAGCACTCATGAATATGTTGATGGTATTCCTATAGTTTCTTGTCTTGAGGAAGTTTTCTCTAGTTCTGTATTAGGGAAGCTACACCAAGATCCATTTCCTAAGGGTATTTCCAAGAGAGCTTCTTCACCCACTTGATCTTATGCATAGTGACTTGGATGTTTTTCCTACCCCCTCTTTCAATGGAGCCTAAGTATGCACTTACATTTATTGATAATTTCTCGAAGGCGTACTTGGACTTATTTTCTCAAGTACAAAATGATGTTTTTAGACACTTCAAAGTCTTTTAAGGATTTGGTTTGAGAAAGAATCTCTAGTTGCATAGATATCCTTCGCAACTGATAATGTGGGGAGTACTTCAGAAAATAGTTTTTCTATTTTTTGGCAACTCATGGTATATTCACCAACATTTTGTTCCTCATATCCATAAAAATCGGCTTTAGCAGAAAGTGATAAGTGACTTTTGAAGGAAATGGCTAAATTAATGATGCATTATAGAGATTACCCTCTTATATACTGGGGTTTTCGAACACATTTAATTGTGCTAACTATATTCAGAATCACACACCACACCAAAGCACTTGAGCATTTGACTCCAGAATAGGCTTGGTCCAAATTAATCCGAAGTCTCTTTTTTTCGAGTCTTTGGGAGCCATGTTGGGCCGTTGTGCCAAAGAAGATTAGGAAACCTTGGATAAGAAGATAAAACCCTTGATATTTGCAGGGGTATTGTGAGGACATGAATCTTATCAAATTTAGATCCTGACGCTCATGAGGTTATTTTTAGAACACATGTTTAGTTTGATGAGAAATTTTCTCTCATGTTCTTCATCTTCTTGCACGCCTATCTTATCTTTATGTCATCTTGCTCGGATACCTTATTTGAGAAGGTAACTGAGGAGGTTATGGATGTCGAAAAGGATCTTATTCTCATTGATGTTGTCATTATGCATAAGTGGCATCATATTATAGTTGATGAGGTAACACCTTTCATACAAGATCTTCCACCTAATAGGCATCATCGTGCACATTCTATAGGTTATGGAATTTTATGATAAGTAGTTTATGAGGATCCACAATATTTTTCACGGGCTTGTGGGATGCATGAGTGGGAAGATGAGATGAGAGGTGAGTATTCTTCTTTAATACACAATAATACTTGGTATTTGGTCATCCTAAGGGAAGAAACATGGTTAGGTGTAAGTGAGTATATCAAACCAAATATGAAGCTGATGGGACAATTGACCAGTATACGACCCGTCTTATTGCAAATTGTTTCTCACAAGTTGAAGGTAATGATTACTCTAAATTTTTTTACACCATTGCTAATATGGATTCAGTATGCCTTGTACTTGTTATTGTTACATCACAGGGACATCACAGGGGCGACCAATATACCAGATGGATGTGAAGATTTCCTTTCTACATAGATATTTATAGGAGGAACTATACATGGAGAAACCTTTATGATTTGTTCATGCCTTTTCTCTTGTTTGTAGAATCTGAATGTCTCTCTACGGTCTATTATAGGTCCCTCGAGTGTGGTATGAGAAGATGGATTCTTTTTTTCTATCTACTGGTTTTGTTCATTGTCATTCTGATTCTACAATATATCTCCAACATTTTGGCAAGAATATTTTTATATTTGTCTTATATGTTGATGAACTGTTACTGGAAGATCTTCTTCCTACATTCAGACTATTCAAAGGGATCTTTCCATTTAGTTTGACATGAAATATCTCGGGTTATAGAATTATTTCCTTGGCTTGTAGATTTATGAGACAATTTCAATGATTCATTGGAATCAGTAAAAGTACACACATGATATTCTTCATCATTTTTTATATGGTTAATTTCAAGCTAAGTCCATCTCCTTTTCATTCTAGGGTTACTCTTACTTCCACATCCACTACTCCTCTTTGTGATCCTACCTTGCAAATGCAGTTTTTTGGAAGTATATTGTACATGAACCATACTCGCCATAATATTTACTTTGTAGTAGGGCTTGTATCTCAGTTATCACATTATCCTCGTAGCAGTCACCAGCAGGCTACTAAAAGGATTTTGTGAAATCTGTAGGGCACTTCACACTTTGGACTACACTACACCATAGGTTCTATTCAGTTGGTTGGATATACTGATTCTCATTGGGATGATTCTATTGATGACATGCGATCAAGTTATGGTTATATTTTTTGTCTTGGTTCTTCGCAAGTTACTTGAGTGTGCAAGAGGCAACTACTATTGCAATTTCATCTATTGAGGCAGAGTACTGAGAAGGGGTTATGGAAATTCAAAAATTTCTTTGGCTTTGACATTTATTGATAGAGTTTTGATTCCCACAAGATTCACTAATTGTACTTTGGTGTGAAAACCAAAGTGTAACTAATAACAGTGTTTGAAGAATATCCTAATGTTCTTGGCAAAAGGATTTCAAGGTTTTTAGGTCTATTTCAATTTTATATAAATAACAATTACTTCAAGCGTGTTTGTATGTTAAAATTTTGTTTGTAATATCTCTATAATAGGTTTGTATGTACGAATTTTTTAATTACTTTATTTATAATGATGATACTTTTTATGTCTCTTAAAATTGTATTGTTATGTGGAAAATGAGATTCACTAATAAAAATTTATTTTAATTGTTAATATCATTTTTAATATTCTAAAATGTAAAAAATAAGTTGTAAACTCATTCAAAATTGTTGGAACAAACTTAGTAGAAAGACTTTGGGATATTATGTAAGCTCATTTCTAAAATATGTTCCTTTGCCTTTAAATACTAGTAATTTCATATGAGTTGCAAGATACGTTGGATGTGATGAAAATAAAATGCTCTCATTTAGCAATGTGGTTTAATGTTAGTGTGTTTTAATATAAATGGACCAATTGTCCCAACAAGGAATGTATGAAAACCCACAAAACATTTCGAGATACCAAAACCATAAAGGAGTAAATATTTTGTGCCTTGTGTATGATTTGACATTGTGCATACACATTTACCAAAGTGTTTCCAACTGTATCATATATAAGAAAATCTTTCCCATTATTATTTTATTGATTTCCACACCCATTTTATAATCTCTCGACATTTTTAACAACCTAAATTTATGCATATGATGGAAAAGGTTTATTTATTGGGATGAAAATCTATCAAAAATTTTCCTAGGCTATTTATGATATTGCATGTATATATCAAACAAGGAACTTACAACTACAACATAAAATAAAGGAAACTTTCTAATATGCCTCAATGGAGGTCCATAATCTATTTCAAATCTCTTTTATTCCATGGGTTGCGAGTATGCTGAGAAAATTTGATTTGATTGGGTTGGATATTTTTTCACTGTATTTGATGAAAAATATTCAATGTCTCCTACTAGGAGTTTAAACGAATAATTTTCATGACCACATTAGGCTCACACATGACCTATAATAGTGGTGGCTTGTCTTGGAGGAAGGGATGCTGGTTGTAAAGTTTATGGACTCTAGAGTTACACTTTCCAGTTGCATTCACTCAAAATTTTCTAAGGCCTTTTCAAAAAACCAATTTTTTTATTAAAATAATATTGTGTATTCATTCAGATGTCAAACAAGAAAATGGAATAAATTCATTCCACGAGACCATGTCTCCTTGAGTTATTTAGTAAAATGGTTCATGTGATTTTATTATGCTTCCATAGGTTATATAAATGTCTACAAGAGCATTAACAACTACAACATTCCACATAAATATGCTTTCCATTATGCCTTGATGGATGTGCACTCCATGTTCTATGCTTCCCAGTTAGTTGGAACTACATTTAATCAAAATTAGCTTTCCATTGTAATTTGATTGATGTGCATGCCCTATTCTAAAGCTCCCACTTTAACACATGTTTGGAGGATGTATAATTCCTCTTTTTCCTACATGTATACCATTACACCTACAATTACATCTAACATTCCATTGTTCTTTAATGGATGTTCATGAACTGTTGTAAAGATAACATTTTGACAAAATTTGGGTAGATGCTGGAAAAACCTGCTGAATGCATTTTCCAGAAAGTTTCCAAGGATTTTTCAA
Organism: Taxus chinensis; assembly: GCA_019776745.2. NCBI lineage: Eukaryota > Viridiplantae > Streptophyta > Pinopsida > Cupressales > Taxaceae > Taxus > Taxus chinensis. The sequence continues at coordinate 555,257,275 of CM034155.1, forward strand.
CAACTTTGTGTTGTGCATATCCTACAATCAATATAGTGTGTGAGATTAAACATGTTCTTGGAATTTTCTCAAATAATTCACGTTCCTTCTACATGCTTCCACATTTTACATACTTTTATTATTGTACACCAACAACTACAACATCTATACTAGCAAAGGTAAACACATTAGGTTAGACACCTATTAGTTGCATTCACCAAAATAGTTATAATTCTTCATGAGGATGTCAGTTTCATCTATCATTTTCTACATATCATGCAATCATCTAGTTCCTATTTAAACACATCTACCATGGCACCTATAACTACATCTAAAAAAAAATTAACTTCCCATTATTCTTTGGTGGATGTCCATGTCCAATTTTGAAGGTCCCATTTTGAAAAAGAGTAAAAGGATGTTAACAAAACGTGTCCATTTCATTTTCCATGAATTTTCCTAGGTCTTTTAAATAAACCCATTAATGTGTGAATCCTACAATTGATCCAAAGAAAACCTCTTATCAGGAGAAATACCGACATTGAATAACTTAAAATCATAGAGACCAATGGAGATATCTCTCAAATGTTAAGGTTGTAGTCCATTGAATATTTCACATGGCTTATGTATGCTTCTACATAGTTCATACATATATACATGGAACTTGTAAAAACATCTGACAAAATTCCTCCATTAAATGTGACGAATTTTAGTGAAACTAACCTATTTGTGGCCAGTTACTCTAGATAGAACCTCTTATCAGGAGAATGATTAGCATCAAAGAACATAAAATCATAGAGATCAACACAATGGTTTCTCAAATTATCAAGCACCACAACTACAAAATTTGAGAAAAAACACATCCTATTATGCCTCATTTTCTCGACTAATTTGAAAGGGTGGGAAATGCTAGAAAATTCCTTGTTCTAAATATCCCATTTTTACAAGGGATAAGAAGATGATAGAAAAGGTTGTATAATTTTTCCTTACACATACAAATTATATTTTGTTTATCTGGGTTCAAATCCAAGAACTACAATAAGACTGCACACATGATGCATAAATTTGATCATGACCCGCATTTACAAATATTTATAAATGAGATTCTGGTGTATCAAGTATAGATAAATTTGAGGGTGAAAGAAATTCATTAGTATAAATACAATGATCCAAGAATACCCCACAAAACATTAAAGGATTCCCATAATCTCCCCATGATTTATAACCATGCATAAAAAAATTTGAATAAATTTTCCCATTATAAAAAATTACACAACCACTGAAATTTATGAGGAATCTTAACTTTTGTTGTTTGGCGACCTAAAATATGAGCTTAGTTATTTGCTTTCTCAATGTTTCCACCCCTAATGTAGAAAAAAAATTATGTACTTATTACTATTACATTATGCCTCTAGTGCGTTGTTATATACATGATTTCTAAGGGCAAAGATTAGACATGGTGACACCTTTTTCTTAAGTAATTACTATTACATTATGCCTCTAGTATGTTTTATATACATGATTATAATAGTGAATATTATACACTAGTGACACCTTTTATTAATTTATTGCTATTACATTATCCCTCTACTATGTTGTTAGATTCATGATTTCTATGAGTGAAGATTAGACACTGGTGAAAAATTTTCTTAGTCACTTTGTTGTCTTTGATTTGTTTAGATCGTGACATTGTGTTATAATTATTAGATTTAAATATTTTGTTTGAGTCATATAAATCCTATTTCCATTTCTTGTCTTTTGGGACAATACCGCCCACTAAGGACACTACCGGCCAAGTGATAGTGTCCCTTCTAGGCGCTTTTGTCCATTCTATTTCATTTTATAAATTACCATTTGGTACTTGACATTGGTTATTTTATAATATTTATTTCATGGTTTGGATCATCCTTTGGTGTCACTAAGTGTTAGAATTCAAACAAGAAAGTCATATATATACATAACCTAATAACTACTCTAAGGAGTAATTGAGCTATCACTTTCTATCTATCAGAGAAAATAACAACAATCAAGTACTGCATTTTAAGCTACATTATTCATTGCATATGAAGGGTAATTTGTAAATTCCATCTCACATATTCATCTTGGGGAAACACTATTTTTAGCCCACTATCTTGATGCGACTGGTACAAGGGAAACCTAGCTTTAAGGGACACAATTCTATCACACATACACACACTAGAACTACATTGAATTTAAAATGTTGTGCAGGATTAGTGATAATCACATTGGGGTTATTTCTGAGGTTAGTTTGACTCAATAGTATGCATTATTTATCTCATCTAATGCGTGTTTGAGCCTTGTACTGGTATTTAGAGTTTGTTTCTTAAACATCTTAGTCTATAGCATTTTAATTTAATGTGGAATGATTGAATAAAATAATAGAATCTCATGGCAGGCGATATGTAACTTGCATCGTTCAATTTATTAGAGAATGGTGAGGAATTAATATACCGTTGAATGTATGTTGTTTGAGTTTATTGTTTAGAAACATCAATGAAACTCTATTATTGACTTGTAATTGAAATGGTATGTTGTGCTCCTTATAATCATAAATGAAATATCTAAGTGATATTTTTTTTGATGTCGAAGATGTTTTCGAAAGTATAGTGGACTCCAAGTTGTCAATTCTGAACCTATCATATCAATTACATAATATATATTTTTTTGGTTTGAGGATTTTATAGGTTTAAACGAATGTTACATGATCCAATGAAAAATTAATATCTTGACCTCTAATATTACTCAAAATATAATCATGTAGTAAATTCGATATAATCTCACTCATCAAGCTCCTTCATATCAGGCTACAGACTTGGGCAATCACAATAATCAATGTTGGTCCTTTTCCCAACCATGGTGGTGTCTTTTTTCTGGTTGTCATTTTTATTTGTGTTAGCTCTCTTTAGGGCCACATTTAGATCCTACATGGTTGAAGTTTAAATTTTTAAATTTATTATAGTTTATACTTCTTTTCTTCATGAATTCCATGGCTAGAATTGACAAGAAATCAATTGCTTCAACCTAGAGTAAGTACATCAAGTTTTAAACTAAGAAAACAAGGAAATTGTTCATACTTGGACAATTTACGCTACATTCTAATGTTTTATTACTAAAATTCCCTCCTAGATTGTAAAGGAGAGAAGTTTTCACTCATCAATGTAAGAAATCATATGAAATTTTTCTCTAGACATTTTGCTGACATTAAATCTAACCTATTGTTCATATGACTAATCAATTATTGGATGAGACTCATTTATCGATGATTTTTTTTTACATCCCAATTTTTTCTTACATTTAATTGACCTTATTACTGAAATAGGAGCTAAAAAGTGCTACAAAAAATTAGGCATTTGATGCATTTCAAACCTCACGACCTAATGAATTTCTACTTAATCCTTTTTCAACGTATTTCATATAAATGTGGGTTTTTTTTTTAATTTCTAGAATTTTTTCATCTGCATATTTACATGTAACCTCCCACCTCTCTGAATTGCAAGGGTAGTATGTACAAATAGGGTCAAGATGGAGAAATTCTATGCAACGACTTTTGTGGAAGATGACAATGTGGCATCCCTTGTCTAGTCCTAATATCTATTAGACAATGCAGGTTATGTTTCAACCAAAGAAAACATATTTTGAACAATAAATGAAATTTCTTAGTACTGTGTTCGAGTGCTACACTGTTCCGAGCTGATACATGATCCAATGAAAATTAATATCTGACCTCTAATATTACTCAAAATATAATCATGTATGTAAATTCGATATAATCTCACTCATCAGCTCCTTCATATCAGGCTACAGACTTGGGCAATCACAATAATCAATGTTGGTTCCTTTTCCCAACCATGGTGGTTGTCTTTTTTTCTGGTTGTCATTTTTATTTGTGTTAGCTCTCTTTAGGCCACATTTAGATCCTACATGGTTGAAGTTTAAAATTTTTAAATTTATATATAGTTTATACTTCTTTTCTTCATGAATTCCATGGTCGAATTGACAAGAAATCAATTGCTTCACCTAGAGTAAGTACATCAAGTTTTTTTTAACTAAGAAAAACAAGGAAATTGTTTCATACTGGACAATTTACGCTACATTCTAATGTTTTATTACTAAAATTCCCTCCTAATTGTAAAGGAGAGAATTTTTCACTCATCAATGTAAGAAATCATATGAAATTTTTGTCTATAACATTTTGTCTGCACATTAAATCTACCTATTGTTCATATGACTAATTATTGGATGAGATCATTTATCGATGATTTTTTTTACATCACATGTTTTCTTACAATTAATTGACCTTATTACTGAAATAGGAGCTAAAAAGTGCTACAAAAATTAGGCATTTAGATGCATTTCAAACCTCAAACCTAATGAATTTCTACTTATATCCTTTTTCAACGTATTTCATATAAATTTGGGTTTTTTTTAATTTTCCTAGAATTTTCATCATGCATATTTACATGTACCTCTCTGAATTGACAAGGGGAGGATACAAATATGGTCAAGATGGAGGAAATTCTATGCACGACTTTTGTGGAAGATGACAATGTGGCATCCTTGTCTCTACCCACCCATTTATTATCTGTAGACACCCCATATTTCCTGAGGAGAAAACCTTATCCACCTACATTGAAATGGCCTCCCAACCATATAGTCAGGAAGACTTCAGTAAGTAAATTGAGGAATGTAATCTTGTCTACAATGGTAGAGTGCAACTGTCCCATAGCTGCATTGAAATCTAACTGCAATGTCTTGGAATTTATATTGAAATTTACTACATATAATTTCATTAGATTGAGCATGGATAAAATTATATACTATCTTACTAAGTTAAAACAATTGTTGACACAATTGAAGGGGAGTAAAAGAGATAAGAAATATGAAGAGTGTGTTTACCTTATGCTATCTAATTTGAGAGGTTTATTCCAAATCTTTGCTTCTACTATTTTCTCTAGCATGGATGCATTAGGTGAAAAATTACAAATGCCTACCTTAGAAATATTTTATGAAAGACTTACTAATGAAAAATCCAAAATGTATAAGCTTAAGTCTTCCACATATCAAAAGGTGTTAACAACATCTAATCCTAAGGGAAAGGGAAAACAAAAAATGTAAATCCAAGTTCATCCCTTGTCCTTCTCAAAGTGATCCTAAACCCAAAGAAAATAATTATAAACCCAACGAGCCTTTTAAATCCAAGAATAATTCTAGCATTTCATTATTCTTTTATGAGAGCACTGGTCATGTAGAAACTAGGTGTTTGACGCAAATGAAAACCTTAAAGGATGTAATAAAAAAAATCTCTATCTCCACTCCACCACATTTCAAATGAGTATGACAAAGAACTTAATGTTATAGGGATATCTTATTCAATAATTATAGATAGTTGGGTTATAGATTATGGTGCTTCTCATCACATGACTTCTTATAAGGATTATTTTGTGTCTCTAGGTTTGAGTTCTACTTCCAAAATTAAGATTGGATATTTTTCATTTATTTTTATTAATGGAAAATGTGACATATACCTTGATGGTGGAAGAATTCATGATGCATTGTGTGTTTCTAATATACTACAAATTTACTTTATGTATAAATTTTTTCATTCTGGTCAAGGAAAGACAATGAATTTTACACCACAAGCAGCAGAAGTATGAACCTTGTTGGATCCTCACTCAATTTTTTCTCAGGGTACTTTTGATCATAGTTCTAGAATATATTACTTTGAGGGTTTTGAAGACACTTCATCAATAGGGTCAGACTTTGTTTCTCATGCAATTTTAGAGAGTAAGTTTTTCCATGAACGATTTGGAAATCTTAATTATAAATATTTAAAGGAGCTGAGCACTCATGGTATGGTTAATGGTCTTCCTAGAGTTTCTTATCTTGAGGAAGTTTTCTCTAGTTTTGCATTAGGAAAGAAACACCAAGATCCATTTCCTAAGGGTATGTCCAAGAGAGCTTCTGCACCACTTTAGGTTATGGATAGTGACTTGATATTTTTTCCTTCCCCCTCTTTCGATGGAGATAAGTGTGTAGTTACATTTATTAATAATTTCTCGAGGCATACTTGGGTTTAATTTATCAAGTACAAAAGTGATGTTTTTCACACTTCAAAGTCTATAAGGATTTGGTTGAGAAACAATCTTTGAGTTGCATAAATAACCTTCACACTGATAATGGGGGGAGTACTTCAGTAAAGAGTTTTCTAGTTTTTTGAAACTCATTGCATTATTCACCAACTATTTTTTCCTCATACTCCATAAAAAATGGCTTACTAGAAAGGAAGAAGCAAACTTTGAAGGAAATGGATAACTTTGTGATGCATTCTAGAGATTTAACTCCTATATATTGGGTAGAATAAGTTAATTGTGCTAACTACATTTAGAATCACACACCATATAAAACACTTGATCATTTGACTCCAAAATAGGCTTGGTAAAAAACTAAGCCCAATGTCTCTTTTTTTTTAGTCTTTGGGATCCATTTTTGGGACTTTATGCCAAAGAAGACTATGAAAGCCTCAGATAAGAAGAGAAAACCCTTAATATTTGTCAGATATTGTGAGGACATGATATCTTATCAACTTTTAGTTCTTGATACTCATGAGCTTCTCTTGTCATGATTCTTCATCTTCTTTCATGCCTACTTCTTTATCTCATCTTGAGGATCCTTTCTTTGAGGAGGTTAAGGATGTTGAAAAATATATTTTCTCACTGATGTTGTCACTATGCATAAGTGCAATCATACTACAATTTATGAGGTAACACCTTCATACATGATCTTCAACTCACTAGGCATCATCGTGCACATTCTACACGTTATGAACTTTTGTGACATGAAGTTTCTGAGTATCCATGGTATTCTTCATAGGACCATGAGATATAGGAATGGGAAGATGCCATGACAGGTGAGTATTCTTTTTTAATGAAGAATAATAATTTCTATTTGGTCTTCCTAAGGGAAGTAAGATGGTTAGGTATAAGTGGGCATACTGAACCACATATGTAGCTGATGTGACCATTGACTAGTATAAGAACCATGTTATTGTAAAGGGTTTCTCACAAGTTGAAGGTATTGATTACTTTGAAATTATTGCACTCGTTTCCAAGATGGATTCTGATTTAACAAAAATAAAATAATATGTAGATTTACTTTGTTAAATTCCTATGTTTTTTATAACAAGAAAATATGACAGTAAAGTATATAATATGACCTAAGAAATGAGAAATGAAAGTAAAACCCTAAGTGAAATGTAAGGTTAAAAAAATTAGCTAGTTTCACAAATATCCTGGCAATGTGTGAAGGTGGAAGATTTGTAGAATAAGAATACAAGAGGTCACTGTCGAGCCCAGAAAAAGGTAGAAGTGCAGAAGTAGGGACCAGGATGCCTAGAGTAGTACTATGGCACATGTGCGCTAGGATTTATTCCTAGGTGCCAAGGTCTACGCAGGAGCTCCAAAAGTGAAATTTACAAGTTCCCTAGATAATCTGAAACCCTCACTATTTATATCAATGTGATCACAATATGATCATTGATGTCGTTGATAACCTACAATAAAGAGATCAGCTTTAAAACCCTCAAAATAAAATCAATTTCTAAAATATAAAGATGTAAAATGAGGGTTTGAAATGTCCTTAGTTGTCACAATGGTGATCTTACAAATGAGCATTACACTACATCTTAGACCCAATGTAGTTATATATGTGTGTGTAGAATTGTGCCCTAGGTGGATCTTGTACATGTCGCACTTGATAGCGAGCAAATAGCTAGATGTAAAAAGATGTAATAGATGCATGCATGAAATAAAATGAACTTCCCTCCTATCCATGTGATGCAAAAAACCTTCCCTTATCCCTTGTAATGGTGCTATATGGATTCAAATATGCTCTTGATTACTTGTGAGATGCAACCTTAGGTGATAGTATAGATGCTTAGAGCTTGGTCCCTTAATTTGGTCACCTAACTTTGTATTTATATGCTTCTCTTTTTTAAATTTCGTAATGGATCACTAAAAGGAAAAACCTTAAGAGATATGGATGCCCCTATGGCTAAAAAGAACCCAAAAAGGAGAAAGAAAAGTACAAATAGGTCTAAGGCACCCAAAGGGGACGAGGGCACCTGGGTGCTGGTGTCTAGAGCCAAAAAAGGTGAAGTATGAAGGGTCATAATTAGTAGTGATTACCATTAAGCTAAGAGGGAGATTGGAAGGGAACCTAAGAGGCCAAGTATAATGATCAATTAGAACATATCTCCCATAAGAAGCATACGAATATTAGTATGTGATTAGGACCTAGTAATGTACCCAAAGTACATGATTTAGTGTCTGCATTTTTCCCCACTTTATGTTGGTGAGTGAAATCTCAATAATATTAACTAGATAGATATGCATACCTAATAACCATGTAGATCAATGTAAAAGAAGCATTCTGAGACACAAAAATCATGGAGTGATAAAAACGTGTGAAGCGTGGATGCTAAAGAAGAGGAAGTAAAAAGAAAAGTGATTAATAATGACCCTAAGGTGAAAACACTCATGTACATTATATGTTACACATGTTGTTGATTATGTTCTTAGAGTGTGATGGTTATTTCTTGGTGTTGACTACTGCTTCCTATAAGGACGGACTTGTAAAATAGAAGAACGAAAAAGTAGTCAAATATGTGCATAGATGTATAAAATGCATGTAAAAAGTGTGTAAATTTTTAAAAAATAGTAGAAAAGGAACATGTGCACCTGATCCGTGTTGAGAAAAAGAGATAGAAATGATTTTGAAGATGTTGATGAAGAGTGAGTTTTTAGGGCAATGTCATGCCACGACAAAAGTAGTGTAGGGATAAAGGTATATTATCATTCTCTAACCTTTTACTACTTCTTGAAGTAAAAACACCACTATAGTTGGCTTGTACGAGTCTAATCCAATGTGAAAAAGTGCGATCAAGTGTGATTTCCAAGTGCTAAAGGATTGTCTTCCCTGTGAAAATCCTATGTGATAATGTTGAAAATTGTACTGAACTGAAAAGTGATGTGTATCTGCCTCTGGTCTTACGCACCCAAGAAGGGATAGAAGTTCCTAGGCACCCAAGTCTAATTTTGGGCACTAGTGTCTATGTTGAAGTAAGGATCCAAGTTTGAGTCTGTAGACTGTGTTGACTCTGTGTTGTGCTATATTGAACTGTGATTATAGACTGCTAAATAGGGTGAATGATTCACCTAATAGATTCCCCCCTCATCTGGTGTGCATGCAACTTCACTAGGAGGATGCAACCCAAAAGAGGACCCCATGCTGGAGTGATATTCGTATGTAGGAGGGAATGCGCTTGGTAGAAACCAAGGCTCATAAAAACAGTGCCTAGTAGACAAGTGTTAGTGCAAACAAACATGTATATAGAAAATAGTGTAAGCTACCAAGTAAGAAGACAATGTAGACCATGAAAAGTGGGTTGCAAACATGGGACATCACTCACGATGTCGCAAGACAAACAAGGCCACAGTTGCCGAAAGAAAATAATATGCACACAAGACAAAGAATAGGTAAAAACTTGTAAAAAATGTCAAACAAGAGTAAGAAAACATCTGACAACCATGGTGGAAAATAGTTCCTACAAGATAAATATTGCACATGAAGCATCCATTAGCATGTTAGAAAAATATACAGTATGTCAAAGTATATATAATACGATATAGTAATGTGTTATGTATAGTAATTAAATAATAACACTTGAAATTTGTATAAATGTGGATGCCCCCAGGAACTGTTACGGGATTGGTGTGAACTATTGTGCCAAGTATCCATTATGCATGCATTGGTATGTGTATACTCTATAATCACAACTAGAAATCAAGTGAACACACATGTGTGTATGATAAATATAATGACATACATGATATATATCAAGTATGTGTAATAAAGTGAAAATATAAGCATAAGTGAGTAAGAACCATGTGCAACCAATATATTGAACATGTTGTGGATGATATGGAATTGAATGCAATATGAGTGTGATAGGTGAAATGTGCCCCCCGAGTATGGATGTATGCATGAGTGAATTTTGGTTCATTTATGAACGACCCCTCAATAGTCAATAATGAACTATATAGCCAGAGTGCATCATCGAGAAATGGTCCAAACGATGTGTTGTATGTGAGAAAGAGTTGATTAATAGAGCACAAAGTATAAATTGTAAACATGTTTCGAGTGAGTAAGATTGAGTGACACGCTAGAGAGATTTATTATGAAGTATATAATGTATAATTGTGTGCACAACCATGGAGGAAACAAAAAGCATAGCTATGGTGTGTAATATTGAATGATTTATAAGAGGAATTGATCATGAAGCCTAGGATGTAGGAAAGTTGTGAATGAGATGCTAGAATGATGAATGATGTAGCATATAACATATATCATAAAATGTGTGAAAAGATCATAGAAATATGAAGCTTGATTGGCAATGTCATCTCACAGAGGCTTCAGGATGGTCAAGGATAAGTTCTAAGGAACTTAAATAATTTTTGTACAATTCGCTGACATGAAGAGGTAGTTGTCGACGTCTTGAAGAAGCTATGGAGCTCTAGAAGAAATTGTAGAAGCTTAGCGAGAGTCGTAAGTAAATGGATGAATCCAAAAATTAAAAAGAATCTAAAGGATGAGCCATGAGTGATAATGGTGAAGTTGCAGATGTGAAGGAAAATCCATAAGAAGAGTCTAAACGAAAATCCATAGGAGTAAGGAAGTTAGGAGCAAAGCCGAAGATAAAGAAGAGAAGCCTCAAAAGACTAAAGGAAGCCGCGAAGAACTACGAAATCCACAGTTAATAGGAAAGAGCCACGTATAAGGAACAAGCCGTGAAGTACTAGAAAAAGTAGTGGAAAACCAAGCCTATAAAAGTAACAAGAAGTAAATAAAACCACAAAAGAATAAAGGCCACAGATCAAAGGACATAACCTCCATATAAAGGAAAATGTCAAAGAAGCCAAGGAAATCCATGGATCGGACACATGAAAAGGAAAAAGCTTGAAGAAAATTAAATTAATTTTAACATGGAGAAGTGAGATTTTTTTCTCCAAAATCATAGTGATTTGATTGTCAGGTGATTACGGCTAAGTATACGGCTTGGGCTCCACAAAGAACAAAGAAATCTACTATTCCAGCTGCCAACATTTAATGATGTTTGACTTTAAGGAAATACAGTTACACTTTATATGTAATTCTTGTTTTTTAGGTGAAATAAAATATAAGAGAAGAAAGTGGTTCACTCATCTTGATCACATGGGAAATCCTAAAAAGATGAGAAATCTATTTTAGGTATTGACTCATAAATAATTTCTAGAAAATGCATAGAAAAATGTGAAATCAATCTGAATATAGATAGAACAAATCTAAAGTTTGTTGCATGCATTTAATCGACTATATTTTCAGGAGATAAATCAGGAAAGAGTGCACAACATTCCAAAGGATGTGATGAAGAGCATTGATTGACTATATAGAGAAACTTTGATGCCAATATGTGTATTATTTAACTGTGAAGATGATGAATTTAAGCTGAGAAAGAGTTACAAAAGAGAAAAGAAAGGAAAGAGGAGAGAAGACAAATGAACTGGTGAAGATATATCATATGAGAAGAGCATCAGTGTGGCAGATTGATTGAGTAAGAGTGTTCAAATTAAATGAGAAGAAGAGAGTGACAGAGAGAACACCGTCAAATATAGAAAAGTGATCATGATTTATTGTGTAAGCAATTTTTGTAACTAGATGATCAAAATTTGTATGAAAAATAAGTTTAAGTTATAACTTAGCATATTTAGGGGGTTTTAGTCTCCTTTTGGGTATTGATATAGAAAATATCAGTTGCATCTGATTAAATTAGGGGTTGGTGCTCCATGCAAGCAGGTGTTTGCTAAAATTTGTTGAGTGGGTGCTTAGAAAATTTTTGAGTGTTTTCTTGAAGTAGTGAAGTGGGTGCTTTACTGGTTGAGTGGGTGCTCAACCAAATCCATTGTATGAATTTGGAATTGGTTTTCCTAATAAATTTGTGGTTTTAAGTGGGTTTTTCTCCAGAAATTGTTTCCCTCTATTAATTGTGTGTTTTGTGTTATATTGCTTAGCATATTATTGTTTAAATGCTTATGATTATATGATTACACTCATTGATAGAAACATGGTTCAACATTGTTAAAATTTTAATTTGCATTGATTCACTCCCAATCTTAGTGCTTGTGAACTCTAACAATTGGTAACAGAGCAAGTTTTTGTGATAGAAGCTTAACATCTGCAAGGAGATCCTCTCTTCACAAGCATGGCAACAAATCAGGCACAAGGTAGTTTATCACTGTCAAGATCACCTCTCTTCACTGGAATGAATTATGTATTTTAGAGAATAAGGATGAAAACATATCTGATGTCACTTGGTTTTGAGGGCAAGTGCACAAAGATGGGGGGCAAAAAAGTGGACACAAATCCATTTTTTGGCCATTTTGGCCATAACGCACTCACGTTATGGCTCAGACGCATTATAACATGACAGAGAAAAATTAGGGTCACGTTATAACGTGAGTGAATTATGGTTAGATAAGTCCAAGCCATAATGCGAGCATGTTATAACGCACTCGCATTAGAGTGGGCTCGTGTTTCAATGTGTTATGTGGTATATGTGTTTGTGGCATGCTTCTATTGACTAAAATAAATGTTCAAGTATAAGTTTTTCTTTCATTATTATTTATATTTTATTATTTCTTATACTTTAAATTTAGTTTAGTCGATATAATATGTTAGGGTCACTTTGCACCTTATAGAACTAGTCTCACAGCTCCATCTATCTCTGTGTAGAAGATAGCTTTTCAGATTCTAATCTGGTCAATACATAGGAATTTTTTACGATTTCAACATTTATCCTTCAAGATTTTAGGGGCCTTTTCTATTGGTTATTAACTTTTTTAGGAATTTTAGATGTGTCAAAACTATATATTCACAAGAACCTCTTCTTCCTTGAAAATTCCTAGATTGTCTCAGTAATGATGTCTCCCTATATTCAAGGATTATGGACTACTGGGGTCTGTGGTAGGATTGCACATTGAGGAATCATTGAGTTTCTGAATCAGAATTTCATTGTATCTAGAGAAATAATTTCAAACATGGGAGTAATACATCTTGGAAAATAAAATTGAACCTTAGAAATCCTCTCAAATTGTAAGCTTACACAAGCATTAGACATATCAAGCTTTGTTCTTCGAATGAAATATTCATTCTTGACTGCTTGCAACTGAAAGAATTATTCAAAAGAGCATAAAAATGATCAAATTTACTTGGTATCCTAATATGTCAGACCCAAAAATACAACTGGACTTGTTATTCTTAATTTAGGGTTTAGGGTTTAGCATTTAGGGCTTATGGTTCAGGGTTCAGGGTTCAGGGTTTAACACTTAGGGATCAAGCTTTAGGGTTTAGGGCTTAGGGGTTAGGGTTTAATGCTTAGAATTTATGATTTATGGTTTATGGTTTATGGTTTATGGATCAGGGTTAAAGACTAAATGTTTAGGGTTTAGGGTTTAGGATTTAGATCTTAGGGCTCATGGTTTAGGGTTTAGGATTCATGTTTTATGGTTGATGGTTTAAGGTTTAGCATTTGGGGATTATGGTTAATAGGGTTTGGAGTTTCAGGTTTAGGGTTCAGTTTTTAGAGTTTAAAGTTTAAGGTTTACATTTTAAAGATTAGGGTTTAGGGTTTATGGTTAAGGGTTTGATGTTCAAGGTTACCATTTTAGGGATCAATAATCAAAGATCAAGAGATCATGGCTCACTTTTTAGTGTTCAAGGTTTAAAATTTAGGGTTTAAGGTTTAGGGTTTAAGTTCACGGTTTACGATTTATGGTTCAGGGCTTAAGGTTAAGGGTTTAGGGATCAAGTTTAGGGTTCAAGATTTTGGGTTTAGGGTTTAAGGTTTAAGGTTTAGGGCTTATGGCTTGAGTTTGAGTGTTTATGGTTTAGGCCTCAAGGTTCAGGGTTTATGATTTAGGGTTTAGGGCTCAAAGTTTGGGAATCAAGTTCTATGGTTTAGTGTTTAGGGTTGAGGGTTTATGGTTTAGGTTTAGGGATTAAGGTTCATAGTTTAGGGTTTAGGGTTTAGGGCTCATGGTTAAGGGTTGATGGTTTAGGTTTTAGGGTTTAGGTCTCAGGGTTAAGGGTTTACGTTTATGGTTTATGGTTTATGGTTTATGGTTTAGGGTTTAAATTTCATGTTAGAAGTTTCATCACTCAAAATCAGTTGTAGGACAATCAATGTCTACCACGTGCCACCTCCAAATTCTAAATTTCATTTTGATTAAATTTTCTTCAAGAAATGTTGGAGGAAATGAACTTGTCATTTTCTTCACGCCTTCAGAGGTCCAAAATGCCAATTTAATCCAAATTTGGAAAATATGGAGAACTTGGAAAGCTGAAGTGTATTTATAAAGATAAGCTCGAAGCGAAGGAATGCATTTCGTAAGTAATTGCAGTCAATTTTTTATATTTTTTTATTAATACCCGCTAAAACTAGCCTTACAATTTCATATTCATAAAAATAAGTTCATAGGAGCTAAGGGAGATTTTAAACTTATCACTCAAGCATGGGGAGTTATCTGTGATAATACTAGAAAGGCTACCTATGATGCCATAGGGAAAAACCAACAAGGGCACAACCCCGCCTTCCACAAACTGAATTCCACAGGAATTGCCACTGCCATTGGCATTACAAACAATCTAAATGGGAAGAATTATTCAAGTGTGGATGCATTTCCTAAAAATTCCATATTTTATGACAACGACCAGAACCATAAACAGAAATAGAAGCAGGGCCAAAAACACGACCTAGACTAGCTTAGACGTGAAATTTGATAGGATTTTTGAGGTTCAATTTTATTTTTCAAGATGCATTACTCCAAATTTTGAAAATGTTTCTCTAGATGCAATGAACTTCTAATTCAGATACTCGATGATTCTTGAATGTCCAATCCTATAACAAACCCCAGTAGTCATCGATCTTTGGATATAATGATAAATAATTACTGGGAAAACCCAGGCACTTTCAAGAAGAGGTTCTTCTGAATATATACTTTTGACACATCACATCACACCCTTCATTAGGATTGATGACTACCCCTGTGTTTTTATGGCACTTTTGAAAGCATCCATGGGTTTATCATAGAAGGAATTACTAATGAATGGAAGGTCACTAAGTCGTAGGCTAACTAAATCCCATTTAGAACTAAACAAGAAAGATTTTCTAGGTGATTGATAACTCATTTGTGTTCTTAGTCATACCCGTATTACTATGCTTATTTGCAAAATCAGAATCAATGATGGTTCTAGGTACGAGACTAGGAAATATGGTGTTAATATTGTAATTCCCTCTTAGTTGGAAGCCATATTAGTCCTGTTGATACTTACTACTAATTACCAATGAAATATAATTCTCCAACTTTCATTTTCTTTACTCATCTTCCACATCATACTGAATAACTTATTTGATAGGGGAGTTACCCTCTTCGATAGTGATGGACAAACCCTAAACCCTAAACCCTAAACCCTAAACCCTAAACCCTAAACCCTAAACCCTAAACCCTAAACCCTAAACCCTAAACCCTAAACCCTAAACCCTAAACCCTAAACCCTAAACCCTAAACCCTAAACCCTAAACCCTAAACCCTAAACCCTAAACCCTAAACCTAAATCGTAACCTTAAGGCTAGAGCCTTAAACCCTAAACCCTAAACCCTAAACCCTAAACCCTAAACCCTAAACCCTAAACCCTAAACCCTAAACCCTAAACCCTAAACCCTAAACCCTAAACCCTAAACCCTAAACCCTAAACCCTAAACCCTAAACCCTAAACCCTAAACCCTAAACCCTAAACCCTAAACCCTAAACCCTAAACCCTAAACCCTAAACCCTAAACCCTAAACCCTAAACCCTAAACCCTAAACCCTAAACCCTAAACCCTAAACCCTAAACCCTAAACCCTAAACCCTAAACCCTAAACCCTAAACCCTAAACCCTAAACCCTAAACCCTAAACCCTAAACCCTAAACCCTAAACCCTAAACCCTAAACCCTAAACCCTAAACCCTAAACCCTAAACCCTAAACCCTAAACCCTAAACCTAAATCGTAACCTTAAGGCTAGAGCCTTAAACCCTAAACCCTAAACCCTAAACCCTAAACCCTAAACCCTAAACCCTAAACCCTAAACCCTAAACCCTAAACCCTAAACCCTAAACCCTAAACCCTAAACCCTAAACCCTAAACCCTAAACCCTAAACCCTAAACCATAAACCAGAATCCACAAACACTAAACCCCTAAACCCTAAACCCTAAAACCTAAACCCTAAACCCTAAACCCTAAACCCTAAACCCTAAACCCTAAACCCTAAACCCTAAACCCTAAACCCTAAACCCTAAACCCTAAACCCTAAACCCTAAACCCTAAACCCTAAACCCTAAACCCTAAACCCTAAACCCTAAACCCTAAACCCTAACTCTTTTTCCCTAAAACTAAACGTAACAGGAAGGCAGAGCCTTAAACCCTAAACCCTAAACCCTAAACCCTAAACCCTAAACCCTAAACCCTAAACCCTAAACCCTAAACCCTAAACCCTAAACCCTAAACCCTAAACCCTAAACCCTAAACCCTAAACCCTAAACCCTAAACCCTAAACCCTAAACCCTAAACCCTAAACCCTAAACCCTAAACCCTAAACCCTAAACCCTAAACCCTAAACCCTAAACCCTAAACCCTAAACCCTAAACCCTAAACCCTAAACCCTAAACCCTAAACCCTAAACCCTAAACCCTAAACCTACTCTCTAAACAATAAGCCTAAACACATTCCTAAATCTTCCTATGTTACAGACAATATTCCAAGATTCTTGGCATCCCCTCTAGATGCTTAAATATTTCTTGAACTATAATAAGAGGGTGTTTGATTAGCTCAAAAACTATTCAAGGATTAGTGTTTCGGGTTTAATGTGCATGGTTTTAGGGTTTATTGTTTAGGATTAGCGGTTAGGATTGAGTGTTGAGGGTTTAGGGTTTAGGGTTTAGCATTTAGAGCTCATGGTTCAAGATTTAGGGCCTAGGGCTTAGGGCTATGGGTTGAATGTTTAAGGTTTAAGGTTTAGGGTTTAAGATTAATAGCTCAGGGTTTAATGTTTAGTGTCTAGGGTTCAGGGGTAATGATTTAGGGTTTAGGGTTTAAGAATCAAGGTTAAGGGTTGATGGTTTAAGGTTTAGGGTTGATTGTTTAGGGTTCAAGGTTTAGGTCTCAAGGTTTTTATTTTAGGGTTTAAGTTTATGTTTTATGGTTTATGGCTTATATTTTAGGGTTTAAATTTCATGTTATAATTCTCTTCACTCAAAAACACAATATGGGGTAGTAGGAAGGTGTTTTTAACTAACAAAAATTGGCCTCATCCTCATGAGATCCTTACCCACTCTACACAATAGTCAATTTATGATAGTACCCATTCACAGAGGTACTTATCAATGTTTAAAAATATTAACCTATCACCATGTGGTGATCATATCTTTAGTACTTACAAATTTAGGGCCATTTTTGTCTGGAACTGAAAGGGGTGGATACATTATCTTGAAATTATTCATGAAACCTTAAATTCTTAGAGAAAAATGGATGTTACCAACATGTATAGGATTCACATATCTTTCCATTTCCTATTTATTTTACTCCTAACCCTTACGGAGCTCCCAAAATTATCTAAATAAGTAAAATTTCACAAGAGTGTTTGTTCCCTGCACCTAGAAAACTCATTGTTGACAAGATTTCCCCTGAATGAGTAAAAATTTCCTAAATATTCCTAAACACTCCTACAAATGTCAATAACCAATCCAAAAGGCCCTAAAACCTAAACAATGACTATATTCTTTCATAAAACAAATATCGAGTTTATAATTTAAGCCCTAAAAAATTGAATTTTGAATGTTGAAATCTTGAAAAATACATATGTTCTGACCAAATTAGAATATGAAAAATTATCTTCTAAACCGTGATAGATGGAGCTGTGAGACTAGTTCTATAAGGTGCAACGTGACCCTAACATCTTATATTTACTAAAATAAATTTAAAGTATAAGAAATAATAAAATATAAATAATAATGAAAGAAAAATTTATACTTCAACATTTATTTTAGTCAATACAAACATGCCACAAACACATATACCACATAACACATTGAAACTTGATCGCATTATAACGAACTCATGTTTCATCTCTTTTGGGGTTTAAATTCCCAATCCATAGGCTTGGATTTGCATTAGATTTCCAAACCAAAGGTTTGGACTATTTCTATGTGATTAAAAGCGTGTTTGACAAATAAACATCAAAATTTCACGTGCGTGCCTAAATATATCATGCATTAAAATAAAATATTCAAAAATAAATTATACTACGATGTCAAGCTCAGTTTTACCTTGATGACGATATAATTCTTTCTAAAATCTGATTAGTTTAAGGATTTCATCCATAATTTCTTTTACTAGTGCCTTGTTTTCTTTTCAAAAACATATGCATACATTTTTGTGCACAATTTTATGATTTTTCCATCCAATTTTTTTTATAAAGTGGTTTTTTATAAACTCCATTCTACACGCACTAAAACAAAGGAAACTAAAAAATGACCTTTTTTCTGAAAGTTATGGGGGTGCACACACAAATATTCCATTTTCGCGATATGTGCACTTTGAAAATTAATAAAAATTTATATATTCATCCAAAAATTATGAAAAATTAATGGTACCTCGTACATGATCTTAGAAAACTTTCTACTAAAGGGATTTAAGATGAAGTTTATATAACTCAAAAAATGGGGGGTACAGAGATAATAGGTTCTTGTCTTTTTGACACAAAAATAGACATATTTTGTGTGTGTACCACATTTGACCCTCTTGATCTCAACCATTTAAAAAAAAATTGTTTAGAAACTAGATTATGAGCTCTATGGTACTTATTCTTATCATATTGTCAAATTTTGAGCCTAGGCATGCCAAATTATTTGATGAAGTTCAAGTTTTGCTTATTTCAGGAATAAGGTGTCCCTTTTTTACCCCCATTTTTTCCTCCATCTCCATGCATTTACCCTTGATATCTAGGAATGTGTTGAGAAAGGACACAATCCTCTATCCACATCAATCACTTATTCAACAGATAAAGTAGAATATGAATGCAACTCAAGAGCAATAAATTCCATTCCATGCGGCTTGATTGAAACCAACTTTGTAAAAGTTTTGCACTGCACAACATCAAAGTAGATATGGTTCAAACTTCAAAGTATTTATAAAGGAGATAAAAAAGTTGAGCTAACAAAGTTGCAGACCTACAGAGCTCAATTTGAGAATATGAAGATTAAAGATGATGAGAGTATAACGGCCTACATGAAGATAATAGATGAAGTTATTAATATGATTACAGGCCTAGGTGAGAAACTATAAGAATCTGTCATAGTTCAAAAAATCATGAAATACCTGACTAGAAAATATGATGTAAATCTTACAATGGATGAATTATAGAGAAATCTCTCAACATACAAGATGAGGAATGTTGGATCCAAGAATACTAAGAAAGAAGTACTATTCAAGGTCAATAAAGAAATCCAGTCCAAGAAAAAAGAAGAAGAAGAACCAGTTTCATAAGATGAGTTAGATGATGAAAATATTGAAGCACTGTTCATAAGAAGACTAAAAAGAGGCTTAGGTAAGTATAAATGCAAAATCCCTTTCAAATGCTTTGCATGTGGACAAGTAGGTCATTTTGTTGTTAAATATCCAAAAAAAAGTAAAGAATCTCAGTCTAAACATGAAGAGGATAGTCATAAATGCAACAATAAAGAAACTGGATATAAAAAGAAAAATAACAAGAAGAAGTTCTTTAGGAAGAAAAACAACTTATATTCAAAATAAGAGTCAAGTGAATCTTATTCAAGGACCCCTGACAACTCTAAAAATGAAAATGATGAAGATCAATTTGAATTTTTGTTTATGGATATAAATGCATTTGAAGAATGTAGTTTAAAAGGAAATAATGCAGTTCACTATGAAGACTTTGATGAAGAAGAATTTGAAGTAAATATTGAAGCTAAACTAGTATGTTCTCTTGAAGAATTGAGACTATACAGGAAAATGAATCAAATGACGAGATGCACAGTAATAGACTATTAAGAAAAAATCCACATCTTCGAAGAAAGAAAAACTCTAAGAGAAGAAGAATATTATAATGATCTTAAAGAGATTAAAACTGAGATGGAAAATATTTAAAACTCTTACAAATCAAAGGAGATTGAAACTGAGCTGGAAAATATTTAAAAATCTTACAAAATTGAACACAAAACTGGAGTGACTAAAAGTTGAGATGGAACAAATTAATAACAAGCTGATTGTGTATGAAAATCTAGAGAAGATTTTAAATGTTTTGAATAACATAGTAAGTGGCCAACATGATATAAATGATAAATCTGGGAGTCGTTTCAAGGAAGAGAGTAAGGAAAATGAGCCTGCAAAGAATGAAAGAAACAAGACTGCATCAATTACAAACACATCTTGTGATGTAAATAAAGAGTTCAATAAATCCACCAAAAGAAGGACTACTTCTCCCAGAATCACCTATGTTGTGAGGTACACTCACTCTTTCTATGACTATTTTTTTCATGTAATCAGTTTGGACATAAGGCGACTAAGTGTATAAAATTATCTAGATGCTATAGAAGAAACTTTGGCCCATTTTGCACCAGACCAAACTATAATGTTGCTCACTATAATCATCAAAATTATTACAAGAAAAGAAATGAAGTAACAACAAGTAAAAAAGAACCTCCCAAACAAAATAAATGGGTGTATGTTGTCAAGGAATATGTCAACAAGAGAAAAGAGTCTTGCTCAATAGTGCAAACCGCATTCCATGTGCAAAATGAAGATAAAATCTAGTATTTCTATAGTGGATGCTTCAACCATATGACATGTGAACAAAGTAAATTCATTTCTCTATTAAATAATGCATCAGGTGTTGTGGGATTTGGTGATAACAATTTAGAAAATATAGTTGTAAAAGGAACCTTGAGTCTAGATAATGGAAAGACTATCACTGAAAATGTTCTATATATTGAAGGTCTTAAGAACAATTTGTTAAGTATAAGTCAAATGTGCAAAAGAGGATACAATATGATATTCCATGACAAAGGATTTGATACTATAAATGGAAAAAAATGGAAGAAATTTGCAAAGGCCAAGTGGAATAAGAATAACATGTATGTTCTAAATGAGATAAACAAAGAAAAATGCTTCACAAGTAAGGTAGATTACAACTAGGTGTGGCATAGGATATTGGGGGATATAAGTTTTGAGTTTAATGCATTTTGTGAAGAACATGGAATTAGAAGACAATTCTCAGCCTCCAGAACACCTTGGAAAATGGAGATGTTGAAAGTAATAAAAAATGTACAAGAGATGGCAAGAAAAATGTTGAATGAGTCAAAACTCCCAGATAGATATTGAAGTGAAGCGGTATACAACATGGTATAAATTCTGAACAAATCCTAATTAAGAATAAATAGTGACAAAAATCCTTATGAATTGTGGAAGAACAAGCCTGCAAATTTAAAACACATAAGAGTGTTTGGAAGTAAATGTTATATCAAAAGAAATGAAGACAACTTGGGTAAATTTGACTTTAGGTGTGATGAAGGCATATTTCTTGGATAATTAGCAGTTAATGTGACTTACATGTGTTACAATAAAAGGTTGAAAAATAGTTTTTGAAAGCACAAATGTTAAGTCTAGCACTCGGCACAAAGAAAATCATGAAGAACAAGAAGATGATGAAGAAATCGAAAGTCTGCATGAAGAAGTGGAAGAAAGGAAAGACACCAAGGCACCCTCAAAGTAAGTCAAAACGGATCATCTAGAAAATCATATTGTTGGAAATAAATAAGGTGGCATTCTCAAAAGAAGGAGATTAAGATATCAACAAAATCATGAAGACATAACACTCTTATCCATGATAGAACCCAAAAAGGTTACAAATGCAAGTAAAGATCAACATTGGGTAGATGCAATGAATGAAGAACTTGATTAGATTGAAAAGAATGAAACCTGGGAGTTGGTACCCAAATCACAGGTCAAAAATGTGATTAGAACTAAATGGGTCTTCAGAAATAAGTTGAATGAAAAAGGAGAAGTGATAAGGAACAAGGTCAGAATTGTATACAAAGGATACATGTAAATGAAAGGAATTGAATTTGATAAAACATTTACACCAGTAGCAAGGATGGAAGCAATTAGATAGTTTTTGGTTTACGTGGCTTACAAGAAGATCAAAGTGTTCCAGATGGACATGAAATCAACCTTCCTTAATGGTTTTTTGAATGAAGAGGTATATATTAAACAACCTGAGAGATTTTCACTAACAAAAGATAACGATTATGTGTACAGGTTGAAGAAACCTTTGTATGGACTAAAACAAGATCCCAGAGCTTGGTACAATAGATTGGATTCATACCTCATTGAGTAATGGTTCAAAAAAGGTGTTGTTGATAGTAATATCTATATAAAATAAGAAGGGGATCATTTGTTAATTATCATTATGTATGTAGATGATATTATATTCAGATCAGATCATGATAAAATCACTTATGTATTTGCTGATATGATGAAAGAAGAGTTTGAAATTTCTATTCTTGGATATATTTCATTCTTTATGGGCTTACAAATCAGTCATTTAGATCAAGGCATATTAATATCCAAAAATAAATACATCAAGGAAATGCTGAAAATATTTCGGATGGAAGAATGCAGACCTATAAGTACACCAATGCAAGTAGGATGCAAGCTGGGCAATGAGGAAAGCTCATCACAAGTAGACAAAACACTATGTATATCTATGATAGGAATTATTCTTTACTCCACAACATCAAGAACTAATATCATGTAGGAGGTAGGACTTGCTGGAACATTTCAAGAAGATCTAAGGGAAACACACCTCAAAACAGTCAAGAAAATTCTAAGATATCTCATGGGAACAATTGAATATGGACTTTGGGACCCCAAAAGTAATGAATTTAGCATAAAAGCATATACAAATGTTGATTGGGTAGGGAGCATTGATGATGGGAAGAGTGCTAGTGGCAGAGAATTATTTGTTGGAAATTACCTAATCTCTTGGTTGAGAAAGAAACAATCATTAATGACACTCTCAACATGTGAAACAAAATATATAGCTGTCACAATGTGTTGTACTCAAGTTCTCTAGATGAAGTAAACATTGGAAGATTACATGGTAAAATATGAAAATCTAATTCCTTTTTTGTGTGATAGTACAAGTGAAATAAGTGTCTCTAAGAATCTTGTGTTCCACTTAAAGACCAAACATATTCCAATAAGATATCACTTCTTGAGGGAACATGTAAATGACAGTAAGATTAGTCTAGAATATGTGAGAGCAAAAGAAGAAATTGCAGACATAATGTCTAAGCCACTTCCAAGAACCACATTTGAGTACTTAAGGAGTAAATCAAGGGTCATTATTGATCCCTCCATCAACTACAAGGTGTAAAGATAAGCAAGGGAGCATTATCATGTAAAATCAGCTCCAAATCAGTGCCATAAAGTGTTTATGTGAGGAGAAGCTACTCTGCTTGCTCAAGATTATCAAAGTATGCATTAGCTCAGGGGGAGAATTTTCGTGAGTACACCAGAATATATGAATCAAAAGCATCAACCTAGGGGAAGATTCTTGAGGTAATAACATGAAGTATCCAACTTACTAGTATTTTCATATTTATATGGCATAGTTGGAATTTTGTCATTTTTTCAAAGGGGAAGAAATGCTGAAATCAAAAACTAGTCTATCACATTAAAGGGGGGAGAGATGAAGTGATATAGAAAAAGAGGAGAGATGTTGAAACCAATAAAGAAATATCTACAGTGTAGTGAAGCTGAAAACAAAAACCAGGTATGCAGGTATTTTTGCATCAAAAAATTTGTAGGTTTATGAAGATTGAAGTGTTGAAATGTTTCCATCAATGACAAAGGGGGAGAATTTTTGACCCTTGTCATCATTATATGTGTTGTCATTAATGTCAAGATGCATTGATGGAAAATAATTTGATATCAAGTGGTATTGATGGTAAAAAGGGTCAATTGGTAAAGTGAAAAAATGAGAAGGATGAAGGTTGATATGTAATGTTAGCTCACAGAGGCTTCAGGATGCTCAAGGATAATTTCTAAGGAACATAAACAATTTTTATGTAGGCCTCTGATATGAAGAGGTAGCTGCCAAAGTCTTAAAGAATATGTGGAGCTCTAGAAAAAATCGTGAAAGCTTAGTGAGTGTCGCAGGTAAAGGGATGAAGTCGCAAAGAAAAAAAGATAAAGGATGAGCAATGAGTAAGAATGGTGAAGCCACATATGTGAAGGAAATTCTGTAAGAAGAGTTTGAAGGAAAAGCAATGGGAGTAAGGAAGTCGGGAGCAAAGCCATGGATAAAGAAGAGAATCCATGAAGGACTAAAGGAAGTCGCAGAGAACTACGAAAGCCACAGTTAAAAGGAAGAGCTGCATATAAGGAACAAACCGCAAAGTACTAGACAAAGTAGTGGAAAGCCACAAAATTCTATAAGAGCAACGAGAAGTAAAGAAAATCCACAAAATAAGAAATGCCGCAGATCAAATGACATAGTCATGATATAAAGGAAATGTCAAAGAAGCTAATGAAAGTTGCAGATCGAACAAATATGAATAGAATAGGGCTCGAGGAAAATCAAATTAATTTGAACATAGAAAAGTGAGATTTTGTTCTCCAAAATTAATGGTGATTCAATTTTCAGGTGTTGCGGTGAAGTATACGACTTGATCTCCACAAAGAACAAAGAAATCTATTGTTCTAGCTGCTAACATTTAATGCTCTTTGACTTTAAGGAAATATGGCTACACTCTCTATGTAATTCCTATAAATTCTAGGTGAAATATGGTTACACTCTTTATATAAGAGAAGAAAGTGGCTCACACATCTTGATTACGTGGGAAATCCTAAAAATATGAGAAATCTATTTTAGGTATCTGCTCATAAATAATTTCTAGAAAATGCATAGAAAAATGTGAAATCAAGCTAACTACAGATAGAAAAAATATGGAGTTTGTTGCATGCATTTAATAGACCAATTTTTTAGGTGACAGAGTAGGAAGGAGTTCACGACATGCTAAAGGATGTGATGAAGAGAATCGATTATCTATATAGAGAAAATTCGATGCCTATACATGTGTCGCTCAAGTGTGAAGACGATGCATTCGAGCTGAGAGAGAGAGATACATAAGATAAAAAAGAGGAAAGAGGAGAGCAGATAGATGAACTAGTGAAGATATATCAGATGAAAAGAGCATCTTTTTGTAAGATTGATTGAGAAAGAGAGTTTGAATTAGATGAGTAGAAGAGAATGATAGAGAGAACACATACAAATACAGAAAATTTATCATAATCTATTGTGTAAGAATTTTTTGTAACTAGATGATCAAAATTTATATGACAAATAAGTTTAAGTTGTAACTTAGCATATTCATGGGGTTGTATCCTCCTTTTGGGCAGTGTCCTATAAAATATCAGTTGTAGTTGATTAAATTAGTGGTTGGTGCCCTTTCAAGTGGGTGCTCAGAAAATCTTCGAGTGGGTGCTTGAAGTAGTGAAGTGGGTGCTTCACTGGTTGAGTGGGTGCTCAAACAAATACATTGTAAGACTTTAGAATTGGTGTTCTTAATAAAGTTGTGATTTTAAGTCGTTTTTTCTCTTGGAAGGGTTTCACACTATAAATTATGTGTTCTATGCTATATTGATTATCATATGATTATTTAAATGCTTATGATTATATGATTGCACTCCTTCATAGAAATATGGTTCAACATTGTTAAAATTTTAATTTGTATTGATTCACCCCCCCTCTCGGTGCTTTTGAACTCTAACAGAGGTGAGTTTCAATTCTAATTTAGACCCTCAACATTTGAGTATGAACCTTGATACTATAGTGCATCGTCGAGCAGTGTGTGCTATAAAGGTTTGATAATGATGCATAGAGTTTAGAATAAAATAGGATGATGTGTGAGTAGGCTATGATGTAGATTGTAAGTGTGTAGTGTGTTGGTTGAGATTACAACACTAGAAAAATATGTGTTCAATGGGCCGAGTGTGATGATGTGTAATGTACAACACAATATATTTAGATTTTTTAAGATGTGTAATGTGTATAGAGCGTATAATGTGTATGATATATAGTAGATGTAAGAAGAGGATGTCAAAAGTGCATAATGTATATGATTTGTAGGAAGAAGAATATGTCGTAAATGTGTAATTTGCAGTGTGTGAGGTTTATGTGTAGAGTATGCCCTCAACATTCAAGTGTGAAGAAAATCATGAGAGTGCTTTATAGGGTAATGATGATACTAACGTATCAAGATGTGTATGTTGGATGTGATAGATTAGATTTGAAATGATGGGAATAAGATTCATGTCGATGCTAGAAGGGGGAAGAAAAAAATTTGATGCCCCACACATGTGTAAGCAATGGAGATCTAGGTGATGATATTGAGTGGATCAATGTAAGGAGTGGTTTCCTTACAAAAAGTGATTAGATGTGGAAGTCGAGATTAGGTAGGGACTTTGTTCAGTGGTGGCTTATTTTATGACATTGTGGAAGACTTGAGTTAGGGCCAGGTTAAAATGATATTTAGAGGATGTTTCTTAGATTGACTTGGTAATATTGTAGATGAATTAGAAGGAGGAGGTGATGGATATCAAACCTTTAGAAGTGATTGCTTAGTTTGACTTGGTAATGCTACAAATGACTCAATAGGAGGAGGTGTTGAATTGGTATTTACAAGAAGTTTCTTGGTTTGAGTAGATTTAATAGGTAGTGCTTGAGTGAGCGAAGAAGGGGCATGAGAAGTGGGAGCATGATTCTCATTAGAGATAGAAGGAGAAGATTTAGGAGCCCATTTGGATGTAGCATTTGTAGATGGGTGTGCAACATAATGTTGTGAAGTGAATGAGAGAAACCCTTAGCGCTCAAGATGCACGATTCTTCATTGTAAACGATAGAAATCATTGTCATTATGTCCATTCATTTGATGAAAATGGAAATACAAAAGACCATGATATTTTTCAAGCCGATAAGGAGGATAGCCTTGAGTAAATTGTAAAGCGATCAATTGGTGGCTAAGGAGTTCATTTGGAATGTCATGTTTCTTAACATTTCGATCAAATTTTAGAGGCTCTAGTAATGGTATGACTTTAGGATCACTGATATGAGTACATGTAGAAGGATAACAAACATTATTATGAGAAGCATCTTTAAGTTGTTGGATTTCTTATTCAAGAGATATGATCATGGATTCCATAACCTAAAATTTACTTTGAAATAAAGAATGAAATGTTTGATGTGATTCCAACAAGGGTTGATTAGATGGAGGATCATGAAGGACAGGGTCATTCGATAGATGATGTAAAATAGGAATTATTTCATGTGGCGGAGCATATTTAGGATGATAGATGGAATGTAATACTATTTGTACAACAATTTGGTAGTCGGGATGCATTTTAAGTAAAGAAGACAAAGGAATTTGATGAAATTTATGACCCATGATAGAAGAAAGATGAGGATCCAAGTGTATTCAACTATGACAAGATCACCAAATGATTTTAAAAAAATACGATGTAAATTTACTTTGTTAAATTTTTATGTGCACTACAATAAGCATATATGATGGTAAAGTATAGAAAGATGTCCCAAGGAATAAAAAATGTAAGTAAAAACCTAAGTGAAATGTAAGGTTAGAATACTTAGATGGTTTCAAAAATATCCTAGCAATATGTTAAGATGGAATAATGGAAGAACATGAAAACAAGAGGTCAGTACCAAGCCCAAAAAAATTTAGAAGTGAAGGAGTAGCAAGGACTGGGGCACCTGAAGTAGTACTATGGCACTTGGGTGTCAAAATCCCTTCCTAAGCGCCAAGTTTTGTACGCAATCTCTATAAGTGAAATTTGTGAGGTCACTGGATTATCTGAAAGCATCATTATTTGTTGCTAGGTGGTCACACTATGATCGCCGATGTCATTGATAACCTGTAATAAAGAGATCACATGCCAAACCCTCAAAATAACATCAAATCCTAAAAAATAAATATGTAAAATGAGGGGTCAAACTATCCTTAGCTATCATAATTGTGATCTTACAACTGAGCACTACACTACATCTCAGACCCAATGTAGTTCTTTTTGTGTGTGCATAATTGTGTCCTTGGTGGCTCTTGTGTGTGTTGAACTTGATATCGAGAAAGTAGCTAGATGTAAAAAAATGTAATAGATGTGTGCATCGAAATAAAATGAAATTCCCTCCTATGTTTGTGATGCAGAAAACAAAACCTTATCCCTTGTAATGGTGCTAGATGGATTCAAAGATGTTGTTGAGTGCTTGTGAGATGCAACCTTGGGTGATATTATAATTTCTTAGAGCTTGGTCCCTTAATTTGGTCACATAAATTTATATTTATATGCTTCTCTTGTTCAAATTTTGTAAACAATCACTAAAAGGGAAACCCCTAAGAGATAGGGATGTACAACAGCTCGAAAGGACCCAAAAACAAGCTAGAAAAGTACAAAGAGGTCTAGGGTTCCCAGAGGTGATGAGGGTTCTTGGAAGGTGGTGCCCTGGCTAGGTGCTAGTGTCTAGAGCCAGAAAAGGTAAAATATGAAGGGTCAGACTGAGCAGTGAGGTCCGTAAGGCTGAGAGGGAGACTAAAAGGGACCTTAAAGAGGACAATTATAATGATCAATTAGTAATTTTCTCCCATAAGAAGCATATGAATAGTATTATGTGATTACGATTTAGTAATGTACCCAAAGTGTATGATTTAGTGTCTACAGATTTAGTATGCCTTGCACTTTTTATTGCTACATCACAGGGGTGGGCAATATACCAGATAAATGTGAAGAGTTCCTTTCTACATGGATATTTATAGGAATAACTATGCATGGAAGAACATTTTGGATTTGTTCACGACTATTTTCTTGTTTCTAGACTCCAAATGTCTCTCTACGATCTATTATAGGCCCCTCGAGCCTGGTATAAGAAGATGGATTATTTTATTCTATCTACTGGTTTTGTTTATTGTCACTCTAATACTATAATATATATCCAACATTGTAGCAAGAATTTTTATATAATTTTCTTATATGTTGATGAACTTCTACTTACTTGAAGTTCCTCTTCCTACATTTAGAATATTTAGAGGGATCTTTCCACGTAGTTTGACAAGACAAATCTCTGATTATTTAATTATTTCCTTAGCTTGTAGATTTCTGAGACAGATTCAGGGATTCATTTGAGGTAGTTAAAGTACACCCATGATATTCTTCAACATTTTTTATATGGTTGATTTCAAGCCAATTCCATCTCATTTTCAGTCTAGGGTTACTCTTAATTTCACATTCACTACTCCTCTTTGTGATCTTACCTTGTAAATGAAGTAAGTTGTAGGTATATTGTACATGACCCATACTCGTCCTGATATTCCTTTACAGTAAAGATTGTATCTTGGTTTTCAAATTCTCCTCATAGTAATCACTGACAAGATGCTAAAAGTATTTTGCCAAATCTGCAGGAAAGTTCACACTTTGGACTACACTACATCAAAGGTTTTAATCAGTTAGTTGGATATACTGACTGATTCTGATTGTGTTGATTTTATTGATGAAAGGTGATGAAATTCTAGCTATCTTTTTTTCTTGGTTCTTCTCCAATTTCTTGGGAGTGTAAAAAGCAACATGTTATTGTACTTTCATATATTGAGGCAAAGTACCGAGTAGGGTTTATGGAAAGTCAACATTTTCTATGGATTTGACAATTATTGATAGAGTTTGGATTCCCACAAGATTCGCTGATTGTACTTTGGTGTGACAACCAAAGTGTAATTAATAGAAGTGTTTGAGGGATATCGTAATGTGCTTGATAAAATGATTTCAAGGTTTTTTGGGCCTTTTTCAATTTTATATAAAAAACAATTACTTCAAGTGTGTTTGTATGTTAAAATTTTGATTATAATATCTCTATTATAGGGTTGTATGTATGATTTTTTTTGACCTTAAGCCTCAACAAAAATGTGAGGGTTAATAAGTTTGTCCTTTTGTAAACGATGTGCAAGGGAAAAGAGTAAAAAAAATATAGTTAGTGAACAATAAGAATGTAAAATCGCATGACAAGCTTTACTCCAATCATCAATCTTTATTTATACTCAAAAATGATGTAGTCTCATACACATTCAAAACTCTTCTCTTTTTCTTTACATATCATATAATTCTTATCTATTTCATATAAATCTCATTTCATGTGGTATAGGGGGCACACTATATTCATTTGATTAAGTACAATAAATATCTTTCTTACAAAATAAGCCAAAAGACATTTCTTTTGGTCGTGACTATGTCGGCTTATGCCTTATTCTATTTTTGGTATCATTTAGTTCACGAATCTAGATAGGATTATGCAGATTGCTTCGGTGTTTAGTGACTTCTTCTATGTACCATGAGTATCTTTAGTCTTTGGCAACTTCTTCCTTTTATCCATGGCTTCTTCCTTATTCTCACAGGTTTTCCTTAACTTTATAGATTATTCCAAAAATTAATGAATAACCCTATCAACATCATCCCCAGACTTTAAACGTTGTCTCATCCTCGAGACAACCAAGTGATGAAGAACCTTGTCTTTATCAAATTCCTTAGAGATCCTCCTTTTTACTGCCTAAACTTTAGGAAAGCAAAGGCATCAACCACCCAAATATTATATGTAAGGTATAAGTAAGTGTTCCCTCACATGACTCTCTTGACTGGGTTTATGGAATGTCATGGATTTCCTTCAAAATATTTTTCCTTCATACTCTTGTTCATGGTGTAGTATGGGGGATTTACTTTGCGATCTGCGTAGTAATGTTCTTTTCAAAATAATACCACAAGTCTAAATGGTCTTTGATCTACTGTATCCATTCATGCATCTATGAGTTTTCTTGAATCAAAGGATGTCTAAAGGGTTTGGCTTCAACTAGATTCAACTAAATATCTATTTCTCACTTGTTAATTCTTGTTACATCCTTGTAAGTTTCATGTCTATGGTATTGTTGCATTCTTGCATATTTGTGATCTTCTCTCTCTGATGTTGTTGTTTAGCTTGATATTGTTCTTTAAGTTCTACAAGTTTTCTTCATTGATTCACATATAAGTATGTTTTTATATCATATTCTATAGATTATTTATGTAATTATTGTTCTAGTTTGTCTAATTCTTCTTTATATTTTTGAGTCACACTTGGCCACCCCATAGCATATATGAAGTAACCTACAACATTGTTAAGTTTTGTCTCCATTTTGGTTAGAGATGCTTGCATCTCCTTCCTCCATTTCTGATTTTCCAAAAATTGTGGTTGTAGGATTTTCTCTTTATACTCTTTTATGGATTCGTCTCATTTTCCTATCCTGTATTATCATGTAATATCATTGCTTTTACCTCTTTCTTTTTTTTTTTTCCTATTTATAGACTAGAATTGGTTTTAATGTGTGTCTTAGTTGTCTTTATAAATGTTAGTATTCTATTCATAGCTTCTTCCATACCTACACATATCTGTATCCAGTCTTGTTTTGCAGTTTGATCTAATAATTGGTTACATGTGGATTTCTGAAGGGGTGAAAGTTTTTGTAAGTGTACCATGTATCCTTATTGTGTTTGTTCCATAACTCCTTGTTGTAACTAGATGGACTGCTCTATTCTTCTTTGTTGGAGAGCTTTCTTAAATTTTTTTGATGGATCTCTAGAAGACTATACAAGTACTATACCACTGTAGGTTTCATTTGGTATGGGTGGTTCCAGTG
Organism: Taxus chinensis; assembly: GCA_019776745.2. Classification (NCBI taxonomy): domain Eukaryota; kingdom Viridiplantae; phylum Streptophyta; class Pinopsida; order Cupressales; family Taxaceae; genus Taxus; species Taxus chinensis. The sequence goes on from CM034155.1 coordinate 555,289,207, forward strand.
TTGGTACCTATTCTTTATTCCTTCATCTATCTTTTATTTTTGCTTCCTTTTTGTTTATTTTCTATCCTCTTATTCCTTTTTCTTCTTGTTTTGCTCCACCTACTTTATTTCTTATGCTTCTTGTTTCTCCTTTTTTTCCTTTTCTTCTTGTTTCTGCTTTTTTATTTTCTTCTCTTCTTCTTACTTTGTTTTTATTTCTTGTCCTTTTTCCATTTCTTCTTTCTTCTTGTTCCTCTCTTTTTCTTCATCATCTTTTCTTGTTTCTTCTTCCTTATTCTTCCTCTCCTTTTCCGCTTCTTCTTAACTCTTTTCTTCTTCCTCTAACTCCTTTCTTTTCCTCTCTTCCTTTGCTTTATTCTGTTCTTCTTCTTTTCTTTTCTTTTCTTCTTCTACATTCTTCCATTCTTCCTCTTATCTTGTTTTTCTTCTCTATTTTTCCTCTTGATTTTTAACTTCCTCTTCCTTTCTCTTATTTTCTTTCATTTCATTTTTCCTTTTTTATTTCTCATGCATTTTCTTGTTTTGGTTTTCCTCCTCTTTCTTCCTATTGTCCTCTTGCTTTTTCTATGCTTCCGTGTCTTTTGTTTCTTTTGTAGTTTGTTTCTTTTTTTTTTGTTTCTCATATACATCCCTCTACTCCTCTCTTTTCTTTTTGTATGCTTCTCTATGTTTCCTCACCTAATATTATTTTTCTTACTATGTTTTGGAAAAAATCCTTATTAACTCTTCTATCTCATCCATGTGGGTTTGATCTTTGATAGTCTTCTTCTTATTTTGTTTTAATTGTTTTATTTCTTGCTCAAGAGGTTTTAATATGTTTTATTCATCTATGTCTTATTGTGCTTGAATTTCCTAAATTAATTTGTGTGGAAGAAGGTGAATTATATCTTCGATTATCAAGTAAAATTTCTTCATGTAATGAATTATAGCTTCTGATATGGCCACTTGTTTTGTTCCATTGCTTACTTCATATTGTTGAGCCACATGGGAAACACCTCCTAGATTTAAACATGTCTTATAGTATCCGTAGGCAAGTTGGGATAATTGTGAGTCTTCCCAAGGTTCAACTTCTCCTTAAAAATGTGGTCCTAATTCTTCCTATGGTATGGTTGGCAAAAAATGTGGAGGAGAAGGAGTTTCTTCCACTTCTGATTTGGAAATTTGTAGGTTTTCTCGTGAATATTAGTCTTCTTCTTCATCAACCTCTGTTTTGTTTCACTAATATTCTTATGGCCATTTCCTTTTGGAATTTTATGGCTAGGGCTAAAGAAAAATTCCATTTTCTTGGCCTTCTTTTGTATGTTTTAGGTATTTATTTGCTTGGTAGGTCCTACTTTACTTGGTTATGCTTTTCCATAATATTATGGATATTTATTCCTAAATTCCTCGTAGGTTTCTTCAATCACTTCATTAATATTTGGATGTTTGGAGGTAGTGGTTTCCTAAGGTCCTCTGGAATATTTCTTATTTCTTCTATGGTTGTAGCCACCAAGTTTTCTAATGCCTCATAGGGTAGTGGTACTATGTGTGAAGGTCATGGAATGAAGTGTCTAATATATGTGTAATCTATGTTTGCAATGAAGACTACTTAATTTTCATATCTCTCCAATACTCATTCTAATACCCTTGCTTGGTTTATGACAAGTTGTTTGATATTGTTTTTCCAACCTATTACTGATTTAATTTAATGTATTTGGTCCATTTTATTCATATGCTCAAAGATTTTTTCGGTAATAGGTGCATCTAACTGCCATTGGACAGGTTTTTTTTGGGATAGGAGGTTTTTGGTGAAATACATGGCAAGACATAATAAAATAGTTCTAAAGAAAAATGTATGTTTGCCTTCCTTGATCTTTCTAGTATTGTCATGAAATTATGAGGTGATTATTTCACATAGATTGTATTTAGAGTGTGAATTTACTATATCTAGAGTAATTTGGGCACTAAGTCCATGAGCACCATTTTCACGATTTGTATGATAATTTTTTTGACAAATGGCCTTGGTGGCATACCTGAGGGTATGCTTTTTTATGCCACCAATTCTTACTCCTCTTTTGGTCATGGTTACTCCCATTAGCCATGTTGTACCTTTCATGGGAGTCTTCTTCTTTGTTATTGTTGAGCGTTCTATTTCCAATAATCTCGTAACCATTGTAATTATTTCTATGTTGATTTTATATGGTTGATCTAGATATAACATTTAGTTATGTAGTAAACTAAGGAGAACCCTAATCACATTCTCAGTGTTAGAAAATATGAAATTCAACTACATGCATCTATTTTTAGCTCACCTATGACTTTGGCATTAGTTTTGTACTTCATTTATCTCGTGGATGGATTTGTTTGAAGCAAAATATCTCTATTGACATCTAATCGTATACAACCATATTCTACTTAACAGATATCATGGAGTGTGTTGTGAATTTCGGCTATGGGAGTTCTTCTTGTGTGACCAAAATAGGAGTCTACATCTTTTTGTAATGCCTATTTTGCATGCCCTAGTTTTATTTTTGATATTGTGTCCTTTGTTTCTTTGTTTTTTCTATCTTCTACTTTGTGTATTATACCTTTATTACTTTTATTTCTTTTCGAGCAGGAAAATCTATATTTACAATTTGTAATGGTATGTGTGTTGTCCCACAATTTATCTATTGATTTACGATCTATTTTAGTGTATTAAGGTTCCTAGTAGCTTTTCAAAGATAAATAAGGTTGTTATGGCTGCAAGAAATGAGAGAATAAATAAGACTCATAGAAAATCCCACAAACAAAGGCAAACACGAGAAAACAATGTGTCAGACAACCATGGAGGAAAATAGTCCTATAAAACAAATGTTGCACACAAAGCACCCGTTAGCATGTTAGAAAGATGAAAGGTATGTCAAAGCATGTATAATTGAATATATTAATATGTTATGTAACAAAATTAAACAATATCACATGTAGTATACAAAAGGTAGAAGCCCCCAAGAGCTACAATGGGTCTGATAATAGGTAATGCACCAAGTATCCATACTACGTGCAATGGATCTATATAATCTATGATCACAACTAGAAATAAAACTGAATGCACATGTTTATATGATAAAGATAATTACATAAATGATATCTATCTAGTATATGTAATAAAGGGAACATGTACAAGCATAAATAAGCAAGATGAAATGTAACCAAGGTTTGTAGTATGTTGTGGGTGGATGAAATGGAATGGAATAAAAAGTGAATGTGATAGGAGCTGCGTGCCCCCAAGTGAGTTAAAATGAAATTGTATGTAGTGAGGTTCAATTATTTATACCCCCTTAACAATCAAGAATGAGCCACAAATGAGAGTCTGTCATCAGAATTTTTTTTGGATGATGTGGTGTATGTAGAAAGATTTGATGAATTAAGCAGGACATGATGATTGTAGAATAATGTTGTGTAAATGATATTATATGTGACATAGGGATGGGGTGTTAGAATGTGTGATGATTTAGCCTAAAGCATATATCACGAGAAGAAGCTAGGAGTGATGAATTAGCCTAAAGTGTATAATGGAAGTGATGGTTTATCCTAAATGGTATATCACTACACAAGTGAATAAATTACTAATAAAGCATGTCACATGATAAAAAGATGAAATTATTTAACATGTGAGTGTGACGAGGTTCATTTTAGATGTAAACCCTCAATAGTCTAGTATGGACCGTGAGACTAGAGTGCGTCATAGGGTAGTGATTGCAATGTTGTTTAGTAGATATAGTGATAGGTGTGTGATGTCAAAGGTGTGGATAATATAATAGCGTAGTGTGTAGAATGTGGACAATGTATAGATGTATAAAACATAACTTACAAATTATGCACAGTAGATGTAAGAGGAGGAGGATGTGTATGTCAAAAAGTGTATGATGTGTGAAGATTTGTAATGTGTAGTGTATATTGTGCAGTGTGTGAGGTTTATGTGTATATGAAATCCTCTATAGCCAAGTGTGAGTCGAAGCACAAGAGTGCCTCATCGAGTAATGACGATGCTAGAGTGTATGTTAAATTTTACATGTGAAATGATTTGAATATAAGATGTGTGTTGATGGTAAGGGAGGGGAGAAATACTTATAATGCCCCCCCAAATATGCAATGAGAAAAATGGTCAAGTAATTTAATCTAAGAGATCATCATTGTCATGTTCACAACCAAATAGTGAAGCATCAAAAACTTTAAAAGCGACAGTGTCAAGTTGATCAAGTAAGGATCCATTTAGGCATACGTGGATACCATATTATTCGTCAATGAAAGGGGGTAATAGGCATCCGTGTGCATACTAGGGAGTGAGATTCTATGTATAACCATGAAAAGAACTATGGAAAATATACAAACAACCAAAGTGTATAGGAAATGAGATATCAATATGATCATAGTATAATTTCCCCTTATGTAAGTGAGCCAAGATTTCCCTAATGTGAGCAGGGAAGAGCGAGGAGTTAACGCAAGGTAGATGGTGAGATCAAAGACACACATACCATAAGTAATAGTGATAGTGATAAATCCATAATATAAATGAGGATCATGAGTTGGAGGATAAGGATCCTTGAAAACGAAGCCTAGTCAGGTCAAAATTTCATGTGAACATATGGTGACATCACAAGTAGAATCAAATGGAATGTTCTCCCACTAAGAATCATTCATGAAAAACGTGCATGTAAACGGAAGGCATGTTAATGAATATTTCTCATGCGAATGGATCAACATCTATAGCCCGAACATGCCCCTGATAGAGAATCATACCATTAGTAGTATCAGGTGGAGAAAATGGTGTAAATGAGACAACATCTATCAAGCAAATAACACCTTCAAGTGGTGAAAAATGAGGTGGTGTGTCCATAGGTTTAGGTTCATTAGTAGAATCAATTCTTGGAATAGGAAGTGCAATATTAGTATCATGGTTGTATTATTTGTATGGATGACGATCACGAAAATAAGTATACTCAATTCCCTTATGAAGAATTTTAACATAATGATGTATTGTAGAGGGAACCTCCTGCATGGCATGCAACCATGGCCTACCAAGTAAACAATAATATGAAATGGGAAACTCAATGACAAAGAAGATGGTGTTAAGAGTTTTTGGTCCAATAGTGATAGGTAAAGTAATGTGACCTAAGAATGGACAAACAAAGCCATCATATGCATGGAGAGAAAGACATGAGCGAATAACATTAACATCCAAAAGGACAATAGTCTCAAGGAATGACATAGAACATAGATTAAGTTTAGATCTATTATCAATCAGAGTGTGTTTGATGCCCATATTGTAAATGTGAATCATGATAGGTAAAGGTGGGTCATTGTAATTAGTAAGATAAACATCAGGATTGGACGAGAAAGATATATTCTTAGAAATTGCATCTACAAATTTTTTATATATTGAATCAAGATGTATGTTGGTAGGAATGTGAGTGGTAACTAAGATATTTTTGACTCTTTCTCTTGATTCGGGATTGATAAGTAGAAATTCATTAATGGAGATAATCATGATGATAAGATTCTATGAGCATGAGAAATAAAAGAATGAGGATCCTAGGAGTGCGAAGATTGAGTTCAGGCTCACCTAAAATGATTAACCTAAAATGTAAAATATGAGCCTAATCTATAAACTCTTACAGCAATAAATGAATAATACTAAAATACAGAAAATACATCCAAGAAACTAATACTTAAATAAAGAAACACTAATGTGGAAAGAAGGGTAAGATGCCTTAGATGATTCATATAGTATTTAAGAGTGCACAAAGTTGGAAAATAAGCATAATTGAAGCACTCACCGTCTCACTCAAGCTCGTAGAATTGTAGATATGGAGAACTAGACTTGACTGGGGCACTTGGAGAAGGAAAGGGGCACATGTGGGTGCCCTAGGCCTGTTTCTAGGTGCCCGATTCTGTAGAAATAATTAGAAAACCCCCTTTGAAGAGTCATAATATTTTTTCCTTTAGTTTCCTTTGGTCACTCTGAAATCACACCAAGATCGTTGAGGTCATTGAAAACCTGTAATAAATAATGAACCTACAAAACCCTCAAATAGACATCAAATCCCCCCAAAAAAGAAATATGTAGAATGAGGGGTCAGACTATCCTCAGTTTTCATAATGGTGAACTTATGACTGAGCATTGTACTACATCTCAGACCTAATGCAGTTATCTTTGTGTGTGTGTGTGTTGGTAGAATTGTTCCCTAGGTTGCTCTTGTGCGTGTCACACTTGGAATAATGAGCAAGTAGCTAGATGTAGAATGTAATAAATGTGTGCATATAATAAAATGAACTCACCTCTTATGAAGTGTGATGATGAAAACCAACCTTTTGTCCCTTGTGATGGAGCTAGATGGATGCAACCTTAGGTGGTGATAGATAGTGTTTAGTTCTTGGTCCTTTATTATGATATTCCTATCCCTCCCCAACTATTAATGTCTCTCCTTATTTCACCTCTGTGTCAAAATAATTGGGTCTTTCATTTCATTGGTCATTGATGTTCTCAAGATGAAAGAATCAAGTATGATCATGGTTACATCCTATGGGTAATTATCTCATTTTACACAACTAGTGGATAATGTTCATTTCATGTGAATTATTGGTCAAGGATGCATGTCAGTGTTTCAGGGATTAGAAGGTTTGTTCATGTGAGGGAAGAAATTTTTCATTTTTTTCAACGGTATATTCATCAAGTATCTCTCATATCTCCTTTTGGAACACCCAATGAGCTATAATTTTTAATCAAGTGTGAGGAGGCTTCTCATAGCGCATAAGGGTCAGAATTCTTCATTTAGAGTCTACCACTAGAAAATCACAACAAATGTCATCACAAGTAGATCTTCATGAGCAGAGCTTATTCATTAAATTTTGGAGCTCCTCCCCTCTCTTATCTCTTTCTATCTCTAGAATTCTATTTCCTCATTGATGAGAAACATTGTAAAAAGTGACTTACGTCACGTAAAGTTTCTATTTCTTCATTGACGATTATGCTTTAAGTTGAAAAAATACATGAGAATGTAAATATCCATTGTATTTAGATATATATTTTAATGCTCTCTACATTCCCATGGGCTATATATTCTTGTTTTATAGCTCCTATTCATCTTACTACAAGCAAAAAGCTACAATTCTACTATCTACGTGTCTTATTTTTTCCTCTCCATATCAACTACTACTCCAATAGAGCATTACAATCTTGCAAAACTAGGGAAAGAATAAATATTTTGATGAACATAATGGAGCTAAACTTTGTGTTGATTGTTTTCTTAATCTTGCTTTGCATATTGTTGTGTTCTTATTGCAAAATTTAAAAAACTCTGGATTTATGTCAATAAACTCAGTGTGTTATTAATTAAGTAAACCCCCCTTATCACTTTCTCCCCTCTCTATACACATACATTTCCCCCACCTCATTTTTGCACATGAATTTAGTGGAGTATTCATGTGTGATCCCCGGCTTCACAAGGCCACCGTGTTTGATATATGGTTCAAAATAGTGTCATAAAGGCTTCACAACATGTTTCGAAGAATTAGGGTTTGATAGAAATAACCATTTCCATGTAGAGGGTAACATTGTCTAGAAAGTTACAAATGTTAGAGTCTCAGGACATGTCTACGTCCATCTTATGATAGGGTCAAGATTCTGTATTCATAGCTTCTTCCTAACAATGATTGTCACAGTCCACTTCACTTTAGGTTATCCTATTTCATACCTGCACAGTATCTAATAAACCCAAGCTAATGTACTTGCACCCAGAAATTTCATAGTTTCAATAGTCTGCGCACTTAGAACTCAGAATCATCTGTAATCAACTGATGGTGCACTTATTCCTCTTCTAAGTTAAAAAAGTAATGCCAGATCATACCCCCTCTCCTTTAAGAATTGAATGCATTGTGACTAAGTTCAATTGTATGATTCTAATGTTGGAATGTTCAATCTAATCAGAATAACCCACTTATATTTACCATAACATCATTAGCTGTACTTAATTCATGGTAAATAATTAGATTACTTAATTTGTCAATAATGGAGGTCTTGTCACCTTAATACAACAACTTATCACCTAGGTGCTCTATTTTAAAAATTATAATATTCCTTCACGTTTGATGATTCATAAGTAAAAATCTCTTATTATAATTATTAGTTACATATGGCTAATTATGCAAGTGAAAAATATGGATCATATACCTTGAGTTCCTCTTCCTCATTTACTGAGATTGCAATAATGTATGGACATGCATTACAATCCTATGATTTGTCAGTTGTACATTAGTCATAATAAGCTCACTCTATAATGATATCTTATGATGGAACTATTCATTACTTTCTAAGGTATGAGTTATTTTTTCAAGTGATTATTATGTAGTAAAGTAATGGAAATACCAAGTTCATATAAATATAGTCAATTATGTGTGTGTGTGTTTGTGTGTGTAGTTAAATTCTTATAAAATGGTTTGTAGGATGAATGGTAAATATGTATGCCCATATTTTTGTGGTGGATCATTTACATGAGAAGAAATAGGTCCAAACATCTAAAAAGGGTCATATCCAAAGGACTATTGCTACATATTTACTTAAGTTTCCACTAGACCATTAATCCATAAGTATTGATGGAAGAAATTGAAGTAGTCATAAAACCTCTATAAATATAGCAGCTGTCTAAAAGGATTGGTAATGACCAATTCTTCCATATTAATAAAGCATGCACAAGCTCTATGTTGTTATCTGTGTAAAGATTATCTGTCACACAATACTTCGTTGAACGCTATATTTATTCATTCTCAAGATTTTGTATGAGAGCAATATTCTGATCCAGGGAGAGTTTAGGAAACCTTAGGGATGTTTAGGGACACATATTTAATTTTTTTCATCAGCTTGGAGGAGCCAGATATGACCTCTCAGCTCATTTCACAGTCCATGACCCAATAATTCATACCCGAGTTCATAAAATAGATTTGAAAACAGTTGATGGAACACCTGCAAGGGAGAAATCATAATATGCGTGAATAGACCCTGGATACAACTCATGTATGCTTAGTAAAGGTAATCATCTTAGTATACATTCATATTGATATTTGGGCATATTAATATGTTTACTTGTACCTGTAAATATATGATTTTAGAAGTGGAATCATTTTAATATATATAGAATATGATCATCTATATAAATATATAGGCTATACAATATTTTTGTAATGAGGAGGTAATATAGACTATTTTAGGGATCCCGATTTGAGACTTCACATTAATCTTCTTTGTGCTAAGGATATTACCATATATTTGACAAGAGAATAATCTATGTGCATGTCACATGATCTCTGTCCAAAGATGACCTGTTTCATATATCCTTTAAATTTTTGACATGCAGAATGCATTCAGGAGAAACTAATACCCGTATTAAAAGGATAGGAATACCACCTATGGTGCCTGTAATAGACTATGAAGCAAAGAAATTTGAAGTGGCCAAGGTTTGACAATGTGAAAACTGTTGTCCTAGACCTATCTTAGATCTAACTAGAAACAAAATATCCTATGTGATTATCCAACATTATAGGATGAGAATACAAAATAAACAAGGTGGCCAAGGTATATTAGAAGTGCATAGGGTAAGTGAATGGAAATGCAGTTGTTACCTAAAAGGGGGTCAAATGTGAGCCCTAACGTATGCCAAAATCTAAATTTTCAATGAGTAATTAGAACATGCATACATTAAAAAAAAAAATTTGACCATTTTTGGTAAGAATGAGAATTATAGTTCTTGAAATATAGTTTCTAACTACTCCATATTTGGAAAGGGGTTCGTAAGGAAATTGAAGAGGGTGATAATTTAAATGTGTGTATATAATTTGGCAACTTGTACCTTGGTCTTAGAAGAGTAACATAGTGTTGTGTGAAACTCGACCAATGTTTTTGCGAGCTATTCATCAATGGTATAGATTTTCATAATACCTTTTCTAGTAAAGTTAGATTACAAGAACATGATTTAGGTTACCATTATTGTATTTCAAAAGAGGTCAAAGAGCCCAAATGATTTTAATTTTGCAACATCGTGAAAAAATGGACAATTGTGTGTGATCTCCCCTAATTTTGCCAGATTTTTTTTGTACATGTGTGCGATAATTTAGCCCACATTGATTTTTAAAATAAAAAAATTGGCCGAGTGGATGCAAAAATTACAGGGGAAAAACAATACACATGATTTTTGGTGAAAAATGTTTATTAGTCTTCTACTAATGGAAGTAATTAAGGCATCAAAACCTTAAACTATATAGATTTTCAAGAAATACATGGTTACAAAGATAATTATGGAGCATTGAAAATAAAATTGTTGTTTTAACAACTTTTGTAGGTTTGAAAATCTATGGCTTGTTGTACATGTTACATCAAACAAGGAATGAAATATGATACATAGGGGGTTATTCTAACTAATTAAGCTTCCAACATTTGACCATTCAATATCAAAATATTTCATTTAATAATCTTGTTTAGTGTTTCAAATGAGGTACAACCTCATATTTTTGAGGCCAATAAAAACTCACAGAATACATGGGATTGAGTTGCAATTAGCTGATTATGAGTCCATTATTATGGGACACAATACTGGGTGGTCTCTGAATGATGTCAACATGGGTATTTGGACCTAAAAATGCTTCAGAACTGAGAAAGTTGAAATGTTTTTGAGAAGAGTATCAACTTTGCGGGCATGACTTCATAGCTAGTAGAGGCAAGAATGTAACTATATGATCTTAACTCGTATTTTATGGTATTGAGAGATCCTACTCAAGAATACTGTAGATATACTTTCTTTATACAAAGGTTTTCACTCATTCTGAAACTTTCAAGAAGTTCTATCGGCCCTTCAGTTACAAATAGAGTCTGGTAGGAAAATCAAAAACACTCCATTCAGATCGAGAAGTCTTGAGAATACACCAGCAATTAGTTCAATGATTGTTTTGAAAACACATGGCATTCTACCGTCGAAATGGATCCTCACACACTACAAAAAAATGGTGTTATTGAAATGCAAAATCATACTATCATGCTTTATAGGTGTGATGTATATTGATGCATTCAAGTTTATCAAAAAGAAATTTGGGCTGAAGCATTAAAACAACTTAGTCTATTTACTAAATAGAGTTCCCATTGTTTCCTCTTGATGGAATAACACCACAAAAAGCATGGTCAGATCATAAGCCATCTATTTAACACCTTATCAGTTTTTGGATGCAAAGAAAGTATGCACATTCCTAAGAAACAAAGAACTAAGCCTTGATATGAAATCATAAAAACTTATCTTCTTTGGTTCTCTTTTATAATGATGAAGCACTTGGATACAAACTTATGGATCCAAGAACAAGGAGGGTATACACTTGTCAAGATGTTGATTTCTTCCAGAATTCACATGAAAAAGCAAGTAGATGCTCCATTTCCATACATTCACGTGATAGAAAAAAATTATTCCTATAATGAAAAAAGAGGATGATAATCACTTTGATGATGACAATGATGATGGGGAAGATGGTGAAATTCAACCTCCCATAGGAACCACTAAAAGTATGCCTAAATGGTATACAAGTATGATGAGAGATGCAAAATTGGATAGTGCCCCCGACACATCTACCACTGGAATGAGGACTCGCAGTATGGCATCAAAATGAGGTCAATTCGGTCCTTAATGGGTAAATTTTTTGAAACTACTGAGCCATCCACAGTTTCAGAAGCCCTATAGTCTAAACCTTGGAAAGATGCTATAGATTCAGAATATAAGTCACTTATGAAAAATAATACATGGAAACTTATAGATCTTCCACCAGGGAAAAAGGCTAATTGGATGCAGATGGATCTTCAAAATGAAGTACAAAGCATATGGAAAAATTGATAAACACAAGGCTAGACTAATTGCTAAGGGATATGCTAAAAAAGAAGGCATTGATTATGAGGAGACTTTTTCTCCACATAGCTAAGATAAAAACATTTAGGCTAATATTTTCTCTAGCTACACAATTTGGTTGGAAAATACACCAAATGGATGTGAAAAGTGCCTTTCTTAATGGTGATTTACAGGAAGAAGTTTACATGACTCAACCAGAAGGTTTTTTCATACCAGGTAAAGAGGAAAAGGTATGTAAACTCATAAAATCACTATATGGTTTAAAGTAATCTCCCAAGGCATGGTATATTAAAATCGATGAGCATCTCATTCAACATGGATTCAACAGGAGTCCATATGATCATAATCTCTATCTCAAAAATCAAGGGGGGAGATAGTGATCATTATAGTATATGTTGATGATCTAGTCATCACTGGAGGATCAGTGAGGATGATTGAGTCACAAAATAAAGATCTAACATGATCATTCGACATGACCGATCTCAGGCTTCTACATTATTGTCTTGGACTTGAAGTTTTAGCAAAGAGAAAATCATATATTTGTGTCACAATTGAAATACGCCAAGACAATGCTCGATAGAAGTTCAATATGATGGATTCTAAACCAATTTCCACACCTATGGAGACAAGACTTCAACTATCTCAAACAGATCCATCACCACAAGTAAATGTAACTCTCTATCAGCAGTTGATCGGGAGTCTCATCTACTTGACTTACACTAGGTCGGATATCAGCTATGTAGTTATCTATCTTTCATGGTTCATGCAAGAACCAAGGATTTCTCATCTAGAAAGCAGTAAAAGCGGATACCTGAGGTACATTAGAGGAACTATGGACTATGGTCTAGAATACAAGAAGAACAATAACTTCTTCTTGATAAGATATTCAGATTCAGATCATGTAGGAAACATAGATGATAGGAAATCCACTTCAGGATTTTTATTCTTTTTGGGATCTCAGAATGATATCATGGGGGAGTAAGAAGAAGAATTATGTTTCAATATCCTCCACAAAATCAGAATATTGTGCAGTAGGTGGAGCTGTCTGTGAAGTGATATGGCTTTGACGTATACTTGAAGGATTGGGAATACCATAGAAAGATCCAACAATCCTACATGTAGATAATGAAGGAGTAATAAAACTTGTTCAGAATCCAATTTTTCATGAATGCACCAAACACTTTGAGGTGCAAGTACATTTCATTTGCGAACATGTTCAGAACAACAACATCCAACTCCAACATTTCCTCGACAGAACATCAATGTGTAGATATCTTCACAAAGTCTCTTGCACGTCCTAAATTTGAGGCATTCAAGATAATTTCTCTCCTGTTCACTTCAGAGCAATGATGAATTAAGGGGGGAATGTTAGAGTATAAACTAACACTTAATTCAACATGTGAGTTAAAGTGATATTGTAATAAAGTAATAATTTTAATTACTTATAGTTAGTATTAGTTAAGTCAATTGTTAGTGAACTGTCACCTATCTTGTCTCATTCCTAATGGTTTGTGGCATCATGTTATTATCTTGTATATTTTGTTCCCAGATGCATTTCGATGACAAAAAATAGGGGAAATTAGGGGAAATAAGCTATTCATACATATTTTCTCATTTTAGTTGATATTGTTTCTATATATTGTGGAAGAGATAGAAGTTGTCCAATATCTATAAATATTGCAGACTCTCTCATTTTTATTGTAATGCTTGATTTTGATATTAATAAAATACACAAGAATTCATCTTGTTTATCTGTCAATTAAATCTAGTTTGCAAGAGACACTTGATATTCCAAGATCTTCTATAATAGCAGTCTTTAAGAATTCGACTGTAAGTTATTTGTATCGTGTGTGATAGACATCCTTACCAAAGAAGCCCTTGCTGCAAGTGTTAAATTGATAACATTATGATAGATAGATGTACCGATAGATAATCTAATATATGTGAGGATGGTAAAATGAACTTCCCTTCCTAAGTTTCATATATAGAAAATTAAATCCCTTATCCATTGCAGCTAGCCAAAGCTAGATGGATTCCTCTGACTGCTCTTATAATAGTCACTATTAATGAAATCCTTAGGTTATGATAGATTTCATCACATGAAGAGCTTGGTATAAAGATTATGAGATCAAATAGAATTTGTCATTTATGATGAAGCCACCACATTATGGTTGTAACTAGCTTAGGGCTATAATTGAATTTTTGGAAGGCTTTGACAAATAATTGTTACTTATTTGTATTCCTAAAAAATAATTAGACGCCCAAAAAAACCAAGTAGAAGTAGAAAGAGGTCTGGGGAACTCTAGGAGGATACAGGGTGCCTGGGCATTGGCATCCGGTCTTAGTGCTTGTGTCTAAAGAATTTATCGTACAAATATTCCAATGACAACTTCTTCCCAAGTTATCCCTATGGATATAGGGTGTGTCAAGAAATTAGTTGGAGAAAGAAATAAAGATACAAATGAGGCTCTATACAACTTTTCATGTTACTAGTTTATGTCACCTATTTAAGATCATAATTATATGCAAGTATGAATTTTCAAACGACTAGAAATCTACCCAAGTGTATGATTCCCATAGAATCTAAATTTTCCCCCACTTTATGTTTTTTATTTAATAATCACATACCATAACCCTTCCCTAAGAGATTTTTCATTTTGATAGAACCATGTAGAGTGTCATGGGGATATTATGTGCCAAGGAGACAAGTAGATTTACTGTTGAAAGTTTATACAAATGAAGTCTTGAAAGCTAAGAAACAGGAAGTGACCCTAGGGGTGAAGTTTATATTTATTGTACCAATTCTTTCCTTTTTTCTTGCTTGATGCAGGGCTACTTCTTTGTGTATTAGGGAAAAAGATTGAAAAAGACGAGTAGAATGTGTAGTAAAATTCATCTATTACGAAAAATCTTACAAAAATATGTAAAATCAATGGTAAATGTGTAGTATAAAAAAGTAAAAGGAAAGTGTGCAACGTTCTTGCATGCAGAATGAAAGGGATAGAAAATGTTTTGAAATACTGTAAATTGGGTGACCTAAAATAGCCATAGGAATTTAGAGTAAAATAATTAATCATGGGTGATCTCAGTGGACAAGACTACTTGAGTTTATTGGGTAGCCCCTTTCACGCCAATTTGCTGACATCATTTACCTTTCTCACGAGTTGATGTCCCATATGACTAATCCAGGCCCACCCAAGACCTTGTAGGGGAGAGAGATATTGTGTTACTCACCTTCCATTCATTACTTCCAGGAATTTATTGATACCACTAGGGGATAGTAGACATGGGTCTACGAGCATTAGTTCTATAGTTCTTCCGTATTTGTTCTATGTCAAAAAATCAGGAAACTTGAACGCATCTTGATTGTTGGAGGACTTGTTTCTATATCTGTCCAACAATCGGTCTACCAAGAAACCTGAATTACATAACAAAATCCTGTAGTCTGATATGACCTCATTCATATTAATTGTAACATCCCCCTAGTCATAGGTATCCAGAAATAGGTCAGGAGCATCGAGGCGCTAGTGTCCTCGTAGTTCGACAACCTCATGCAAGGTTTTTGTTGAGTCTCACAGACATATACCAAGTAAGATTATGGTCAATGATCATACTTGTAACTGTAGTATTATTTTTTTAGTGTGTTACAGATGCATTGGGTGGCATTAATGACTAAATTCACCCAGTTTGTAATTCCCCCATTCATGTTTATCTTGGGGTGTTAATGTCAAGTAGGAATACCATTTGGTACTATCACCACCTAGACAACCCATGTCTTAACAGATTATTTTTCATAATCTTAGTCGGTATATCATAGCTAAAAGAGTTGCGATCTCAGTATATGACCACTGGGACCCATCCTAGTATAATTAGAATGATCCCTCGTGGGACTGACTACTTGGTGATATTACTAGACTAACAAGCACATAGACCAATTGTACTAAGCTGAAGTTGTTGTCTAATTTTGACCCTCATGAAAAATTAGATGAAACATGAACTTGTACACTGGGAAAAAAATGATGGATTGATTTAGCCATACGGGATCTTGCATTTTGATATTTTCCAAATAGGTTGAAAAATGTAGGCTCAATAATGCTGATGATGTTGGATTGCAAGAAATTGAAGGAAGCTCAGAGTTGAGCTGAACAAAAATGGAAGCCCAGAAGTTCATTTTTTTTGGACTTAAGAGGTTTTAGGTAGTTCATAGTTTTGGACCAATCCAGGAATTATAAAAAATAAAGACAAGGCCTGCAAAGATCCAAAACCTTCGGAAGTCATACACATAAAAGGCTCGTGGGTTTCAGGGTCAACTCCCCTGTCGTAGGAGCTTACGGTGACATAATGGATCATGGATGGGGGGAGTCCAAACTCTAGAAGTCCAAAATTTCAAATTCTTACTGAATGATTTTGCGGAGTTCGAAGAGTATGGGGGCTTCAGTAGGGTCGAATGGATGAACAGTGTCGAAACCCTAAAGTCCCATAAATCCTCGAAATTCTAAAGTCCCGAAAAGGGTTTGAAGTTTTCCGGGGTTAAACCCCTTGACCTTTGAGGTCAACGCGGTGGGAATTTTTGAACTTTCTAAAGCTCTCGAAATCTTGAAGACTTGTGGAGGTACCCAATTTTTTGAGGTAAAGGTTTCGAAACCCGAAGTCAGTGATAATTCTAAAAGTTGAAAGGTTTGAAAATTGAAGTCTGAATTTTGGCTCAATTTGGGGTTTCAGAGTTTCACACGACATGGTTTCCGAGCCCCAAAACTACAAAAATCAAAACTTGAAGTCTAAAACTTCTGAAGTTCCAAATTTCAGAACCTTCAATAGGTTTTCAGTGTTTTCAAGCACCTATTCGAACCTGAACAGTCGAACATAAAAATAGCCCGAAGTTTAAAATGCCCAAAATTCAAAAAATTTGAACTTCAGAGGTTGCTGATGCATTTTAGATTCAAAAAAGGAATCTGCACCAAGCACTCACTATGTAATGCAGTATAGCACCCAAATATTTAGATGGCCATAACTATTGACTGGAAGCTCAGATTTGCACAAGAAAGAGACATTTTGGAAATCTCTCAGCATCCTCTTAATTTAGGTGATAGGCTAAGTTATTCCAAAAATGAATGAAATACAATATGTCGATTTTAGAGGGAGTTTCCAAATTTCTCACCTAGCCAAAATTATGAAGGTATGGGCTTCCTTTCTTGCTCCAACAAGGAATAGTATAATGGAGGGTATGGGTTACGTGCAGTGACACCCATCATTGTTGCAGGTGATTTTAATACTTTTTGGGGTGGTTGAAGTAAGATTTTGAATTCCTTATCTCTCCTTTCTCTCATTCTTCCTATATATTGTAAGAATGGGCTCATTTCAAGAGGTTCGATAATCTTTCTTTGCACCCTCCCTTATTTTCTTGTTTGTAAGTGAATTTTTGGATTTACAACCTCTCATTCAAGTTGTAATGTGAATAAGTGCCTCTTGGCCATTGTAATGCACTGTATCAAATCTATGGAGCAATACTATAAGTTTTTGGATGAAGTGAAACCCTCTCTTGTGTTCATTGCATTCTCCTGATCTCTCATTACAATTTTGGTTAACTGTGCATGTTAAGTTGTGTTTCATATTTAATGGTTTGTGTTTAATGGTGAATGAATTCATATCAATTAGTTGACTTGTGGTGTGTATGCATCCCCTTTAAAATTATTTTTTTTCATCTCCATGTAAAATAGGTGTTTAAAATTCCTTTTGGTGTATCACCTCTTATAGCTTAGGTTCATTTTCTTGCAATCCTTTTAACCCTGTCTCCTTGGAAAGTTAGAGTAGATTTTAGGATAAATCCTCTACAATTTGAGTGTGTGTATCAGAATAGAGGAGTAGGAATCGACCTTCATCTAGAGAGATTTCCTAATTGCAAAGCCCCACTCTTTGGGAAAATATCCATGTTATGCAATCACACTAACAGTTTCAATCTATCAAGTCGTAAACAATCAGGGGTGTTGTGATTATGCATCAACACAAGGATCAGGAAAACATTAAATAGAATAAATAACAAATATACTTGAATCAGACTAACCTCGATGCTCATCCTAATGTGATTTTCACCAAGAACTACATTGCATTTAATATTTTATGTAGTTCTTGTATGTGTGTGATTTTAATTGTGTCCCTTGAAGTTGGGTTTTCACTGTGCCAGTTATACCAAGATAGCGAGCTATAAATACTTTTCCCCCAAGGTAAATTTGTGAGATGGAATTAAGAAATATCCCTTCTTATGTAGTGAATTATAAAACCCAAATGTAGTCTTTGAATGTTGTTATTTCCTAAATAGTAGATAGTAAGTATTAGCCCCAAACTGTGCAGCCCCAAATGATAGTGATTAAGTCATGTACATATATATGATTCCCTTGTTCAAATTTCGTTAATAACAACAAGATAAAATGACCCAAAGTAATAAGAAATAATATAGAAAATTTACCAAATGATGTAGCATTTGAAAACTATAAAAAAGAGGGAAAAGGATAGAAGTGTACAAAGGGGACAATAGTGCTTAGGTGCTCCTGTCCCTAATAGGTAGTATTGCCTAGTTTGCTGAAAGGATATAATGGTAAATATAAAGTTGGGTCATATGTTGTCTAATGTCCAAAAGTAAAGTGGTAATTCTAGAAAATAAAATTAGAAGAGTGTGTAAAATGATAAAATAATGTAAAATTAAAAATAAGGGTTCTTAATATCTAGTCTTCTTACTTAGGAACCATGCATATAATGACATACTTAGAGGCATGATGTAGATAGAAATTACGTGATTTTGTAAATGTAAGAGGTCATGTTGACATCATATTTATGGGTCGAAGTCATATTGGTTGATGGGTTTCTCAGGAAATTCATGGAGGTCATCTACAACCCAAAATCACATCCCCTTGCTTGCCATCATTTTATGTTATTGACTTAAAAAAATATTGCAGGCCTCCATGGTACATTCTCCACCCAACAACCTTGCCCTTGCCTCGAGTCACCTGTGGAAATTGTTGATAGATCACACTTGAAATTTCATTGAGTCTGATCATTCATAAGATTCAATGAATGGAACTTACTAAGGTAGCACTATATATTAGCAATGTTGATTGTGAGGGATTGACATAGATACTAAAATATCGTAAATACGATCACTAGCACTTCAACACATCTCCTCTACTTATAAGTTTGAGCCTTACACAAGAATGTTGTACATTAAAAATGTGATTCTTAACTGAGCTCTAAAGAACTTCCTCCACAATTACAACATCATTAGGTTATGTCTATCATAGTCATATTGGGTTCATCATACATCATCAATTACATGGCCTCAAAATTAGTATATTGCCCTACCTTTACATAATAAATGGCCTCAAAATTAGTACATCAGCCTATGCTTACATAATAAATGGCCTCAAAATTATTATATCATATTACACTGTTGTAAGACACTAACACAATATTAGTTTATTAGTGATGTAATATTTCACATCAAAATTACTACATAGGTTTTAACCTCAATATATTATTTGTCATTTCACATCATAAATATTAACGTCAATAAAAATGTCTAATTTTCAAAAAAATTGTCAACATACTTCTTAAATAATATATAAAACTGCATTGGTGTACTACATTTTCTTGAAATTTATATATTAAAGTACATTCACCTAATACACAACCTCAAAATTACTATTGACCTTATATAATACATATTTAGGAGTATTATATAAACTTGACAAAGGAAACCTCATTTTACATTTTAATCGTATATCTATTAAAATATATTTCCATGAAAACAATTTTTAGATTTAAAAATTTTACACACACACACACACACACACACACACACACATTATTACTTTATTACAGAGAAAAATAAAGCCCATTTAACTTAACATTGTTAGCGTAGAGCATAGTTTCGAACTCATATCCAATTGCTACTATCAACTATCGAGAGGGAGAGCGTGGGTTACAAAATGTATGGAGAGGGAGAGCGTCAACAAAATTCTTCCCACGCCTGAGCGGATTTTGGATTTTGCATTACAAATCAAGAAGAAATTTGTGGTCGATTACAAATAATTAGTTTGCAAAATCTTAGTAGACATCTTAGTTTGCATCGTTCAATTTATTAGAGAATCGCGAGGAATTTATAAAATACCGTTGAATGTATGGTGTTGGTGTTTATTTTTTTGAACTCCCGAAACGTCAATGAAGCTTGTATGGAAAAGGAAATGGTATGTTGTGCTCTTTATTTTTTTGGATGTTGTCAAATATCATGAATGAAATATGCATGTGAGATTTTTATATTTTTATGCACTTGGCATTTTTTTTGAAGCATAGGGGACTGCATATTGTCAATTTGGAACCCATAATATCAACAACATAAGAATAGTGGGATTGTTAGGGAACAATGTTAAGCATCATACATCGTATAAAAACTTATAAGTAACCTGGATTCACCTTAAGAGTACCATGTGAATGTGCATGTGTGTATGGAAAAAACATAGAGCATATTATGCGTCAAAGTAATATGCTAAGTATTGTGTAACATAAAATAGTATAAGCAAGCAAGAATACATCCAATCAATATCTAAGCTAGTATTTTTTAATTTTTACAAATATTTGAATGTTTTTATAGGACTAGGAGAGGGGAGCAAGGGTGTCCCCCAATGTAAGTGTACAAGGTGAGGTCCATGTAAACAAGTGCACCCTTAACATTCATGTTTGAAACTAGAACAATTTTTTGCCATCAGGTAGCAAGGGGGAGTATTCCCCCCAAGTGTGAATGTCACAATGATCTATCCAATGAGGAAGAGGGGTGAGGTTTCACTATTATCTAGTTTGAAGGAGGTACACATTTGAACATGATCAACGAATCTATGGCCATGAGGAAGTATATGTGGAGAAAGAGACTGTGAAGTGCGCCAAGATGTGTCATGGGTATTTTGTGTCATAGATAGAGATCTATCCCTATGAGGTGGAATATGAAAATGATGTATCTATCATGAGCAAGAATTAGAAGCCACATGTGGAGGAGATCTAGGTGTATGTGTAAAAGTAGCAATAGGAATGATAAGAGCTCTAAATGTCGAAGGAGTATGTGTCAAAGCCATTGGACCATCATGAGGAGGTACATAATTAGGTGCAAAAATGCTAGGGGTAACTGAAGGTGTATCAATTATAGGATCCAATGATAAAGGATTCCATTGTGGGATGCCTTGAATAGTAATAGTGTGACGCTCATGTACAAACTTATGGCATAAGTGAACTATGAATTACACAACTTTAGTAGCCCTAAGCCAAGGGATTCCGATGACCATGTCACAATGTGTAACTATAGATCTAACATTGAAAGTCATAGAGATAATGAGGGGCCCATTATTGATAGGAAGAATGAAATTCCCATGAGAAGTGGGTGATCATAAGGTCATATGAGATAATGGAAAACTGATAGATTACAAGAAAAATATTGAACATACATTTCTCTTGTAAGTAGAATGCACCATAACATTGTTACTAACATGAGGACCAACAGAAACATCAATGTGTAATCTATATGATGAAAAATTCGAGGCATGACAATCAACATCAATAAAAGAAATGATGGGTGAAGGAAGATCAATAGTACCAACAATAAATCCAAAAGGATGGTTTGAAGATGAAGGGGGAACAACTTGATAAGCGCGAGTCTAAGGGATTCAAGAGCTTATTTTTTGTACTTAGGTAGTGGATCATTAAAAATTTTAAGCTTGCCATTACCATTAGCAGATTTAGAAATTGAAATAGTAGATTAAAAAAAATCAATGTCATGATTCTTAATCAAATCTTGGATTAAATGTCTAAACTTGAAACAGATATCAATAGAATGGCCATTACATCTATGAGGCCTATTAGGATGTAGCTCAAGAGGATTTGGAACATAAATTAGATTGTTTTCTAGGAGTTGAGGCAATGACATATGTGGTAAATATGGAAATCTAGTAAAATGGGACATGTAGGTTGTAATTGGAGCTTTGTAGGCTAAGATATAACATTAACAGTGGCTTGGAATCACTAGGATTTCCCTTTAAGGAATATTTTATTGGGAAATTCTTAATAGATTGATTGGAAATGTTAGCACCATATTTAAATTTTCCTGAAGAAAGTAAGTTGATATCACAATTTTTGAGAGTATGACATAAATGATCAAGATTGAAAAGAGTCAAAGAGAACACATTTTTGCAAAGGAGGTAATATGATTTGGGTAACAAATATCTTGCAATTTTGATTCAACCAAGACATTGTCCATTTTAGAAAGATTAGTCTTATAACAGAAAACATATTCAGTAATATGTTTATTAGTTCCTTGTCGTATGGATAAGAAGAAACCTCACGGGAAAGAGGACTATGAAGAAGAAGTGAAAAATTAAGAGATTGTGAAGAAGAAGAAGAAGAGGACTGTTGCAATTGATAAATTTGAGCTTGTAAATCATGATATAAAGACTATAAGGCATGGGTGCATAAATAAGTTTTAGGTTAGATATGGGAAATTATGGGAGAAGAAAAATGAGTAATGGGTGTGGAAATAGGCATATGAATTGCGTATGTCCCAATAGTGGCAGGGGAGGAAGAAGGTGGAATATAAGAGGTGAAAACAATATAGATCTCTAAGGTGTAAACACAACTTCACCTTCTTACTACTATTACTATACCTCCAAGTATGTTATTTTATGTATAGATCAAGCATAACAAACATATTCATTGACGACATATTGCCTAGTCACTCTTCTAGTTTGGAGTGTCTTTTATTGTTTCCATATGTCACTTCTCTCTCTTATTATTTCTGGTTAGGTCACATGGATCTTTGTCTACCAGTATTTACACATTTATCGTCAGTTGTCTATGGACACTAGCGCCTAGGAATTTGGGCATATTTTTCTGCATACACACGGTATAGGAAGGGGAAGTTATGAATTCCATCCCACACATTTACATTTTATCTAGCTACTACCCGTTATCTTGGTGTCATCGGCAAGAGGGAAACCTAGGAGCACTATTACACACAAAATCACATAGAACTACATTAGGTCTAAGAGTGTAATGCTCACTTGTAATATCACAATTGTGATAGTTGAGGATAGTCTGACCCCTCATATTGCATCTTTCTTTTCAATAATTAATGTTATTTTGAGGGATTTGCAGGAGGATATTTGTATTGTAGGTTTATAGGTACTCTCACTATTTAAGTGTGACTTTTAGGTGATCATTGGCAAACAAGTGTGAATCCCTAAAAATAGTGTCAGAACCAGATCCCAAGAATTTGCGTAGGATATAGCGTCCATTAATGGTCTAGGCCGCCTACACGTGCCCCTTCCCCTATCCAGGTGCCCATGTTTAGGTGTTTTGTGCACCTCTGCATTTTTCTAAGTGGGATTGTGATGGTCTATATTTGTGTTCCATCACATTCTCAATTCAAGACACCCTTCAGGATAATAAAAAAGTGAGGTAAGTTTCCTATCTTTTATATTTACTCTCATAATTAAATTAAATGAATTTCCTAGCATTTGTATTTTATTATATATCTGTTATAACAGATCTTTGCATTCAAATTTTGATTAAATATTTATTTATAAAATAATTTTGATGAACCCGTAGCTTAGAAATCCTTGCCCTAGGATCCACTAAAACCCTAATAGCTAAAGATATCTCTTATCCTCCTAAGCTTACCATGCTTCATGTGAATATTAATCCTATTTATGATAAAGCAAATATAACTGAACTTAGCACTCTATATCACAACATTATTCTTCCATATTATACTCATAGGCAATTGTTAGCTAATGAATGCAATATTCCTAATAGATTTGATAATTCTACTATTAATATTGTATTTGACATGGCAATATTTTCTAGTTTTAGACCTTGTTATTCAGGTAGAGACACTCCACCTTCTTTTATTTCTACTAAGACTTTAGATGATGTTATTATTAGTTTTATGCTTAGTCTTGATGATAATACTTTAGCTTAAAAACATGATATAAATAAACATGTGCATGATGTTGTTTCTCATAATACTCACAATGATTCTACAGTGGAATCTCATACTCCTTGCATTTCTGAAAATATCTCCAATGATTATAATGATACATCTCATACTAGTTCTCCTCCTCCTTCATTATATGTTAATAACATGCATAATGAAATACCTACATCTGAATCTTTATCTGATATTGATGATATATATTTTAAGCACTTTAGTACAAGAAAGGATTTCTGAAGAGATCAATTGATTATTATGACTTATATTCAATGATGATACCAATTCTTAATAGAATGTGTTGTGTGAGATAAGACTCCCAGTTAAAAACCTTATTAATATGGACATGGGCAATTGACCACTTAGCAAATTTTTAGATTTAAAGTAGCGGGATGTCACATACTTCCCTACTATAAAGAGTCGTCATCTTGATGACATATTCATGCATAAGAAATGTAATATTTAATCATTACAACAATTCACATTTCCAAAAATATATAAATATTTTGTTAGAAAACCTCTTCTATAGCAGATTGTTTTTTTTAAAATGAACTAGTAATTAAAATATGAATAATATTCATGACTTAATTGGTCATTTAAAACCAAATAAAAGCATTATAATTACTTTATTTTTTATTTTTAGTTAAACAGAAATGGAAAAATAGCCTATAAGTCTTCCATATTTTCCCAAGTTGTATTTTCTGCAGAGTATTGATCTTATTGGACCATGCACTGTGAAACTTCACGATTTCTTGACTATAACTTACATGTCTCCATTATTGTTAATATTTATAGGTTCAATTTTGATGATTCTGGGATCTTGTACCTATAATGAGTCCAATTTCAATACATGTGTTAAATCAACAACATAATTTATCATCAATGATACATGGAAGACATCATGCATTTTGGATAATACAGGAGGTAGAGCTAGTTTATAGGCTACAATACCTACGATTTCTAAAGTTTAAAATGGTCCAACAAATATAGGTGATAACTTGGAATATTGTCCAAAAGTAATGGAGATCTTTTCAGGTTTCACCCTCAGAAAAACGTTATCTCCGAGATTAAATTTCCTTTCCATTATTTTTAGATCAAAAAAACACTTTTGTCTGCCTACTACTTCTTTTAACCTTTCCTGGATAAGTTTCATTTGTTTTTCCACTTCAATTAGAAATTCAGGTTCCACAACTTCGCTATCCTCAACTCTATTGCAATTGATAGGTGTTTTGCATTTTCTACCATGAAAGGATTCAAAAGATTCCATTTTTAAAGATGAGTGATAAGTATTATTGTATACAAACTCAACCAGAGGAAAATATTATTCCCACTTTAATTGTTGATTCATGCAATACATTTGTAGCACTTCGTCAAAGAATTGATTTACCCTTTTAGGTTGTCCATCAATTTCTCGGTGATAAGATGAACTATTTTTTTTTTCCCAAAGCTGCATTAAGCGTATGCTAAAATATGGAATTAATTCTAGGATATCTATCTAATATGATAAGTTCTGACATTCCATGCAATCTAAAGTTTTGTTGGATGAATCTTTTTGCAAGTAACACTGAATAATTTTTAAGATTTAAAGGTATAAAGGGTGTAACTTTAGTACGCTTATCCACCACAACCAATATTACGTCATACAACCAATATTACTTTATTTTTATTTTTGGACATGGGCAGTCCTTAGACAATGTCCATGCTAATTAATTTCCACTTATAATGTGGTACAGTATGTAGATAAAAAATTCTCGTGGGATGTACATGTTCTATTTTAACCCTTTGAAATTATAAGAAATGAGCTAGATAATTAGTTGCATCATTTTTAATTCCTTTCCAAAAATATTGTCTTTTTATATCGACTAACAATTTGGTTACTCCTGAGTGACTTGAATAAGGTGCATCATGAAATTCTCTAAGTACCTTAGTTCTTAATTCATTTCCTATAGGTACATATATATTATTCCGAAATAAAACATAATTCCATCATGTTAAACTTTGAACCCATCATACCTCTTTTCACTAGGATTTTTTTCTAGTCCAGCTTTAACATGCCGGTAGTAAGAATATATTTGAAGTTGTTCTCTAACTTCATCTTTGAACTGAGTTCTTAAAATTACAATAACAGATACATACTTCCTATGACTTAGATAATATGCTACCTGACTCTCTTTTCCTTTTATATAACTTACATCTAAATCATACTATGATATAAATTTTAACCATATGCGTTGTCTTGCATTTTTAGTTTAGTTGTGTGAAAATATATTTCATTCCCAAATGATATTTTTTTAATTTAAATTATTTCCCTAACAATAATGTCTCCTAACCTATAATGCATGAGCAATAACAACAAGCTCTAAATCATGAGGAACATATTTTTGTTCATGCACTTTTAACTTTCTACTTTAATATGTGTTAGCGAGAAAATTTCTTGCAAATACTCTAGGAATCTAAGTCCCTCTACTTAACCGGTGCAGCTGTTGTATATGCATGCACGTGAAAGGTTGGATTTATATGGTGGCCTTTCGATTGGGGATCCAACAGGGGAACTCCACTGACCCTACGGTAAAGCTAGCAATCTCTTGCTAGAGAAGACTTTGTTTGAAAGTGGGGAAGGGAGCAAGAAAAGAGTTAGGAGAACTAATGTTGCAGGTAGATAATCAGATTCCTGCACACACACTAGTTAGAAAATTCAACACATGCATTCATGAGAAGAAACTAATCTGTAAATAACAACAAGACCAAATAGAATTTATCGATCAAAAATTATCAAGAAACCCCTTAGTCAAAGAAAGCTAGAAACTCCTTCTTGTATTGATTTCTCAAACCAATGTTGTACATAGTGGAGAAATAGAGGAAATTTGAGAATGAAGGGAATGGAAGAATTTGGCTATCTCCTTTGTTCTCTCAAAGTAAAATATAATCTTGAGTTTACAAGACCAATCACCAACCCTTTATAATGGGAATGGTGTTATAATTTATAGAATGAAAGGTGAGTTATCATCTTCCTCATGACCCTCCATATGCCTTAATATGACTTAAGACTATTCATATTCCACTTTAAATATTTAAGTCCCTTTTATAATAGCAAGGTGGCTTAGTTTACATTATGTTTCTAAAGTCACTTTTAAGTGACTTAAAGGCATATCAAAAAGTGCAAATCCCAATGAAGAATAAGAACATTTGAAAGTGAGAGAAATTTGGGGGGAAGAGGATAAATAAAGAGAGAGAGAAGAAGAAGAGGAGATGTCACCCGATGAAGTCTGTTGATCCTCATTGATGGAAAGCTCCAAATGTAGTGAAACTTTGAATCTTCGAACTCCTTGCACACTGTTAAACTCCTCCAAATTAGCTCATGAACGCTTTCCCAGTTGAATGAACTAAGGTGGATCTTGAATTCCTTGTGAAAAATGGCTAGGATGCTCTCGAACAATGATGTCCCTTTGAATGATTATCCTTGTATGACCCATTGTGCCAAAACGTCTTTTTGAGTGTAACTTACTATTTTTAGTAAGTGTGAATTGCGAGCCAAGATGACCCTTTTTAATGACCTTTCCGATGATGTTCCATCTGTTTTCACTACCTTCTTCATGGAATCTTAAAATGGTGTCTTACCTAAAGTAACATTCTCCTATGCAAGGAGACATGTTATTTTTAGTAAGTGTGCCACAAATGTAAAATTGTGACGAAATGAGTCTTGAAAGTATGGGTGTTTATTCTTGGTTCCACACTCTGAACATTCATTTGAACAAGTGGAAAAATTATGTTTTCATTGGTGGGGGTAGAATACTAAAAAAGACACATCCCTCCATATCCCTAAAAAATAGGGTCTTCATGACGTAAAAATTAGTTCATGTGAAGCTATATTTTTCAACGATCGTTCCCTCCAATTTTCAGATAATTTTGCCCATCGGATCTTCAAGAATTTGAAAATTTCTTCAAAGAGGGCAGAATGCTGACAAAAAAAACATCCCTCCATATCCCTAAAAAATAGGGAGTTCATGGTGTGAAAACTAGTTTGTGTGAAACTAGATTTTTCGACGATCGTTTCCTCCAATTTTTGGGCGATTTCACCTACTAGAAACCTTGAGAAGTGGAGAGGTAGATCACTGATTTTTTCCATTATTGTGTCATGGCGGCCATTAATGGACCTTGAAAATTGCAGGTCTGGTTTTTGTCTCCGTTAGCAACCAAATCAACTCCATTGCGATAGTTTTTTCATTATGGTGCTTCACATGAAATTTCTCTTCAATCCGGTGACCAGTTTGATGGGAAATCAAGTGTTTTCCTTCGTAGAGCCGGAAAGAGGGTTTATTCATTGCAAGAAATCCTTGATGAAAATTGGAAGTTTGAATATGATTTTTTAATGGAATTCAAGAGATTAAAACTTAGCAAACAAACGGTTCGTCAATCCGAGCATCGGTTTGCAAGATATGTTCAAATATTCGTTTTCATTGCTATGGGGATTTCCATTGTTCGTCTTCTCTATTCTTCATTTATCCTTCTTAGATTGATGAAAATTCCTTCTAAGACATGCTTATCTCCATGGAAAAGGTATTTCAGTCCCTTTTCTGATCAGGTCTAAGTTTCTTGCAATGGTGGAGCGGTGGACTTGTGTTCTCTGCAACTTTCTTCTGGTCATGGAGAAGCAGCTAGAAGCAGCAAGAAGCAACTAACAGTTAGAATATTTTTCAAATTTGTGAGTTTAATTTGGGCACATTTTCTCATGTTTTATTTCCTTGACCTCAGGGACGTGAGGGACATCAATTTCCATAATGAGCGAGATGGCGACATGTGGCCTTTAATCCAACGACGGGGAATGAAGGAGGAAAAAGTTGTTTTAAAGCACTGGGAGCTAAAAGCCAGTCATGTGGGTTTCCAGAAGACTCCCTATTAGGGTTGGGTGTGTTTTTCAAGGTATAATGTCCCTCACCTTAGGTGCATGAGGGACATAAAATTCCACGGTGGTCCTGGAGTTGACACGTGGCACCCGATCTGACGGCAGGGAATGAATGCTCTAAAAAAGCACTTGGGAGCTGAAAGTCGGTCATGTGGGTGTCTAAATGAATCCCCATAGGGGATGGGAACATTTTCCAAGGTCTGATGTCCCCCACCTTAGGTACATAAGGGACATTAGTTTCCACAGTGGTCCTGGAGGTGACACGTGGCACCCAATCCAACGGTAGGGAATGAATGCTCCAAAAATGCACCTGGGGGCTGAATTGTCAAGTCTGGAGGTCACATGAGGGTATACTAAGTAATATGAGGGCTGAGAGGGATTCAAGGGGGTTGGAAACACTTTTCCAATCTTGATGTCCCTAACCTTGGGGGACGTCAGGGACACAAAATCCCGCTAGGCTCCTAGTGTTGACACGTGTCCTCCCAAAATTTTTGATAAGTCTTGAACTTGTGACAGTGATAACTTGAGCTCCTAATGGATTTTTTTGGAAAATTTTTATATGATCCTGAATTTAAATTTCCTTCTTAATCCAATTGTGGGGGCACATGTTTTTATTATTCCATTTGATCCCTGAAAAATTGGATTTTTGATTTTGTACTCCACCTATGCCTGAGAAAAATAACCTGCAAACCTGATGCGCCAAAGTGTTGTGAAAAATATTATTTCATCATAATTTAGGTCTTGGAATCCTCCTTCTATAGATATTTTGTTTTACTTCTAACTCCATTTGGAGCTCCCGAAATATTCTTATGAAGCTCAACAGATGTTTTAGGCCTGTGTACCGCCTAGGCTTGTGAACCCTATTTTTTACTCAGACTGCTTCAAGTCTTGAAAAACTTCCCCAAACCTTTCAAAATAATTTTAATGATGTTATAATGTCTTCCATTCACCTCCATATTGAATTTTCCCTTCCATTCCACTCCAGGGGGTTGAATCCATTCCTGGGAAGGCTAGCGATAGCCCTTCCCTATACTGCCAGAAGATAGTATATTTTTAGAACTCCCTAAAATCACCTAGGTGGAATGAGTAGAGTTTCCTAAATCACGTAGGGGAAAAATTTGACAAAAAAAGGGGTTTACCAAAATGACGGATTTGACTTGGGGTGTCTTGAAATGATATGACTTGAAAAAATCGACACTGGGGTATAGTTGTCGTGCTCGGAGATTATCAATTTCCCTATTGCACATTTGCATGACAACAACTGGATCTAACTTGGGGACATGACATAGACTGAGCACAACAAAGACATGGCATTGGAATCAAGAATATCAACTTTAGACCATCTAGTTCGTTGACCAGTGCCTTATCTATTGGGCCTTGCGGAGTCATGTACAACATCTAGAAAGGAAGATTAGAAGAAGGAAACACACACACACACAAAACGAAGGGACAGAAACACGCGAAACAAAATAGAAAGGGAAACACGCCATGGAAAGTAAATTATATACAAGGGGAGAGAAAATATAGAGGTGGGAAAAGGATATACACATACCCGGAAATGGGCTGAGAAAAGTATATGCCTTCATGAAATAATGGATTGAAGTATGACCATTGAAGCACAAAAACTATTATTTGATCAAAACATGCTTTGGTGATGGCTTTGCATGGCTTGAGAAGAATAAGGTTGACCACACTTCCATCCTTGTAGTCATAATCTATCGAGAATGTTTCTTTATCCATTGAAAATTTGGTTAACCTCTTGAAACTTTTGCATTTTGAAAATTCTTCTTGATGTCCCAAAAACATGAGACACCATCCCTCTATTTCTTCAAGAGTGGGAAAAAAATTTCTATCATGAAAAAATTCATCTTATTTGAATTTCAACTTCAAATTGTCTCTTACATGAACAAGACACTTGGAAGGAGTGAGGACAAACTGATTTTATTTCCATTCAAGAACTTCCCCAAACATCCTACTTTGTTGTCTGGAGAAATGGTTGCCAATATGCATCAGTTCAGAGTGCATCTTGATATCATTTTTAAAATTGCAGCTTTTGGTTTGATCATATAAGCATTCTTCACCCTGCATTGTATTTTTCCATATGAACTCTTTCTTTTCATTGATGGACCATTCTGAAATGGTGGGAGTGGGTTGGTTTTGAATATACTCCATACATTTTTGCATATCTTTGCCATGTTCTAAACAACTTTCTTCAATGTAAATCAGCTCAATGTTTTCCCTGTTATCTTCTTCCATGAAAAAGGTGTTGTCTTCAAAATTGGAGATGTCCAAATGAGATACACGAAATTTTCTTCCTTTGCACTCATGAACTTCTTCGCACAATGTGGAAGCAAAAGACGTGTTTTCATGTTTGTTGTCGTCAACCAAAGTATTAGATAAGTCATCAAACTTATCCAACTGCTCCATCTCAACATCAAAAATTGGTTCACCAAAATAAGAAGCACGAATTGACTCATACTTTTCTTGTATCTCCATGGCCTGGGTTAGGAGTTCAAGACCGATTTGAGGATCCTGAGTTTCTTCTACAACCTTTAAGATATCTTGTACAGATAGTTCTTCTAAAATTTTCATAGAATCATTTTTATCTTCATTGGAAGAATCTTCTTGTTCTGCCCCCAGGAGATGGCTAAAAATATGGTCCATACGGGCACATGATTCATTTTAAACATCCTCCTTCACCTCTTCCATGGTTATATTTTCCAAAGATTAACTTTCTTGCAAATACGGGCATACTTGATTCATGACACCTACTGACAAGGAGAAGATATCCAAGCTTTGTGGGAAGGGTGCTCCTTCAAGATCAAAATCCATTTCATCTTCTTCTTGGTAAGAAGTAGAAAACCATGTTGGGACAACAGTATGGGAATAATTTTCTGCTATATCTTAACCATCCATTATTGAATCTTCTTGCTCAGGTGAAAGATGAAATGCTATGTTTTCACTGAGATGATGATTCTGCTTCCCAAGTGAGTAGAGGTTGTGTTTAAATTATTCATTTTCTTCGGGGAATCAAAATAGGAATGAGGATTATCTATGAACATATTGAATTCATCATTTTCAGACCATAATGTCAGCTGATTTTCTTGGACTTCTTCACATCTCCCCATTTCATCATCAATTAAAAGATCAAAACTTGAAAAGGGATCATCCATGCTTACTTTGAATTGGTCGTCTTCTTCATCATTGGTGGAGTATTCGGAGGGCATTGGATCGTCCATTATGCAGAAAGGATCTTCTTTTATTGAATATATTATTCCCCCAATGGGCTGTGACTCGAGCCAAATGGAATTGCTGAATGGTGATTCTATCTTTGTCTCTTCTACTTCTTCCTCCATGACGTTTCTTTTTCTTTCATCGGGAGGTTCCTTGAAAAGATCTTCTTCAGAAGCATATGAGAATCTCTCAGGAATGAAAAATTCATAGTATGGGCAGTAGTCTGAGTCTTCTTGCATAGATTGTGTCTTGTCTTCTTCTTCCATTTGATGTGGAGCTTCAAGATGTTCATATCTTCTTTGTAGAGCTAAAGCATACCTCCAAATTTCATTAAAGACTTCGGGGTCAGAATTTCCTTTTTTTATGCTCTCAAGTATTTCCACATATTCTCTTTTCAACATGTTCATTTCTTCATCGCCATATGCAATGAATTCTTCTAGAGAATGGTGGAAGAAGGAAAATTTTCTCAATTTTGTAGTGAGCTGTGCGAGATTGCAAAAACTTCTTCACTGGATCCCTCACCATCCTGTATTTTGTCATCTTCTTGAATGCTTATTTTATCTTCATCGAAAGGCTCAAGGATAGGATTTTATTCAACGAAATTCAAGAACCTTTCGGGTATGAAAACCCTATGGTAAGAATGATCTTCATGATCTTCCTCTATAAGAAAACTCTCCTCTTCTTCTTCCTCTCTATGGGATGCTTCAAGTTTCTCATTCATCTCTTGCAAGAATTTTGCATATTCTCTAACTTCACACCTTATCTTATGTATCCTTTTAATCCATTCTTCTTCATCGATGGTAGGTTATTTATTCTTTCCTTTTTCAACACTTGTCCAGAACCATGGCTGATCTGTGATCTTCTTTTTGGGAAGAAATCTTCTTCTTCTTCTTCACTGTCACTCATTGGTACTTCACTCCAATCTGGAAATTCTTCATGATGTGGGAAATGAATGTGCCAGGGGTTTGTTCCTTGATGGAGTCACCTTCAAAGAATTATTTTCCTTTGAAATCTGATTTTTTAAAGACCTTACGGTCGTATATTGGGTGCAGATGCTGCTAAATCTGCCCCACTCTAGGTGCCAAAAACTGTTAGCGAGACAACTTGTCGTGCGGACAAGCTTGCGGATTTCTTGTCAATTCTCTGGGAATCTAAGTCCCTCCACTTAACTGGTGCAGCTACCATATATGCATGCACATGAAAAGGTGGATTTCTGTGGTAGCCTTTTGACCAGGGATCCAACAGGGACACTCCACTGACCCCGCGGAAAAGCTAGCAATCTCTTGCTAGAGAAGACTTTGTCTGAAAGTGGGGAAGGGAGTGAGAAAATAGGTAGGAGAAATAATGTTGTAGGTAGATAATCAGATTCTTGCACACACACTAGTTAGAAACTTTAACACATGCATTCATGAGAAGAAACAACTCTGTAAATAACAACAAGACCAAATAGAATTTATCGATCACAAAGTATCAAGAAACCCCTTAGTCAAAGAAAGCTAGAAAATCCTTCTTCTTGTATTGATTTCTCAAACCAATGTTGTACATAGTGGAGAAATAGAGGAAATTTGAGAATGAGGGGAATGGAAGAATTTGGCTATCTCCTTTGTTCTCTCAAAGTACAATATACTCTTGAGTTTACAAGATCAATCACCAACCCTTTACAATGGGAATGACATTACAATTTATAGAATGAGAGGTGACTTATCATCTTCCTCATGACCCACCATATGCCCCAATATGACTTATGAATATTCATATTCCACTCTAAATATTTAAGTTCCTTTTATAATAGCAAGGCGGCTTAATTTACATTATGTTTCTAAAGTCACTTTTAAGTGACTTAAAGGCATATCAAAAAGTGCAAACCCCGATGAAGAATTAGAACATTTTAAATTGAGAGAAAGTTGGGGGGGAAGAGGATAGAGAAAGAGAGAGAGAATAAGAAGAGGAAATGTCGCCCGATGAATTCTGTTGATCCTCGTTGATGGAAAGCTCCAAATGTAGTGAAACTTTGAATCTTCGAACTCCTTGCACACTGTGAAACTCCTCCAAATTAGCTCACAAATGCTTTCCCAGTTGAATGAACTAAGGTGGATCTTGAATTCCTTGTGAAAAATGGCTAGGATGCTCCCAAACAATGATGTCCCTTTGAATGATTATCCTTATTTGACCCATTGTGCCAAAATGTCTTTTTGAGTGTAACTTACTATTTTTAGTAAGTGTGAATTGCGAGCCGAGATGACCCTTTTTTATGACCTTTCTGGCGATGTTCCCTTTGTGTTCACTACCTTCTTCATGAAATATTAAAATGGTGGCTTACCTGAAGTAACATTCTCGTATGCAAGGAGACATGCTATTTTTAGTAAGTGTTCCACGAATGTCAAATTGCAACGAAATGAGTCTTGAAATTATGGGTTTTTATTCCAGGTTCCATGTTATGAATTTAGAGTAATTAATTCATTTAAACAAGTGGGAAAATGATGTCTTCATTAGTGGGGGTAGAGTACTGACAAAAAACACAACCATCCATATCCCTAAAAAATAGGGGCTTCATAGCACTTAAACTAGTTCATGTGAAGCTAGATTTTTCAACGATCATTCCCTCCAATTTTTAGATGATCTTGCCCATCGGATCTTCAGGATTTTGAAAATTTCTTGAAAGAGGGTAGAATGGTGACAAAAAAACATAGCCCTCCATATCTCTAAAAAATAGGGATTTTATAGTGTGAAAAATAGTTTGCGCGAAACTATATTTTTTGATGATCGTTCCCTCAAAGTTTCAGGTGATTTTGCCCACTGGAACCTTGAGAAGTGGAGAGGTAGCTCACTGATTTTTTCCATTACTGTGTCATGGCAGCCATTAATGGAGCTTGAATATTGCAGGTCTTGTTTTTGTCTTTGTTAGTGACAAAATAAACTCCATTGCTATTGGTTTTTCATTATTGTGCTTCACATGAAATTTCTTTTCAATCTAGTGACTGGTTTGATGGAAAATCAAGCTTTTTCCTTTGTAGAGTTGAAAAGAGGGTATCTTCACTATGAGAAATCCTTGATGAAAATTGGAGGTTTGAATATTATTTTTTAATGGCCTTCAAGATATTAAAACTCAGCAACAAATGGTTCGTCAATCCGAGCACCGGTTTGCAAGATATGTTCGAATCTTTGTTTTCATGGCTATGGGTATTTCCATTGTTCTTCTTCTTTGTTCTTCATTTCTCCTTCTTAGATTGATGAAAATTCCTTCTGAGATCTACGTATCTCCATGGAAAAGGTATTTCAGTTCCTTTTCTGATCTGGTCTAAGTTTCTTGCAATGCTGGAGTGGTGGACTTGTGTTCTCTACAACTTTCTTCTGGTCATATAGAAGCAACTAGAAGCAGCTAACAGTTAGAATATTTTTCAAATTTTTGAGTTGGAGTTGGGAATTTTTTTTCATGTTTGATTTCCCTGACCTCATGGATGTGAGAGACATCAATTTCTACAATGAGCATGACGGTGACATGTGGCATTTAATCTAACGGCGGGGAATGAAGCACGAAAAATATGCTTTAAAGCATTGGGAGCTAAAAGGCAGTCACGTGGGTTTCCAAAAGACTACATATGGGGGATGGGTGAATTTTTCAAGGTCTGATGTCCCCCACCTTAGGTGCATAAGGGACATCAAATTCTAAGGTGGTCTTGGAGATGACACGTGCCGCCTGATCCGACGTCAGGGAATGAATGCTCTGAAAACGCACCTGGGGGCTAAAAGTCAGTCATGTGGGTGTCCAAATGACTCCCCATAAGGTTTGGACACGTTTTGGAAGGTCTTATGTCCTGCACCTTAGGTTCATAAGGGACATCAATTTCCACGGTGTTCCTGGAGGTGACACATGGTGCCCGATCTAACGGTAGGGAACGAATGCTCCAAAAATGCATCTGGGGGCTGAACTGTCAAGTCTAGAGGTCACATGAGGGTATAAGAGGTCATATGAGAGTTGAGAGGGATTCAAGGGGTTTGGATGCACTTTTCCAATGTTGATTTCCCTAACCTTGGGGGATGTTAGGGACACAAAATCCTGCCAGGCTCCTAGTGCTGACACGTGTCCTGCCAAAAATTTGGCTAAGTCCTGAACTTGTGATAGTGATAACTTGAGCTCCCAATGGAATTTTTTGGAAAAATTTTATATGATCCTGACTTTAAATTTCCTTTTGAATCCAATGGTTGGAATCTCATGTATTTATTATTCCATTTGATCCCTAAAAATCATATTTTTGATTTTGGACTACACGTGTGCGTGAGAAAAAATACCTGCAGACCTAATACGCCAAAGTGTTGTGAAAAATATTATTTCACCATATTTTATGTCTTGGAATCCTCTTTCTGGAGATTTTTTTTTGCTTCTAACTCCATTTGGAGCCCCCAAAATCTTCTTTTGAATCCCAACAGTTGTTTTAGGCATGTGTACCGCCTAGGCTTATGAACCCTGTTTTTTACTCAGACTGCTCCAAGTATTGAAAAACTTCCCCAAACCTTTCAAAATAATTTTCATGATGTTATAAGGTCTTCCATTCACCTCCATGTTGAATTTTCCCCTTCCGTTCCACTCCAGGGGGTTGAATCCAGTCCTGTGAAGGCTAGCGATAGCCCTTCCCTATATTGCCAAAAGATACTATCTTTTTACAACTCCCTAAAATCACCTAGGTGGAATGAGTAGACTTTCCTAAATCACCTAGGGGAAAATTTTGACAACAAATAGGGGGTGACCAAACTAACGGATTTAACACGGGGTGTCTTGAAATTATACGACATGAAAAAATCGACACTGGGGTATAGTTGTCGTGCTCAGAAATTATTAATTTCCCTGTTACATATTTACACGAAAACAATATGCCACTACATGCTCATTTTTAAGGACTCCTTCTAATCCCTATCCAGAAGCACATGTCACTACTGTAAAATTTCCATTTGGATATGGTAGTTTTAAGATTGGATTAGAAATTAAATTTTACTTTAATAAGTTAAAATATTCTTCACAATTATTATCCCAACCAAATTTCTTATTTTTCCTTCGCAAAGTAGTGATTGGACCTACTAGTTTAGAGAAATCCTTAACGAATTTCCTATAGTAACCAGCTAGTCCCATAAAACTTCTAACTTCATGTAGATCCTTATGGGATGTAAATTCTAGAATAGCCTTTATTTTATATGGATCTTCTGAAATTTCATCTTGACTGATTATGTGACCCATATATTCTACCTCTTTCTTATAAAAGGAACATTTAGACCATTTACCATACAGTTTATGCTTCCTCAAAATCTATAAGATTGTTCTTAAATGTTTATCGTGTTCTTCCATATATATTGAATATATAAGTATATCGTCAAGAAATACTAACACAAACTTATTTAAGTGTTCCTAAAACACACCGTTCATTATATTCATGAAGGTTGGAGGTGCATTGGTGAATCTGAACAGTAAAAGTGTGAACTCAGAATGCCCATAATGTGCTCTAAAAGTTATTTTATGAATGTCTCCATTGATAATTCTTAACTGATGATATCCTGATTGTAGATCAATCTTATAATAGACTAAAACAACACTCATTTGATTAAAAATATCATCAATTCTTGGAAACTAATATCTATTTTAAATGGTTACCTTATTTAGCATTCGATAATCAATACGCAACCTTAAATATTAATTTCTCTTCTTAACGAAGATTAATGGTGCTCCCTAAGGTGATAAACTTGGGTAGATCAACCCTTTGGACAATAAATCATGAAGTTGGGATTTCAATTCCACTAACTTTGTAGTAGTAATTCTATATGGTGCTTTTGACAGTGGCCCAATTCTTGGTTTCAGATCTATGACAAAGTCAAATTTTCATTTTGCGGGTAAAATTGGTAGCTCTTCAAGGATTTTTTTTTTTAAATTCATTTAAAAGGGGGTAATATTATAGTTTTGGATCATCTTTTATCACTAAAATCTATTATTTTAACTGTGTATAACATACAACCTTTGTTTTTAGCCTTTTTCATAGAATAGATGAGATTTGTCTTACTAAAAAATCTCCTTGTACCCCTTGTATTACGGTTTTTTTGTTGATCATCAACACATATTTTTAACAACCAATTCATTTGTATTACAACATCATAAGTCCCTAAAGGAGCTACACAAAGGTTCAGTTCTATTGTAAATCAGGTAGTTACAAATTTTATTCAAACAAGCATTATGTAACTCTATGGATAACATTGTTACCATACCTAACATTCCATGAAATTTCCATGTATCCAACCTTTCTAGACAATTTTGAAGCTAACTTATAAGAAACAATGTATTTAGTTGCTCCAGTATAAAATAAAACAATAACAAGTAAGCCAAACAAATGACCCTTAACTTCTATAGGAGTGACTTGGTTTTCTGCTTCATAATTACCAACAACAACATGCATCCTTTGCTAGAATGTTTCTTTGTTTCTAGATTAATTTTTCCACTATTGATTATTTCCCTGGTTATTTTAGGGACAATTACTAGCATAGTGATCACCTTTACATTTAAAACAACCTCCTGTAGGCCCCTTCCTCTCAAATTTATTTTGAAATCAAGAATTGTTTTATCTCTCCTTCGTATTTTTTATTGTATATATTTATATCATATTTTTCCTTTCATATTTTTCCTTCATTCCAAATCCCTTATGCCAAGTATTTTTAGCAAAGAAAGGTGAAGAGTTAGCATTTATTTTATGTTGTTTTTCCTCCCTTACAAAAAATATTTTACACAATTTTTGTTCCTTTTTAATAGCCTTTTAAAAAAATACCTCCATAATGGATGGTCCATGCACCTCCACTTCACCCCCTATGCTAGGATTTAAACCCAAGACGAATTTTCAAATTTTGAACTTCTCATTCCTTTGATATTGGGGAAGATATTTTATAATTCTAGTGAATTGTTCCCAATACTTATTTACTAAAAACTTCCCTTGAGTTACAATATTGAATTATGTCATTTTATGATCAAAATATAGTTGGGGCATCCATCAAGTATCCCTTAAACTATTCCTAGGTTATGCCTGAGGTTTCAATTCATAGTTCCATTTTTCAACTATACCACCAAGCAGAAGCTTCATGAGAGAGCTGAAATTCTCCTCATATAGCCTTGATTTCTTCAAAAAAAATCTCTCACCTCAAAGTACTTTTCCATTTCCCTTAACTTATTTCCTTCACCATCCCCTAAGGCAGTCGCATTAAACTTTTGTGGACTAATTATTTTTATATCCTTAGCCAAATCATCAATCATGCGAGATTTATTATTCTCTTGTGGATTTTCGTTATCTTTCTTCCTAGGATGATGTTCTTCATAACATTCATCCTCATGTTCTTTCACGTGGTTCTCATTATCACCCACAACTTTATGCTCTAAGGTAGCAATCCAGTTACAAGTATCTTAGAGAACTCAGAGTATTTCATCCAATTTTTCATTGGCTATTCTATCATGATTTATTGAGCTGGCTGCAACATTATTATTCATTCTTCTTATTACTATTATGTTCTATTAAATAAAATTATCTTAGCATAATGAA
Organism: Taxus chinensis; assembly: GCA_019776745.2. Lineage (NCBI taxonomy): Eukaryota > Viridiplantae > Streptophyta > Pinopsida > Cupressales > Taxaceae > Taxus > Taxus chinensis. The sequence goes on from CM034155.1 coordinate 555,328,819, forward strand.
CCCATTAAGTCCAAGAGCTTGAACCTTCACTCTGATACTAAAATCTAACACCTTGAAATAATTTCTCAAAAGCTAGATTTTTATTAACTGCAGAAATCTTCATGTTCAATCACATAAATGAAATACAGATTATTAGAGAAATCATTATCAAACTTGATCACAAAATATTAATTTATTTTAAATCATTTGATAAATCTTATGTGTATAAACCTTGTGCAACTGAAAAGGGTTATTCAACTCTCCATTTATTCCACCCATTTAAGAGTAATCATACAATCTTTAGTATGTTTAGGTTTAAACTTTTCAAGGTTGAGACATCTATGTTTCTATCATTAAATATCTTCTAAAAAATTCCATCTTCATATTCTAGTATCTAACATATCGTTAAGGATATAGTGAACTGACAATGCAATAAACCACTTATATTACTTTGGCCAAAGTTTTGTCTTCGTGCATAAACAACATATCTCACAACCACACAAATCCTAGAGATATATTATTCCATCACCAAACATATATCTCAACACATTTATCTAAATATTTTTGTTTATAATGGTGAACTTGTTAAGAAGGAGGTAATGTTCTTTATATAACCATATTTTTAGATGAAAAGATCCAAAATTAACTTGGGGTTCTTATGGAAAATGGATATACCACGTAATGGAACTACTTCCATTACGTCCTCTTTTCATTTTTTTGGAAATACCCCTAGTTAGTACTATGTATAGGTAGATATATGATGATGTGAGATTATATCTAGTCTATGTAGGATTAAGGTTAACAATCGTAGTCTCATTATCACTTGATATCATACCTTGAGATTAGGGTTATTAATAAAGACTTAGTCGGGTAAGCTTAGTAAAGGCTTAATATATCTTTTCTCTATAATAACCTTAACTTCATATTTTATCGAGGTTATAATTTAATTGAGTAGTAATTTTATATAACTCATTTTAATGATATTATGAACTACTAAGCAATTAAAAAGGATTTAGCATACTAATCAGACTCCTAATTAAATATGTTAACATCATTTATTATTAAGTGCTTATTCATTTGATTTTTAGGCAGTTTATAATTCTTAGTGCTTGTATTGAATAGTTAACTTCTTAATTGTTAATTAGGAGTAAATGATCTACTCGTTTACATAATAACTACTTATCATGAAAATGGAAATTATATGATTATCATTTCCTCTTAGAACTATTGTACCTCTTGAACATATTTCCATCTCATATTGTAGTATATGATACTGTAACTGGTTCATTTCATGCTAATATTTATTTAATCTATCTTAATAAAATTCATTAAGACCTTATAGTAAGTAATATATTATTCCTTCATCCTAAGAGTCTAGTGACCAATTTATGAGTTACTAAGAACTATATTACACAATTTATAAGTTACTATCACACAGAAGACAATGTCTTCTAGTACACTTAATAACACAATAGTTATTCATACTCTTCATTAATACAAAAACTTTTACGAATTTCAAGCATATCTTTCTTATTAAAATTTACGTCAGGGTCCTAAACCCTTGTTTTTGTTCAAGATTTCATCTTGAAATCCTACGACACTTTGGTAACCTAAATAAAATTAAGTCCATATCTAAGGAAAAATTTAGAATCATATTCATCAAATTATGGAAATAAAATCAAGAGCTTACTTCATCTATTTACTTCTTTCCTATACAAAAATAAAAATAAAAATATACATGTGTTAGTTTTGTTAAACTGACATGATTCTACTTGTTTTCCTCCAAATGTAATTTCTATAAGAATATATTAACAATCTAATTAAATTGAACATCTGATAATGATATTTATATAGGATAATCTTTAAGATAACAAAAATAGAGTCATCTTAATAGATAAATCTGAAATAATAGTTCACAGTCATCCCTCAACTCATATTCTTATATTAAAATGAAATCCTTGCTGAAGTGTTTTTGTTTACCTCCTAATAAAGACACAATCATGATACATTTATTAATAAAACAACCTCAATCAAGGATTATTATCCTAATAGACAAAAGATCATAAAAAATACTACCTAATTCAATTAGCATTTTTATTCCAACCCAACGATTCCATTAAATGATTATAACTATTGTTCATGATATAGATAAGAATCCCCTAAGAATCCTTTAAACTTAGCCTACCATACACAAATTTAACTCACGAAGAATAAGATCTATATTAAACTTCAACATCCTCTTTTTCAGAAAACATAGAAACAATATTTTATTGTTAAAATAATAGAAATAGAATTTAATCACATACAGTCATACGATAATGTAATGCCTTATTTAAAATATTTGAACTTCACTGTTACTTAGTGATATTTATATCTAAGAAATAAAAGATATATCCTTAACATATGAAAATGTTAAAATTTATTTTCTTCATTCCAACACAACCCAATTCACTTCTTACATCACTTGATTTATTAACCAAGCCTGTAATTATGCATGCAGCTACGTACCAGTTTATTACTTTTCCATACATTCATAAAAACAAACATTGATGTTCATTATAATATTGAGAATACAAAATAGGTAGTCTAGTTTGCACAATGTTACAAATAATATACTAATTACCTCCTTATCCAAGATACAACATACTCATTATAGCCTACACAAAATCGTACAAGGCTTTGTACCCACTTTTACTCATTCCTAGATTCATAAAATAATAGTGTCTAATTCCTAATGTTGTTATCGACAAATAAAAACAACAGAAATATACGCTTAAGATTTCTTTGCATAGTCCTGCTTTCAGTTATATTGATTTGCAATACAAAGAAAAAAAAACACAATAAACTTGACCCAGATTAAAATACCTTAGCTCGTTTTGGTTAAATGGAAATACCCATTATATTTTATTCCCAAGTTTGCAAGAACTAAAATAAATCAAAATTAAAATAAAGTTCCTCTATAATCTAACCCCACTTGAATTATCTTTCTAACAATTAAGAAGAAATAAACAATACATAGTTAAATCACTTAAGATAACTTCACACTTATCAAACAAACTCCTCAAGACTTATCACAATTCATATTTCAAGATAACCAAGGTAAAACAACAATCCCCAACTCTCATTCTTGATATACAAATGTAATATAATCCATACAATGAATACAATAACAATATACCCATAATATTTCTAGTAGACAAACCCATTAATTCAAAAATGCCAATACCAAATCATAGAAACAAAATACAAAGAGAGAAAGAGATCATGCCTAGGTTATACTTGTTTTTTCCAAACTCCCTTATCTTCCTTTTGAAATCTTCTCTTACAATTGAAAACAACAATATAGGAGATGAAATCCTCTTCTTTTCCACAAAATAACTCCATATTCGAGCTTACAATCATGTTTTCAATTGAAAAATATGCATATTGGCAGAGAGATCCTATTCTCCCCATCACCCAGAAAAATAACAGAGTGGCCAAAACAAAGGAAACCAAGCTAAGAAGAGGGATGCAAGTAACAATTAAATTAAATTTGGCTTCTTGGGGAAGCTAACTGCTCCTGAGGAGTTGGGCCTCATTAATGGCCATTAATCCCATAAATTTGTGACCACCTTTCCAATTTGCTGCCAACATTCCTTTCTTACCTTACATTCCATGTAGCTACATTTCCTTTTTTACTTTGGATAAGTTAATATCAATCTACATCCAGCTCGTAGGGTGTCCACCTAAGTCTAGGTGTATATTCCATTGTCCTAATTAATAACCTTTTCTATTTATATTTTCACTAATCGACATTGTCTATATTTATTTGCAATTATTAAGATCATATATACTAATAAAATAATACCCATTAATATGTTCATGTTCATGCTTCCATGCCTTAAGGTTAGCTTATGTCCTACTAACTATAATTAGTTTACGACTCACTCCAAATGATGAATTTTATATACCTTTCATGAGAATTAGTAGCTTTTAACAATTATATTCCTTGAACTTACAATGCAAATGTTGTTCAAGTTTAAATGACCTCTTAGCCAACCACTTATCCACACAACATAAGTAATCAAAAGTATTATAGATTATAAGAAATTTAATACAAGCAATGATTTCTAAAGAGATCAATCAACTTTTATGATTTCTATTTGACGGTGATTCCAATTATTAACAGATTGGTCGATGTGAGCTAAGACTCATGGTTAAAGATATAATAAATTTGGACATGGTCAGTTGACCACTTAGGCAAATTTTCAGAGTTAAAATAGTGGGATGTTACAATAACTACTATGATATTTTGTTGAATTTTGAACATTATAATGTCTTGTGTCACTATTTTGATGATACATAATGTTTATATGTTAATATTATTTGAAATAATAGATATGGTTTCTAATATTGACATTTTTTCTCATACACTTGATATGACCACCACTTTATTTTTTGAGATTTGTGGTCCCTTATAACTGTCCTCATCTCAAAATGATGTTAGATTGTGCAATTATTTTAACAAATTCATGTATATTATAAATAAATATCTTCATTTAACACCATATGATAAAAGTCATTTACTTTTATCAAACATATTGAAAATATTTGAACAACTTGCTTTATGACATTTATGTGACATTATAACTTATATAAAGGTCACAAATTAATTGGCCTCAAGGAATGCTCAAATGTACACATGTTATCTGCATGGTAGGCTCAAATAAACACATTGGCTATGTGGAAGTCTCAAATATACCTAGGATGGATACATGGAAGTCTTAAATTCATATAGGGTAGCATTGTGATAGGGTCAATTGCACACAACTTAAATCTCGTAGTAGACTCAATTGCTATAGTGGCTTCTGGTAGGCTTGATTTCCAAAATTATATTACATCCCAAGTTTTAATTATTTACATTTAATAATGGGGGCATGTACAAGTGTAAATTATACGTTTCATGATTTGAATTTAGTTTATGTTATTTTACAAAATTTGATAAGCATCCTTACTAAGCATTTATACACATTTTTGAATATGGAATTCGTGTTCACATCTATAGAAAAATAAGTACTGACAAAAAAAAATTCAATCTCATGCATACTTTGTCCTTTTATGCTGTTTTCATTTAAAGTTCTTAAGTTATATTTTTACCCAATGATTTTCAACTACTAGATTAAAATGGGGGAAAACATAGTACCCTAAATTTGGACTAAGGAAATTTGGAAATAATAATTTTCAATTTATCTCATCACAAATGTCTAAATTTTGCACTTAATGGAATTTAATATTGACTTTTAAATAATAAAGTTAATGTAATTTATTATTTACTATTAATAATAAAGTTCCCAAAATATGAATTAAAACGTTTTCTCCATAGATTGAATATATATAAAAAAAAGTACAAGCTAATTGTATAAAAATTAAGTGGAAGAATCACACCTTGAGAGTAACATTTATAGAATCTAGAAATTTTAATTTAAACTCAACAAATTAAACAAGAAGCGGGAAACTAAAAACATTATGCAATGAGAGCCATAATCAACATAGAAAATGATGGAGGAGAATCATCCTAACCACCCATAGGTGGAGGTTCGAGGATAAAGCGCCAAATTAAAATAAAAATTTCATTGGGATTTCATTTTGATGGGGATCATAATCTACGAAAATTATGTAAAATATTTTTTATAAGACTCAAAAATAATTTCCTTTATTTTGAGTGTTCAAAATCTGTAGGCCCAACTTCTCTTTGAGAAATTGGGTTTATTGCTGACAAGAATAAATCTTAAAAATAATTTCCTTTCTCCCTCACCTATAACAAATTTGATAGATTTTACACAATTGACTTGTGTGGCAATTCTTAGATTCAAACTTTGCATCATGAAGTAGTTATCATTTTCTTTCAGTGAACACTTACCAAAACTAAATAAATCTTTTTGTTGTTACATAAGTTTTTGCCACTCACACTAATATCTCGCGGAAGAAAAAAAAGAGACATCACACATATAAGTACCTTCAAATTCTTATTACTCTTTATTTTACAAATACATATATTTAAAATATTTTATTAATATGTCATATAACTCTACACCCCTTCTATTATAAAATAGTGTTTATTCTTCTCTTTTAACATATTCAAATCTATTTTTTATGTATTAAAAAATCATTAGCCACTTTATCTTTAATTATTACACTGAAGGACTTTTCACAAGTGGAAACCATGGGGACCTTCTGATGTCTGTAGCGATGCACATTCATCCTCACCATTCATTTTGTATATCGTATTTGTTAGACTAAATTTCTCTATTTCCTATTCAAGTTAATGAGCTAGTAATAAAGGAAATAAATCAACTCAAAGATGCAAGGGTTTAAGGTACATTGGGATAAGATGATGGTGAAAATACGGGCGCAAAGTGGATCTCCTCACTGCAATCTTGATGAAATTACACAACAAGAATAACTAGAAAGAAAATGGATTGGATAGTAGATGAGGGGGTTGATAGACGAAGTTGGATCCAAGAAGTGTTAACATCCTTATGTGGATGTCAACCCCTGTGTATAATAAAAGATGATAAAACTAATGAAAGGATTGATTAACATGTAGGGACTGAAGCTAAAAGGAACGTGAAAATTACAGGAAAGGATGAAGAGTGCAGATCTAATCTAGACAATCACAAAATAAATTATACTTGGTTGGGTGAATGGAAACCCAGGTTGTGGAGGATAGGTTGACGACAACTTGAGTAGATAAATTTGGAAAGAAAGATAGAATTTCATATCTAAATACAAACAAGATGATCACAGAAGCCTGAGAATACTAACAGTAACTTATTGAGGGAGATCTAAGATAGAGAAAAAAAGGGATGAAAGAAATAAGAGATTAGGATGAATTGGATAAAAACTAGATTCGGGTCGATGATGATTGGGCTGGGTTAGTGGTAACTTGAGGTAGACACAACAAATTTGGAGTAACAAAGAAGTAGAATGGAAGATCTGAGAACTGGAAATAAGAACAAAGGAGAAACACACAATGAAGAGGTTTTGGAAATAGAATGGATGATGGTAAAGGGATAGTTTGACGACGATGTGGGCAGAGTTGAAAGATTTTGTGAGAATAGTATCTAAAACTATGCACCACGATGAAGTTGCACTCTAAAGGAAACATAATAGCTCCAGTGTAATCAAAAGGAGGAATCGATCAATCAATGGAAGAAATTACATAATAGAAAAAATCTTGTACATAGAGAAAGACAACGGAGTGTCTTGGCATACTCATAAATGTCAAATGAAGGGATACATATAGGGTGTTGAGTAACCCTAGTGCATGAAACACAAGCAAACCCTAAACCTAACCCTAAACCTAACCCATGTGAGATGACCCTCCATATGTGAGTGGAGGACATATAGGATCCCACACACCAACACCCCCCTTCATCAAAGCTGGGGTAGCGGCTAGGTTGAGTCAGACAGAACAAGAAGATACTCCTAAACAACTAAGAAAGATGTGTCAATGGAGCCCGACAACAAAAGGCCTAATAAGGTGCACATGTACAAACAACATCTTCCTAGAAGAAGAAGAAGAAGAGGACTATATAGTTCGAAGAAGATGAGCAACTTCATAAGACCTCACCCTAAGAAGAGACCGCAAGTGAAGAAACTTCACCTTAGTGAAGGGCTTGGTGAATATATCTACAATCTGATTAGCTGTATGAATGTACTGAATGTTGATGATACCATCATGAATAAGCTATCGTATGAAGTGCATATGGATCTCAATGTGCTTTGTCTGCTGATGCTGAGTTGCATTTCTGCAAATTGAGATAGTGTTCATGTTATCACAATAGATAATGGTAGGCTACTGAAAGTGGATTTCAAACTTTGTCAGAATACCTTGTAGCCAAACAACGTTTGTGGTAGTGTTAACTGCTCCTCTGTATTCTTCCTCTGTCTAATATATCGCAATTGCATTCTACTTCTTGCTAGACCAAATAATAGGACCCAAACCAAGAGAGAAACTATAGCCAGAGGTAGATTTCCAATGATCTAAGTCATCAGCCCAATCAAAATCTGTGAACCCAATCAAGTCAATATCCACCCCTCCAAAATAGTGAATTCCATCATTATAGGTGCCGCAAACATAATGAAGGATCCACTTAGCTGCTTTCCAATACAACTCATGTGGATCATGCATGAATCTAGACATGATCCCAACAACATAAAATAAATCCAATCGAGTTTGAGTCAAGTAAATCAATATCCCCACCAATTTTTGATAAAGGGTACCATCAACCAAGGGAGTAGAGCAATCAGAAACTAGCTTAACCCCATAAATAAAAGGAGTAGGAGAAGACTTGTAATTGGACATCTGAAAATCGAGCTAGCAAAGTCAGGAGCATACTTAGGTTGTGAAATCAAGATTCCTTGAGTCAGATTGTGAAATCTGGATCTCAAGGAAGTAATGAAGCAGACCTAAGTCAGTCATGGAAAAATTTTTGGCTAAGGCGATCTTCACAGAATCAATAATAGAGGAAGAGTTACCTATGATCAACAAGTCATCAACATATAGAACAAGGATGATTATGGAGTCATCTTGTCATAGAATATAAACATTTGGATCAGAGTGACACCTAGTAAACCCTGATGTAAGTAAGAAAGAGTCCTTATTGGCATATAAAGCCTGAGGGGCTTGTTTAAGGCCATAAAGAGACTTCTTTAACTTACAAAATGAGGGAGGAATCGTGGACATAACCTAGAGGTTGTTCCATATAGATCTCTTCCTATAGGTCATCATGAAGGAAGGCACTCTTAATGTCCATTTGATGGAATTTCCATATGTTTGCTGTAGCAATGGCTAGGGTCAGTCGAATAGAATTCATCTTCGTAACCAGAGCAAAAGGTTTCTTTATAATCAACCCCAGCTATCTAAGAGAAACCCTTAGCTACTAATCACACTTTAAAATTTTTTGACGTCTCCATCTACTCCATACTTTGTTCGGAACACCCACTTACACCAAATTATTTTTCTTCCTTTCGGAAGAGTGGTGAAATCCCAATTATCATTCTTCATGAGAGAGGAATACTCCTCATCCATGGCAGAATCCCACTCAAGAATACCAGAAGCCTTTTTGGAAAGATTGCGGATAAAAAGAAGAAGGTAAAGAAAGAGTGGGTTCCAACAAAATTTGAGCGAGTACATCTCATATTCCGAACTATCTCCAACTAAATCTCTAGCATTTTGCAAAGTTTTCATAGCCTAAAGGGGACCAAGAGGATCAAGACTCATATTCTGAAGATTCTTCACTTGAGTGAGAAGGGACATATTCCTCATCATCACTACTTTCAAAATCAGAAGACTCAAATGATCTGATGGTCGGAAGGATCTGGAAGAGGAGCATGCTTAACAGTATAATCATCTGATGAGTCAAAATCTGAATCAGTGAGTTGAAGAACCTCTATTGGTGGAGAAGTAGAAGTCAAAGAAGACTCATTGAACTTAAACACTTCTCTTAATATATAACTAATGAGAAGTAGAATTCATCAAACGATATCCCTTCACGCCATCAGGATACCCTACAAAGATACAACGTTTGGATTGTGGTTCCAAGGCCTTACGTTACTTCTTGGGAATCCAAGCCATAGCCTTGGATCCGAAGACTCAAAAGTTCTCAACATCAAGTTTGCATCCAAACCCAGGATTCAAAGGGTGTTATCCCTCTTACTGCCTTGTGTGGAACATGGTTCTAAATGTAATTTGCACAATTTACTACTTCGGCCCAATACTATGAAGGAAGAGACTTCGAGTGAATCATAGAAGTGGCCATCTCTTTAAGAGTATGTTTCTTTCTTTCTGTGATTCCATTCTGCGAAGGGATATAAGAAATTGTATGCTGCAGAGGAGATCCCTTTAGAAGTACAAAAATCCATGGACCTATTATTTACATATTCAACTCCATTGTCAGTTCGAAGAACCTTGATAGACCGTTCTCACCTGTTTCTCAGCAAGAGCCTTAAAGTCCTGAAAATGTTCAAAGACTTCAGACGTATGCTTAAGAAAATATACCCAAGTATATCGCGAATAGTCATCAACAAAGGTTAGCACATAAAGAGCTCTAGTAAATGAAGGAGAAGGAAATGTACCAGAAAAATCGTTGTGAACAAGATCCAAGGGACGAGTGGTTCTCTAGGAATTTCCTTTGTGAAATTTATTTTCAGGATGCTTTCCAAGAGTACAACCCTCACAAATACCCTTAGAAAACTTGACACGTGAGGCAACCCATTGACCATTTCGTTTTGACTCAATTATTCAAGGGTAGCAATAGTTTAGATGTCCTGAAACACTCATGACATAGCTTACAAACCTCATTTGCATGGGTGAGGCAAGGCAGTGGGTGTAGAATCAAAAGTAAAGTGGGAGAAGGTGTACAACTGTGAATGGTGATCTGCCTTTCCCTTAGCCACTATAGTGTCATTGTTAAGCTCATGAATAATCACCGAGTTAGGACCAAATTCCACTCGCATTTCTTTACCAAGGTGAGTAATTTTGTAAAACCGATAGGATATTGGTAGAGATATCAGGAACACTCAACACTTGGTTAAAATGTTCCCCCCATCCATCTCTACCAATCCACTACTAGAAACCAACACTGTCGTGTCATTATCCATCATGGTTTGGGAAATTCCACAAGGTCTTGTTGTTGGAAAACTCAACATGTAAAGAATCCATGTGGTGTGAGGCACTGAGAATCTATAATCTATGTCCATGAAGGAGCAAATTTGGCTACAAGGGCCTTTCCTTTCTTCTTATCATATTCTAGACCCTTTTGCAGCAGAAGACTCGGTCTTCGGAGCACTTTGTTTTTATTGATTCAGGAACACTTATTTTATTTTTCTCAAGTAAATGAGATAAGGTGGTCAATATTTTTTCTTATAAATAGTGTTGCTCGTCGTGACCATTCTTCTTGTAATAGGAACACAAAAATACTTGCTCTTTTTCTTCCCTAGGCTCAGAAGTCGAAGTGTTCGTGTCATTTTTAGGTTTGATCTTGGTTTCCTTTCTTAGGTTGATCCTTAGTTTCTTTCTTCTTTTCAATATTCTTTTCCTTTGCTAGTACTTACTACAAGGGCATGTGACTTGGACTTGAGAGACCCCATTTGAATTAGTTTTTCCTTTTTCTCGAATGATTTGGGACGAAAAAAAAGTTAAAGGAGGGCTTCATTCCAAGTATCACCTAAAGAAGCTTTTTGTAGCGTAGAAAGGTTAACACGAAGATAGAATATTCGGAGACCTAGTTTAGAGAGAATCGATACGATCAGTTGAGAATCTTTCTTTTCTACTTGACATTCCTTTTAAAAATAATCTAATGTGGAAAAATTTCGAGAAGTAGGGTTGTAGGTTATCAAAGTCACTAGGATTTAACCCTAGTAGTTTGTTTTCCAACTCATGGATTCTCATTGTCATCTAGTTGTCCAAACATTTTATCCAGCATTGTCCACGTAGAATGTAGGTGTTTCAAATGACCTCGATGTGGGAAGAGCAAGTAAGGAGAAGCAGACATGCCAAAGAAGACCGAAAGCTTCATCACTACGGTTTAACCCCTTAGATTTTTCAGGTTCCTCATCTGGTTCAGTCTCAGTTTCCATGGTAATGTAGAATAACCCTTTACCATTTAGTTTCATTATTAGTTTCAATCTCCATTTGAAAAATTTGAATGTCATAAGCAAAGGAATTGAATAGTGCATCCATTGTGAGAGAGAGAGAGAAGGAATGTAGAAAAGAAACACAACCACCTAAGACAATATAACAACCCCCCTGCTTTCGTCAGTTTATATTTTAGTGCATTGATTACCATCAGGTTGCATGTGTGTACATCGTGAAATAGTTGGTCGCTCGTCTTGTATTCAACATAATAACGCTGCAAGAGAGGGGACCACAATTAAGTTTCATGTAGCACAGAAAAGTGACACCGTAAACAAGCACAATGTGTAAAAAACACAAAAAGGAGTGAGATCAGGATAGTGCCCAGATAAAGGTTTTGACAATCGAGAGAGATCAGGCTAGAGCATATGTCATTCTAGTTGGGGATGGTATAGCCTTGCAACACCATATCAATGTATTAGCAGTGTAGGGGGCTCAGATATTGAGTCTTTTAATCCAATCACAGACTCAGGTGGAGCTGGTCGTTGCACAGAGGGATCAAGATCAAGCACAAGCACATGGTTTTACCATTTAGAGGGACTAGGCATGAGCCCAGGTGTAGACTATCACTAAGATTAGAGATCAATAGGTTGCTTCCATGAGAAAGGCCCATGCTAATATAGTTCGATTGGTAGGAGAGAGAGACATTTCCGTTCAGGCAGCCACTACTTTTGGTGACACTAAGATGATTCGGGATGTTATGAGGGATAGTGGCAAGCCTTTGTACTACAGGACTTCCTATTATAGATCAATTCTAGTTAATTACGAATAACTAATTAAGATCTAATACAAATTAAATCCTAATTAATATTTAAATATACTTTCCTTTCTTAAAAATTCAAATTTAAAATGTTTTCCACTACAATTTAAAATGCAGTTTAGATCTATTAAAGGAAACTAAATAAAATCTATTAAGATCTATCAAATTTAAATGAAACTAATTTAAAAAAAAAAGCTTATGGTTATTTGAACGAAATAAATTTTAACAACCTTACCAATTTGGAAACTTTCCCAAAAAAAGGATACGGTTTTGAATGAAATAAATAAAATTTAAATTGAACTACCCAAAAAACTTACCAAAAAAAGAAAGAGTTTTGTGCAATCGTGGAGGGAAAGCTGAGTTTTTGTGGAGTCATTTGGTGTGCTTTTTGGAGGCAGTTCAACGAGCATTATGGAGGTGTTAGAGTGAACCGTTGGGAGCAGGTGTAGAGCTCAGGAAGAAGTGCACAAGTGAAAGAGACTCATGACCAACACAGACCACGACCACGCAGACCATGGAAGACCACGACAGACCACAGTAGGGAGAAGGATAGCTCGGCCATAACAAACGGTAAACAGGAAACCAGAGGATTCGATTAGCAGATAGCAAACCTCACGACACTGCAGGTTTGAAGATGAGAAAGGATCTCGGTTGAGATAGAACACGAGCTAGCCACACGCAAGTAGAAACTCATGGCAATGCAAAGAAGGAGCAGAGAGAAACTCGGTAGAAGCAACCATGAGTGGAGAGTTGGAGAGGTCGAATACTGTCCAACCAAATGTAGAGACCCCAAAACTGATGCAGGTCAAAGATCCACCAGCAAACTCAAAAGAAAAACATGTTGATTTATAGTCGATGCAGGTCAAGCGAGCAATAGATCAAGCCTGGTAGCATGCAAAAATAGAAAGGACCAAAAACTAGCTAGAAAGCTAAAAAAATCACTTCCAAGAGTAATCACAACTCAAATGACAAATGCATGTTTAATCGATCTTATCTCTGATACCATGAAATAGTTTGTGAGAATCGTATCGAAAACTATGAACCATGATGAATTTTCACTCTATAGGACACATAATAGCTCCATCATAATCACAAGGAGGAATCGATCAATCAATGGAAGAATTTGTATAACAGAACAAAGCTTGTATATAGAGAAAGAAAACAAAGTGTCTTGGCATACTCATAAATGTTAAATGAAGGGATACATATAGGGTGCCGAGTAACCCTAGTGCATGACACACAAGCAAACCCTAAACCTAACCCATGTGAGATGACCCTCCATATGTGAGTGGAGGACATATAAGATCCCACACACCAACAAGAGTGATGACGACCTGGGAAGTGCAAGACAAATCCAGAGCTAGATGAGTTGGATGGGGTACCTACAAATAGAATGGCTAGAAGAGCAAGATAAAAGAGAACATCCGATGGCATCTCGACCTGAAAAATGTTAGTCCATAAAAGATAATAGAAATGATAACATGTGATAGCATAAATAAGCACAAATCAAAGTAAACCTCCCATAGTCTCCACAATTTATGTAAGACAAGCTCAAATGGATTTCAAGAAGGTTGACACATCTGCAAGGATGCCCAGGCTTGAAGATAAGTTCTCACATAGCCAAAAAATTAGATTATGTCTCTTATGGATGGGGGGAAGACTAGACGGTGACTTGGATGGGTATCCATCAACTGTGGGGAACCATCCATTTGGGTGGTGGAATTATGCCTAATTCAAGGCATCACACCTTTTGGTAGTAAGATTAGGGTTATGAAGGGCTTAGGTGGGCTAGGGTTGTGTAGGGAATATAAATGGGTAGGTGAGAGGTTATAAGGAGTAAATAAAGGCTTAGGTAAGCCTAGGGATAATCAACTAAGTGATTAGGGATGATAAACAACCTAGGGAGGAGGATCAAAAGCTAATTATTGATAATTAACTAATGAGATGAGGTTTAGAAGAAAATTAATAGAGATTAAAAATAAGTGGAAATAGATAGAATAATAGATGGGAATGATGGGAATATTAGTGAAAATATAAGTTAATGAGTAAACGGGTTTAAGAAAGCAACCATGATGAAAATATGAAAATGTGTGGCGATACCAAATTTTGATGTCTACATTTGCCCCTTTTTGGTCGTGTGGTTTGTGCAAGAAATCCACAAGACAAAAACAATGAGAGTTAAGGAGTTAGATAAAGAATTATGAATGATAGATGATGATCTCCCCCTTTAACAAGGGATCAATGATACAAAGGGGAATCAATCAAAATTTTGAAAGAGATAGATGAAGAAGGGCGGGTGGAAAGAAAAGAATATGTAAAGGATGAGATAAGGGAAGATTCCCCAATCAAGAAGGAATTAAAGAAAACATGGAAAATATGGTGGTGATCTAAGGAGTCACATCGGTAGGAGACAACCAACATGGTCTTCATGGAGACAATGATAATTTACTATGGATCTGTGAGTGGAAGAAAATCACAGCAAAATGGAGGGAATCCAATATTTATTCTTCCATTTGATCCCTAAAAAAACATATTTCAGATTTTCTACTCCATGTGCATGAGAAATGCTACTTGCAGACCAAATGCACCAAAGTATTGTGAAAAATATAATTTCACTATCTTGTATGGATTGGAATCAAATTTTTGAACATTCATTTTATTTATCCTAAATCCTTTCGGATCTCTCGGAATAACCTTCAGAATCTCATTAGTTGTTTTGGCTTGTGCACTTGTTAGGCCTGTGAACCCTAATTTCGGTGAAACTATCCCAACTTCTCTAATTCCTTCTTGAATCTTCTTGAATCACTTCCACTATTTTCTAAGGCTTTTGACATGTCGACACTAAAATTTTCCTCCATAATTTCTATTTCATTAATGTATGTATTAGGAATAGAATGTTGTTAAGTATAATTAGTAGTAGTTTCTCTGATAGAAAATAACGGCGCCGTCAGTACGGTGCCACCAATAATGTAGAGTACGGTAACAGTCAAAGTACAATAGGAATGTTGTAAAAAGTAAATATTTGTCGTAAGTGGTCCGGTAATGTTAAAATGTCAAAGTTGGGGTAAGTAGAGAAGTAGGGTCTACATGATTAGGAATTAGAAATATTATATTGGTAATAAGGACAAGGAGTGAGGTCATAAATATTTTGTGTATTTTATTTGTAAAATGTCTAAAAATGTGGAACCCATGTGAAATGATAAGGTTTATCTTATCTTAAAAGATAAGCTTACATGTACAGATAAGAGTTAAGGTATGGAATATGATTCGTCAGAGTGGATTTCTTATCCTATCTTAGAGATAAGATGGATAAGCCTGGAAGTTCTATAAATAGAGAGGCCACCCCCCTCATTTAGCATAGAAGGAAGTAGTGAGAAATATTGTAGGAAGTGTGTAAAGGAAGCCATCAGTTTAAAGGTGTGTTGAAGAAGCCATTAAGAGGTGTAATTGTAAAGTTTCTCCCATAGTCTTGGTGAAAGGCAAGTGAAGTCAATAACACTTGAAGTACCTCATGGGTGAGATTGTAACAATTTCATGTTAATATTATAATTTACTTTGATATTTCAGATTTGTCATCATTTCATCTTATCATAGTCAATGGTATTCTTGTGTTATGTTGTTGTTTTGTTTCCAGATTACATCCACCAAACTAAAGGCTGTGCATTAGTAAATAATCATAGCACGAGGAGTTCCCGGTGAAGAATTATCATAGTGCCGGATTGGTGATGACATTTTGGTTCCGTTGCCAGGACCATTCCTCGTTGGTGGATTTTCTGGAGAGATATTCCCACTTAGTCAAAAATCAATTGGAGGGTAACCTTGTTTTTACTGTGCATAGTAGTTACCATGGTAAAGTCATTTTTTCCATGAATAGTAGTTACCATGGTAAAGTCATTTTTGCTGTGAATAGTATTTGCCACAGTAAAGTCACTTTTTACCGTGAATAGTATTTACTGCAGTAACTTCACTTTTTACTGTGAATAGTGTTTACCACAGTAAAGTCAATTTTTACCGCAGTAAGTCAAGTTTTACCATAGTTTACCATGGTCATTTCTATTTTACTGTAGAAAGGTGTAAAGTCACTTTCTAGTATAGTGATTCCAATTATTTGTGCACATAAGTCTTGTTGATTGTACTTGTGGGTTGGTATTTCACGGTGGTTACTTTTGAAAATGGGAAAGATTCCTATTTTTTCAGCTCAATCTAATGAAGATGCTTCTTCTTTCATTCAAGAGTTTAAACGATCTTGTATTTGTAATGGCCTCATAAGAAGGGAACAATGGACTGAATTTTTTCCTACCTTTTTGGATGGTTCAGCACTTAGGTGGTTTGAAAACACTAGGTGATAATGTGAAAAATTCATGGGATTTATTAACTGAAAGTTTTCTTGAAGAATTTGGTGAACAACAGAGATATGCAGATCTCATGATCGATATCACAAAGCTATCCCAAGGAGAGAAGGAGAAGATAAGGGATTATCATGCTCGTGTTCTAGAGCTAAGGAGGAAGCTCGATGCCCAGATCTGGAAGGAAGGATTAGCGGATGGGTTGATGAATGGCGTGGATAATCTCCTATGTAAGCACTTCATTCTTGGGATGAAGCCAGAGATTAGACAACGAGTGAAGTATGACCACCCAGCTACCATTGAACAAGCAAAGGAGATTGCAAGAAGGCAAGAAGAAAGCATGGAAGAGGAGCCCAAAGAAATTGTTGCTAAAGTAGAGCCTACACCAGCACCTTTGGTCCAGAATCCACAACCACTCCCGGTGAGCACAAATATTTCTCCTAGTACATATACTGAGTATGAAGATCTGCTCAAAAATATGGGTCAGTTAACTATTAATCTTCTTCAAGGAAAAGAATTTAGTTCTCAGGGAGGAGATAGAGGTCCAAAAAGAAATATTTCTGAAGTTGTATGTTATGGTTGTTATAAAAAGGGTCATTATAAGTATAATTGTCCAGATAGAGCTTCTACATCTGGTAAAGGAGATAATGATAAAGGAAAAGCACCTGTGAATTCTTTTGATGTAGTAGATAAGAGTAGAAATAATGAAGTAGATGTGTTTGTAACAAAAAGAAAGAAAGAAAAAGATAATCAAGATGGAAATGATCCTAAGAAGATGAAAGGAGAAACTAGTAAGAAACATAGGAGAAGAAAGTTGGGTGTGCAGGATTTTCTGATTTCACAGGGGCAAGGACCATACTCCATCTTGGAAGATCTGTCCAAAAGGCCTACAAATATTACATATGGTCAACTCTTGGCTATGTCTTCTGAGAAGAGGCGGGAGTTGCGAAGTGGACTCAATGCTCGACGAAGGAAGGAGGTTGAGGTCCCTGTTTTGGAGGCAGAGGTGGATCCCTATGCTCCACAAGCTGAGGTATTATGTAATGGTATTTCAATTCATGATGTCTTAGTTGATGGAGGTGCTGCAGTTAATGTAATGACTGAGTCTGTAATGAATATGTTGGGTTTAAAAATTGATCGCCCTTCAACACTTATGTTAAGGTCATTAAATAAGGGAAAAACTAAACCAGAAGGTGTAGTTTCAAATGTGGCAATATCTGTTATGGGTGTTGTATGTGTGGTAGACTTTCAGGTGATGAAAAATGGTACTGTTGCGTACCCAATGCTGCTGGGAAGACCATGGCTAAGGAGAGTTCATGAAAGAAACTACTGGAATGAAGGTTTCATGACACTTGGACGTGGTAGAGAGAGGGTGAAGATAAACGTGATCCCTCGACATCATAAAGCAGAACCTGTGGATTCAAGTGATGAAACTGATGATTGGACATCCTCTGATTACTCTAGTACCAGTGAAGTGGACACTGAAGATGAAGAAAGTGAGGTTGATGTTTCAGTCATGGATATCCTTCTAGTCACACCAACTCATGACCCCATAAAATTATCTGAAGAAGAAGTTGATGATCATCTCCAACAAATAAAGATTGGTGATGCTGTGATGGAGAGTGAGAAGGAATCCTACCTCCAGCTCTTTCGAAGGTACATACACCTATTCACTTTTGATTACAAGGAACTCCGTCAAGTAAGTTAGGTAGAACATTGTATTGAGCTGGTAGATGGTGCTAAGCCCATAAAGCAAATGCCATATAGAATGAATCCTAATTTTTCCAAGACTGTAAAAGAAGAAATAGATAAGTTGCTTGATGCAGGATTCATATTTGCTGTGGAGAATTTAGAATGGGTTTCTCCCATTGTGATCTCAATAAAAAAGAATGGGAAGCTACGCATTTGTGTTGATTACAGGAAGCTCAATAAGGCAACAAAGAAGGATCATTACCCTCTTCCATTTTCAGATCAGATCTTGGACGAAGTAGCTGGCCAGGAGTGCTATAGTTTTGCTGATGGATATAGCGGCTACAACCAAGTTCGTATAGCAGAGAAAGATCAGCTGAAGACCACGTTCACCACTCCTTGGGGAACATTTGCTTATAGAGTTATGCCTTTTGGGTTGTGTAATGCTCCCGCAACATTCCAGCGTTTGATGAATAGGGTGTTCGAACCCTACATTGGGACCTTCATCAGAGTATTTCTGGATGATTTTTGCATCTATGGGAGCAAGTTGGACCACCTGCACCAGATGGAGACAACATTTCAAAGGTTAGATGAAGCACAAGCCTCACTAAACCCTACAAAGTGTGTCTTTGGATGTTCTAAAGGTGTTTTGTTAGGGCATGTTGTATCCAGAGATGGTATTGGTACTGATCCTGATAAAGTTTCAAAAATCAAAGATTTACCATTTCCTATGAATAGAAGTAAGTTGAGATCATTTTTAGGCCATGTGGGTTACTATAGAAGGTTCATCAAGAATTTCTCAAAGATTGCACAGCCACTAACCCAGTTCTTGAAGAAGGATGTTACTTATGAACCAGGAAATAAGGCGCATGAAGCTTTTGGACAACTGAAGGAAGCCCTGGTGTCTTCACCTATTTTGAAGAATCCAGATTGGAGCAAGCCATTCATTGTGTACACTGATGCCTCAGATGCAGCACTAGGAAGTACTTTGAGCCAAAAGGATGAAAATGGGAATGAACATCCAATTTACTTTGGGAGCAGACAAATGAGCAGTGCTGAGGTAAATTATACTGTAACTGAAAAAGAGGCTCTGGCTATCATTTTTGCTGTAAAGAAGTTTAGAAATTACTTGCTAGGGCAAAAATTTCTAGTTGTAACAGATCATCAGGCTCTAAAATATATTGTAAATAAGCCTAACCCATCAGGGAGGATAGCAAGATGGATAATTTTGCTACAAGAATTTGAATTTGATATTATAGATAGGCCAGGAAAGAAGCATGTCAATGTAGATGCACTCTCTCGAGCCTATGATGGTTTAGGATCATCTTGTGATGATGATGATTTCCCCGATGCAGCATTGTTATCCCTTGACACAATCCCTAGTGAATACATAGATATTTGGAATTATCTGAATGAATTCAAGTTTCCTGATGGTGCCAATGCAAAGACTAAGAGAAAGATTACTCAAGCCAGTCGTCCATATTCTATTCTGCATGGAGTATTATTTCGAATAGGACCTGATGGACAGTACAAGAGGGCAGTTGGACGTGATCAAGGGAAGGAACTGCTAGAAGAATTCCACAATGGTACATGTGGAGGGCACTTCTCTGGACAACTTACAACAAGAAGGATCTTGGATGCAGGTTATCACTGGCCCACTCTTTTTAAAGATTGTTATAATTATTGTAAGACATGTGATATTTGTCAAACACATGGTAACCGTAAGACTTCATCAGCTCCATTATGTCCTATTCTTCCACTTGGTCCCTTTGAAAAGTGGGGAATAGACATTGTAGGTCCACTTCCAACTACCTCACGCCAAAATAAGTATATTGTAGTTGCCACCGATTATTTAACCAAGTGGGTTGAAGCTAGGCCATTGAAAACAACTTCCATGGATGAAGTGGCAAGGTTCATATATGAACGCATTGTCACCAGATTTGGTTGTCCATTAGAAATTGTAACAGATCAAGGAAGCCACTTCATTAATGAGGTGGTAGAAGCCCTAGTCAATAAGTTTTCTATTAAGCACAGGAAGGCAACAACATACAAGCCAAGCACAAATGGACAGGTGGAACGAACAAATTTTGTGTTGTGTCAAATTCTAGCAAAAGATGCAGCCTTGCAGGTACATAAATGGGATAAAAGGATTCATGCAGCATTGTGGGCATATAGGGCAACATCAAAGTCAGCAACAGGATACTCCCCATTTCAGTTGGCTTATGGCATTGATCCAGTTCTTCCTATTGAGTTTGATATTCCCACGGTCAGAGTAATGAAAAATGAAAGAATGGATGAAAGTGATTTAGTAAAAGAAAGGTTGGTACATCTTCATTTGCTAGAGGAAATGAGGGAAATAGCTAAGGATACAAGCTATAAGAAGAAAATGAAGCAGAAGGAATACTTTGATCAAAAGATCCGGTGGTCTCCATTTCATGTGAATGACTTGGTTCTAGTATATGATTCCAGATACAAAAAAAGAAGACAGAGAAAATTTCTTCCAAAATGGATGGGGCCCTACAAAATAGCAGCTGTGCATGAAAATGGTACGTACCAACTGGAGGAATTGGATGGCACTTCCATTATGAAATGGGTCAACCACGACAAGTTGAAGATTTTCCAAGCACCAGAATAGTCTACTCCGAGGACGGAGTAGAAGCTAGGAAGGGGGAAGATGTCGACACTAAAATTTTCCTCCGTAATTTCTATTTCATTAATGTATGTATTAGGAATAGGATGTTGTTAAGTATAATTAGTAGTAGCGTCTGATAGAAGATAACGGCGCCGTCAGTACGGTGCCACCAATAATGTATAGTACGGTAACAGTCAAAGTACAATAGGAATGTTGTAAAAAGTAAATATTTGTCGTAAGTGGTCCGGTAATGTTAAAATGTCAAAGTTGGGGTAAGTAGAGAAGTAGGGTCTACATGATTAGGAATTAGAAATATTATATTGGTAATAAGGACAAGGAGTGAGGTCATAAATATTTTGTGTATTTTATTTGTAAAATGTCTAAAAATGTGGAACCCATGTGAAATGATAAGGTTTATCTTATCTTAAAAGATAAGCTTACATGTACAGATAAGAGTTAAGGTATGGAATATGATTCATCAGAGTGGATTTCTTATCCTATCTTATAGATAAGATGGATAAGATTAGAAGTTCTATAAATAAAGAGGTCACCCCCCTCATTTAGCATAGAAGGAAGTAGTGAGAAATATTGTATGAAGTGTGTATAGGAAGCCATCAGTTTAAAGGTGTGTTGAAGAATCCATTAAGAGGTGTAATTGTAAAGTTTCTTCCCATAGTCTTGGTGAAAGGTAAGTGAAGTCAATAACACTTGAAGTACCTCATGGGTGAGATTGTAAAAATTTCATGTTAATATTATAATTTACTTTGATATTTCAGATTTTTCATCATTTCGTCTTATCATAGTCGATGGTATTCTTGTGTTATGTTGTTGTTGTGTTTCCAGATTACATCCACCAAACTAAAGGCTGTGCATTAGTAAACAATCATAGCATAAGGAGTTCCCGGTGAATAATTATCATAGTGCCGGATTGGTGATGACAGGTCAAGTGGTAGGGACCTAAAGGGGTCAGCGATGCATGTGGTTAGTCGCTATGTAAGCCTCAAATTCAGTTGACAATGCTCATTTTCACTCTTGTAAGTGACAGTTTAGAGCTGAGAGCTATATAGAGAGATCAAGTGATAGAGGCCGGAGGAGCAACCAGGAAATGCCAAAGGGTGCGCAGGATGGTGAATAACAAAAAACCAACACTTGTTTTTTAATTTATTTTATGTTTTATTTAATTTTTGTGATTTTTTTGAGAAACTTGGATGACGCCGAGGGAATTTACCGATGAATCGGAAGGGTTACCGTCAACTTATCCCTAAGGCATTTTGATCGACCCATGTACACATTGACCCAACCTGGGTCGGTGTAAACCCAGGTTATATTTGACAATTTTATGGAATGACTATGACAAAATGATGTTTTCTTTGTTTTTGGGTGATCGCAGGCCATAAACACGTTGTATTTGAGAGATCAAGTCCCTTCACTATATGAGCAGATCATATGAGATGTGACTAATGTTGAGTGGGATCCCTTAGTAGCCATTGTATTAGGAGGATTCAAACATTATAAGAGGATCCAACATGATGTGGGATTGATGATTACATTAGTGGAGAGATGGGACATGCATACATGAACTTTTTGGTTCAGGATGGGTGAGATGATGATCACCTTGGAGGATGTGCACCGCATCATTAGATTTCCATTACAGGTGGATAAGATAGTAATCATCACATCTTATAGTAGATTGGTAGTATTAACATGGTTGTTTGGATCCGCTACACCACATATCAATTTCGCTCTAAGTACATTTTCTTATGAGATGAGATATGAGTGTAGGGTACCACAGACCTGATTGATTTGTATGATCATGATAACAACTACGTGTTACACATTTATTGACTCAGGGGGAGCCATATTCAAATGGACACTACTACATGTCGTGGCAGATATAGTGGACCACCAAACAATGTTCTCATTCAATACAACTATGCTATCCTAGGTTTATCATGAGATTTCCATGTACAAGGTTGGGAGGAGGACCAGATTAGATGTATGCTTCCTCCTACATTTCTAGGCCTATGAACATATAGTAGTTATCAAGCCACCACCATGGGTCATATGGGACCACATTGAGTTGGATGTCAGTTTCTTTAGATGGAGAGTCGATAAGGCATTTAGAGAGAGAGGGGATAGAGATGCCGAGTAGTACAAGGATAGATTTGTAGAGCTTGAGGGTGAGCGGATTAGAAGATGTCCCTACAGAGATTTCCATGTGTGGCCAGGAGTAAATATTGGGCTATATGGCATGAGGAGGACTCGTTGGGTATAGGGCTACAGAGACGAGATGATCGAGGTATTTCAATTTGATAGGGTCTGATGACAGTTTGGTGTCATGTAGACGATTCTTGGGGAGCCTATCTCCTATAGGTGAGTGGAGATTTATAGGGAGATGTTGAGTCCCGATATGTCTGACCCTATGGAGGAGGCACAAAATCCATGGGAGGATTACGATAATGTAGGAGTGGGAGTTGGAATTTCTTATTGGATGACCACAATATGGGTAGTACGAGTGAGTGGAGATGAGGGAGAGGAGGAAGATGAGATGGAGGTTTAGGCCAAGGTATCCATTGGATGTGGTGGAGATGAAGATGGAGAGGATTCTACATATATGTCATGACTACATGTAGAGTTAGATAAGACTCAAGTGGAGAGGGACACGGTGAGATGGGAGAGAGATTTCATCACTCAGGAGAGGGACTGAGTCATCTAGGATAGGTATCAATACCATCATCAGTGAGAGGCATACATGGCCCGATTCAAAGACTTAGCCACCATAATTTCCAGGGAGTCAGCGAGTGGTGCGTTGATGACATCATAGTGGGCAAGACAGATAAAACCTCTTGGTATAGTTCCCATGAGCCTATTTACAGCAGTGGCGGCATAGGCCAAATATTATGAGAGGATAGTGATGCATAGGATGTCGAGGGTTTTGAGGTATGCGGAGTACGTAGAGACACTTTGCAATAGAGGAGGGAGTGCCATAAATTCAGGGAGCACTATGAGTGTGACCCACCTATTGTGAGAGGGAGGCCATGAGGGAGGTGATGATACTAAAGGACCAGATATAGTGCCAATCCCAGGAGGGAAGGGCCTAAGATTATCAGATTTACATTTTACTAATTTTGATAACATCTCTACCTTGAGAGAGGGCCCTTAGAGGCCAATGATGATGTATTTGAGACACTTGATTTTTATATATATGATATATGATTTTTTTCGTTTTTTGGAATATGTTTCTAGTATGATGTTAATTTATGTTGATATTGATATGGATCTGAGTGATGATAATAATGTGTTTTATTTAATTATTTGATAATGATGGATAAAAGATATGTGATATATTGGATATGATTTACATGTTAGGATGATGAATTTGATAGATGTGAATAGAAAGTAGATAAGATAGATTAATAAAGATGATAATGAGATTGAATACAACATAACTCGATGATGAGATACCTATACGTATGAATGATTTTATGTCATATAAAAGAACATTCATGGACACGATGCCTCCAATCACATTGGAGGCAAACAAGAAGGGGATCTAAGTAACATAATGCACATTCAACCATAACACATGTTAACATATAACCAAAATACCATGGAGGAAATATGGATGAAATGAAGCTCATAAACCTCACGTCGACACGAAAAATGGGTTTAGTATGTTACTAGTATGTGGGAAGAGGGTTCTCCATAAGTGGGTTTCCCTAATTCTATGCCCCAACTCCGGGAAGGGGGAAGAGAGAAAACTAATCAATGCGGGAAGTCTACTAAAAGAAAATTGATCAATGCAAGAAGCTTTCTTAGGATGCTAATATAATATAAGGCCGATCAAGGAGAGAATTCTTCACTTCCATGATAAGAGAGAATAACCATCCTTTGAGGGTATGGTATACTTTATACACATAGATATAAATGGCAAGAAAAATTTACATGATAGCCGTCCTTTGAGGGATAGGTCTATTTATTTGACTGGATTTCATTTTTTGTTTTTTTAACATGAAAAGATGTCCTTCAAGAGAGCAGTCCATTTTCTTGATAACTTTGACTTTTGATGGGAGCATCCATGAATTTTGACTTTATACATGGTGAAGAACTAGGAATAGCTAGGTAGACCAAGTAGAAGGGGATGATGAATGTATGAGTGACACCTTAGGACCCTTATCGTGGTTCAAATAGGTAAATGGGAGGGTGATGGATGTAATGATCCTATAGTTCTCACCAAAGAGGGAGAACCTATCCATAAGGAAAATGCTATAGACAGATCTAGGGTGCCCATATTTAAGGTCATGTCTAAGAAAGTGACGGTAGACCGCATAGTTCCAAATCATTACAATGATAGGTGGAAGAGGATAATTATGGAGGAATGATCTAAGGATATGAAGAAGTACTCACCAGTAGGCATGCTAATAATATAATGATCATAAGTGCAATGCATTACAAGGTTCCACTTCTATTTTACCATCAAGGGAGACTAAATGATAGGCTTTGGACCTGTACTTATGTGTGATAATGTAAGGTTCAATCTAGTTGGGGGAAACTTTCCATGTTGGATCTTTCTAGACTAGTAACATTATGATTTTATTTAAGGACCAGGTCCCAAACATTGGACTCACATTATTTGATGTGCTTCTTATAATCATGCACTCTTGCTAAACATGATGGTACTCAAGAGAAATGAGGTGATGATCGTATAACAATTTGATCTTTGCTACATGCTACATGGTAAAGATCTGATGAACTAGAATCAACAAGGTTGATGTGAGGTAAATATTGAGATGGTTTATCATGATGATGAATGAAAATGGAAAGCTTGGATTCTTCTATTGTCATGGGATGAGAGATGTAAAATAATCCATTGCATCAATGAAATGATTGGATGATCAGGGAATGACATGAATAGTGTAAGAATTGAAGGCCTGGAGAAGGAGGAACACAATGTATCAATACTTTTGAAGAGTGTCATTTTTACATTGATACTCACCTATGACTTGTTTGAGGATAAGCTCAAAATCCCCATATATCTCAAGGATTTGAACACCTAAGAAGGCAACGGTTTTGAGACCTAAGATAAGGGCTTCATACTTTACCATGTTGTTTTTACACTTGAAATCAATATTTTCAGTGACAAGAATGGGAGTATCCCAAGGAGGAATGATAATGACGCCAGTGCCTCCCCCTTGCTGACATTTATATCCATCAAAGAAGAGGGTTATCTTAAGAGTACCATACTCATAATGAAAGTGATTTATAGTTTTTTTCTAGAAACTGATCATGATGGAGATGGGAAATAGGCATAGGGGCTTCAGCTAATTGATCTAGGATAGCTTAGACCTTGATCAAATTTTGAGATATAAACTAGAGGTCAAATCCGGTCATGAGAATGAGCCACTGAGTGATGAAATCATTATGATATGGCTTAGAATGTACTGTTTTAATAATATGGAAGCCAATGACAACATAAGTCTTATGATTGAGAAGATAATGTTGAATCTTAGAGTTGGTAAAAAAGAGATCGCAACACAACTTCTCAGCTTCAGTGTAGTGAGTCTCACATTCATGAAGGGTGTAAATGATATAATAAACAAGCTTCTCATGACCTTGGTTTTCATGATGTGCTAACATGGCCCCTAAAGCGTGATTAGTGGAAAAGACATATATATAGAAGGGCTCCCCCTCACGTGGGGGTGTAAGCACAAGTGGGGACAAGAGACACTACTTAATATGATCAAAGGCATTTTGGAAGTTGTCATCCCAGTTAAATTATGTATATTTATGAAGAAGATGATGGAATGGTTGGTAATGATCTAAAAGTTGCGGGATTAAGCAACGAATTGATTGAAGTCTCTCTCAGAGACCATGAAGTTGCTTGAGATTAGGAGGAGGCATCTCAATGATAACCTTAACCTTGGCAGGGTCAACTTCAAAACCCTTGATAGATATGATAAAGTGGAGGATTTTTCTATTTAGCACTCCAAATACGCACTTAGTTGGATTTAGGTGGAGGAAGAAATGAATGAGACACTCAAAAAGAACCTCAATAATGGTGATATGATCATGTCGATGTTTAGATTTACCTAAGAGATCATTGACATAGTCCTCAATTTTCTTATGGATGAGATTGTGTAAGATATAGGTCATGGCCCTCTGATAAGTGACTCTGGTATTTTTCAAAATGAAGGGCATGACACGATAAAAAAAGGTACCTGAAGGGCTCATGATGGAGGTCTTATGTTGGTCTTATGGTGTGATAAGAATTTGATTATAACCAAAGAAACCATCCATAAGAGAAATCATCTCATGACCTGCAGTGAGATCCACAAGTTGATCAATGTTGGGAAGGAAAAAGTTGTCTTTAGGGTAAGCAAGGTTGAGATCTTGAAAATTAGTGCATATGCGAAGCTTTCCAGATGCTTTAGTGATGGGGATGATGTTAGAAACCCATCGGGGATCATCAATGTGGATGATTAAATTAACAGAAAGAAGAAGTTGTAACTCCTCTTTGACAAGGAGGGAAACTTGACGATGCATGCGGTGAAGCTTTTAGTTTACCAGTTTAACATTTGGAAAGGTGACAATATTATGAATGATGATATATGGATCGAGGCCTGACATGTTATAATATGACCATAAGAAATCTTGACTATGATGAGAAAGGAACACAGTGAAGGATTTGAGCTCATGTGGGTTAAGGGATTAACCCACTTTGAGAATGTGGTGCTCCTGATGTGTCCCTATATTGATATCGATGGTGGCTTCATTAAGAATTGTGGGTGAATATGATGGAAATTTCTTCTGAAGATAAAAATATTATTCCTCTAGGTAGGAAACAATAGGGTGGTCATCATCGCAATCGAGAACATCGATAATAGGAGAGTCTGTTTCTATCATTTTGGGGTGAAAAAGAGGAATGGACCTAGTCTTATTTACACACTGATAAGTGACCGATCCCAACGTGAAGGCGGAGAATAAAAAAATATTCATAAGCAATAAGCATGGTACCATCCATATCTATAACTTCCTGGGATGAAGAAGACGGAGAAGGCATGTCCATGCACATCTCATACAGTAGGGTGGGATCGGTGGGTTATTCTTGATAACATAATCCAAATTTGTGATGAGGTTTATGACATTGATCAATGATAAGGGCATATGTTCCATGCTCATAACATCCCATTCCAAATCCTTTCTAAGCACAATGATAGAGATAGGTGTGGACGAAGGTTTTTTAAAAAAGGAAACCATAACCCTAAGTGTATAGTTTGGTGTGGAAATGTTGAATGATGTGATAAGAAAGAGAATCGACACCATCATAGATGAGATTAGTGCAGAGATGAGGTGGGCCAAAAGGAATGATTTCCTTGACATTAGGTTGATACGTCATAGCTTTTTCAGGTCTACCAAGATGATGAGGTGTGGGAAAGGTGTTAATCATAAGAAGGCGATACTCCCTAAGAGTTAATTTTTCCATAACTTTGTTTAGGGAGTCATCAATGGGAAGTTTGGATGATGAATTAGATGAGCTAGTAGATGGTTGAGATGAATCATCTTTAGGATCAAGGATGTCATTGGGTTGATATGTCATTTTACATGTTTGGAATGGAGGAGAATCCCTAGGGAGCATCAATATTTTCCCCTTATGCTCATATTTAAGACAACGATGAAACATGGAGGGGACAGAGCGCATGGCGCGAATCCAAGGTCGTCTAAGGAAAACATTGGATTGAAACTCTCCTTCTATGATATAAAATACCTCGTGGAGGATTTTCTCACCAATGCAGATGGTTAGGAAAACCATTCCCAATGAGGGAGTGATCCTATTGTTAAATGCACACAGAACCGTGGGTGTTTGGGCGATGGTAGATTTGGGAATATTGAGTTGATAAAATGTATGTGATGTAATGATATTGATGATTTCCTCATTTTAAATCATGGATCACTGGATAAACATGTCATTAATACTAATCGTGATGAAAAGTGGATGGTCGTATTCCTAAGGGGGAATATCTTGAATCTCTGTGATAGAAGTAGAAGATGTGAGGGATCTAAGTAAATATGAAAAGGGGAAAGCCTCATCACTATATGTTGAGAAGCATTTTAAATCTTCGGTAAGAGCCTCCCTATGATCCGGGGAGCTTTGGATAAGCTCGTAAAGAGACATCTTAACCAGGGCCTGATGAATTTGTTTAAAGATACTTTGTTCAATCATTGGAGTGGTGGCTAAGATAAAGACCTTGGGCCTTGATGATGATGCGAGTGATGAAGAAGTGGGCTCACTAAAAGGAGTAGTAATCACAACCTTAGGTTTTGAAGATGGCAATGTAGATGAGGTAAACTCCTTCAAAAGAGGGATGGTGATAAAGGTCCTTCATTTTGATTGAGGTGTATATTTAGTCATGTGGACCTGATCAAGTGGCTATCAGAATGAAATTGATGAATAAAGGGGGACCATCCGTAGAAGTTGTTGACAATTTTTGCACTTGTGTAAAAATGGGCAACTCCAAACTTCGTTATGATGGATAGAATTGGTGAATTATATCTAAGCTAGGGGAGTTTCTTTCAGAGAATATGGTTATTGTTGAATTAATTACTGATTACATGAAATCTACAGCTATGTGTGTTGTTACAAAACGTAATAGATCATATAGTCTGTAATTTCATGATTATCTTCAGAAAAGAACACAAGACCCCGAAGGACAGCTGTGTTGTCTTGATGAAGACATCCAATTGCAGAATAGATGAAATGCTAAGTTTTGGAACAACAAACATAAATGCAGATTGCAGAAATCAGATTTCATTACTAGATGTTGCAGGTATTATTTAATGTTCTTTCCTTCATGATTAAGACATTCAATTATATTACTAAGTTGCTTAGTTCATCATACAATCCATACAGAAATCTGAAATGCAGAAAGAAATACACAACTTATTTTCAGAATTCAATTTTTTATTCATAAGGAATTTCAAATGTTCCCACAAAAACCATGGGATGTAGCTGAAAAGTAAAGTACAACTACTGAAAAAGAGGTATGCATGCATGAAAGAGAAAATAAAGGAGTATGAGTGAAACTATAATTTCCTTGGGTCTCCTCCTTTGGTTGATGCATCTTCATCTTTAGCTTAATCCTCACCACTGGAAGAATTGTTCCTAAGAAGAAGAAAAGAGGAAAATCATCAGTTACAAGCTCAGGGATCAATCCATATTCCTATATTTTATTAATTCATGCATATGAATCTCTTAACAACAGGAGATATAGTTTACTTGAAGATCAAACTGCATCCATGTTTTACTCACTCAGAAAGAAGGAGGGAGAAGAAGAGAAAAAAACCATGGAAATAAGAGAGGTCAAAAGCCTAAATATTTTCTAACTATTTTTTTAAGTGTGCAGGTAAAGGTCGCAGTCAAGAAAAAATAAATAAAGTCTTTAAACAACGATTGCAGATTTCAATGACTTCTATCCTATGGCATAAAGCAGATAAGTCATAAGCACATGCTGGAATGAAGGAAGAATGTGACTCAAGGTTCAGTAACTGTCCTACAAATAGAAGAAGCTACAGTACATAAGAGAGACTGATAGATAGAAGTACATGTTTCAGATTGTAACTATATAAGAAGAATCAGATTTCAAGAAGCTGAAGTCAACAGGAAAGAAAGGATTATAGATGAAGCAGAATGAGAAAGAGGATTCTGGGAAAAAATTGACAGGGATTTTATATGAAAAATCAACATTTCAAATTTTCCAGCATGCCATAAATACTACTAACAAAGAAATAAAGCATCTAAGTAAAAGAAAAAATATTACAGTATTTCAACAAAGTGACATAAGCAATTGCATAATCAAATAATGCAACTACAGGTTATAAGGAGTTAAAATCACAAGGATGTCAATCTAAGAATTATACAATATTTCAGAACTCACTGCTTAAGTCTCAACAAACAACTACATTCACCGATTCTAAATCAAAGAAGTCAAAAATAATGCGTAAGACAGATTTGGGGAAGAACAAAAGTCACAGATCTACCCTTTTCACAATGAATTTTACATAGAACTTTAAAGCAAATTTTTGGTCGCAAAAAGCATCAACAGAATCAAGTACAGGTGTATCGAGAGATTTTTGAATGAAATTATCTTAGGGCATTAATAGCTCCTGGGCCAAGTTCCCAGAACTCAAACAGAAGCTAACATATAGCTCTAAAAACACACTCATGGTGGCCACGTTCCCAAATTTCCAACAGAGAGGCTCTCAAATGAGCAATATCTAAAAATATGCCATAGATAAGGAGATACTAGAAGTATTCACGTTCTACAAAAATCTCCAGACAAGTACAAGCAAATTAATTGAAAGAGCAAAGCAAGATAGAAATTCTTTTATTCTTTCAGAGTAACAAGATGACAGATCTAAAATCAACGCATAACGAGCTCAAAATTTCAGAGTGAGATTTCAGTACCAATATCTTACTCCAAGTCAGATGATAATGCCAGTATGGAAATGAAGAAATACCCATTCGAAATGCATTTCAAATTTATAGAAAAACCCAAGATGGGAAAGGGTTTTACTTTTATGATTAGCACCTTTCATATCAAAGTTAAATCAGAGGAAGAAGCACTTTCAAGAAATCCAAACAGTTATACATGCCGTCAGAGGCCTAAAACATGGAAATCGACCTTAATCTTTCTAAACGACCTATGGTGCCAAATAATCCTTCAAAAATATGAGTTCAGAGTTCAAGTAGGCCATGTGTGGCATAACAATGATCTACATAAAATATTTTCAAGCCTGAACCTAAATAAAAGTATATGTCCATGAAAGCAAGAATACTCAGGGCTTCACATTTTTAAACTCAAAAGGGAAAATAGACATAAAAAAACTTACCAGTTGGGGTCGAGGTGAGAAACACCTTAAAATCCTCAAAGCGACGACACCCAGAAGTTTATTTTAGCTCAAAGGCCAAGGTTGTGCCAGAAATCACAAGAAAACAAGGATTTCAAAGTATCGGTACTAATAAAGCCAAAAATGTTAGAGGAACAGTTATAGTTTTATGAGACAAGTAAATCACCTTGATGACACCAATGAAAGAGCATCGTATAACCATAGTGAAGCCATAAAATACATACATAGATTCACAATCTATTGAGTTTTTAGAGCAAAAAATAACAAATAATGGTGACCGCCTTAAGGAGAATCGATAAGGCAAAACAACAATGGCGACTAGATCTCACAAGGAAAGCCAACTACACAAATCTCCAAGTTGAAGATAATGGTGGAAAATACCCACAGCTACTTAGAAAAACTCAAATAGAGCAGAGCCATAAAAGATACAAGTGTAACCAAGATAAAAAACCATTTATGTAGAAGGGCCAAGCTCAAGGAGAAAATAACAATGACATCAACAAAAAAAAATTTCAGGGCTTCACCCGCGAACCAGAGGCAAAAATGAAAAAAGAATGGATTTCAGTTTGGTTTATCACACCCACCTTGGACATGGCTTAGCCTAACTCAACCACAGTTGAAATATCAATGGCCGCGAATCAAAAGAACAACAGATCGACGTCTCTAGATTAATCTCCAAATTCAAAGCAAACCATCATGGTTAGCCACATTCAATGCAGGGTTAAAAACCCTAATCACGAGTTAAAGATCAATGATCATAAATCCAATAGTATAGAAATTGATGGTCTGCATCAAATACCTAACTCAACCTGAGTTATACAAGCCACCGACAAAACATATCAAGGGTTGAGTCATCGTCACAAGGGGGCCAACCATATTATTTGAAAATTATTTACAATTTTAACTTACTCACTATAGTCCAGACTTCAAATAATGCAAATCTGACCATACATTCCAACTATGGTCACCAAAAAGGTGAAATTTAAACCAAGTGTTATTCAAATTCCAAAATATGACAAGTGATTGCATGGTCGTGTTTAGTCAAAAGGTGGCAGACCTTATCATAGCATGTGTTACAAAGGTGGCCAAGTATGACATGGTGGTGTTTTACATAGTGACCCCCATATACATCTAAAACACAATAATGTGCTAAGTCTACAAAGGTGGCCAAACTGAATGGAGATCACTAATCAAGTGCAAGGGTGGCCCCATAGACTACAGAGGAAAATTTGAGCATGTACACATGGAGATGGTCTCCATCAAATGGATGTGTGGATGGATTGTTTTCACAAACATTGCAAGTATTGTAATTTTTTCTCACAAATAGGGAGTTAATTTTTACATGCCTTCATAAGAGGATGGAACAAACAAGAAGGTGAATTCACATGCATAAGGAAAGAGACTTTCCCAGCAAGTAAGCATATTATTAGCAAATTATTCACCATTTTTTTCTTAAAAGTAGAACAGTCAACTTCAGTTTGACTGAGATGTAATCAAAGGCTATTAATACCTATTTGTAATTGCATGTTCTATTTTTATTCCTTTATTTATTAATATATTAACGATAAAAATAGGATGCATGGGTGAGTACAAGCCTTAGTCTATTGTTAGGAAGGGGGAAATCAAATTTTCTATATATTGTGTGCTTTGGAAAAGCACAAAGAGGCCTTTTTAGATACAGGAGTGCTGAGGCAATTTTTTGCCAGTTTTGCCCTCTGAATGTGAAGTATTTTCTGCCTTTCCAATTATTTGCAGTCTTTTGTATGTTTCCATTAATCTTGTGAACACAAATTCCCTGGTTAATTACCTTACCTTCTTGCAAATTCAGTAATTTTTGCATGATATTAATGTACATGTTTACCTTAGCAGTATTGTTGTGATACTTTCCCTCAATACCTTGAAGTGTTTTTACCTTAACATTCTGCAGAAAACTGTTAGTTCGTGCATCAAGAATCCTTTCATAAAATAGTTGTGCATATATTTAGTCAAAATACCTCATATAAATTTGGTGTATGACCTTAGTTTTAATCATTTTACAGTCATCTTTTACCCTTAACCTCAGAAAAATTAGTCTAGGATACATCAATAAGGAACCGGCCTTGATATCGGAGACTCACCTCAAAATAGGTATACCCACAAACTTGAGGTGTTTCCATTGTATCTACGAAAGAGAGAGATAAAATTTGCAAGCTTAGAACACCTACAACCATCTCTCTACAGGGTGCATTTTCAAGAGATAAAATTTTTGGTACGCCTGGTGGGACACGAATCAGATCTACATGCAAGTTATAGATATTTACATCAAATCTACAGCAAATCTTAAATAAGATAAAAGTTACTTTCAGACAGCAAGCTATTGGTGTGTGTTATTTTCCACATCAGTAGGTGAGTCATCTCACTTAGGTGAGATCATAGGTCCATGTGTCATTTAGGGGTCATTATGAGATTCTCTTATGCGTCATTACGTCAGTGCGTCATATGCATCATTGGGAGTTACACTTCTATTATGGGAATGTAACTCCCCCTCTCTACTTGAGTTGTCATGATAGCTGCATTAGGTGTTACTCAACACCTCTTATATGTACACGTCTTTTGATCTATGAGATAGTGGAGAGTTTTATGGCTTAACAAGGTTCTGCCTGTTTGTCGAATCTTTGCATGCACATACGGTTGATGCTCGCTCCTCTCGAGATCTCTTCACGTTGCCGTTTGCACGTCCGTTGATGTGCACGTCGTCCCTCATGATCCTTGCTTACGGGTTTTCAAACCCTCTTTCATGGTATTAGAGTAGATCTTGTGGATCTATGCACTCATCAACGTTTTTGTGCATGTTTTATGGCTTCTGATGTGATATACAGATTTCGTGTTTGTGTCATAATGGTTATTCCGACCGTGCTCTACTTGCACTGATTTTGGGGCGTTTATACCTCTGTTTGGGTTTGATCATGGTTTGTTTGGTTGTGTTCAAGTTTCTGGTGTTTTTGGAGTTTGGTGTCTTCTCAGGCTCGTTAGTTCCTTGCTTACATATGCTCGTATTTGCATTCTCTACATCAGGTTATGCTATTGAATCTTCGACAGTTCATCTTTTCAAGCTCCTCAGGCCTTGTCTATAACTCGGTGTTTGGTTTTGGTCTTTGCTCGGCCTCACTCCATCCTCGTGCATCAATTTCACTATCAGACATTTCTCTCTCTTTGCTTCAAGCACCAAGAGCTTGTACTCTGCCCTGCCTTGTTCTCACATTGGTTAGAAAGCTCCCTTCTTGTTGGCTATGAATGTCTAGATGGATCCTTGCATGAAACACCAACAAACTGCCAAACTGCATTTTTTTTTGCTTTGGAAAAATGTTTTTGCACTCTGCTCTAGGTAATTGGTCCTTGCTCCAGCCACTTGCACACATCTCAGGCATCTCAGGCATGTAGCTCC
Source organism: Taxus chinensis (assembly GCA_019776745.2). NCBI lineage: Eukaryota > Viridiplantae > Streptophyta > Pinopsida > Cupressales > Taxaceae > Taxus > Taxus chinensis. The sequence continues at coordinate 555,364,231 of CM034155.1, forward strand.
TTCCAACTTGGCACTTGGTGCATCTCCAACCACTCCTCCAACAGCTTAGCACATTTCAACACTGCAATCAGCCGTTTTTTGCATTTTTAGGCGTTTTGGGTCTTCAAACGGCTCCTCCCACTTGTGCAAATCTGCCACTCAGCCTCCAGCACCTCCCACATGTCTGCAACACCCTCAGCAGCCTCCCACGTGTCTACAGCACCCTCAATAGCCTGTATAACTCTTTTTGGTGGTTTTCCCTCCAAACAGCCTAGCACGTGGACCCTCCAACTTGGCATTCGAACAACTCCTCCAACGTGGGCCCCCTCATTATCTTTTTTTAATGTTTTAAGATCATAAAAAAAAACATTCATGGCATGTAATAAGTTTACGAGTGTCGAAGACGGAGGGCGAGGTCTAGGGTTGGTAGGAGGCTAATCCCCCCTCGTAGTCATAATAAACTCTACCTAAATTTTTTTACCATTTCCAACAAGTACCCACACGATACCCTTTGCACCCGTTTTGTGCACTTTTTTAATGCGTTTGCAGTGTCTAGTGCATTTTTCCATCAGTTGTGGGAATCGTTTTAATGCTATAACTTTTGACTCGTTGCTCATTTTTGAGTGCTTCTTTAGTCAAAGTTGCATGATTTTCCGCACTTTACATGATGGCATTGACAATTTTGTAAAGGAACTACTTTTATAAAGTGCCGCATTCTAGGGGGGTTTCTTGTACTCCTGGGTTTTTGCACGTAGATGCATTATCGGCCGAGTTCGACGTCTTGCTTTCGTGCACCTTGGATATTGCATTTTTTTTTATCATGGAGAGTTCTCTTTCTAGACGTGAGCATCGTAGGATCACCTTACAGCCTCCGCCACTTCTCACTGGGAGAGAGACCTATTTAGCTTGGCGTGCTTCCATGGAATGTTACTTTGCCCACGAGGGTATTTTACCCTTCTTTCTTGGGCCAGTTCCTACACCCACTGATCATCATCATCTAGAGGACTTCCTTGACACTTATGACCATGTCTTTGGTCACATGATGATGCATGTCTCTTGTTCTCTCTGGTTTCACGTGGCAAGTTTAGATCCACCTCACCGTATCTGGAGCATTCTTCAGTCCTTGTATGGAGACCCTTCAAATACTGCTGCCATTGTTGCTACTGCTGATTCAGTTGTCTCCTCCATTTCTTTGTGTGATGATAGTTTCACTGACACAAGCTCGCTTGGTTCTACTTATGATGATGAGGATTGTGCATCCAGTTCTGATGTCGAGAGTACTACAGAGGACTCTTCTCCTCTTTCTCTCACTATTCCAGAGAGTGTTGAAACTTCCCACATCTCATCAAATATCAAGCAATCCCCTTCTCAGTCTCATACAGTCATCACACCCACCTTCTTTCCACTTCCAGTGTGTGAGGCCCTTTTCACTCCTCTACCTTCATTATATGACTCATACCTATCATACATCGCTCTTCTGTTTGTTGAGCCCCCTCATTAGGACGAGTATCTGCCTGACCTTAGTCATCTTTTTACAGAGTCTACTTATGATGCACTACAGGTCCCTCATCCATCTACAGGTGTTTCAGAGGATTTCATCATCTCTGTTGTTGGGAGTGCCCCTTCTGGGAATCATGTCACTTCCACATTTCCAGAGACCTTCATTGATCCACCCTTAGTTGTGGATCCCTTTTCTGTTGTGGAGGATGTTTTATTCCATTCACATCACTTAGACATCATTTATGTGGGTGTTCCTCTTTTTCACTCTGACACTTCTATGCACGTGGCATTACCTTCGGTTCCCTAACAATCAATCGCTAGAACTATGTCACACTTTTGTGCACCAGACTCAGAATTCTTCATGCTACTGCCTTCAGTTTCCTTTGTGGAGTGGGCGGAATTCCAGCATGTCATTTATGTCCTTCTTAAGGGAAGGCACATAGTTCATTGTGGGTGGCTCTTCTTTAGTCCAGAGGTAGAGGATCTCGTCATTAACATTCTTCTGGAAGACCTCCTAGAGCTGCAAAGTTCATATCCGTCCATGTCATCTTCTGCATTCCTCTCATCTCCCTCTTCTTCTCTCTTCTTATTATTTATGAGAGACTGCCTCTTTGTACATGGGTACCTTTTTAGGCTTGTTAATGGCCGGGACCCATTTTTGGCATCTTTCTTAGATTAGAGAGTGTTTTGTTCTCTTGTGGTGGATGTTTTTCCCACTAGGTTTTCCTTCACTCCTTGGGACCTTTTTCTTGTGCATGGGTACCTCATCAGGCATTATGCCAAGACCCATTTCTCATTTCTAACTTACGGCCTCATCCTAAGTTATGACGAAGGGGGGGTATTGGTGTGTGTTATTTTACACATCAGTACGTGAGTCATCTCATTTAGGTGAGATCGTAGGTCCATGTGTCATTTAGGGGTCATTATGAGATTCTCTTACGCGTCAGTGCGTCAGCACATCATTGCATCAATGCGTCAGCGCGTTAGTGTGTCATATGCGTCATTGGGAGTTACACTTCTATTATGGGAATGTAACTCCCCCTCTCTACTCGATTTTTCATGATTACAGCATTGGGTGTTACTCAACACCTCCTATATGTACATGTCTTTTGATCTATGAGATAAAGGAGAGTTTTATGGTTTAACCAGTTTTTGCTTGTTTTATCAAATCTTTGCATGCACATTTGGTTGATGCTCGCTCCTCCTGAGATCTCTTCACGTTTCCGTTCACACGTCCGTTGATGTGCACATCATCCCTCGTGATCCTTGCTTGCGGGTTTTCAAACCCTCTTTCACAAGCTGCAGCAATCTATTTTAAAGACTTAAAGATCTATTTGGTGACTCTGTTGGGCTAATTTCATACCAGTATTGTAGCATTTTCCATGCCTAAAGTGACTACAAGATCATCGGTAAGAGGAATTCCTCCTGATTTTGTTTCTTTACCTTTGAATTCTGCATGAAGGAGAAGAGTTAGTAATACTTTACCTTGTAATAGGCCTGGTTTTGATATCCCTCCTCCTAATATTCCTTCACCATGTGTCAATATTTTTGTTCAAATCCCAGTTTTTTAAATGTCTATTCAACCACCAAGGAATTTTTTGACCTCTACTAATGGCAGCCCATTAGTAATCCCAGTTTACCATGACATCCCTAATGCTGCCATGAAAAGTTTTCCATCATTCACTGGTGAAAATCAAGTTACACCTACAAAGCACATTAAAGATGTCACAACCTTATGTGTAGTTCATAATATTACTCATGAGGATGTAGCTTTGAGGCTTTTAGCTACATTTCTTAAAGGATAAGCCTTGTAATGGTATAGAAATTTAGAGATTGGATGCATAAGAACTTGGGATCATTTAGGTGATAAATTGCTTAAAAAATTTCAAAATAATTCAGATCATTTATCTCTTATAGAACAGTTGTCTACCATTAAAAGAGCTCCTAACGAATTTATGTCAAGTTTCAACATCCTTTTTTCCAGAAGTTCGGAAAGAATTCTACAAGTCTCAAGCCTCAGGCTGATCATGCTTTTCTTTATCATCTTAGGGCATTAAATAGTGATATTTCAACTATGATTCAGTCTATGGGAGGAGAGACACTCCCAAAAGCTTATGATATCATCTTTCAAGCTGAAAATAGTCTTATTCAAGATGGAAAATTAGTACCAAGGCCTTCAATGTCATTTTTGGTATATTTAGCACCTATTCCTCAACCTATCACAATTATAGAACCTGTTGTTTCCGCCCCATCAGATGACGAATTTAAAGTTTTGAAGACTATGGGAAACAAGTTGAATTCAATTGAGAATAGGCTTGCATTACATAGTAGACCTTATCAAGCTCCTTATCAGCAAAATCAGCAAAATAGGTAGCCTTACCAATAGAATCAAAATTATAGGCAGCCTTATCAGCAAAGGCAATTTGACCCAAAGGCTCCTAGTTCATCCAATGCTTTAGTTCCATTTAATATGGCTACAAAAGAGTAGTGTCAACCTTGTAATCAACCTCATTCAGCTACAAGTTTCCCAAATTATTTTCTGAACATAAGTCTTGCTGCACAACCTCAATCTGAGACATTGATCATGCCTCAAATGGAGGGTTGGCAGAAAGATACTCACATTTAGAAGGCCCCTGAACAAAATTTAGCCAGTTTCAGTGAAGATGATTTCATTACAGTTACTACTAGGGCTCAGGAAAAGGCTGTAGAGAGTAAAAAACAACAGAATAGACCTGTTCTACCTACTATCACTGATAAAATGGTAAGCATAAGCCCAAAACCAGCCAACAGTGCATCTGTTTCTCAAAAAACAACAGGTGTTACAACTAGTAAAGAACAACAAAAATAGCTACAGCCTCATCCAAGAAGGTTATTTATACCTTAGATATCAAAAGCAGCTGAAGCGGAATTAGTTTTTGCCAAAGCCTATGCTAAAACATTAGAATCTGTTTCTAAAATTGTTACTTCTTTTAACATTGTTGATGTAATGAAAAAGCATAATGTTAACATCTCAATGTGGGATGCTCTAAGTATTCTAGGATATCAAGATTTAATTTCTCATGAACTAGCTAAGATGTGGATTTCTTCTAAAATAGCAGAAAAGGTAGTCTAGAAGGTAGACATGGTCTTTGGAACAATGGAACAAGACCACATCAAAGAAGTTAAATGGATGGTTTAGAAAGTCTTAAATGCTCATGACATTAAGAAGCCACCACCATTTTATCTCTCACTGATTATTGGAGAACATCTTGTTCATAAATGTATGGTGAATAATGGTACAAGTAACATAGTTATGCTAAAAGCAATTACAGAAAAATTGGGTCTGCAGTATGAGCCTACAGAAAAGAGTGTCTTATAGCTTGATGGAACTACAACTAATACAGTTGATGTCATCAGAAATATAGAGGTAACATTGCATGCTTGGCCAAATGTTTCTATTCTGCAATATGTCACTATTGTAGATTTACCTCCTTACTTTGCATTATGCTTATCTAGAGATTTCACAACAAAGATAAGAGGTTATCTCTCTTCAGATTGGTATTTCTTATTTTCACTACTCGTTATGGGACCAAGGTTACTATCAATTCAGAATCATTGGTCAGATTTCACATTGAGCCTCACGCTTCTAATGCAGTAGCTAATTATTTAGCTTTAGACCAGTTTGATTTTGATAATATAGCTCATGTTTCAGCATTAGATGGTGTTTCTAACCTATTTATGGATGAAAATACACATGAAGAACATGCTCATGATCCTTTTAAAGAATTTGAATAACACTTGTTTGGTGTGTATTGCTTGCATGAAGAAAACACACCACTTCCCTTGTTGTCCAAAACATAAAATTCAGCAGAAGGGATTCAGAAGCTTCATTTTGATGGAGCTAAGAACAAGAAAGGACAGGGACTAGGTTTGATGCTCACTTCCCCAATGAATGAAAGTTACTTCTTAGCTTTGAGTTTCCAATTTTCATGCACTTTGAACGTAGCTGAATACGAAGCATTAATTCATGGCTTACTTTGGGCCAGAAACAGAGGTATTAGCATGTTATAGATTTTGGTGATTCTAAGTTGGTTATCAATCAAGTAAGAAATTTCAATGTTTGTAAGAATCCATTAATGAAGTCTTACAGACATAGAGTTTCAGACTTAATAAAAGATTTTGAATATATTAACATCCAATCCGTTTCTAGAACCAAAAATAAGCATGCAGATAGACTTGCAGTAATTGGTGTCAGTTTTGAAGTGCTAGAACAGATTGAAAATAGCAAAAATCAGCCTCATATAAAGCTAATTGTCAGGCCTTCGATACTTGATAATTATTTCAATTGGCAGGTGTTTGAAAGTGATGATCAAATCTACAGGTTTTTACAGTAAGAAGATGAGTTTTTTGTAGTAAATCAAGATAAATTACAACACTTATATGGTGACTAGATTGATCAATTTAAGACAAATAAACTACCTCGAGGTCTTTTCACATTAGAAGACATCTTTAGCATTGACGATCAGTTAAGAAAAGATAAAGACTAAGATGTCAACACATGTCTGATAACTATAAAGAAATCTCAGTTGATGAAAGGTAAAAATTTGTTTCTCAAAAAGGTATGTTCTTTAGCTGAAGAAGCATTCTTTTATTAATCTTTCCAAGGAATTCAAATATTTTTTCACTTGGAAATACCAAGACCTGAAAGGGTTTGATCCCAGTTTAGAACAACATATTATTGAATTAGCAGCCAAATTCCAAACCAGTTAGGTAAAAGCAGAAGCTTGTGAATCCCAAAATAGAGTCTCTAATGAGGAAAGAGATTATCTAAGTTGATTGATTTAGGTATTATCTTTCTAGTTAAGCATTCAAGTTGGGTATCCAATATTGTTCCTATTAGGAAGAAAAATGTTGAAATAAGATTATGTGTGGATTTCAGAGATCTTAATAAATCTTCATTAAAGAGATCACTACCCACTTTCAAATATGGATCAGATTTTGAGAACAAATTTTGGTTCAAATAGACTATCTCTTCTAGATGAGCTATAGTGGATACAATCAGATTTTAGTCCTAGAAGAGGATAGGTACAAAAGATCTTTTACCACCAAGGTGGGGTACTCATGGTTATGAAAGAATGACTTTTGGCCTTTCAAATGTTGGTGCAACATTTCAACGTGCAATGGACTTGGATTTTCGTAGTTTGTTAAATAAATGCATCATTGTTTATTTAGATGATGTTATTGTATTCTCAAAAAATTATGAAGAACATCTAATACACCTAAGGCAGACTTTTCAGTTATGCAGACAATTTGGGATATCTTTGAATCCACTAAAATGTCTATCTTTTTAGTACATCAAGGAAAATTCCTTGGTCATATTGTTTCAAAGCAAAGGTTTACCTATTGATCCTTTTAGAATAAAAAGCCATTTCACAACTATCATTGCCTCATCATAAGAAGGACATTACAAAGTTTTCTTGAAAAAATCAAAATTTGTTATAAGATTTGTTCCATATTTTGCAGCATTGGTTAAACCATTGAAATCTATGTTAAAGAAAGAGAAGACTTTCTCTTGGACCAATGAAGGGAGAGAAGGGTTTAAAGCAATCAAAGTAGCCATCTCTTAAGCTCCTACTCTTGAAAATCTAAATTTTGATAAAGATTTTTACAATATATGCACTTGCAGGAGTTGAAACAATCTTAGCCATATTAACTCATAGGTTAATGATGAAAATGTTGAGCAACCAATGTCTTTCTTTGGATTACAGAGCTTGCATGATTATGAAAACAAGGTACAAATTTCTTGAAAAACAAGTACTTTCAGTAGTCAGAGGGATAAAGAATTTCAAGCACATGCTTTCAAACAATAAAATTCATGTCTTTAGTTTCTCATCCAAGCGTGACATCTTTCTTATTACATAAAGAATTGAATGAGAAAAGAGCAGGCTAGCTAATGAAAGGTCATGGAATATGATGTTGATATTTTTGTTCCGAAGAAAATTCAATGAAATTGCTTATCTGAGCACTTGATTGCTGATATGGAAAAATGACATGAACTGCAGAATCAAAAGATCCAAAACAACTTGCTGAAATTAAGCGTATCCACAATCAAATGTTATGGTTCAACAAGAAAATCAACAACAAGAAATTGCTCAAGAGGTTCACGAATTAAGATGGATGACTGATTTAGTCACCTATCTACATCATGGCATCTATCTGGAAGGTATGGACAAGAATAAACGAAGGTATTTTAGATTACAAATTATGCCCTATGTTTTCATTGATATTGTATTATTCAAAAGGGATATAAATGAAATATTGCTGCGATGTGTTCACTATGACAACATTTAGCAATTATTATCAGAATTTCATCGAAAGACCTGTATGAGGTCAATTCTCAGCACGTACGACAACCTTGAAAAATTATGAAAGCTGGTTACTATTGGCCCAGCATATTCAAAGACTGTTTTGAATGGATCAAAAAGTGTAAGAAATGTGCTTTCTTTGTTGGTAAAGAATGTTTAGCTTCGTTCTTCCTTTAGAGTCTATTTCAGTTGAACAACCTTTTATACAGTGTGGTTCTTGATTTTATTGGCATGATAAACCCACCTTCTTAACAAGGACACAAGTGGATTTTGACTTCTACAGATAACTTTACACACTGAAATAAAGCAATAGACTTGAAAGATGCTAATGAAAATTTGATACTATCCTTGTATGAAGGTATAGTTTAGTGATTTGGTGTTCTAGCTGTAAACACTAAAATTAGGTCACACTCCCCTTTGGTCCCTCAACGAATAAACACCCTTCATTACATTCACCTAGTCATGCCCCCCTTCACCCCACTAATATTAATTTTATTAATTTAATTTAATTAATTCATTATCCTCACTATATCTATTATTTAAATATGTTATTTTAAATAATATCCACACATACAGTTCACTTCGACACCTCACCAATCCAACTCAACCTAAGACCTATTCTTAGCAAGTTGTCATAACTAAGACTTACCCAAACCCTAAAAATCAATGCCTACATTCCCTCTAATCACATTCCCACATGCTTACAAGAGGCCCTGAGTCTAATTTGCAGGTTAACGACATGAAATCTGAGGAAATCAAGAGGATCTCCCTAGTTTAGTAAACCTAGGAAATCCTACCTTGACCAACGCCGGTTACCCCTAACCGTTATCGGTTAAGCCGGAATCACCGTCGGTTCCCCTTTTAACCCCAAAACAACCTTATTCTCAAGGTTGGAAGTTGGAAAAAAGAAGGTTAGAAGAAAAAAGTAGGAGGTTGGTGAGAAAAAACACATCTCAGGGAGATAACACATATTCAGAGAGAGAATTCCAGTGAGAATCCGCATGCAAGGAAGGAGATCAAGAATCTTTACCTGAACAGCCATCCCAGCCATGATTTGATCTAACCAAGCAAAGAAGAATGTACATACAACCCATGCAGAAGCTCTCCTTCAGTTGGTGATCACTTACAGCCTTCAAACCCCTCATTAGCACCTCCATCCTGCACTCACAGGAATTCAGGACCAGAATCCAAGTAAGTATAACGTCATACTTTTCTAGTTTGTTTCATTTCATCATCATTTTATCATCTATTGTTTACCCAGCCACCTATTGACCTTCTCCAACTTTTTCACCTCCATATACCCATTAAAACCTTGCCAAATCCTACCCCAGTCACCCAATACCTCATCTCGAACAACCAAAGTCCTTTGTGTAATCACAAAGGAGACCCAAAGCTTGTTATATGGAATTTCCAAATTTCCACAGTAATCAGCACTAGTTACACCTGACTGTCGTCGGTTACCCTTAACTGACATCGGTCTCTGTATTTGCCCATACAGCCCATAATAGAGACCTACCTACCACATTTCATCTCACCCTCATCCACTTGTGATATACCTGAGACCTCTGTCAAACCTGCAAAGACCTAGAACCAGCTTCTTGACCTTTGGATTCTATTCTAGCTTAGCATGTTAGATTAGATCTATTTCTTATTGTGTTTTAAGTGAGATACCTAAATCATTTCAAATTACAATAGGATTTAATTTCTTTACAACATTAAATTGTTTAAAACATTGGACTGATAGCCATCTAGGAAGTATCACACTTCCTAGATCTAGCATACGCTAGGTAGTTCACTGCCCATATGGTTTAATTCCTTCTGGTGGTCTTCCTTTGCATTACAGGTAGTTCCTCCTAGCCAAAAGGAAGCTCTCATGATCAGCTATGGATTCGATGCTTATCGTTTATCTTATCTTGAGGGTAAACCCAAACCTGAGCCCCTTAATGACTTGCATCTTTGACCATTGTATTATTGACTCGTCATCCTAACTCACCCTTTGTCTCTTTCCAGGCTTTTCCATTGAGCGCTACCCGCTCCATAAACCTCCCTAACGATTAAACAAGAATCATGTGAATACTTGTCACTTGGTATCTTCTCTTGAATTTCTGAATCACAACGCTGCACATAGCATAATTCTCACGGATACTTTTTGTCTACCCTTAGATGAGATCCCATGGTCATTTCACCTTTCCTTTCGAACAAGAGTCCTATCCTTCACTTTGGTCTTGTCTATGACTGCAAAGACCTCACATGGGACCAAAATCATTGAGTCAAACTTCTAATAAAAATATGAATCCCTCAAAAGGACATCTTCCTCTTGAACAATTTTTGATATAAATAGACTGCTCCCTCGAAGGATAACTATGTAAAGCTCTTCAAAAAAAAAACGAGAGCAACCGAAGCTTCCCGCATCGATCAACTTCACGAAGACCTCAAGGAGTTCAATTTTTTCACATATAGACTTCCTGCATCAATCAGTCTATCAAAACAAAAAACTTTTTAGTCATGGACTTGCCCATTGTGACCTAGGACCTCTTTCCCGAAGGGCTTGTTACTTATACTATATAAAATTAACTACCTTTCACCCTTCTTACCATTCCCACACTCATTTCCTCATTGCCTCAAGGGACATCTTAGAATTTAGACATTTGGTGATCTTGTGACTACTTTTCATCATAGAATAGTCAATCATGCAATGTCTTTAGGGTTTTATGTTCATCACCTCCTCTAAGGTATGATCTATTTGGTATGATCCTACCCAATCAGGTGGCTTTATTGTCCCCTTTTATCTTTTAACCATTTTTGTTTATGTTTTGATTATCTTATACATGACTTGGTCCTTGACACTTAATTTTGGGGTAATCTTCTTCTTTTTCCAGAGTCAACCCCACCTACATCATTTTGCCTATAATTCACCCACACCTAACAAACCTAAACCCACCACATGCCTAAAAACCTACCAACTCATTTTCACACCTCATTTTCTTCCCTAGCTTATGGGAGAACTACATCGGCCTGAGGTCCCTTTTTACCGAGACTATGTAGGCAGCACTCTGAGGGCATGGGGCCCTTGGAGGTTAAATCAGCCATTCTCTACCCTACACAATTCATCTTCCATGGTCCCCACCATTTACACCACATCTCACTTAGTTTCTCTTTTATATACAAAATTGGAAATTAAGCCATATACATAACAAGTTGCTTCATATTTTATACATTTATTACACATACCATTTCTCTATCATCACTATGCATAGATTATACCACATCTCACATATGACCCATAATATCATTCATTGCAAAAAATAATGAATCATAACTTCACCTACTTTCAACACAACCATGCATAAGAAACCGGACTCAACCATGCCTACCGACCTAACTCAACCATACCTAAATCAACCTAACTCAACCATGCCTAGCTAATCTGACTCAATCCATGCCTATAACCTAACTCGATCCATGCCTATAACCTGACTCAATCCATGCCTAAATCAACCTGACTCGATCCATGCCTAAACCAACCTGACTCGATTCATGCCTATACCAACCTGAATCCATCATGCCTAACTCACCTAATTTCCATCCATATCAACACAAAAAATAGTATGTATCTCATCACCACATCAACAAATCAAATAATACCATGTATCTCATCATATAAATAAACCAATGTGTATCTCAAATATACATGGCTATCTCGTCATGTCCATCATCTCAAAATTGTTGGCGCGCAGGCCGATATACAATACAAAATTTCATAGGCAAGCAGGCCGGTCTCATATATACAATAAAATAATGAATAATACAAAATCTCTTCAGCGTGCAGGCTGGTATATGCTCGACGTATATAAAAATATCTCATACATCCTCACTATCATCGGCATGCAGGCCGGTATGTGATCAAAACTATACATATCTCTTGGCACATAGGCTGGTATATATCACAAAACAACTATCATACATCAAAAAAACCAGGTCACCGCATATCAGGCATCTTGCCAGATGTCCTCCATCTCTCTGTCACCTATACCGTTGGTCTCATGTGTCCCTGCTGGCACCTCACCTAGAGTTAGTCATCGTGCACTGGTGAAATCTACCTAATCGGGCCTCGGATAACGCTAACCTCCTGTGCTCTACAAACTATGAGTGCAGGATCTCATCCTCTCACTAGACACCTGTTGTACCCTATACTCGGCATAGGATATGAAATCTATCTCGTCTGCCATAAGCTAATCCTGATAGTATCTCACCTCACCTAGGGCATCACATAACCTATATACATGCACGGTCTGTGGTGATCCAATAGGTCTCGGCCCCTGTACCTACCCTGTCGTAACTTGCCCTACACCTTCCTGTGAACTGGGACCTGCTCTTAGTTCCTCTGGTGGTGCCCCTGCCCCTGTGCATATATCTATGCCTGTAAGGCCCCAATCTGTGCCTAGGCTGTGGCCAACTGGCCTTGTAAACCTGCCACCTGACCATCCCCCTCTTGCTATCTCCATCTCCTCCATCTCCTCTATCAGCCATCTGGGCTTGAAAACTGGCCACATGTACATGTAGCTCTACTACCTCTTCCTCTGACCCCTCCAGCTATGTCTACAGTATACCCAACTAGATAATCAACATAGCTACTTGCCCTTGTAGGGTGTCTCTCTGCACTGTAATGGTAGCTAGTTTTGGCTGCCCTGGTCTGGGTGGTAAGGTTCATAACTGAGTCACCCACCACTACCTGTACCTATTTGTACATCCGATGTCATCTATCCTTTGATCCACTGGCTTCTCTTCCTCCCCTATGGGCACTGTAGGCTGTGGTAGAGGTAGGGGCCTCTCCACGTCATCTCTCCGATACTGTGGGAAGGCCGGGGGAATGTCCTGTAAGAGCCTGAAATACCGTCAGACTTTGTCTATCAGGATCATCTCATCCTCCCTAGCATGGGGACCCTGTATCCACCTCTCTAGCTAGAGCTCTGCTAGCTCCTCATGCATATGCCTATATGAGGGGAATCCCACATATGGCCTCCATATAATGTCCACTCCGGAAAATCCCTCCAGTAACTTCCAAAAAAGGGCCACATCATGTGTCGGCCTATTCGATCTCAGCTCTCCAATCACTGGCACCCATCTCCTCTACCCCACCCGCACAATTATAGGTGGGAATGCATCTACTCGGGGCATCCCTACAGGTCACATGCAGACTATGTGCTTATATGCCCAACAGTGTAGTATAAATGTACAACATAGGCTAAACCTGCGCAACTACCCATATGCCCACAGCTCTCTGTATAGCTACACCAAGAATGCTGGTGCCCAGGTAAAGCATGTCTCATGCACCATCATATCATGGAGTACCCCAATCAATGATCGAGGAAAGCATCCACCCTCTGCATCTGGAAATGCATAGTAGCACACTGCCTCCATCAACAAAACCGCTAGCCTCAACTCATCCAGACGGGCTAGGTACATCTCTCCATAGCTCAAAATGGCACAATAGAATCTCAAATCAGCCGCCCCCTCACCAAAAACTATCCCAATCAACTCCTTTGAGGCCTCAAAGGAGATAGAGTAAACCTGGGCACCCAATATGGGTAACCGTAAAATCCGGAACACGTCCTCCAGGGTGATAATCATCTCACCCGTCGGCAGGTGGAACGTGTTGGTCGCGGGATCCCATCTATCGATGAGCATGACCATCAAGCTGGGCTACTGAACAACATATCTGTACTGACGAACCCCACTCAAGCCCACTGCCTCCACATGCTGCAACTTCAATGGGGTCACTGCGCTGTGCACGGTCACCAGTAGCGGCAGAACCCTGTCCCGCATATGTAATTGTGCTCTCCCCTACATCAAATATCAACACAACATTAATTTACCTGTATCAATCCCTATTCAATAATTATCATTTCCCTACACCCTATTTCCACCCTACCCATCTCAACTACCTAGCCCACATCACTTTTGCACCCTTGTGCCTAAAAACCTGATTGGTGCCGGTTCATCCTAACCGACTCCGGTCACCCTTAAACCGGCATTGGTCACCTTTTTGGTAACCGATATTGGTTAACCCTGACTGACCATGGTTACCCCTTAACCAGCATCAGTCCCCTGTTTAGTGACTAATATCGGTTCCACACAACTGACACTAGCCACACTTGACTGACGCCAGTCACTGTCGAAGAAAAACCCGCAACTTCCCAAAACCCCCCTTTTCTAAAAACCTCCCCCCTACCCCTTTTACCCAACCTACAATGACCTAAACTACCCCTGGACCTCTACCCACCCCACCTATACAATTTACTACCATCCCCCTTCCTCTTTTTTCCCGCTATCCCCCCCATACCCAAATTTAATTTTTACCCACCCACAAAAACCAAAAAACCACAAAAACCTACTAATAACAATAATCTACTCCTATAATCTATCAAATCCACAATGTAGAGTAGGGAACTTACCTCATTGTGTTGTCGCCGTCTCGATGGCACATCTGGCCACTATACCGGTGGCCCGCTTGATCCCGCTCCGGCCTCTTCCATCACCGAATATCTACCCGCAACCTCCGATCAATCAAATCTCTCGTCCTGATCTCGTGGACCCGCTGCTCACTAGCCAAACCCTCGTCAAATGACACTGCCAGCTCACTATCCCATTTTCTCTAGACACTTTTCTCTCTTTTCTCTCTTTTTTGTCATTTTCTCACTTCGCAAATAACAAATGAATAACAAAAAAAATGTAGATTTTTTATTTTTATAACCAACCCGACCTAACCGACGTCGGTTACCCTTGACTGGCATTGGTTGCGTGCCCTTCCTAACCGTCTTCGGTTGCACTTTACCGATGTCAGTTATCAATGACCGGCGTCGGTCACCCTCATCTGCACATTGCCTTCCCTTTTGCCCTTTTACCTCAACCTTCACCCTGATCCTTTACCCAACCCAACCTTTACCTAACCCATTTACCTTACCTTTCTTGACCTCATCATTTCCTACCTCCCTTTTTCCTCCTTTGGGGACTCTTTATTTTACCCCTACCTTGGCCTTACCCACGCCGTGACTTAGCTATTTGGACCTGGACCATCGCTATTGACCTTTGACCTCATGTGTTTGCTATACCTTATAGCAGTGTTACCTGTGTTGTTGACCTAATGACCTTACCTAGCCTATTTCCGTGACCGTTTATCCTGAACCTATATTTGATGTCCCGAAATGTACTTAAACATTCCTGCACCTAACCTATGTTGTGTTTCCTGACCATATCCTATACCTTGGATACTGGAATCACTTCAACCTTGTTTGGATAAACCTATCGACCTTAGACGATGTAGAGTTTACCTACTCTTCAACCCAGTAGCATGTTACAGTTTATACGTGTGCGTACATTTGACTGTTGCTACCTTTGACAAAGACCCATTACCTGGAATTGCCTAAGTATACCTTTCAAACTTTTTTCCCCCCATGCCCACCTACATTTTCCTCACATTCACCTTTTTATCAAACAACTCATCGATTCTGCCTTCGACTTTGTCCATGCTTGGTTTGAGGGGGATCATCTTCACCCACACATGGGGCAACCACATTTTATTTTTATTGGCATCACTTACCAATACAAGCTACGTAATAAAAAGGGGCAAAATGTAGACACTAAAATTAGGTCACACTCCCCTTTGGTCCCTCGACGAATAAACACCCTTCATTACATTCACCTAGCCATGGCCCCCTTCACCCCACTAATATTAATTTAATTTAATTAATTCATTATCATCACTATATCTATTATTTAAATATTTTATTTTAAATAATATCCACACATACAGTTCATTTAGATACCTCACCAAGCCAACTCAACCTAAGACCTATTCTTAGCAAGTTGTCATAACTAACTAAGACTTACCCAAACCCTAAAAATCAATGCCTACATTCCCTCTAACCACATTCCCACATGCTTACAAGAGGCTCTGAGTCTAATCAGTGGGTTAACGACACGAAATCTAAGAAAATCAATAGGATCTCCCTAGTTTAGTAAACCTAGGAAATCCTGCCTTGACCGACGCCGGTTACCCCTAACCATCGCCGGTCAAGCTGGAACCAATGTCGGTTACCCTTTTAACCCCAAAAGAACCTTATTCTCAAGGTTGGAAGCAAAAATCAGGAGGTTGGTGAGAAAAAACACATCTCAGAGAGATAACACATCTTCAGAGAGTGAATTCCAGTGAGAATCTGTATGCAAGGGAGGAGATCAAGCATTTTTTCCTGCACAGCCATCCCAGCCATGATCTGATCTAACAAAGAAAAGAGGAATGTACATGTAGACCATGCAGAAGATTTCCTTCAATTGGTGATCACTTGCAGCCCTCAAACCCCTCATCATCACCTCCATGCCTCACTCACAGGCATTCAGGACCAGAATCCAAGTAAGTATAACGTCATACTTTTCTGGTTTGTTTCATTTCATCATCATTTTATCATCTATTATTTACCTAGCCACCTATTAACCTTCTCCAACATTTCCACCTCCATATACCCATTAAAACCTCACCAAATCCTGCCCCAGTCACCCAATACCTCATCCTGACCAACCAAAGTCCTTTGTACGATAAAAAAGGAGACCCAAAGCTTATTCTGTGGCATTTCCAGATTTCCACAGTAACCGGCACTAGTTACACCTGACCGCCGTCAGTTACCCTTAACCGACATCGGTCTTTGTATTTTCCCATACAGCCCAGAACAAAGACCTACCCACCAAATTTCATCTCACCCTCATCCACCTGTGATATACCTGAGACCTCTTTCAAACCTGCAGAGAACCAGAACCAATTACTTGACCTTTGGATTCTATTTTAGCTTATCCTGTTAGATAAGATCTATTTCTTATTGTGTTTTAAGTGAGATACCTAAATCATTTCAAATTACAATAGGATTTACTTTCTTTACAGCATTAAATTGTTTAAAACAGTGGACTGACAGCGATCTAGCAAGTATCACACTTCCTGGATCTAGCATACACTAGGTAGTTCACCGCCCATATGGTTTAATTCCTTCTAGTGGTCTTGCTTTGCATTACAGGTAGTTCCTCCTAGCCAAAAGGAAGCTCTCACAATCAGCTATGGATTTGGAAGTCATACGCGCGCAACAACCCATCAACCAACATTTGAATAGGTATTCGTCCTACGCCTGTTACCCTATCTATTTCGTCAACACTTCAAATAAATGATCTAAGAATTAGGTGAAACATTAGCGACTATCATATCAGATAATTCTTTAGCATTTCTCAGTGAAAAGGTAACAGGTTGGGTTGTTAATCATGGAATTTATGTAAGTTTTTCATCTAACTATTACCCACAAGGTAATGGGTTAACTAAAAGTACTAATATGAATCTTTTAAGGATCATCAGAAGAACACTCACAGATAACTAGAGAGCTTGGCATCTAATGTTGAATTCAGCACTTTGGGCTGGTAGAGTGACTCCTAAAAGATCAGTTCGTAATTCACCATACAAGCTTGTTTACGGAAGAGAAGCAAGAATACCTATTTCAGTTGAGTTACCCACATTAGATTTGCTAGATCAAATGGAGCTACTTGAGGATAAACCATTACAGGTTCGTTATGCAGAATTAATGGAGTTACAAGAGCTAAGAGATCAATCTCATTTAAACATGGAGAAGAATCAGAAACTAATGAAGAATACATTTGATAAGAAAGAAAAATTCAGAATCTTCAATGAAGGAGATATTGTGTTAAAGTGGGATGTTGATCGCACAAATCTAGGAAGACACACGAAGTTTGATACAATCTAGAGTGGTCCTTACATGATTTCAGCTTGCAAAGAACATAATACTTTTTTCAGCTCTCGAGGCTGAATGGAGAGGAACTTCCCGTTCCTGTGAATGGTATGTTTCTCAACCATTGTTATTGAAAAACCTACAGTGTTTGTTTGGAGTAGGATTTCCCTTCAATAAGTGTAGTTCCTACACATTGCAATGTTTTTCAATTCAATAAGTGCATTTCTGCACGTGATCTGGTTTACCAGATCCTTTCCAAGTTTTAGTTCATTTAGGAAGGGTTGGACCTTTATGAAGGAAGATTTTGGTTACATGCCTTAGACTCCATGCCCAATGGACAAGAGCAAGGCATTGGTCTACAAGCTAGTAGGAAGCTTTCCCTGCAAGATCACCAGAAATGTTAACAATTTTTGCACTTGTGCAAAAATGGGCAACTCCGAACTTCGTTACGATGGATAACATTGGTGAAGTATACCTAAGCTAGGGGAGTTTCTTTCAGAGAATATGGTTACTGTTGAATTAATTAATGATTACATGAAATCTGCAGCTATGTGTGTTGTTACAAAATGTAACAGATCACATAATCTGCAATTTCATGATTATCTTCAGCAAAAGAACACAAGGCCCCGAAGGATAACTATGTTGTCTTGATGAAGACATCCAATTGCATAATAGATGAAATGGTAAGTGTTGGAACAACAAACATAAATGCAGATTACAGAAATCAAAGTTCATTACTGGATGTTACAGGTATTATTTAATGTTCTTTCCTTCATGTTTAAGATATTCAATTATATTACTGAGTTGTTTAGTTCATCATACAATCCATACAAAAAGTTGAAATGTAGAAAAGAAATACACAACTCATTTGAGAATTCAATGTTTTATTCATAAGGAATTTCAAATGTTCCCACACAAGTCATGGGATGTAACTTAAAATTAAAGTACAACTACTAAAATAACAAGTACGCATGCATGAAAGAGAAAATAAACAAGTATGAGTGAACCCATCATCGCCTTGGGTCTTCTCCTTTGGTTGATGTATCTTCATCTTCAGCTTAATCCTCACCACTGGAAGAACTGTTCCTGAAAAGAAGAAAAGAGGAAAATCATCAGTTATGAGCTCAGGGATCAATCCATATTCCTATATTGTTCTAATTCATGCATATGAATCTCTTAACAACATGAGATATAGTTTACTTGAAGATCAAACTACATCCATGTTTTACTCACTCAGAAAGAAGGAGGGAGAAGAAGAGAAAAATAAACCATGAACATAAGAGAGGCCAAAAGCCTAATATTTTCTAATTGATTTCATAAGTGTGCAGGTATAGGTTATAGCCAAGAAGAAATAAATAAATTCTTTAAACAAAGATTGCAGATTTCAATGACTTCTATCTTATGGCATAAAACAGATAAGTCATAAGCACATGCTGAAATGAAGGAAGAATGTGACTTAAGGTTCAGTAATTTTCCTACAAATAGAAGAAGCTACAGTATAGAAGAAATACTGGAAAATAGAAGTACATGTTTCAGATTGCAACTAAATAAGAAGAATTAGATTTCAAGAAGTTGAAGTTAACTGGAAAGAAAGGATTACAGCTGAAGCAGAATGAGAAAGAGGATTTTGGAAAAATTTTGACAGGGCTTCACCATGAAACATCAACATTTCAAATTTTCCAGCATGCCATAAATACTACTATCAAATAAATAAAGCATCTAAGTAAAAGAAATAAGATTATAGTATTTTAACAAAGCAACAGAATCAACTGTAGAATCAAAGAATGTAACTACAGGTTACAAGGAGTTCAAATCACAAGGATGTCAATCTGAGAATTATACATTATTTCGAAACTCACTGCTTAAGTCTCAACAAACAACTACAGTCACCGATTCAAAATCAAAGAAGTAAAAAATAATGCAGAAACCAGATTTGAGGAAGAACAAAAGTCATAGATCTACAATTTTCACAACAAATTTTGCACAAAACTTTTAAGCAAGTTTTCAGTCACAAAAGGCATCAACGGAATTAAATATAGGTGTACCGAGTGAAGGTTGAAGGAAATTATCTCAGGGAATTCATAGCTCTCGAGCCAAGTTCCCAGAACTCAAACAAAAACTAACAGATATCTCTAAAAGCTCATTCATGGTGGCCATGTTCCCAGATTTCAAAAAGAGAGGATCTCAAATGAGAAATATCTAAAAATAATCCGCACAGAAGGAGATACCAGAAGTATTCACGTTCTACAAAAAGCTCCAGAGAAGCACAAGCAACTTAATTGAAAGAGAAAAGTAAGATAGAAATTCTTTTATTCTTTCAGAGTAACAAGATGACATATCTAAAATCAATGCATAATGAGGTCGAAATTTCAGAGTGAGATTTCAGTACCAATTTATTACTCCAAGTTAGATGATAATGACAACATGGAAATGAAGAAATACCCATTTGAAATGCGTTTCACATTTATAGACAGACCTAAGATTGGAAAGGGTTTTACTTTTATGATGAGCACCTTTCAAATCAAAGTTAAATAAAAGGAAGAAGCACTTTCAAGATATCCAAATAGGATATACATGCCCTCAACGAGCTAAAACGTGGAAATCGACCTTAATCTTTCTAAATGACCTACGGTGTTGAATAATTCTTCACAAATACAAGTTCAGAGTTCAAGCACGCCATGTGTGGCATAACAATGATCTACATAAAATATTTTCAAGCCTGAACCTAAATAATAGTATCTGGTCGTGAAAGCGAGAATACCCAGGGCTTCACATTTTTAAACTCAAAAGGGAAAATAAACATAAAGAAACTTACCAGTTGGGGTCGAGGTGAGCAACACCTTAAAATCCTCAAAATGATGACACCCAAAAGTTTATTTTAGCTCAAAGGCCAAGGTTGTGCCATAAATCACAAGAAAACAAGGATTTCGAAGTATCAGTACTGATAAAGCCAAAAATGTTAGAGGAACAGTTATAGTTTTATGAGACAAGTAAATCACCTTGATGACACCAATGGCAGAGAATCGTAGAACTGCAGTGAAGCCATAAACTACATACACATGGATTCACAATTTACTAAGTTCTAAGAGCTCAAAATAACTAATAAGGGTGACCTCCTTGAGGAGAATCAAGAAGGCAAAATAGCAATGGCAACTAGATCTCGCAAGGAAAGCTAAGTACGCAGATCTCCATGTTGAAGATAATGGCAGAAAATACCCATAACTACTTCCTCAAAAAAACTCAAATAGAGCAGAGCCATAAAAGACACAAGTGTAACCAAGCTTAGAAACCATTTATGCAGAAAGGCCGAGCTCAAGGAGAAAATAACAATGACGTCAACAAAATTTTTTCCAAGGCTTCACCCACGAACCAGAGGTGAAAATGAAAAAAAAAATGGGTTTGAGTTTGATTTACAACACCCACTTTGGTCATGGCTTAGCCTTACTCAACCACAGTTGAAAGATCAATGGCCGGGAATCAAAAGAAAAATATTTCGACGTCTCTAGATTAATCTCCAAAATTGAAGCAAACCATCATGGTTAGCTGCATTCAATGCAGGGTTAAAAACCCTAACCACGAGTTAAAGATCAACGATAAAAA
This sequence comes from Taxus chinensis, assembly GCA_019776745.2. Lineage (NCBI taxonomy): Eukaryota > Viridiplantae > Streptophyta > Pinopsida > Cupressales > Taxaceae > Taxus > Taxus chinensis. The sequence goes on from CM034155.1 coordinate 555,385,433, forward strand.
ATCCAACAGTACATAAATCGACGATCTACATCAAATACCTAACTCAACCTGAGTTATAAAATCCACCGACAAAATATGCCAAGGGTTGAGTAATCGTCGCGAGGTGGTTGGCGATATTATTTGAAAATTATTTGTAATTTTGAATTACTCACTATAGTCCAAACTTCAAATAATGTGAATCAGACCATACATGCAAAGTATGATCACCAAAAAGGTGAAATTTAAACAAAGTGTTAATCAAATTCAAAAATCTGACAAGTGATTACATGGTCATGTTTAATCAAAAGGTGGAAGAGCTTATCATAGCATGTGTTATAAAGGTGGATGAGTATGACATGGTGGCCTTTTACAAAGTGACCCCCATATACATCTAAAACACAACAATGTCCTAAGTCTACAAAGGTGTCCAAATCGAATGGAGATAATTGATCAAGTGCAAGGGTGGTCCCATAGACTGCAGCGGAAAAGTTTAACATGTACACATGGAGGTGGCCCCCATCAAATAGATGTGTGGATGGATATTTTTTACAAACATTGCAAGTATTGTAATTGTTTTTCTCACAAATAGGGAGTTAATTTTTGCATGCCTTCATAAGAGGACGGAACAGATAAGAAGACGAATTCACATGCACAAGGAAAGAGACTTGCCCAACAAGCAAGCTTATTATTGGCAAATTATTCACCATTTTTTTGTTAAAAATAGAACAATCAACTTCAATTTGAATGAGATGTAATCAAAGGCTATTAATGCCTATTTGTAATTGTATGTTCTATTTTTATTCCTTTAATTATTAATAGATTAAGGATAAAAATAGGATGCATGGGTGAGTACAAGGCTTAGTCTATTTTTAGGAAGGGGGGAAAATCAAATTTACTATATATTGTGTGCTTTGGCAAAGCACAAAGAGGAATTTTTAGATACATGAGTATGAAGCAATTTTTTGCCAATTTTTCCCTCTAAATGTGAAGTATTTTCTGTCTTTCCAATTATTTGCATTCTCGTGTATGTTTCCATTAATCTTGTGAACACAAATTCCGTAGTTAATTATCTTACCCTTTTGCAAATTCAGTAATTTTTGCATTATATTAATGTGCATGCTTAGCTTAGTAGTATTATTGTGATACTTTCCCTCAATACCTCGAAGTGTTTTGCCCTTAACATTTTGCAAAAAAAATTTGGTTCGTGCATCAAGAATCCTTTCATATATTAGTTGTACATATACTCAGTCAAAATCCCTTATATTAATTTGGTGTAGTACCTCAATTTTAATCATTTTACAATCATCTTTTACCCTTAACCTCAGAAAAATCATTCTAGGATACATCAATAAGGAACCGACCTTGATATCAGAGACTCACCTCAAAAAAGGTATACCCATAGACCTGAGGTGTTTCCATTGTATCCATGAAATATAGAGATAAAATTTGCAAGATTAGAACACCTGTAGGTATCTCTCTACAGGGTGCACTTTCGAGAGATAACATAAGTATATTCCCTTGATGAAGGGATGGGAACATGAGTTCATGATGATTAAGAAGATTGGTATATTGATGATGTAGAAGAAGTGGTGGAAGGAGAGGATTGACCAATATTAATAAGAAACTCATCCTCTTTGATAATGTTATGGACAATAGTTTGGAGTGCTTTTCAATTTTTGATGTTATGTTCCAGGGTGTGATGATAAGCGCAAATGAGGATTTACTCAAACCATGAAGGCTTTATGATGTTGGGGTCAAAAGCCTTAATGGGAGGAAGTGTGATAGAAATTTTTTGAATTAAATGTTGAAGGACATCTGCAGATCCAGAAGAAGTAGAAATTGTACTCATAGATTCCTTTTGTATGATGATAACATTCATGTTATGAGTGAATTTGGTGTGAAGGGTCTCTTGGTAATGCAAAACTTTCCTATCATGAATCTTAGAATAAATAGCTAGGTGAGGATCGTTTAAAGTGTAACCATCACCATAATCGAATGTGGAGGAATCCACTTCACAAGAGTCAACTATGGTATCAAGTCAGACCACATGCTCTAGTGGGTGATGTGGTGCACATGAGATGATTGTTGCAGTTAAAGGCTCCTCCTTACAAGAACGAAGCCACAAGGAAGGAAGCAGTTGGGATACAATAAGCTCAAGAATATGGGAAGTATTGATTCTAAGCATGAGCTCATCATGATTTTTTTAATCTGAATCCAAGATATACGGCTGCATGCACCGGACCCATTTAGGATGATTGGTATTATCGTGAAGAGTATCTATAGAATACTTAAAATGTTGATATACCTGGAAGGTGATAGGAGAAAATTCGTATAGTTTTGGTAACTTGTATGTCCCCTTTTATTGAAGTGTATCATAGTTCCAAGGATTAGAGTCTCCCTAAATCTTATAAATAGTTCCTTGGTGATAAAAATTGAAACATTGACATGTGAAAGAAGTGATGACATGTATATGATGAGTCTAAGGTTGTCCTAAGAGAATATTATAAGATAGAGAAAAAATTTAGACCATGAATTTTACGTGGAAAATCCTAGGATGAACAATGATGGGTAACCAAATACACCCCATAGGAGGCATCTGTTGACAATCGCACCCTTTACAAGTGATACAATTAGATTTCAAGTTATCTATAGAATAACCAAGAGCCTTACTGAAATCTAATGAGGCCAAACATGTTCCTTCTCCTTCGTCAATAAGAGCACGCTTGACCATAGTGTGACCAACCTGAACTGAAGTGAAAAGAGGTGGATCATCTAAGAAGAGAAATACTTCATCTGGGATCATAGAGGATATAGGTAAATGAATGCAAGAGTGATCGTTTGTGGTGAGATTGGTATGAATGAAGAGCACCTCACATTGACAGTGAATGGTTTCCTCTGAGCCATGTAATGTGAGGCTATGCACCAAATAGGGAGGAAATGGAATGTTCATATCGAACAATTCTCTCATGAGATGCTCACAATGGTGACGCAATGTATGCATGAGTTCTAAGAAGGGTGTTTGGTTGGGAATTTGGGAAAATGGTTCAAGAGGATCCCACTTGTCATGACTGGACTTTGCAATAGGTTGCAAGTGTAAGGAGTTCTCAAAAACATAACTAGAAGAAGTGGGAGTGAGTATGGATACTTATGAAATATTTTTTTTCTCATATCTTACACCATCATCTATGCAAGTTTTATTTCCATAGGGGTCAATATTTTTTATGGCCAAAGAAACAAATCTAAAAACCATAGGCCTTGTAGAATAATTTCCATAGGGGACGATGGCATCTAGAGGAGGTAGATTTTTACCTTGAGAAGCATGGTTTTGAAGTAAAGAGGGATATATAAACTTGTGAGTCAATGGCTAGAATGCTACAGGATATCGGTTCTATAAAAACTATGAAAATTTTTACATCAATAATTACAACCTTATTTTCAGGAGTATAATCCATGTCGACTACGTTATCCGTATCATTTTCTTTCTTCTTATAACTCTCAGTAACATTTTAATCGAGAATAAAACCAGAGAAAATATGAAGCTTCTCATTAGCTTGGTTGATAGCTTTGTGATGATCCTTTTGTTGAGCTGAATCATGGGATTTAACCGATTTGGCTAAACAATCTCAAGTGATGTCATCATAGTCAAATTGGGGACCTTGAAATAAATTTATGGCATCCATTCATAGTGCATGAAATTTTTCATGAGATTGACCCCAATTAGCATGCCACCGAAAAAAATTACTTTCATCATGCCAATGAGGAATAGATCGAGAAGGATCCAAGATCATAGTAAACGGCTTAGATAAGTGATGTTTCAAATCTTCCTTACTCAATGGTTGATGATAATTAGGTTGTATCTTGTTGTTATTAGGTTGTTGATCAATCTTAAAATTAGTCCTATTTGAAGAAGTGACAAGAGGAAGAAGAGTATCAAAGACTCCATCTATTGTGTTCTTGTTCTTAGAATGTTGGAGGATTTGGACTTACTTGTTGGGTTATGTCTTAAGAGGATATTTCTTAAACTCCATCATGGTATAATCTTTCGTTTTAGCTTTTTCAAAGGGTTCTTCTAGGGAAGTGGGATAAAATTACCTCACCTTGTATTGAAGGAGAGGTTGAAGCACTCTTAAGAAAAGATGGAAGAGGATATCATTAAGCATATATAATTTTGATCATGTGGATTGAGTCTTCCAATGCTTGATGAAATATTGTGTTGACTCTTTTTTAGATTGTTGGAAATCGATGAAAGCGTTGAAATTGTTCTCAGGTAGGTCATGATATTGAAATTCATTCACCAAGGAAAATTCATTCACCAAGGCTGTCACCAAGGACTCCAGCTCAACTATGGATTTAGGAGGCAATTATACCAGTCAGAAAAATCTCTAGTGAGAGTCTTAACTAGGAGTTTGGTTATAGCATATGAATTGGTTCTAATCAACTCCTTGCAAATATTATTAAAATTATTGATGTGAAAGGTAGGATCACTGGACCTGTCATATGAGATAGAAGGAAAAATGCCACTGATATACATGCTAGCAATGTAAGGTGTTAGAGACTCTTGTTGGAATACTCTCAAGAATTTTCTTTCGATAGGGGATTAACTAATGGGAACCCAATTAGGCCCATTTGGAAAAGGAGGGGGTGTGGTGCCCCAAGATCCCATTGTAGGGAGGTTAACTATGTGATCCATGATGGCTTCAATTTGAATGAATCCAGCCATAGTAGCATATTGTTGTTGGATCATCTTATTAATAATTTGGAGAATGATATTGGTAGGGTCAAAATTAGAGGCATTCTCAGATGAACCTACTTCAGGGCCTTTCACTTTTTCTACCCTATTGTGATTTTTTTCTAAAATTAATTCAAGAAGATGCTTGCTAAGAATTTCTTCCAATCCATTTTTGTATCGAGGAAACCGAGAAAAAAACTTCTAAATCTTAGGCCTCAATGATAAAATGTATCATCATTTTGGGTATATTCTTCTTCATCAATAGGGGGGGCCATTGTGGCTGTTAAAAGGCTTCTTTCTAGGTGCTCCTATAACAAAACACTCCATAAAAAAGGGGAACTTAGCTTTAGGATGATAGGTTTTAGAAAATTTCTAGGCAATAGAATCAGAATACCCTGGGCCCAAATACTCCATAATAGAATGATGATCTTGCTAAGAGAAATTCCTAAAATGGGGTTCACAGACACAATTGGCCATGCAGAAAAGTTTACACAGGGGCCAATGGCATCTGGGAATAGATTTGAAGGAACGAAAGGAATTATTTTTTAAAGTAGGTATACACAAGGATCGATGGCATTTAAAAATAAGTGTGCTGAATAGAAAATATCACCCCTAGGTGACGGTGTCTATGGAAATGGGTTTTTGAGGTACTTTTGATTTTTAGAGGTTTGAGATGAGATTAATATATAAGATGGATGATTTTAGCAAAGTGTTCTTGATCAGGAGGTCTACAGGATTCACATCAGGTTTACCATAAATGAATGGCAAGCCAAGAATGTGTCTCAATAGATTGCACTTCTAATGTTTTTGTTCTATAAGGGTATTGAGGTAACAGATAAGAGACACACATAGATCGACACATAGTGGATAAATTTAAAGGGGTTATAGCAAGCGTTAGGGCCGTGTATCCAGAGGGTACTAATCCCTACACTTGGTCAACATAGGTTTTCCAAGGCCCGCAGTTAAGATAGAGGAGAGTACACTCTTATGATATCGATGAATGTGGGAGAGATATGAATTAATGGGGGATGAAAAAATCATCACAAACTATACTACTGCAATGAAAGTAAACTGAAAGAAATGAAATATAATAAGTTGACCAATTAAGAGAACTATGTTAACTAGTATCAATATTCATATAAAACTAAGATAACATAAATAAATGTGGAAGGGAAACAAACTAATCTATGTAAAATGACAAAGAGAGTTATATCACTTACTTGTGCGGTGGTCATTGATGCATTTATATCTCAAGAGAAAAAGCACACCGAGAGGGAATCACTATTAGGTGGAGAAGGGAAACACCGTACCTATCCTAGACTCATTATAGATGACCCAATAGTGCAAGTAACCCAAGAAATAAGAATATTTTCCAATCCAATCCAATCCAAGTGCAATATAAACAAGAGTCAAGTGAGCACATGTGAAGTTGGTGCAAAAGAAAAGAGTAGTTTGCAGCTCCTAAGATTCAGGCTTCCTTCTTTTATAATTGTCAATATGTAATGAGCATTTATACGATGCCATCACCCATGGGATATGTCATCAACTAGAGAGAAACCTAACACCAACACCATCGCTAGTGGGTGATGACATCATCTAAGGATGATAACATGAGGTAATGTGTCATGAAAAGTGAAAATAGTTCTCATAGATCAAATAAATGGATGAACAAGGTGTCAAGTGGTGAAATACAATCAAGGTGTCAGGAGTGCAATGTATATGAGACATAAAGGGAAAAGGATAACTAATACAAGGAACACTAAGGTCGGGAACACTAAGGAACCCATAATGATTACATGAATAATCATACTCGATTCCCATAAGGCCCATTAAGGAACCCGCTCAAGAAATAGATGCATCAATGACCCTTATATGCAAAAAGGAAATTGTTAGTAACATGAATGAAATAAAATAATAATGAAGTTATGAAAGATAATATTGAATTTAAAACCCTAATTTTGGAAAGGAATGGATGATTGTGAACAGAAAACAGAAAGGGAATAATTATCCCCCTAAGATGTACTTAAGATCCCATCGAAAGGGGTCTTAGGGACGAGCTTGGTTGTTTACTGTTAGATGGGTTGTGCTGCTATTTTGGATATGTTGTTTTTGGTTTCTTTATTCCACTAGTAGAGGCTGCCTCATTTGTTCCTCATTGCTACATATTTGTCTTCAGTTATTGTACAGGGTAGGGTTCCCTTAACCCATTTTTACCTATAATAAAAAAACAAGTATGAAAGATGAAAAATGAAAAATTAGGTGTATACATTGGTTTGGAACAAAAACTTCATGTTGTTAAGATTTTAATAGGAATTACTTATAGAAAAATTCTATTTGATTCTTTATTGTGAAGTACTTTAAGATCCTTGGGATTCCTCTATATATCTTCTACACAATATAAGACATATATGTTAATGTTGGGGTGTCAATTTCATTTTTTTATTTTTCAATTAATGAAATTGATATCTTCTTAAGCATAGCCATCTATTCATCTCCATATGTAAGAAAATCATAAATATGAAGACATGGAAAAGGAAATGCCTTGAGATTATCACCAGGACATGAATTATCAGCAATATATTTTCCACCAAATGTGTCTTCTAATGATTCTTTGTTGGATGAAAATATTTTACCGTTACTTTCCTTACCTATAGATTCTTCCTAGAGTTAATTTGGTATCTCTCTTGTCTGCAACAACCTCTATCTCTTTTTCATTTCTTTTATCAAGTACTTCAATTTTTTATCATCAATAAGTTTAATCCTTGTTCTTCTTTCTTTGGAAACACTTATTTTGAATTTCTCTCATAGGGGTTTGACTACATGATCATTGGATGCAGAAATATCATTTACTATGACTTTAATGTTCTTCAACATATGCATCTTCTTGTTTTCTTCTTCTACAACTTGAACAAGGATGTCAACAACTTTGTTTCTTATTTTTGGTACATCAATTTTTTTCAATGATGATCCATTTTTTTCAATGCAAATATTTTCTCAAATTTTTGGTTCATCACGGTTGTAAGAAAATGAGAAAATATTATTCCTTTCATCTTTATCAATCTTTTAAAAAAATTGAACCAAAATAGGATATAATATTACTAATTGGGTTTTCATACCTCCATAAAATTTGATCAAAAATATCACTTTCCCAAGATCATAAGGAACTTATTTTTCTTGAAAGAGAAGATCATTTTCATCTTCATCGTTATCACTATCATCCATTGGCATAGAGTACCTATTTTCTATATTCATTTTTCCAGGAAAGATATCATTTCTTGTTACCTTGTTAAGTCATCAACCTCCATTCAAAGGGAGGTTCCTTAATTTAGAAATCCAATTACTAAGGAACTTTGATCCCAACGAAGTCACTAAAAATAGTTGGTAGAAATTTCTATTGTTGTGCATGATTTTGGTAAATTTAACAAATTTCCCAATAGAAGTGACATGATAAAACCTACAACATTTGGGGAGATTACCATTCACAAGGTGATATTATTTCTCATTTGAGAGGGTAAAATTTACATTATGTGATAGGATTATCTGAGATTTTCAGTACTTTTAACCAAAAGTACATAAAGGCAACAAAAATGAAGGAATTTGGAAAGGGATTTAAAGAAGATAAGAGAGAGAAACCCCCAACAAAGTAAAATTTGAGCACTACCTAAATAGCTGAAGGTAACAAAAAATTCCACAAAATCTCTTTCTCTTGAATGAACAGGGATATGAGCTATAATGTGTGAAAGACGATATCTTAGATGCAACACAAAGTCCATGTACCAAGATACACAACATAATGTTACCTTATCAAGGGATAATATACAATGAATAAATTGATTTATTAATGGACCTTTGATGTTTAACATAAAAAAAAAATATCACAATCAAAAGGTATTAAAACCCATGTGATGAAAATCATCTTACGTGTTTGTATTCATAATATTCATGAAATTGGAAAATAAAATATACTAAAAAATTTGCAACAAATTTTCTCTAGAGATGAGAGAAACATCGTCCATTTTATAATTTATTTCAAACTTACTACCTTAAATCTGACCTACCTCTTGACTTCAAGTTGATTTAGCTTGAGTTACATAATTTGTCTTACACAATTATTACAATATATATCCAAAAAAAATTCATGTAAAATTTGTCATATTTAGGGCCCAAAAACCTTTAAAATAGTGTTCCTTGTTAGAATATATTTCCAATCCTTTGAATGGGACCAAAATCAAATTTTGTATGCAAATGTTGTCTCTAGAACAAGGAGTTGTTTCCCAGGGGTGGGATAGGAATATTTCTTTTAAAGGGAAAAAATATCAGCATCTCAAAAAATATATTCAGTCAAATTTCATCCTCATTGCAAAAGCTTTATAATAATTCAAATGACACCTAAATCAGAGTCCGTATGTGAAAGTTATGGACAAAAAAATATTACAATTTTTTTGTCATAGCCCAAGGCATGCTTGGTGCCCTTTTGAGGAATTGTTCTAAGTGTTTCTCCTAGGGGTATTATAGGTTTATTTTCTCACAAAGGTTGAAATAAAATTGTAAAGTGTTTATGATCAACGATTATCCTTGTTGCAAGAGATTTTCAACTCTTCAAATGGGACTGAAATTGGAGTATGTATGTGAAAGTTATGGTTATAAAAAAAAACTTAAGGTTTCCTCCTAAGCATGCCATGAAAACTTTTTCTCATAAAGGGTCCAAAGACTCAAAAAAATGGAAATTGTATATAATCAAAGTACATCCTTGTGTAAAAAATATCCCAATGCTAAGAACAACACCTAAAAGAGATTCCATTTGTAAATTTTATAATAGAAACAAATAACTATTCCAAGTGTTCCTCCCGAGGGCACCATACATGTGTTTTCTCGTAAAGGGCCCAATTTTTTTATTTCACTACATATATTTATATATTAGTCACTATTGTCAACCCTCCCCTGATGGTTTTGCTACCCCACACATTTGATTACACCATGGATTATTTTTCCATATCATTTCATTTTACTACTCTATGAATTTTTGTGTTATGTACTATGATTGCTTGTGATATTGACTTATTTGAATATTATGTGAACTTGTGCATTAAATTATAATGTTAAATTTTTATATTGATTTATTTCGATTCTCTATGCACTTTATTAATTACATACTCTAATTATTGTGTGATATTTATTCATTGGATTGTTATGTACACTTGTGTGGTTATAGGATTTGACTCCTATGAGATAATTTCACCTTTAATTTTTATTTGAACTTGTATAAATTTTGATACTTGATTTTCTAATTCATATGTGTACTTGTATGTTATATGATATGTTTTATTCATACAATTGAATGTTATATGTTTTCTTTACTTTGTACACTTATATTCTCTATGTTGTGTTTTATCTATGCACTTGTACTATTCTCTAAGATCTATATTCTCTTTTCACATGTATTATCTATGTTGTATTTTTTGGTATTATTTTTGTCAACACTTTATATTTCAGTACTTGTGTTATGGTCATTCTCATCGGGTAACGATAACCCTGTTGATATTTTTCATACCCCATGCAAAAAGGTCAACTCGAAACTTTTAATTTTCTCAGAATGGTTGAGTTAGAAGTTTGACTATGTTTTGGTAAGCCATATCGAAAAGGGATAATTTTTTTTAATTGTTTAGTTTTGGACATAATACGAATTCCATGTATTAAATTAGCAGTAGAAAGTGTTGCCCCAAAAGGCAACACTTTGCGTATACAGCCTCTCTGATGTATCATCTTCAGCAAGATAATGCAGTGGCCTTGGAAGACTGCTGCAAGGACTTGGTGAAGATGGGAAAGATGGCATATGTATGCTTTTACATTCTGAAGCAACAGTCTCAGTTACAGGTTTGAAGCATGGAAAAGGTAGTTTTACAAGTAGTTTGCATTTTCAATGATCATAAGAAAGGTACACTTGATTTAAATTTATTCCTATGATTACGTGAATTATTGAAGTGTTCTAAGTTGTATAAGTTCATTTATTATCCATACAAATGAAGAAGGTATAGAAATGAAAAGACATACATCTCATTACAGGAAAACCATTCATTTATTCATGAGGAATAATATCACAGTAAGCCCACACAAGCCGTGGGAGTAACTCTGAAAACAAGAACAAAAATGAAAGTACATATGCGTAAAGTTGTGAACAAAGAAAGGATAAAATCCATCATTTCCTATATTTCCATCAGTTTGACCATGTGAATTATTTTCCCCACTGCTCCTTCTTCACCATCTTATCTAATTGTTGCATTGTACCTAAAAGGGAAAAGAGATTTCGTCAGAGCTCAAGATTTCATGCTTGTTCTATTCTCAATGTTAAGTAGATGGACTTTCACTAAAATTAACTTGATATCAGACAATATAAATGAGTAAAAGATCAGAATGTCTTTTACAGAGTCACTAAAACAAAGTGAAATTACTACATCTCAAACATATAATCTATATAAAGGACAAAAATATTATATTCAACGTCAGCATGAAATAAATGCATACAAATTATATTCAACTGTCAAACTTAAGCAAATATAGATTTCCAAAAATACAGTTAGTGAAAGGAACAATAACCAAATCGTACCAAGCCAAGAACACAGATGCTAATAAAACACCACGATCTATAAGATGAAAGAAATTCACCAGAATAACTTTACATAAAACATTCGCAAATAAATGAGAAGCAATATCATATATTATTATGGAACTCAATGCAATACAATGAGAATGGGCCTTGCTTAAATAAGCAAGGAATAACAATCTAAGAACCAGTCAAGGTCATAGATCAAGCCATAAATCATGGAAATAACTAGTCATCAAAGAACTAGTCAAGACCATAGATTTAGGAGAGAACTAGACATCAAGGATCTAGTCAATACCATAGATCAAGGAAATAAATATACCTAACAACTAGATAATATCTCCTAATATCTAAATAAGATAAAAGAAATATCCACACACATAAGTGGGTGAGAATAAATACAATAAAGGTAAATAAAGTACCTAGGTGAACATGAGCTAAGATAAATACCTAATCTAATAGTTAGAAGATGATATCATCATCTACATTGAAGGAATAACAGTGCTCATCAATAGATAAATTATCAAATGTTCATGTCAGCAATAGGATTCCTGTGAACAACTTATAAGCACAATCAGAAAATGACAGAGTAGGATGAAATCATTACCATTAGAATGGAGCTATTGATCAATCTAAAAGGGAAAACCATATCGATACAAGTTGGAACATTATCACAATAAGGATATAGATACAAGAATAGAACTTCTAATGAAAAGAGCAACGATACAAGTACAACTCTTGTAAAACCAATTAACATCCAAACTAATAGGTACAGGAAGTCATGCAAGAGAATGTGAAGTTCATCCCACTACTTCAAGATCTTCCATATCCTTCAAGGTTTATAACATTCCTTGTTACTGCAAAACACAAAGGTAGAGTACTAGTTGAAGAAAAACAAATAGTCAATAAGGCCATTGAAGCTATCAAAAAATCAATAAGGAAATCATATTACCATAGCTCCAGTTACCATCCATGGCAGTGGTCTCAAGGTTAAGGTACATGGCGAGCTATTTTACAACATAACCGAGCCAAAACACGACCCACAAGGTGAGAATTAAAGTTCAAAAATGGTAAAATTGTGGCCATTACAAGATTGAAATGGAACCCAAATCACAATGTGATGGAGTGAAACGATAGCTAAGCTACATAATTCTAATGCAAATTTCAGAAAAATCACGATCTCACAACAAAGAATGGAAGTCTGATTTTTTCCTTTTCAAAATGACACAAAATAGGTTGCCATACAGTTTTCCACCTTCAAAAATCTCAAACTTAGACAACTAGAATGTATGGTGCCTGTACGTCCGAAAAGTGACAGGCGAGCGTGAGAATCGACAAGTAACTCTTCTGCGTACCCGACCTCCCGAGGTCGTGCCGAGACAGCCTGTGGGGGTAGAATGTGTAGACAAGCTAGTTAGGAAATCTAATGTCTTCGACACGCACTAATGGTATTTGTGAATCTAAGGAAAAGAAGGCCCTTCTCACTTGGACTGGTGTGATAGATCGATCAGCGAGGATGACTGCTCGAAGGCTCCAATCAATATCGAGCTCTGGCGTGATTCGATCTATGGGTTGTGGGATGCGTGGAAAATGACCCGGGATGGTTTCGTGTATTTCTCCTGATAGGGTCATATGGTGAATATGGTCGACTCTATGGGCGATTCTCTGGCCTAGTCCAAAATTCTCTAGCTTCGTTGGCTGTTGTATCTAGTAGGGATAACTGTTGAATGATGATAGGTGGAATCGGAGTAGACTGAAATACTAATTTACGTAGGCCAGTGTCTATGTCTAATTCTTTTATGGATTCGTTAGGTTGTGGGATCTGTGGATCACAACCATAGACTCTTGGTTGTTGCGGTCCCGTTATGGTCATACGGGAGATCAAGTTCTAGTATCCAGTAGTCGTAAGCCTTTTCAGCTTCTATGTTTAGAACCAACAGTTGTGCGATCTTCTCAGAATACCTTACAGGCGTTCTCGCAACTTGGATTCTTAAGCTGATATCTATATCTACTAGGGTTTCTCCAGTGTCTGGATGTGGAACTAAAGGATCACACCCGAATGTTTGTTCTCTTTCGAGCCCTTCTACAGTCATGTGGGTATTTTCTAGGGTAATCTGTAGTTTGGCTGATTTGACCAAAACAGATGCGCTTGATCGTCTTCGATATTTAGCCCTCTCAACTGTGACCTGATCTGTTGGAAGTCTATCGTTTTTTGGAAGACTTGTATCCTAAGGTTTTGGTCAATGTCAGTTATTGCCACTACGGTATTGGGCTGGGGCACAATTGGCTCGAAAATGTATTCCCTGGGCTCCCTAGGTCCCGTAATTGTCATGCAAAAGGCAGTAATGAAACAAACTATAATAAAGTAAAATCTAAGTATATTTCTAGCATATATAATTTCTTTTTGTATTTTCTGGAAATTTATAAGAAAGCAACTATTTAAAATATTTAGAATTGACAACTAAACTAACAACGTAAAACAAAAAAAATAGCCGAGTGTAGCTATTTGTCTGTGTAATTTCGTATATCTATTCTAAACAACGAAATAACTAATCTATCTGCAAGATTCTCGATCCTTCCTCAGAAGTGAGGAATGAATCATAGTTTCTCAGAAACTATCAATCCCCACAACTTCCCTGGCAATATCGAGAATGGAAATAACTGAAATAAAGCGATTAACTACTCTATTTGATAAGTTCTAACTAAAACTTTGAAAGATGGAACCTGGATTTCGCAGAACAGTGGCGAATCCGACGGTGTATGTGTTCTTGTCCCCTCAGTACGATCTTTTCGTTCTTTGTGTTCATGTGAATCCAGAAAGGCGTGTAATGCTTGCATCAACAGGAATAGATATTTGGATCAATGGACAGCCTCCAGAATACAGACAGAATAGAATGCGGATAGGAGAGGGATAGCGCAAGAGTACAGAGCTTGGCCTATGCAATTCCTAGCGGGGTCTACTGTGAATCATGCAACAAAAGCGTCCAGAACTTGAAACTAGTCTGTATGAAGAGAAAAACCTGCAACTTTAATGGTTGCCTAGACTATTCTACTCCAAAGCAAAAATGCTGTTTGCACAAGTTGGATCTGTGGCTTACCAACAGTAACACAAAGCTAAAAAAAACCTGTAACAAACTATGCTACCAATCTTTAAGCAAGCTAAAAAGACCATAGTACTGAAAACATGAAAGTTGAAGTGAAAATGGTGGCCCAAATAATGTTTGCACTTGCACAAGTTGGATATGTGGCTTACCAGCTGCAACACAATCCAAAGCACTCAACGAGAAATCTAAGAATTCTAAGAAAAGGAAAACTAAATCTAATGCAACAAGAAATTCAAAAGCAAACTTTGGAGAAAAATTCAGAGCTAAATTCGGGGGCCATTTGCATGTGCACAAACCATGCATTTATAGGAATCCAAACATGCAAAGATCAAATCCAAACTGAACTCCTAAACATTAAACAAAAGAAAAACACTATTCCAGGGGACCAAAAACATAAATGCATGCTCAAGTCGGCAAGAAAAGCTGGTAAAGCGTTGATCTTTGCGTGCGTTCCGTCAAAAGCACATTCTGGAAAATGCGCACAGGACCGCCGCCCTTCAGGGTGGCGGTTTCGTCACTGAAGACCAAAAAAGACAAGAAAAGAGGAAAAATAGGGAAAACAAAGCACGCGGGGGCTAAGCGGGGCATGCGGGATGTTAACGCATATCCGTAAGGATTTTCTGGATCCCGAACACCTTGCGAAGAGACCTGTATCATCATCGGGGCATTTATTACACCTTTCCGCAGTACAGTACCTTACAATTTTGGGTACGTACATATTGCCCCCTCGGAGAAGCGTTTTAGCCATGAAGAGGCATAAAACGGTGGGTCCGAGTATGGCCGTCCTGAAATGGGAAGTTAGAAGTTATACCTTACACGCCCGTGTGTTGAAATGACGTCGTCCAAAATTCCCGCTACCTGCGAAATGAAAAGAGAACTCAAATGCAGATAGATACAATAATTTGGAAAATAAACGTTAAAATAATAGAGAAAGAGGACGTACCATTTGTGCGAGGATAGAAACTTACCTCCGTCGGTGCTCCGAACCTGTGAAAAAAATATTTAAAACGAATCGGGGCATTATATATATGAAAGTGGGCCCATTTTCCTATTCATTTGCGCGAGTCGATTTGATAGGTTTTGAGCTCTGGGACCCACGGTGACGGTTTCTCACGTGAGTAGAGTTAAAACGTCCGCAGTGAGATAGAGATCATGCCTCCACGTGCGGAACGCCACCCCGCGAGATCACAGGTTGGTTTTCTTCAATTTTGTGTTTTTCCCCCTTCAATTTTAAAATGCTAAATTCTTTGCAATGGGGGGGTTATTTTCGAAAATGTTTGGTTTAAAGGGTCCATCTAGGGGGGGCGCCTACTGGGTAGGCCCCTTTTTTGATTAAAATAGTCATTTTTTGCATTTTTTGGGCTTTTTAAGACTAAAAACCCGCGCGGGTTTTCGGACCGCGACCGCCGCCCTGGACAGGGCTGCGGTTACATGACCGCCGCCCTGATTAGGGCGGCGGTTACAAAACCGCCCCCTTGCTCAGGGCGGCGGTTTTGCACAGAATGCAAAAGAACCTCACTTAAAAGCTTTTACTTGCATTTTTAGCATTTGTACGTGTTTTTATGCTTCTCTTGATATTGTTTAGATACTAACTTACTCTTCTTTGTGTGTTTTTGGGTGTATGCAGGCAAAAGAGGAGTACATTAGATGGATCCGGGAGAGAGAGTGCGACTGGCTGCCCGGGGTATTGGATGCCCTCTCAGCAGATGAGGAGGACACATTGCAGAGGGCTGGCATATTGCGTATATCGCGTGTGCCCCACGTTGCTCCATCCAGTCACATTCTTTGTGACTTATTCTCATACTGGGATGCAGATCGGAACACTTTCCGATTGCCAGGGGTCCGTGGTGAGTGGACCATCACTTTGGAGGATGTTTACCGCATCCTGGGAGTCCCGATTATCGGGAGGAGACTCACACTAGAGACAGCAGGCTCCCGGGCACAGATAGCTCAGTGGGCTGGTTATATGGGGGATACAGCCATTTCTACGGGGCCAAAGAAGGGAGTGCGAGTCAGATCCATTCCTTCTTTGCCCATCCCTATCTTTCGATAGGCTATTATGGGGATCCTTGCCTCGAGACTCATCGGGGACAAGGGAGGGGACACCTTATTATACTGTTGGGGCCCCATCATTGCACAGATAGAGGGACATGGCCAGAAATACGCCTGGGGCGCAGACATTTTGGGGACCACCTACCACGATTTATATGGGGTGGTCCGATTGCAGGGACAGTCCTTGAGCCACCCCACTCTGGTCATGAGTTGGGTGTATGAGCGCTTCATTCCGTATGGCAGAGGCGTGGAGGTGGCAGATCCCGGGGCGGTGAGGGCAGCCCGATGGTCAGGTATGTCAGTGCTCAGAGCACCTCACCAGCCAATAGCCACTCTTACCACGGTAGACATGGAGGCTACACCGTACCAGCTTATGACTGGTATATGGGGAGAGGAGACCACGACATTGGTCTCCTGCTCCATCACAGGGCAGCTTATCGACCGTGTGGGACGGGTAGAGGTACATCCCTTCAGCAGGGTTCCTCAGCAGTTTGGCCTCCCATACACGGCTATGATTCCTCCAGTAGCACCTATTTATAGATCAGTCCGAGAGGCTAGAGGGGGGCCTAGAGGCCATGGTTGGACAGTGGTTACCCCTGGCATTCCTATTACAGCCAGGGGGATAGTTCGGGCCAGAGGGAGAGCTGGTGCGCCTCAAGCACCATTACTTCAGATTGCTGCAGGTCCTGCTCATAGCAGTGACGACCCCATAGATATTGACTCCGATTCTGAGGAGCACACAGAGGGAGGGTCAGAGGAGCAGACGGACGAGAGCGATCCTGAGTGGCATGATACTCAGGATATTCTGTGGGCAGAGAGGGAGGAGGAGAGTGCAGAGAGAGAGACCGTGGCTTCTGAGGAGCCACTCTCCCGAGGTCATGGTGGAGACGATGAGTCCGTTGTGGGGTGCCATGTTGCCCCAACTATAGGGGCAGCTCCTCAGCCGGCAGCGGCATCAGCAGCAGGTGCTGGCCCTGGCGACCCATCTTGGAGGCTTGGTGATCCGAGTAAGTATATCCTCTTCTCCTTTCAATACTTGTTTGTTTTAGGATTTGTTTTTTAATGTTAACTCTCCTCATATTTGTATTGTGTACACTTTAACCTCTTGCCTAGTTCCTAATTTGTTTTTCTTTCTTTGCTTTGCAGAGACTGTTGATGAGTGGTGGGATCTAATCCGTAGGGTTTGCGTCGATTCTCTGATGATCCCTATGGATAAGACCCGTGCGGAGTTATCTGTGGATGCCGGGGAGCCCTCAGCAGCCGGCAGGCACACTGACGTCTTCGCTCCCATCTGGCATGTGGCCAAGATGGTGTCAACTCTTCGTACAGAGTTGGCAGGCTATAGGACAGCCGAGCGTCTTATGAGGAGCCGCTCTCATGGCGAGACTACGACTGCCCCTAGGGATCCCGAGCCCTCCGTCCATTCAGAGCGCCAGCGTAGCCGGAGTCCTAGGCGAGGGCGCGCGCCTTCGGCGGGATCGCGCAAGGGTTGAGAGGCCACCTGGCTTTCTGTATTTGTATTTAGATTCTTTTGTGTATCACGGGCTCTTTGAGCGTTTTGACCATGCCTAGTGCATGATGGCATTGTATATAAACTTTGATTATTTATATATATGCGTCGGTTTTGGATCAAAACTTGTCATTTGTATTCTACTTTCTTTATTTCCAACTGCTTCGTGTATACTATGATGTATGTATTATATGCTTTCTAGAATGTATGCAATGGAAAACAGATGATGCAAATGTTTGCTTTCTTTTTGTGTTTTATGATGCTGATACATGATATTGTAGATATATTGTGATCTTAAATCTTAGTTTCTGTGAGCAATTTGGATACCTCATGATTTGTTTTGGCAAAGTGATGAAAATAACCAGTATGATGAACAGATTAACTTGCCCCACTCCTAACTCCACGCAACTAGTAGGATGCGAGGGCTCATCACCAAGAGCCAAGAAGGGCGCAAGTTAAGGAATATGGTGAAATGATAGTGATGAAAGACAGACGAAGCTTTGGTGGAACCAAATGAAAACTACAAGCTTATTCTACCTGAATGACTTCATAGTTTTGGATGCAACTTGCTTTGCGGTTTATCCAGACTTAGACCCGTAGATGGCCACATAGTAGACAAAATCTGGGTTTTTAGGATTTTTAACTCTCTTGGAATTTTTGGACATCTGATTCATTCGTTATTGACTCAAAGTTTGAATTGATTGTCTATGACCTTTTAACATTTACTTTGTTTAGAGGACCCCCTACACTCTGCCCCATGCTACCTGTAAGAAGCATGGGTTTATCACCGTGGGCAAGGCATAGGCGAGTAAGGGCATTTCCATCCTTTCCCAACCCTACGTCACTAGTAAGAGACGCAAGCTCATCACCGAAGGTTGGTGGGGCAAGGAAATGTGTAAAATAAAATTTTCTGTTTTAATCACTTCTTGACTTGTCTATTTGAGTAAAATGTCAGTATATGCTTATTTCCAAAGAGATGTGTATATGGGATAGATGTGACACCATGAAGCTTCTAGAACAGACCATAGGCAAGACACCTATCCTAAGAAGAAATCAAAGCGAGAACAAACTTGCAGATCTTGGTATGGTTACCGTTAGGACTTCGTCATGTTTGATTTTATTTGATAAAAGATTCTGAGTTGATTGATGATATCGAAGACGGAGAAGTATGATTAAAGAACTTTATGCCAGAAACATCACGAGTTTGAAATAAATTGCTTTGAGAATAGATTCCCTAATCACAATTTGTGTAAGAACAAGTGGACAAAATGATCCTAATTTGTATGAAAATGAAATGTAGATAGTTATATAGGTAGCGTTAGCTGCTTATGCGTAGAAACGTTTGAGGTGGAGAGAATTGACTGTTTCGCCAAACTCCTCACCTTCTAGCGTGCATAAGAGGTATGCACCATTTCCGTAGTCTTTTGTGACTCGGTACGGGCCCAACCATTTGGGCCGGAATTTCCTTCCTTCGCCAGTCTTCTTGTCGATCCGGCTATCTAACCTTAGAACTAGGTCACCTTCGTATATGTCACGTTCATAGACCTTCTTGTTGTACTGCCGACACATCCGGTCGGCATAGACTCTATGTCGCTGTTCAGCATCTAACCTAGTTTCATCGAGGCTTTCTAATTGAGAAAGACGTGCTTCCCTGTAAGCGTCCTCATCCAGAATCCCTTGTAGCGAAATGTGGAGACTGGGGATTTCAACTTCGAGTGGGAGAACTGCTTCTGACCCAAATATCAGCGAGAAAGGAGTTGCTCCTGTCGGAGTTCTTATTGAAGTTCGATGGGCCCACAAGGCCGGATATAACTTTAAATGCCAATCCCGCTTGTTTTCTTTCACTGTTTTAAGGAGAATGGCTTTCAGTGTTTTGTTTGTTGCTTCAGCCTGCCCATTGGCTTGGGGATAGTACAAGGAAGCCGTATGATGGCTGATTTTAAATTTGTTGCATAACTCACGAACCTCTTCATTCTTGAAAGAAGTTCCATTATCTGAGATAATGATTTGCGGGATACCGTACCTACAAATGATTTGGTTCAAAATGAACTTAGCGATTATAGAACCATGTACAGTTGTAAGAGGCATGGCCTCTACCCATTTAGTGAAATATTCAGTGGCTGTGATTATAAAATTGTGGCCGTCTGTGGACGAGGGAGAGAATTTCCCTATCAAGTCCAGGCCCCATGTAGAAAAGGGCCATGGAGTAACGATTGGTTGCAAAGCTTGTGCCGGCATGTGGATCTCATGAGAGAACTCCTGACATTTATGACACCTGCGTACAAACTCTATTGTGTCATGTTCTAGAGTGGGCCAGAAATAGCCCATTCGATGTATTTTTCGAGCAGTGGCATGGCCACCGAAGTGGCCTCCACATATACCGCTATGGGATTCATGGAGAATCTTCTTGGACTCTTCTGTGTCAACACACCTTAAGAGCATCCCATCGAATGCTTTCCGATAGAGCACCTGCTCTATAATGACGTATTTAGTTACGATAATACGTAACCGTCTTCTTTGTTGAGGTGTAGCTCCTTCTGGGTACCTATGGTCCATGATATAACTAATAATATCAGCGTACCAAGGGCACTCAGATATAGCAGGTCAGGTTTCGACGTAGTATACGCACTCATCTGGAAAATCCAAATCTACCAGATCTCCCCTATCTAGTGGGTTGTCAGCCAGCCAATCTGCGATGATTTTCCCTTTAACTGACTTTTGATTTATAAACGTTAGTTCGAACTCTCCCATTAAGGTTATAAAACGTCCAGATTTTTTGGACAAGGACCCTTGTGTGAGAAAAGTCCGTAAATGGTCCGTCTTTACTATGACCCTTGTCTCTTGATTTAGCATGTAGTGTCTTAGGCGTTTAGTAGCAAAGACTATGGCGAGACATTCTCGTTCCGCTTGTGTATAGCGTGTTTCGTAGTCGAGAAATGTTCGGCTAATGAAATAAATTGCACGCTCTCTCTTGTCATCATCTTCTTGGGCTAGCATGCAAGCTAACGAAACATCGGTGGCCCGTGAGTACAAGATTAAAGGGCGATCTAGCTTAGGTGGCATTAGCGTAGGCGGTGATAACAAGAAATGCTTGACAGCATCAAAAGCTTCATTGCAATCTTCAGTCCAATCAATGCTACAGTCCTTCTTGAGTAAATTGTTGATTGGATGAACGGCGAAGCTTAGATCCGGGATAAATCTCCGGATTGCACCCATCTTTCCGAGAAATGATCTGATTCCAGATTCACTCGAGGGTGGGACCATTTCGAGGACAGCCCGAATTTTGGCTGGATCAACATCGATCCCTCGTGACGATATGATGTAACCTAGGAGCTTTCCTCCTGTTACACCGAAGACGCATTTCTCTGGGTTTAGGGTAACTCCATATTCTATTAGGCGTGAAAGGATGATGCGGAGTACTTCAGGGTGGTCACAACGCTTCTTGGCCTTAGCCAACAAATCATCTACGTAGGATTCCATGATTTTATGGATTAAATCGTGAAATATGTATGTCATGGCCCGCTGGTACGTAGCACCGGCATTCTTGAGACCGAATGGCATAACAGCGTAGCAATAGGTTCCCCAAGGAGTTATAAACGTGGTTTTAGCTTGATCTTGCTCGAATATTTTGATTTGATTGTATCCCGAGAATCCATCCATGAGAGAAAAGAGTTCAAAACCTGCTGTTGCATCAACAATAACGTCTATGGACGGTAATGGGAAGTCGTCCTTAGGGCAAGCTTTGTTGATATCTCGAAAATCTATGCAGATGCGTATCTTTCCATTTTTCTTGAGGACGGGAACGATGTTGGATACCCATTGGGAGTAGTCAACTGGCTTGATGAATCCTACCTGAAGGAGTTTTATTACCTCCTCTTTTACCATGAGAGCTACTTTGGGCTTCATGGGTCTTGATTTCTGTTTAATAGGCTTTGCATCTGATCTAGTGACGAGGTTGTGCACCGCAATGTGCGGTGCGACTCCTGTCATCTCTTTGTAATTAAATGCAAATGCCTTCTGATGTTTTTTGAGAACTTGAGTATGAATTTCCACTTCCTCTGGGGTTAACGAAGAACCTAGCTTTAAAATTCTTGGTTCATCTTCCGTTACGATATTGACATCGATTGTTTCTTCAATTAAAGAGGCATTACCCTCTTCGAACTCAGGTGGTTCCGGAGGTAGATCTATATCATCTCCATTTTCCACTGCGTATATATTAGGTTCTTTTTGTGAGGGAAGATTCATTACAGGATTTTCGAAGTAGGAAGATGAATGCGGGATCAGAGATAAATCCAGCGTGTGATAGGAGAGATGTAGTGCTGCAAAGGTATTTAAGTAATCCAAAGTAGCCGCATCATTTCCAACATGGTCTAGGACGGTAGATTCACTTCCGTTTGAAAGAGGATCCATCATTGTTTTTATTAATGGTTCGTTACGAATGGATACCGTGAAATGAGTATCTTCTAGCTTATTTCTTGGAGTGAAGCGTGATGCCGAAGTTGCTATTGAATCGGCGAGAAGATTTCTCTCTCGCGGAATTGCTTCAATGGATATGAAGTTGAATGCCTTGCTTAAATCTAATACAGCGTTTTTGTAAAGTTGCAAGTGTTTGGCTTTAGTTTCATATACCTCTGAAACTTGGTTTGCCACTAATTGTGAGTCTCCTAAAACTCTGATATTGTCAATACCAATTCTTTTGGCTAAGGTAAGGCCAAGGAGGAGGGCTTCGTACTCAGCGCCGTTGTTTGTACATTCAAACTTTAATTTAAAAGAGAATGGGAGGACCTTCTCCTCGGGCGAGGTAAGAATTATACCTGCCCCCGCTCCATAACGGCATTTAGCTCCATCGAAATGGAGAGTCCAATACTTAGCTGGGAGTATGGATGTAGGTGTATCTGCTGAGGTTGCACACTCTACTTCTACCATACAGAGATCTTCTGCTGGCAAGGAACCAACACCTAGGGGAAATCCGATACCTACTGAATCGAATGGTAAAAACATTGGTGAATCTTGTTCTATCAACTCAACGATCTTTGCAGTAGTCCCTAATGATACTATTTCTTTAGTTTTACCTTTAGGAGTTGGAATTGTTTTGGCTATGTTGGTAGTTTCAAGATCCGTTGTAGGTATCAAATTTTCCTCTGGCTTTGAGTCAGAGGGTTTGTTAAGTTGGTTTGTTGGAAGTTCGAATTCTGAGTGTATACCTGGTCTTTTCTTTAAATCAGCTAGGTGTACGTCAAATGGCTTTGGGTCACCTTTGGCTACAAATACCTTTCCCAGATGCAGGAATCTTACTTCTTGAAATAGCGTGGAAGGGATTGCCTTCATGCGGTGTATCCATGGTCGGCCGAGGATCATATTATAATTGGTTTCCCGATCTATAATATAAAACTCAGTTAGGATCGTTTTAGGTCCCAAGGTAACCGGTAGTATTATAGTTCCTATCGACGTGGCTTTAAGGCTATCGTAGCCCCTCAAGGTATTTCTTGTAGTAGAACAGTTTGTTTCTCCATATCCCAATTTTTGGAGAAAAGAGAAAGGGACTATGTTAACTGCAGCCCCGTCATCAACCATTGCCCGTTTTACATAGTTATTATAAACTTGTACTTGCAAGTGTAGGGCTGGATCGCCTCGGCGTGCGATCTCAGCATCTGTAGGCATTTTACTTATTTCGAATATGAATTCGACATCCCTATCTGCCTGTCCCGGAGGATAAACATCGAAGTCTATATGATTTACTTGTGCTTCTGGTGGTGGAGTGATACTAATTAAATGACCCAAACCTAACGCCTCTAAAAGAGCAGCCCTGTGAGCAGGGGAATTTTTAGTAAATCAAGGAATGAAATATGTGAGAAGGTTTTTGTTAGATCATTAATTAGATCGTAAGCACCCATAGGTTTTGCTATGGTTTGTTGGACATTATCTGCTTCCGGTAGATGGCTTGGACTTGGTTGAGAGAAATATTCTCGTGTCCTCGTAATTGCTTCAACGGGTAAATCGGAGTCTAACTCTACTAATCCAACTACCTTAGGTCGTGGTTGACTTCCTAGTTGTGGCGCGACTAACGGATTTAGCGAGGTTGAGGCCTCGTGATCGTTGTTTCCTGTTATTGCACCTTTGTTTGTTCCAGTTGGTTTCAACCTATCGCTATCATGATTTGGGAGTGGATCATTAAAGATCTTGAGAGGAGCGTTCTGAGGGGAAACTGCCCCTGCGAAGGTATTTGCCGTTGGTGACGTAGGATCTGCTAAGAACATATCCATAAAAAATTGTTTTTGTTCATTTGGCAAGCGTTGCATGAATTTGTTGTAATCACGACACGTTCTAGTGTCATGACCCTGAATTTTATGGAAACCACAATAAGAATTGGGATTGTAATTCCCGTTTTGTTGGTTTGGTGTGTATTGTGGCCTAAAATTCCGATCAAACTGTTGCCTATTAGGACCAAAGTTTTGTTGTTTCTGGTTTTGATTTTGGTTTTGATAACCAAAGGAGTTTTGGCTTGGTCCTTGTATGGGATTTCACCGTTGTTGTTGTTGTGGATTATTAAAATCCACCGTATTGATCGTCGGGGTAAAATTGTTGTTTCTTTGGTTGTTTGTTTGCGACGGAGTATTAACGACATTTACCCTCTTGGGCTGGTCAGTTACCCCATCTGTTGTTACCCCACGATTTTTTGTTAAGGATTTTGGGTCCTTGATTGACGCTTGTGGTGGTTGTAGTATTTTGAATAGAGGTGATTAACCTCCCGTTTGCTCCATACGTCTTACGGCCACTATCTATTGCTGCTTGATCAATTCGCAGAGCGCTCTCAAGTACTTCGTCATAAGTCCTTAGTGGGAACTTTTGGACTTCTTCCTTCACTTCTCTGCTAAGAGAATGAAGGAATAAATCACATAGCTCCATCTGATCCATGTTTGGAGCGCTTGCCGAGGAATAAAGGACTGTGCGCCACCTTTGGATGAAATGGGCGACAGACTCATTATGTTCTTGCTTGATGTGCAAGAACTCCCTAATTCCTGTCCTTAGTAGTTTGTTCATGTCGAAGGCTTTGATGAACTCAGACACGAGTTGTTTGAATGAATGTATGGAAGCTTCGGGTATTCTGTAATACCAATCGAGGGCAATGCCTTCCAGCATTTTGGGGAATATTTTAGCAACGACCCCATCCCATGGGAGTAATTCACGAATGGCTGTAGCGTAAGCTTTGATATGCGCATTCGGATCTCCTTCTCCTTTGTATTTGGGCAAATCGGGAAGAGGCCTTGGAAGCATAATGCTTCGTATGGCGAAATCTAAGGGCTCCTTTAAATATTCTGAATAAGTCCCTATCGCATACGTCTCAACCATTGATGGTGCCTGTTGAGGAGGCGGTGGCGGAATGGGTTGTTGATATGGCGTAACGTACGCATTGGCAGGGGCATAAGGCAATCCCTGCATTTGAGTAAACACGCCGGGGGATGAGTACATATCCCATTGTAGCGATTTAGAGTACATGTTTAAGTACGAAGGTGTACTATCCAGGAATGGATTGCTCTGTACTGGACCGGGAGGAACAGTGCTAGCGATAGTGGGCCTAGTTGGCACTTTTTGTGAATACTGAGGAGTCATACCTAACGTGCCTACTCCTGTGAGGAGATCTACTTGGCCAGAGTAGTATGGAGGATTGGAACTCCCCGTTTATATGAACGGAGGATTTTGATTTGCTTGAGCAAGTTCTAAACCTCGCACTCTTTCTACTAACGTTGAAATGACTTCGTTTGGTGAAGTCACGGTATTTTTCCTGAGTGGCGTTTGTTGTGTATCTTGGCGTTGTATAGGCATGTGATAGCCTGTCATGAACTGATTGCTATCCTGCCAAGTTTCTCCAAGAATATTTCCTGTAGAAATATTTTCTTGAAAATGGGTCTCAGGTTGTACTTGTAAACCTCCTATAGGCGGGTACATACCCCGGGAGCGTTGTTCACTCCTAGGATAAGGTATTGATTGTCCATCGTCTAAGACCAAGTATGGATCTGATTGTCTACTAATAGGCGGTCTGAGTAATACCTGAGGAGATGAAGCAGATTCTCCAGTCAATGTCATATTGTTTGAGCCTGAAGGCTCTGTTTGTGTTTGAGCGAGTTGCTCCAACCCCTCTGTTTGGAAAGACGAGTTATATCTAGTCCTTGGTGTTTTTGTTGACAATTGATTAGTTGAATAGTTGTCGCCCCACATTGAGAGTGAGGGTGATGACTGCCTATTCTGTTGGGCATAGTATGCCTCAAGACCCAAGAGGGGTCTGCCGTATGCATCGAATCCCGACATATTCGGGGGGTATATGAATACCCGCAGAATAATGGGAAGGAGCGAAGGTGATTTGGAGAAGATGAAACTTCTCAAAGAGAAGGTGAAAGAATTGCTTGCTTCACGTCAGGTTCGCCAATTTTGTACGTCGGAAAAGTGACAGGCGAGCGTGAGAATCGACAAGTAACTCTTCTGCGTACCCGACCTCCCGAGGTCGTGCCGAGACAGCCGGTGGGGGTAGAATGTGCAGACAAGCTAGTTAGGAAATCTAATGTCTTCGACACGCACTAATGGTATTTGTGAATCTAAGGCAAAGAAGGCCCTTCTCACTTGGACTGGTGTGATAGATCGATCAGTGAGGATGACTGCTCGAAGGCTCCAATCAATATCGAGCTCTGGCGTAATTCGATCTATGGGTTGTGGGATGCGTGGAAAATGACCCGGGATGGTTTCGTGTATTTCTCCTGATAGGGTCATATGGTGAATATGGTCGACTCTATGGGCGATTCTCTGGCCTAGTCCAAAATTCTCTAGCTTCGTTGGCTGTTGTATCTAGTAGGGATAACTGTTGGATGATGATAGGTGGAATTGGAGTAGACTGAAATACTAATTTACGTAGGCCAGTGTCTATGTCTAATTCTTTTATGGATTCGTTAGGCTGTGGGATCTGTGGATCACAACCATAGACTCTTGGTTGTTGCGGTCCCATTATGGTCATACGGGAGATCAAGTTCTAGTATCTAGTAGTCGTAAGCCTTTTCAGCTTCTATGTTTAGAACCAACAGTTGTGCGATCTTCTTAGAATACCTTACAGGCGTTCTCGCAACTTGGATTCTTAAGCTGATATCTATATCTACTAGGGTTTCTCCAGCGTCTGGCTGTGGAACTAAAGGATCACACCCGAATGTTTGTTCTCTTTCGAGCCCTTCTACAGTCATGTGGGTATTTTCTAGGGTAATCTGTAGTTTGGCTGATTTGACCAAAACAGATGCACTTGATCGTCTTCGATATTTAGCCCTCTCAACTGTGACCTGATCTGTTGGAAGTCTATCGTTGTTTGGAAGACTTGTATCCTAAGGTTTTGGTCAATGTTAGTTATTGCCACTACGGTATTGGGCTGGGGCACAATTGGCTCGAAAATGTATTCCCTGGGCTCCCTAGGTCCCGTAATTGTCATGCAAAAGGCAGTAATGAAACAAACTATAATAAAGTAAAATCTAAGTATATTTCTAGCATATATAATTTCTTTTTGTATTTTCTGGAAATTTATAAGAAAGCAACTATTTAAAATATTTAGAATTGACAATTAAACTAACAACGTAAAACAAACAAAATAGCCGAGTGTAGCTATTTGTCTGTGCAATTTCATATATCTATTCTAAACAACGAAATAACTAATCTATCTGCAAGATTCTCGATCCTTCCTCAGAAGTGAGGAATGAATCATAGTTTCTCAGAAACTATCAATCCCCACAACTTCCCTGGCAATATCGAGAATGGAAATAACTGAAATAAAGCGATTAACTACTCTATTTGATAAGTTCTAACTAAAACTTTGAAAGATGAAACCTGGATTTCGCAGAACAGTGGCGAATCTGACGGTGTATGTGTTCTTGTCCCCTCAGTACGATCTTTTCGTTCTTTGTGTTCACGTGAATCCAGAAAAGCGTGTAATGCTTGCATCAACAGGAATAGATATTTGGATCAATGGACAGCCTCCAGAATACAGACAGAATAGAATGCGGATAGGAGAGGGATAGCGCAAGAGTACAGAGCTTGGCCTATGCAATTCCTAGCGGGGTCTACTGTGAATCATGCAACAAAAGCGTCCAGAACTTGAAACTAGTCTGTATGAAGAGCAAAACCTGCAACTTTAATGGCTGCCTAGACTATTCTACTCCAAAGCAAAAATGTTGTTTGCACAAGTTGGATCTGTGGCTTACCAACAGTAACACAAAGCTAAAACAAACCTGTAACAAACTATGCTACCAATCTTTAAGCAAGCTAAAAAGACCATAGTACTGAAAACATGAAAGTTGAAGTGAAAATGGTGGCCCAAATAATGTTTGCACTTGCACAAGTTGGATATGTGGCTTACCAGCTGCAACACAATCCAAAGCACTCAACGAGAAATCTAAGAATTCTAAGAAAAGGAAAACTAAATCTAATGCAACAAGAAATTCAAAAGCAAACTTTGGAGCAAAATTCAGAGCTAAATTCAGGGGCCATTTGCATGTGCACAAACCATGCATTTATAGGAATCCAAACATGCAAAGATCAAATCCAAACTGAACTCCTAAACATTAAACAAAAGAAAAACACTATTCCAGGGGACCAAAAACATAAATGCATGCTCAAGTCGGCAAGAAAAGCTGGTAAAGCGTTGATCTTTGCGTGCGTTCCGTCGAAAGCACGTTCTGGAAAACACGCACAGGACCGCCGCCCTGCTCAGGGCGGTGGTTACAGGACCGCCGCCCTGTTCAGGGCGGCGGTCACGAGACCGCCGCCCTTCAGGGTGGCGGTTTCGTCACTGAAGACCAAAAAAGACAAGAAAAGAGGAAAAATAGGGAAAACAAAGCACGCGGGGGCTAAGCGGGGCATGCGGGATGTTAACGCATATCCGTAAGGCTTTTCTGGATCCCGAACACCTTGCGAAGAGACCTGTATCATCATCGGGGCATTTATTACACCTTTCCGCAGTACAGTATCTTACAATTTTGGGTACGTACAGTGCCAAACCATTGACCACACATGAAGAACAAGTCTTCACGGTTTTGGAACTTAAATGCATCAAGCATCAACTGAAATAGGAAAAGAATGATGGCCAGGGCCAAAATACATAGAGTAACCAGACAACACCGAGGAGCCAAGCTTGAAGAAAAAAGGAACTTAAATGCAAAGCTCCAAGTTTCATTGAATACAACAAGAAAACAACTTACACATTTCGCAGTGTACAGCTAATGAACCTTTCCACTCCACAGCGAGCAAATCTGCTCATAAAATATTAAACCCTCGAATGCGAATAGCTCTATAGTTAACATGAAATCTCGGCATGAACATAAAGTCAATAATCTAGGTCATATTCATGAAAATCCATCTCCACTCAGAAGAGTAGGTTCAATGGTCAATTTTAAATAATAGAAAAATCAAATATAGAGTTGGGTTGGGATTAATTTACCAAAAAATGACCACCCAGTTAATCGAAAGGCATTATAAACTAAAACCCCAATTCATTTTTCAAAATACATTCAGATGAAAGCCGAACAGATCTAAAAGGCACAGTTAAGCTTTTCCTCAACAATAGAAAGTTCAAAGAAGGTAAAGATTTATGAATACAAATACACATCTCAAGGCTTCAAAACATAACCATGCAAACTTCAATATCTGAGCAGATAAAGTGGAGAAACAAATATACAAATACCCAGAAATCAAGAGTACTAAACTAGTATACCCTCTGAGCAAGGCAATAAGCAAATACCTAGTTCACGAATTCTGTAAGAGATAATATGAGAGAAATAACTCACCTTGATACCCATGGAGTTACAGTCACAGAGGCAAAAAATCCATGACAAAGTAATTTACATTGATCCATACACTTCGTTAAAAATGTCTGTCCAATTTCATATCGGAGAAACCAAAAAACATGCACATGAAGCTCTGAATGATCACATAGATGTAGAAGGAGCCTCTATCAGAACTCACAAAAAAACTTTCATGGCCACCTGGGAGAATTTCTCTAGGGCTTCACCAAGCTAGAAAATATTCAAGTGAAAAGACCAAATGAGCTCGAGATCATTTAACACACTCACCGAGTTAATTTAACTCATATCAGATGCAATGTACAAATATCGACGTACTTAGCAAACCCTAAAACTCAACCAAAGCCAAGATTTGTGCACATGTCAGCTACATCACAAAGCCCTAACTAGTGTTGGGTTAGTTTCAAACGAAGAGTCACCAATAAAGCTTGAGGGTTGGTCCATTGTGGAGAAGGGATCTTCCTCAACTAATGATTATGTTTGTTGACTATAGTTTGCTCCATAAGAAATCAAATCCAATAATCATTTCTTGACCTTAGTCCACACCAATGATTTTCAGGGGTCCGAATATTATTCATTCCATGTTTAAAAGGAGTTAAATCTTGATTAATATATGCCACATGATGATAAGGGCAAGCAAACTTAATACTTCACTATGATTAGTGATAAAGTGCCCCATTATTATTCAAATCAAGTATTCATGTCATGTAAATTCAAAGGGGCAAGGTGGATCACCTAGTACACGGAGATCAAGGCCAAGAGACAATGATTACACAAAGTATTTATTACCTCAATCTTTCCAAAGGTCCCATACCAAAGGGAGTTAAAGTTAAAAGAAGGAAAAGTTGAACATGTGCATGTGGTCCCCACAGTGGGGTGGAGTTTTTCTATTTTGTTAATTGTTAGAGAAGAAAAGCATTATTTTACATAGGGGTAGGTTTCATGTCACCCATTAGAATACATAATAGATAAAAGACAGAGGTGGAGTATGTGTAGAGATGTCAACATCATAGCATGCAGGTGGTCCCCACACATTGGGTGAATTTTGTAAAGTGTTAAAGACACAAGAATTATTTTTGCTCACACAGAGAGATTAATTTTTGCATGTGCATCCAAGGGGACAGAATTAAAGAATGCCAAATTTATCATTGCAAGTGGATCAAATTGTAAGTGTCACATCAAGCACTAGAAGACCAAGGATGAAAGTGGTAGCAACCCAAGAGACGACGAGATAAATAAGCCCACGGTTGGCTGATTAGGCTATTACACGTGTGAATTAAGAGTCAAGATCTCGGATGTAAATGAGAGTTTTGGAGGTGTGAGCAGAGATGGAGGCGGGGGAGAATTGAGGAAGTTGTAGAGGGCCCGTCAAATTGAAAGTTCCTAAAACCTAGCTTGTTTTAAAGCATTTTTGATATTTTTTTAATTTTTTTTTTCACTATTTTAAATTTGAGGATTAGTGCAAGGGGGTGGTTACTAGTGAATGGATGTGGTTGTTGTTGACCAAGCCTAAAAGGGTGTCAACCCATTCTTGGAGGCATCGACCCAACTTGGGCCAATGTTGACCAGGGATAAAATGTGTGATTTTGGATTTTTAGATGATAAGGAATCTAATGTTTTTGTGTTTGATTAATTTTGTAGGTGCAAGAAGACTTCAAATCTAATAGATAGATTCCTGACATTGTTTGATCAAATCAGAGGGGATATCATAGATACTAAGTGGGATCACTTATCTACAGTCAGATTAGGTGGGATTTCGTCACTACAAAATAGATCTTCCACAAGATGTTGGGCTAATGATTGTATTGGTAGATAAATGGGATAGATGGAAAAGAATATTATGATTTAGGAAGGGAGAGATGACCATCACACTCGATGATGTCTACCACATCTTGAGGCTACCTATATAGGAGTGAGCCCATACAACCCATCACATTAGATAACAAATTAGGGGGTTTGACACGACTGTTTGAAGTTGATGCTCAACATATTACTTTCAAATCTAGGGAATTTATCCTATGAGATGAAATATGAGCATGGAGTGGCACAAAGTAGACTTATTTAGGTGGTGGGTGACGGTCGTTTCATGATAATGCACTACTAGACTCAGGGCGGTGCTGCATTTCTATGGGTGTTATTTAGGCATACTAGTAGATATTGTGGATCACAAGGTGGTGTTTTCTTTTTTGTTCTACCTTACTAACATAGGTATATCATGAGTATGTTATACTGAGAGGAGATGGACTAGATTGGATGTGAGGTTCCTTATCCAATACTAAGCTTACGAGCATATCGTAGTAATTAGGACACCAGGGGCTATCATAGGTGACAGGTGACCACATTGAGCTGGTCATTGGGATTTTTGAGATAAAAAGCTAAACCATTATCATGGTGATAGAAGAGAGGCGGGGATCATAGTGGTATGTGGAGAGATTGACAGAAATTTATGTGGAGCAGGTTAGATGGTAGCCATATTATGAGTATCCTACAAGGCATGGGGTTGATCTCTAGTTGATGGGGATGAGACAGACTAGATGTGTACAAGGGTTGAGGCCCAATATGATAGAGGTGATCCCATTTTAATAGGGTCAAGAAGCAATTTGGAGTGGTATAGAAAACTCCTAGAGAGCCTATTAGGTATTAGTGAGATGAGTTAGAGAGATATCTTCCAAGTCCTTATATGGACGACCCATTGGAGGAGGCGGGGGCACCATGGGATGATGATGATGATGTAGGGGTTAGATATAGGTTTGCAGATTGGATGACTACCACATGGGAAACTCATATAGCAGAAAATGGGGATGAAGGAGGTGATGAGGAGGATGAGGTTCCCATCGAGGAGGATGTGGCATCTAGAGGTGAGGTTAATGATGATGGAGGAACCATTGTAGAGATATCTCAGTTACACGTAAAGCATGATCTATCATGCCTAGAGATGGACATGAAACTCCATGAGCAAGAGGTGGCACATTAGGAGGCCAAAATCCTACTCCATGAGAGGGACCAGGCCCATTCAGTAGAGGGATTAATACAAGAGACACCAAGAGGCTTATGGTGCTAGGTTTAGATATCTCACACCAATATTTGTATTAAATTTAAGAAATGGTGCACCAGTGGCATCACAGGGAGCATGACTTATGACTCATCTAGGTTTTTTGCCCTTGGATCTATATAGAGCACTGGTAGCTTAGGTGTAATATTATGAGCAGATAGTGTCATTGTGGCTACCAAAAACATAGAGATATACTACACATCTAGATGATCAGCGAGGAGTAGGAGGTGCAACATGACTAGCACCATCTAGGCGTACTAAGAGCATGACACAACCATAATGAGTTGTGGGCCATAGTGGAGGTGATGAGGCCCAAAGACTTATTCAGGAACCTACCCCAAGGAGAAATATTTGAGACTTTTTGATGCATATTTCACTTATTTTGATGATATATTTGGTTTGATACATGACCCTTAACGACTTATGATAAATGTATATGTGTACTTGGACTATGATATGTGTGTGTGTGGGTGGGTGGGTGGGTGGGTGTGTGTGTGTGTGTGTGTTTTATTGTGATTTATAATGTGTCATGTGTTTTGATTCATGGTTTTGATGATGCATGTAGCTTTAGATGTGGATGTTTTATTATGATGTTATGGATTAGATGTAAATGTTATATCTTGTATGTAGATATTTGATTGAGATGTTATGGGTTGTAATATGATGAAATAATAGTGATTATTTTTTATAAATATAATATGATATGGATGTGATGTGATAATGATGGATAGTTTTTAGACATGATGAAATAATGGATAAATGGTGTGATGAATTTATAAATATGTTAGCTATGATTGATTTTATACTTAAAAGTACATATATAGGAATGAATTGAGTGGTTAAATTAAGAATAACATGCGTGATGCAAGAGAAAGGATGCGACTTCAATGACCAAAAGGAGATAAAAAAAAACTGAATCATAGTAATGAGTGCAAGAAGAAACAATGCTTCGAATAGGATTGGAGGTAAATAAGAAATATAGCCAATCAAGGCAATGCACTTGCAACCAATATCAGTTGTTAACACAGAACCAACAATAGTTAGTAATCACAAGGATCACGAGGGAAAGTATGGAAAATGGACTTATAAACCTAATATCGACATAACACAATGGGTTTGGATGAAACATGTACGTGGGAATATAGGTTCTCCATAGGTAGGCATTCCTAGGTCTATGCCCCAGCTCTGAGAACAATGGTGTAAACTGATCAATGCAAGAAGTTTACTATGGAAGAGAAATTTGATTGATGTAGGCTGCTTTCTTAGAGTTCTTGCTTTTAAAACTATATGATTTTGCTTTGAGTATATAAAAAGTTGATCAATACAGGAAGCCTTCACTTCCATGATATGAGATGGTATCCATCCTTTGAGGGAGTGGTATATAATTTGCTTTATGATTTTGGATTTTGGATTATTCTTTTATAAATGGAAGGATAAGATATGCATGATAGCTTTCCTTCGAGGGATCATTCTATATTTTTTGATATTTTTTCTTTTCTGAACAATTTTCCTTTGAGGGAGAAGTCTATTTTTTTGGATAAGATATCTATTAGACGAGCATCCAAATATTTTTACTTTTCTATGGAAGAGTTGGGGATATCTAGGTAGACCACTTAGGAGGGGATGTAGAATGTACTAGTCACACCTGTAGACCCTTAACGTGCTTCCAATAGGTAGATAAGAGGGAATTGGATGTAATGATTATGGATTTATCACCAAGATGGAAAAACCTATACATAATGAATATGCTACGAGGAGAGTCGTGGTGCCCATATTCAAGGTCATAGATAGGAAAGTGATGGTAGACCACATAATTCTAAATCATTACGATGAAGGGTGAAAATTGTTAATGATGGATGGATGACCATTAAGATAACTAAGGGCACAATAGTAGGTATGTTATCAATATAATGGCTGCAAGTGCAATGTGTTAAGTGGTTCCATTTCCACTATACCATCAAGAGAAGCCAAACGATAGGCTCTAGACCTATACTTATGCATGATAAATATAAGGTCCACTCTAGTTGGGTGAAAAATTTCAATGTTGGCTCCTTTCAAGAGTAGTGACATTCTAAATTTATTTGAGGACAAGGTCACTGATGTTAAATTCACATTCATTGAGGTGTTTTTTATAAGCATGTTTAATGCACTCTTGGTAGACATGAAGATAGTCAAGAGCAAGAAAGCAAAGTTAGTCTAACAACTCAAGCTGTGCTAGATGCTCTTGGTGATAATTTTCATCTGATATGAAGTTGTGAAGAGAAACACAAAAGGATGGGATTTTGAATTCAAGAGGAAGAATAGATTCAAAGTTATAGACAAGAAAGAAAGGAGTAGTTCCCGTAGAGGTGTAGATGTTGGTCTGATAAGCCCAAAGAGCAAAGGGAACACAAAGATTCCAATTACGACTGGATTTTTCAATAGTCTTGGCAAGGATGTTGTGAAGATTGTTGTTATTGGCTTTGGCTTATTTGTTATCTTGAGGATAGTATGGATAAGAGAAGTTGACCTTAATATTGAATGAGTCACAAAGATTTTTGATATATTTATTTTTAAAGGACTTTTCATAGTAAGTGATGAGCTTATGAGGAACACCGAAGTGAAAAATTATATGTTGATAGATGAAATTAATGATTTGATTAGCTTGGGTTGATGTGAGTGGAATGACTTACACCCATTTGGTGAAGTATTAAGTAGTAGTGATGATAGAGTGATGGTGTTGAGAGGAATGCAGATTGATGAGGCCAATGAGGTCTAATCCCTATTATGAGAAAGGAAAAATGTCCTAAGCTGGATGTAAGGCCTGACTAGGAATGAGGATTAGATTGAAATGTTTATGGTATTTGATACATTTCTTAATGTATTCAAAACATTATTTATTGCGAGAGGGCCAATAATATCCTATGCGAAGAACACATTTGGTGATAGCCAAACCACGAAAATGGCCACCACAGATGTCATCATGGACTTTTAGGATAGCTCGTGTGGATTCATGAGATTTGAGGAAACCAAGACATATGCCATTGAAGCCACATTTATAGAGGATGTCGAAAAGGATGACATAGTGGTCACCACATTGAAGAAATGACCTCATACTATTTTTAGATAGTTTGGAGGGGATGATGGATTTACTAAGATAATCAAATATTTAAGATAACTAAAGATCACAAGGATTAGATTTGATAAGGTTGAAAAAAGGGAGCTCCGTAAGATGAGTTGATTTTTCAATGCGCTGAATGATAAAAAAGATTTTAGAGTCTTTCATAGACCAAGGGATAGGAGATGTGAGAGAAGCCATAGTGTCTGTAAAACGATTAAATGACTGAGGGATGGTTTGAAGAGTGTATAAATCAAATTCCTCCAAAACTAATTTGACAATGTTCTAATAATTTTAAAGGATCTCAATCTTACATTGATCGATTCCTTGGACTTTATAAATGATAAACTGAGAATCCCCATAGATATCAAGGATTTGGATGCCAAGTAAGATAGCATTTTGAAGGCCTAAGATGGGAGCTTCATATTAGACCATATTTTTGGTGCATTAGAAGTTAATTTTGGAAGTGATAGATAGGAATAGGGGTGTCCCAAGGAGGAATGATAATAATTGTGGAATCTCCCCCTTGTATAGAGTCAAAACCATCAAAGGATAGGTTCATTTTGAGAGGAGAATATTCATGTTTAAAGTTGTTGATAGACTCATCTGGAAATTAATCGTGAGGAAGATGGTTATCAGGAAGGGGGGCATTAGGTAATTTATTTGCGATATCTTGGCCCTTGATTAATTACTAAGAGATAAACTCTATGTCAAACTCTGTCATGAGTATGAGCCATCAAGTGATGTGATCACTGTGATAAGGCTTTATAGACTAAATAATGGTGTTAGTGTGAAAAATAGGAAATAAATTGATTTAAATCCTAAACTAACACTACTATTTTCTACCTCATATCAAACAACAATGGGAAGAGGGAGAATTATACCTTAACTTACCTTATAGCATGTAATTATAATTTTTTAATGGTGGATTTTCTTATGGATTGGAGGATTGATTGGGTTGAACTTGGATGCTTCAAATTTTGTTGTGGATGGGCTTGGACAACACCTCCTCTTTGATGATTGATTCTTGGATTCTTGGATGAAGACTGTTGATGGCTTGATTGAGGCTTGAAGGATGAAGATGGATGATTCATGATCAAAAGATGAAGTAGCAAGATGATGGTCTCCCAAAAACTAGCTCTCATGGAGGATAAGAGTGAAAATTTATAGTTTGTGAGTGGAAAATTGGAGGGTGAGGATTAATCCATGTTTCCATGTTGGATTGAATCCAAGGGCTGAAAATTTATGAGAGGATTAGATTTGTGTAGATATTTTTAGATAATTCTAGAATGGAGAATTCTAGATTAAAATATTCTAATGGGAGAGGGAAATAATAGTTGGAAGATTAGATAGGGTTCTAGAAATATAACCCTCTAGATTTTGAGGTGATTTCTAATGTACACATGATTAGTTTAGATTAAATGATGTGATTACATGGAAAACCTTGTGGTAGGTGTAGGTATAGACTAGGATAGGTGAGGCATAGGAATATTAAATTCCTATACATGTTAAGTGGGATTTAGATAGGATAATGTGATATAATAAAAGGGATTAAGGATGAAATGGGATAAAAGGATTAATGATATATAATAGATGTTAAAAAAGGGGGTTTTAATGGAATATTGAGATAAATGATGAAATATTATAAAAAATGGATTAATGATGAAATGAGATATTAGATGAACGATAAAGGGCAAAATGGATTGGTGACAAATAAATGGTTATTAGGCTAAAATTTTGGATATGAATTATGCTAATTAGTCATGTAGGCACTTTAGGTGTCTACATTTCCCCCCCTTTTAAAGTGTTATTGTGGAGCAATGACAATTCAAAGAAAAGAAGAGAATATGTTAAGATGGTGATATGATGCCCCCTCGATGGGTTAGGTGGGGAGGAACGGGGTGGGTAACCACTCGAAAAGGGGATAGGCACGAGTGAGTAGATGAGAGTATTGAGGATGAGAATATTTGAAGGTGTAGGATGAGACAATTTGAAGATGATTAGAATATTAGGAGAGGAAAGGAGGAGGTTAAAGTAGATTAGAAGAAGTATAATATTAGAGTAGATATTGGATTTTGGATTCCTCAGTCAGGGGGCTTGATGTTTTGGATGCATAATGCCCCAGTGAAGGGGTAGTGTATTTTTTATTCTTTTTTGATATTAAATGCTTTTGAGGATGTTTTGTTGTCCCTATCCAAGGGGTAGAATTAGATAGGATGATGTTGTTGATGTTAGAGGTTGGATGTTTGATGTTGAATTTTGATGATTTGAATTTTGGATGCCCCAGTCAAGGGGTTAGGATTTGGATTTTCGATGTTGGATATAAAGATGTTTGGATGATAGGATTGATTGAAAATGTTGGATATATTGATTGGATAAAATTGATGTAAGGTTGGTTGGATATAGTGATGATGTAAAGGGTTGGTGTTATCGTAAAGTGCCCACAATGATCATCATTAGAAAGTTTATTAATATGTGGCATAGAGAAAGATGCACCAATGGTAAAAGGACCATGATATTTTAATTGCTAGGTACCCCTATACTCATACTATTAGACATATTAATAATATGAGAGTCCTCATATCATCAGACCAAGGAAAGTAGCCTCATATTATTGGCCATGTAGAAAGAAATAAAAAATTCCCTCATATCATTGACCAAGTGCTAACAAAAAGTAAAAAGTGGCCTCATATCATCGGCCAAAATACAAGAAAAATATAAACAAGCGAACATGCACACACACACAAATGCATAAAAAAGTGTCTTAGATTGTATACATGTTGCTGATTTTGATGTATTTTAAATATTTTTTTGATTTTGTTAGATTTTTAAGATAGTTTAGATGTGATAGGGATGGGGGGTTGAAAGGAGGTGACTTTCACCTATAATTCCCAAGGTAGATGTGGATAGGGAGTAGAGGTAAAGGGATGAATTTGGGAGAGGATAAGGGATGTGAGATAAAGGGATTGGTTGGATAAGATAAAGGAGGTTTGGTAGGATAAGGGATGTAATGAGGTAGGATATGGGACTAGGTGATGACTTAGTCAATTGGATAAGGTAGGATGCGAGATGATTGGATAAGATACGTCCCCAAGTAAAGGGTGGGATGATGGATGATAGTCTAGTTTGCAGTGCCCCCAAGTGTAAGGAAGAATAAAAAGTAAAGGATGGAGCCCCTAGAGGAATATAAAGTTTCCCCCTATCATAATGATGACGAGTAAAAGGGGGTGGATAGGATAAAGCAATAGGATCATTGATTTCCCATGGATGATGGATGCAAAAAGATGTAGATGTAAAGGACAGATGGTTTGAAAGCACGATGAAAAAAAATATGGGCTTAAAAGCACATGTTGTAAAATAAAAGTGGGACTAAAACAAGAGTGTGACCTAAGAAATGCTT
Organism: Taxus chinensis; assembly: GCA_019776745.2. Lineage (NCBI taxonomy): Eukaryota > Viridiplantae > Streptophyta > Pinopsida > Cupressales > Taxaceae > Taxus > Taxus chinensis. The sequence goes on from CM034155.1 coordinate 555,424,782, forward strand.
GGCAACATACAAGTGCAATGTCTCTTTGAGATCAAACTGTGTGCAAAAGTGATAGTTAATTACCACTTGAAGTTAAGACTCAATGGGTAGGATGTAGAAAAAAGTATCCAAAGTATAGGGAGTGATTAAGACGAGTACTTAGATGGAAGGTGAATGAAAGGTTAAGTCATGCATTGCTCTTTTACCAACCAGGAATCTATAGCCCAACTAAGATACATCTAATTCTTGTCACAATATTTCACTACTTCCAGCCATGCATCCATAGCCCCTGTAGAGTTGTTGTAAACACCACTAGAGAGAGTATTGAGGTGGATTTTATTTGATATTTTTAATTTTTATATGATTTTTTCTTTTTTATATTTGGATTTTTTAAAAATAGCTTCTAATCTCTTGAAAAATCTCAAGGGGTTAAGAATCACCAATGGCTTGATCGGGGTTGTATATGAGTGGGGTGATGACACTGGCTAGAGTGTCATAGAATTCCCCCAAGGGTATTCACCACAAATTAATTAAGATATATTATTTAAGTGATTGGATCTCTAAGATATGCTCATTCTTGGATGTTGAAAGTAAGGATAAACCAAGGTCACACAAGTGTAATAGGTACTAATGACTTACATCATGTACTATTAAGTTAATTGAGAATTTGTGAAGATGGATTGGATTGGAATGAGGATGGAGGGATGAGGAAATAACATCCGTGTGCAAAGGACAACCAAAATTCTCAATCCGATTTTAGGTTTTTTGGATCTGTAGAAGGATTAGAGGATTGGGGATTAGTACATGGATTAATGGGATGATCAAGTGAATTGGTAGGATCAAGTTGTGATTGGGTATTGTTAGTGAGAGGTTTATATATTATGCCTTATTGTCCAAAGTTGGAAGGATGGGTGATGGGAGTAAGGATGCCTTGTTCATGGGTACATAAGCCTTTACCATGATGTTTGATGTTAGAAATCATCTTTTTAGCTATATGGAAGGAAGTGGATATGGAAGAGGATGAAGTGATGTTGTCACCATTAGATTGGGGGATGTTTGTTTTCTCATCCGTTAATAGGCCACACTTAACAAAATATGGGTCTTAGATTTGGATTTATTTAGATGTTTAGGTGGGGGAAGTTTTGGATTTGTTGGATTTGTTTGTATTTGTGGATGGTTGGGATGGATTGAATTTGGATTTTTTATGATGATAGGGTTTAAGAGAGGATGAGGATTTAGATAGGGGATCGTTAGGCATAGGATGATGGTTAAAGAGGTACAAGGACACGAATTTTTTGGTTAAAGAGGTTTTGGACGTAAGATTGGAATTGTAGACATTGATTAAGTGAATGTCCATGGGTGTGGTGGAATTCACAATAGTAATGATCCCTATACCAAGATGGATTGGGAATGTTAGAATAATGATGTTTTATGGGTGGGTGAATGATCATGTTAAAGTTTTTAAGCCAATGGAATATGATAGTTAGGGTTTCACCTAAAGAGGCGAAAGCATTTGGGGTTGGTAAGAGAGATGGTGTGGGTAATAAGGGTGGGTTAGGTAGGATAAGAGAAGATTGATTGGATTGATCTGATTTGAATGTAGGTTTAGTATTTGGATTAAGATGGTTTGGATTTTTAGACACCCTAATTTCACATCTTTCCTAAATCAATTAATTCCCCTTCCTAATTTCCCACAAAAATACACTTCAAATTAATCAAATATAATTTGATTAATTTTCCATTTCAAAATCCAAAAGATAACCCAATCTTCATCACATGTCATTATTCTCCATGTTTTTCTACTATTGAAATAAAAATTCAAATTCAAATCCTCACCCACCCTTTGTGGTCCTTACTCACCTAAAATCCTCCACTTATGAATTAAAATATCATTCAAATCCTCACCCATTCTTCGTGGCCCCCACTCATCTAATCTTGCCCATATTTTCAAACCACTCACCTAATCGTGCCCACATTTTCAAACCACTCACTTAATCTTGCCCACATTTTCAAACTGTGATTACTTAAATTACTCTAAGTTAATCACTCCCCTAGGCTATAAATAGAACCTTACCCCTCTCCTCTAAGGACACAGAGAATAAGCTTGAATGCCATATCTAAGTTTTTGCATCCTTTGAGCAAAGAACATCCTTTTTCCTCATCCTAATGCCCAAATAGCCTCATAATCTTTTTTCCCATCTGGTGCAAAGTAAGAGGATCATTGTTGTAGGAAGGTCTTGCTCCATCTTAAAGAAAAGCACTTACATATCACACAATCAGGGCTCAATCCATGTTTCCTAGCCCATTCTGAGGTTTGCTACAGAACGCGAAGGAGGAGGTATGATTATTGGTATTTTACTTCCTTGTTAGTAGTGTATTTTTCCTAGCTTACATTCTAGCATGCCCAGTTACTTTTGATCTATTTCTATTGATTTCTCAATTAGTGATGTTATCCATTTTTTGTTTATTATTGTTCGTTATTATCTCTTTTTCCGTACCTTATGGCCTTCTTTGGTTAACCTTCATGTTGTGGGTAGCGTTTTTGTTGTGCAGTATCTTATGGTGTATCTATAGGTTATAGTAATAATGACATCACGATGCTCGTACTATCTTTGATCTCCATAATGCTCGGTGTCTAGCAAAAAGAACATTCCCCCCCTACCCTACTCTAGCTACTCGTGGGTCACCGTGGATGAAAACTTTTGGTATGGGAACCTGATCCGGAAAGTCATTTTGAAGTTGCCTCTGGTTAATTTAATTTGATACTCAAAATTCGTAGTGTATACTCTTATTATACGAATTTAATACTCCCTTTAATTTTCTAATTTCTTTTACTTTAGTATGGTTTTCTTTGTCTAAAATCTCTACAAAAAAAATCAATATAATAAACATATATATATATATATATATATATATATATATTTCATATTATTTATTTAAGTAATAGAAAACTTCACATCTCCCAACTCAAATGACCACTTGGCTGAGCCCTCACCACTCCTCGTCTTCTCCTCTCACCCATCCTAGATCACAATATCCTATCCTGACTCCTCTCTTCCCGATCCACTTGGCTCTCAATTCCCAATGCCAAACTCCCTCACAGCCTCTCCTCTCTGATCCATCCACCACCCATCTTCCTCCCACGAGGACACCTAACTCCCTCCACATCCATCGTCCATTCCCCCTTTCTCCTATCTCCCAATTCATTCTCATCCCCGAGCTCCTAGCCGACTCCCCCATCAAAACCATCCCCATTCCCCTTCCACGTCCCAACGCCGCCTCTATCCTAAACTCCCAACTACTCCTCCATCCTTCCCACGTCCCACGCCGCCTCCATCCTCACTCCCTCCACTCTGACCCCCTCCCTATCCCTTTACCCCATCATATCCTTCCACATTCCCCTCCATGTGGACTTTCCCCTCTTTTCCCGTGGACACCCCTCAACCTATCTACCCATCAACGTGTTGGTCTGAAAATCTGTTAGGAGGGCAGATCTATGGATAAACGAGCCAAAAGTGTACATGACATAGCCCGTCTTTGAGACAACAAAGTGAAACTGGTTTATTTCTATTCTACCACTAGGAATTTGCACAATTCCTATAGTATTCTACCATCAGGGGTTTGGGATATCATCCCAGTAGGGGCATTTTCGACTGTGAATAGAAAGGAACGAAGGGAGGAAAGGAGATATGATACATCCAAAGGGAGAAAAGAAATGAATTCCAAAGCAGAAAGGTCAGAGGGTTTATGTTTTGGGTTGGTAGTAAACAGATCCAAACCTACTTGCATAAACGAAACAAAGCAATACTGATGAGCAAATGACAAAAAAGTAGAGATAGATCTGACAGAAAAACAACATACATCTAACTTAAGAAATATCTAACACACATAACACATCCATTGAGCACAAAGTCTTAATTTATGTGTTAATATTTTCTATTTAAAAAAAGTACAAAGCCTTTTCCTTCTCACTTCTATTTTTCATCTAAAAAATGTCCACCACCTGAATACAAAAAATATCCAAGTATATATAGAAGGAGAAGGAGAAAGAAGGCAAAAAGGAACCAACAACTATTTACAAAATATCTAAAAGTCAACAGTTGACTTTGGGGCAATTGGTGGATGACAACATCTCATGGTGCAACATGGATGATGTCATCATTTGTGCCAACAAACTTTTAAATACTTTATAAAAAAGGGAACATCCTAGGAGGAAGGAGCCTATTCGTCGTCATCCCGTAGCTGGAAAGGAGTATCCTGCTTCTACTCAGGAGAGGAAATATGAAATTGAGCATGATACTCCAAGAATTTGCTAATCATCGGTTGAAGTTGATCTTGAGTAAGACCCTTGGTGTGATCGTCGATGAATTCACAAGTCTCCCACTCATATCTGAGTCTCTCTGGGAGCTTGAAGTATTCATTACCTGCCTCCATCAGGTATCCAACAAAATCACTGCAGGCCAAAAGGTTGTTGATAGATTCCACATCAAAAGTGGCTTCTGACCCTAACCCTTGTGATGTGATCTCCTTAAAGAGCTTGAATAGTGTCATTTGCCTTCCTCAAGGCATATGATGGGGTGAGAAAGCCCGAAGACATCCTTAGGATGATTTGCTCCATTTGATGCATTACATCCAAGGCTTCCTCCTTGATTTTATCAATATTCTCCAAGACAAATTCCATCTGGTCAACCCGATAGTTCAAAGTAGCAAGGACTTTGTTGGGTGCTCTTGGGTGGTCGAAGATGTCGAATTTCACTAAATCATCAATCGAGCAGTCGAGCATCTTCTGGAATGTCTCATGTTGTAACCTAGCATGGTCCAACTCTTCAGGGATAGTTTCCCGTAATCACCTGGAGTTCCTTATTAGCTTGATCAATATTCTGATATAGCTCTGTGAACTTTACAATTACTTCCTCACTATTCTTGAGGATCTGGTCTCTCCAGGCGGATACTGCCATACCTTGCTCACCAATCTTAGCGTACTTGTTTATCTTTTCTTGACTAAGGGCCTCAGGAGTTTCAGTGGCAGTTGTAGGAGGTGCACTGCCCATTTTCTACAGGGCTTGGAGAAGATGTATGTTCTGTTCTTTCAGTATCCTCTTCTCTTCCTTAACCTCCTGAAGCTTTTTGTAAAGGGCATCCACTACAGATAAGGCCTCTTCTTGTAAGATTTCTGAGGATGTTCCCATCGTGACTTGTGTCACTATATAATTTGTAGGAGACAGATCCTTTTTATTCTTTGTGGGATCAGGGTATACAATCTCCATAACCCTTTCATCTGAAGCGCTCTGAGAGAAGCGGGTTATTGGCTTTTACTTCTTAGCTCCTTTAGTTGGGATGGCAAAGAAGTCCATAGGTGCAATGGGGACTTTCCTCTTATGCTGGCTTAGGTGCTTGGAGATCCATTCTGGACTTGAGGGAGTCGGACCAGAGGGAGAAGAGGGAACGGAGGTAGAAGAAGGAGTAAGTTACAGTAAACAAGGGGAAATGTGTTGAGACACTTGGTAGTGGCATTGATAAAGAAGCCGAATCTCCAACACTCACAGGGGTAGGAGTCACTGTAGGAGAGGAAACCGTAGGGGTGGAAGGGATATGAGAGATGAGGGAAGAAATACTGGGGGATATATCCACGAGGGAAGAGAAGATGGAGGAAGAGGAAGGGGTAACATTAGAAGACAGGAGATAAGAGACAACCAGAGGAGTTGTTGTTTGAGTGATGTGAGGAGGGGAAAGAGAAGCGGGAGACTGAACGGTGGGGACTTCACTGGTTACAGCAGTGGCAACATTGTGAGTGGATGTGTACATTGGAACACTTACCACTTCTTCTTTTTCTAGGGACACCAGGCTTACTACCTGCTCCTGGGTAGTGGAAGGAGGACTCTTGGGAGCTTGCTCCTGAGCAGTGCTTGATTCTCCTTATTTGTTTTTCCCTTTGACCCTTTGGACAAGTGTTTTGGTCTAGCAAGTGCATCGTCCAAAGGAGACATGGTGAAGTCTACCCCAAGGTAGATGTGGCCATTTTTCTTGCACCAATGCTCTATGCGCTGCAAAGTGTCTTTAACCCTTTCCTCAATAGTTTGAGGTGCCTTTGTTCTATCTATCTCAGCAAATGGCCAATTTTCCCCGTTTGTATCTAGATAGACCTGATCAAATTCTTGATTGGTCACTTGGAAACTTTTCGGGACAATGGCCACACTATATTGGATAATTTTTGCCAAGGGCCAGGTGAGAGTGATCCTTTCTTCTGGATCTCGACCTCATGATACATGTCGATGTACTTATCCTCAATCTGTGGGATGTGGATTAGATCAAGCTTTGCACTTAGAAGGTAATTGTGAGGATTAAAGGTCAATCTAGCCAAGAAATTGTGTTTCAAGTTGAGCAACTCCAGCTGCGCAAACATTTCCAGGGCTTTGGTATGAGAAGTAAAGGTGTACCTGCCCACTGTGAGGGGCAATGAAGTTCTACCCTCCTTTCTTTTCAAACACTTCTCCTGGTATGTGATAAGATGTCTGGACAACTCCAATAGGATCAAATTTGGTCCCACATACCTTAGGTAACTTGGTGGGCTCCCCCAAGAAGTTAGCGGCTCTAAGATAAGTGAAAGCAGAGAATTGCGTAAATAGCGCTCCCCACTTCTCTGTGGCAGTCACTATGCTCTTGGTCGTTTGACTGTGAGCTCATATTGGGCCTCAATAGGCATATGATGCCATAGAAGAAGGCATCATTGATCTTGTTGAATTATGTGATGTTATTTTCCAGTCTCAACTCTAGATAATATTCATATATTTATACTTGGGGACCACACCCCATGTCGAACTTAGTGTCTAGGTAGTCTCTTTCAGAGGTAGCAGCGTATACAACGTAGGAGTTCATGTAGAACCTCCCCGTTGTTGATATTTGTTGAAGCTACTCAGAGATAGTGCTGTTGATGATCTCCGCCCATTCAAAACGATGATCAGGAATGTTTTTGCTCATTGTTTCCAGATATCTGAGCATCCATTTGTGAAAATAATGAGCATCAGGAAGCCCAAATACCCTACTCAGGAAGGTGATGGTGTCGCCCAGCTCCTCTGAGAAGTCGCTGCGATTAATAAACTACGGCCACCTGGTTATCACCTTCTTGTTTTTCAAATATACTTCATTCATGAGCTGTATACATTTTTCCTCATTATCATTCCATGATTTTATGCAGTCTCCCTGGCTTATTGCCACAAAATGCCAGTGGTGGGGGATAGCCAACATGATTTCAAAGTGTTGGGTAATGAGGTTTATTATTACCTCACCCTTCTCATTCTCAACACACCTTGCATCTTTATTGTAGCAGCGGGCCACCACCATCATGAACTCATTGTTTATTGCGCTCACAGGAATTCCCCCAGCAAAATGTAAACCACTGCTGACCAATTTGTCCATCCATGGACTACCTGTGACCTTCTTGGTTCTGGCCCAGAAGTCCTCCATATCAATGTGGCCAAGTTATGAATCCCTGATGTCTAAGTCACACTCTATAAGGGACTCGAGGCATCCCGACCCTTTGGTATTTGTACTTCATTTCTTCCTCTATGAGTTTGGCCTTACCCTTAGACTTGGTTGGCTTCTTACTTGATGAAGACATATGTGAATCTAGGTTAAGCTGCTGATCTACAAGAAGAAGCAGGGAAGTCCATCATAAAAGAGCCATGTTAGCTATCAAAATGTCCATCAAAGCTTTACAGAATGAAAACTTATCAATTTACAAGCTTCTGGGCGCAAGGCACAATTCTATTACAGGCTGCAGGATTAGAAAATCAAGGTGCACTACTGGAGAGTGTTGCATGGAAGAAAACAACTGCAAAGGGGTGTAGGGCGCAGAAATACTACATAAAACATTCAATGTTGATGTCAAAAGATGTGTGCCTGTGCCAGATGAAGGGTTTTTGAAAAGGCACAGATTATTTTTTTGTTACAAGGCTGTAAGATGCGTCATTAGTGTATATATGGAACATGTTGCAAATAGTTATGGTGTCCCAAAGGGGTGCAGGTTCAAATGATGCATCATTTACTTAAGGTGCGTCAATTGTTAGCTTTTGGTGTGGCGCATGAAGAGTCTGCATGACATAAAATGTTAGTGTAGCTAGAGTTGCACTTGTGCCTGTGTTAGGGTTTTGAGAATTTTTATAAGGTGCAGGGGAGATGCGTGTGCTGTAGGTGGGGACAATGTGCCCCTTAGGTGAGACTATGTTTTATGTAACAACGATATTGTTTGCGCCAAAGAAAAATTCATGGCTTTGGATTGTAATAACTTTAGATTTTTTACCCTTTTGGACAGGTTTATGGTTTGTTTACCTCTTTCAACAAATATTTGGTCAATGAGGGGAACAAAGCAAAGAGGGTCAGGGATTCATTCTGAGGCAAGGCCTTCTAGGTTAACAGATCTGGAAGGAGGGTAAAAACCGGTTTGGGAGAGTTGATTTGGAAAAACGGGCTGGAGGTTGTTCATTTTCTTTGTTTTTAAAAACCTCCAAAAATAATACAAAAATCCCACAAACAATCAACACAAGAAGAGCAAGGACCACTTACCAGGAATATATAAGATGGAAGAAATAAAGCAGGGTCCACGAACGTGACGTAAAGTGACATGAGGATAATAGGAGCACTGACAGGTGCAGAGGAATTAAATTTTTCACATTTTTTCAATCGTGAAAATGACAGGTCAGATGCGCCTATATATAGCAAAAGGTGCAATAAATGCACCACCAAATTTTTTTCAAGGCACCAAAATAGATGCCAACATGAAAATTTGTGTGCCATTAGCACAGATTTGGGACTGTCGACATTACCTTTTTAGTACCTTGGCGCACCATTCAGGGGCGCAACATGTGTAATGTCGACAAGGTGGCACATGCACCTTCGCGTAGGTGAGAAGGGAGCATCATGGGAAGGCGCAACATTTGTTATGTCGACACTCAAAAGGATGCGCCAAAGGAATAGAGGGGGGCACAAATTCATTTGATGTTACATGAATAAAATCTATGCCTAGCCAAAAAAGGACCAAATGACTAAGTTCGAAAAACTAGATTCTCCAGAAAGGGATTTTATGTCATTTTGAACACTAAGGGACCTCGGAGGGGAACCAAAACAAAAATTTGGTATGGTTACTTACAAAATTTCCCTCGTCAATTTTACAGGATAACACAATACAACTTCCTCCCAAATCTCCACCCACTTCCCACATCCCGTTTCCTCAGCTAGCCCCCTCCTACATCTCCCACACAGACCCCAAATTGCTTCCCCCATCCTTTTAGCTCCCAACTCCCAAATCCCTGTTCCAATCGCTCTACATGCAGACCCCTCTCATATTCTCTCATGTAGTATCTCCATGCACAGCCCACACGAGACATTCACGAAACTCCAATGTCTGAGGTAATATTTTGAGCATAGTGTGTTACAATGTTTTACTTCTATATGAAGCATTCTCCATTTCCGTTTATTTTTGTGACATTTTGTTCTACCTAGTATATAATTCTATGTGAGTTACGTATTAAAGAGGTAGTAATCAGTGTTACAGATCAATAAAAAATCTCTCTCCATACTTTCATACTATCACACAAATCCCCACACTCCCGCAAACCCCTTACCCGAATTACCGCACCACTATTCACGTTTCCTTTGCCACGAACCATATTTTTCTCAGGTGTTGATTGCTGGGTCAGTATTTTTAGCGGTGGAGACAGTCGATTGGGCCTTTGGTGATGAGCTGACATCCCACCCACATAAGTTGAATTTTTATGTAGGATAATCTCTTAAGTCTTGTTTTCCACGTAGCCAATTATCTTTTTCCTCCTTCAACATCCACATTTTCATCCTAATCCAAGAAGTCCAAAACTTTAGTTACCCTCCCGTCCAATTTCTACATAACAATTTCTAACTTTTTCCTAGTTAAAAGTCCACATTCTCGGCGTATCAATCCACATTTTCATCCTAAAATTTCACACTTTCAAATAGATTATATCATAGCTCACACTTTTTATAAATTTCAAGCTAGCTTATTTATTGATTGGATTGTTTATCTATGCCTTTACTTCACTTCCTATTGCAAAAGTCACCTCGTTCTGAATCAATTTTTATCCTCATTCCATGATTAGTTATTTACGTCCTCAACTTAGGTTGTCGGTGTGATTAGTTAATATTGCTTAGGTCTTAGGAATACCTAATCTCGCTTGCTATTTGTTTAAATTCTCCATTCTCTTTTTATCCGCTCGTGTTTGTTTATTTAATTAATTAGTTTTTGTTCACTTAACTTTATCATTATACAATTATTACTCAGTTTTTCTAAGTTAGTTATTGTTATTATTATTCCTAGTTAGTTTGTTTTCCGTCATCTTTATAATTATTTTCTTATCTAATTAGGCATTTTAAGCCTCTTAACAATTCCATCAAGTTCATCATTACGATCAATCTTAATCCCAATCAAATAGCTATAAAGCAATCCTTGGGTCATCTCGCGTCTTCATTGCTTTCGGTGGATTTGTGTGTATTCTTTATCAAATTTTGCAGTTGATTTTTCGAGATCCCTTTTGTAACTTCTTTTGTGAAAACTTTTGATAGGAAACAAACTTACTTTTTCACGATCCATTTCACAACTTATAGTGTGGTATTTACCAATTTACACACTTATTTTTCAAGATCATTCTTATCATGTTTTGTAACTTTTAGGTATTACTCTCCAAATTTTATCTTATCATCTTAGTTTTGTGGTTTTTAACACTTCGTGATTAAAATTACTCATTTTTTATGATCATTCTACTAACCTTGTATGCAGGTACAAAATACTAATCATTTTCTTGTAGGACCTTTTCAAACCTATCTCACCAACATTATTAGGTCTGCATTCCCAATCATCTTTTGCAAGCTAGAGGCCACCTGGGCTTCACAAACAAAAAAAAAAACAAATTTGCCTTACATTCCAATTTTCCACGACAACACTTCTAGGTAATATTTTCACACTCTTCTTTCATCGTTTTTCTTTTTTGTGAAAATAATCATTATCACTATTTCGCAATCATGATTCATTGGGAATATTATTAACATTTAAAAAAAATATTTTTCCAATTGTATTCATGTATGCTCTTTTCCTGTGCCTTCGAGTGATCTGGAAAATTAGAAATGGTCGCAATTGTTTAGTTTATTGTTCGAACATTGCAGGATCCTCTAGTTTTATTTTCTAGCTGTCATTTCCATCATTATTTTACTTCATCCTATTATTTTAATATTTCTCGGTCGTTAGTTGTGTATGCTCTTTTCCTGCGCCTTCGAGCGATCTGGAAAATCAAAAATAGCCACGGTCATTTTTTTAACATTTCGTTTACAGGATAACTACTAATTTGTTTTTTATAGGACAACGTCACTGGAATATTATCAAAAAAACAAACAAACAAAAAATCCCGTAAAAGTACCACCATTCAAAGAAAATTGTTGAAACCAAAAAAAAAATTAGCATGCTCAGGTACGCTATCCTTTTCCACCAATGATTTATTTCAAGTTGGAAAGAACCTTACGTATAATCACATCATCCTTCTTGTTTTTACACGTAGTAGAGGTGGATTTCATCACCACCAAAACTACACCGATGATGTGAACTTGACTACCATGCACCAACAACATTTGCATCTACATTGCACTTTGAGACATAATCTCATCATAGCGTTCGGTATTTACCTCGCCCCTGGTCTTCACTTACAGGTAATCCTGTCGTGCAACGCATGCAAGTCACGCCTAAATAGCTGTAACAACGAAGCATGTGCATTATCCCTATAAATATTCAAGGAGTTATAAGGACACCATACACATTCATCCCCCCATCACCTTCGACATTTTCACAAAATCTTCCTTAGACGTGGTGATTCACTCCGAAGTAGGCAAGTAGGAATTGGTGAGTCTACTCCAGTACTCTAAGGGTTCCCCATATACCAATTTTGTCTTCATACAGAATTAGGTATATCAGGACTAGTGTATATTGGAGGACTCGTCTTTTTGGAGTAATAAGAGCATGCATCCATCATTTCATAACATACTTGTATGATTGCATGAAACAAATGATCATTCCCAAAGGATCTACTTCTTAAGCCAATTTTTTTTTATACACATGACTGCTTGCTGTTTGTAAACAAAATAGTTTAGAATTATCATAAACTTGGCTGATATTAATGTGTTTGTTGTAAAATTCAAATCCTAGTCGTGTTCCACAACACCATTTCTTGACCGATTCAATACCAAGAAAAACATTCAAGCAATCCCACAACAAAGATCAAAACGTCATTAGCCTACTTCAGCCAACAACAAATCCACCATAGCTTGTTTTCAGTTATATCCAATAGATAATGAGTGACTTGCATTCACTCCTTATCTCATCAATTGTCAGAACATACTTTATGGCTCATTTCAAGCTATATCAAAATGACATTGGGTGACTTGTTTGAGTTCACTCATAATTTCGTCAACTGCCGAGTTTAACAAAATCCCATCCGACACAAATCCCTTCAAAGCTCATTTTGAATTCACAATCATATTGGGATTAATTTTTTTGAGTTACTCTCCCCCCTCAACAACTAGAGCTTTTTTAAGCCAAACCAATCAACATATTCATCATAGCTTGTTTGATCTCTATCCCACTTGTATCTAGTATCTTGTTTGAGTGTACTCCTTACATTTTCACCTGCTAAGCTTGTTTAAGCCCAACCAATCAACATATTCATCATAGCTTGTTTGAGCTATATCCCACTTGTATTGCATACCTTGTTTGAGTGTACTCCTTACATTTTCATCTACTAAGCTTGTTTAAGCCAAACCCATCAACATATTCATCATAGCTTGTTTGAGCTATATCCCACTTGTATCCCGAGTAGCTTGTTTGAGCTTACTCCTTATAGCCTTGTTAAAAATTGATTGAGCCAAAACAAAGATCACAATAAATAGGTTGAGTTCTTCATTACACCTTTCTTCATTTTTCCTCTCTTTCAAACATGATGAATTCACGGAAAACATCATGCAATGAGCTATTAGAAAAAATTAATAAGTTGACAACACAACTCTCTCATACTACCCAAATCAATGAACGATCACCCAAAAAGCCGATCATACAACCTAATAAAGACATCACGTCACGTAAAGTTCAACACCAGTTTACCCCCCTTGGAGATAGTCTCTCTTGTGTTTTTCATCAACTAAAAGAGGCTAAACTAATAAGATATCCAATTACAAAACCCTTTGTCAAAGGGGAAGCTAAGCCATGTTGGTACAAAGCTAACACATACTGTGCCTTTCATCGCATTGATGGTCATCACACAAAAAAATGTGTACGATTTAATAATTACGTCCAAGACTTAATTGACGACGACATCATCTCTGTAGAACTTGATGAAAACACTCTTGCAACCAATGACACATCCAATACCACAAATTTCCATGAAGAGCTAACTACTGTCGAAACTCCTATATATACTGACATTCCACAAGATCATGATAACAATAGTCAAGCCTCTCTAATTCCAAACCAATCCATATCTTCTTCAAATTTCCTTCCATTAGTTCAAACATACATTGAACCTGTTTTAGACAACAACATTCTTCCAACTTCTACTGAGCACTTGAACTTATTTCAGGATTCTCTTTCAACCCAAAAATACATTGAACCTATTTTGGACAACAACATTCTTCCAACATCTACTAAGCACTTGAACTTATTTCAATACTTTATTTCAGCCTAAACATACATTGAACCTGTTTTGGACAACAACATTCTTCCAACATCTACTGAGCACTTGAACTTATTTCAAGACTCTCTTTTAACCCAAACATATATTGAACCTATTTTGGGTGACAAAATTCTTCCAACATGTAACGAGACCTTGATCTCATTTCAAGACTCCCTTTCAAACCTTTATATTATTGTAGACACTGTATCTAAGAGGTTCCATTAACAGGTACCATTAAGTTTGATTCTATTATTCCAATATTGGCTCTTATTCCTAACATCTCTAGCCTTATTTTCGAAACACAACCACATCGAGTTTGGACACTTGCAACAATACAACCTATTGTGTCCATCATGCTTTCAATGATTGATCTTGTAGGCATCTCATCACTAATTATTCTCACATGTCAAGACTTCTACATGCATACATTATACGAGGTAATTATACCCAGGAATATCTTTACACAACCTTTTCCATATTTAATCGTAAATCTATCCTCAAAACAATAACTTAATGGACAAATAGAAGCAAAAAAACAAATAACACAAACCATCATTGTCAACACACGTGGAAGCTATTGGCTTAACCAAATCTATCCCACTCTTTGGGCTTACCAAACATCTTATCACACACCTACCGGAGCTACTCCCTTCTCCTTTGTTGATGGTTGGGAAGCTATTTTACATGTCAAGGTTGAATTTCCATCCTTCATAATATCCTTCAAAGATGTAATCAATAAAGATTATTATCGAAACTCACACCTTAATGAACTCGAGTTTCTTGATGAAAAATGACTTAATTCCATAGATCATCTTCAAGTATATCAAAATCGGCTATGGCATAGCTACCATAAAAAATTCCAACCTAGAAAATTTAAGGTCAATGATTTCATTCTCAAAGAAAATTGAAAGAACACACCCAAAGAACGAGACAAACAAGACAAATTTGAGCCCAACGAAATCATAGATAATTTTGGTTTTGGAGCTTATAAACTGGCCATTGACATAGGCCATGTCCTTGAAAAACCCTTGAATGCATTCCATTTAAAGAAATTCTATTCTTGAAAGCACTCTATATTCCGGGAAACAACAAAGTGTACATTGTTCGTTCTGTCTTGCTTATCTTTGAATAAATTTATTTATTTCCATTGGAAGACATTTTCATTATCAAAATCACATCTTCATATTTATCATCATGAGACAAGTGCTAATATAAATCCTATTAAGTTTGTGAGCACCATATTTCTTATAATATCTCCCATTTTTAATCACTTTCACCTATGGTCATACCTAGAAGCTTACCGATGGTAATATATTCCCTTCAAAGACATTCTCTCTTTCATAACAAAGCTCTAACATTCTTTACCTAGTTTGTGTGGACGTCTATATCAGTCTTCGGTGTTGAGCCCTTGAGCCCTACTAGTCGTGTGGGGCTGAGATTGGGGGCACATGTTCCTTCCCAAATAAAAAGCACTATTGTAAAAAATCCATCAATTCAATAACTTATGAATAATTCGTCGTCACATCTTTCATCCTTCATAGTCTTTAGAGTTGAGCCCACACTTCTTATTGGTAGCGTAAGACTGGAAATGGAGGAAGGTGCCCTTACTTATCTATGTCTTGTCTTTAGTGATAAACCCTTGCCTCTTACAAGTGTCATGGGGCAAAGCGTAGAGGGTCATTCTCATAAAAACATTGCAAAATATTAAAAAAACAAAACAAAACAAAATAAAATAAAGACAAAAAAGGAATTCACTCGCCCCTATTTTGCCTTCAGTGATGAGCCCTTGCTTCTCACTAGTAGCATAGGGCAAGGCATAGGGAGTCATTTCAAAAATACAAAATCTTACAGTGCTTGCAAATTATAGAATCCCCAAAGAAGTAATTTAGATGCCTAAGTGAAAAGAGAACTATCCCTTAACCTCATATCTTACCAATCAACAGGCCACATAACTGTCTAAGTCTAGCATGTGACTCATAAAGTGAAATCCATTTTTGAAACTGGTTCAGTACTATTATGAAGAATGGAGTCACAATTCCCCAAAGGGATTGTTGTTAACATTTGTCTCTATATTCATTATCTACCTCCTACGTCCTTCTTGATTGTCGGTGATAAGTCTATGCATCTTACTAGTTGTGTGGAGTCAAGAATGGAGCTGGACTTCTTTTCATCATATCATCACCACCATATCCTACCAATGGAAAGAGAATTTGTGTTATTCTGAGCATAAGTTACTACACGGAACACTGTACATATGGATAATATCCTGGTTTATCGCCTCTCAAAAATAAGTCTGCACTCTGGTCCATAAATTGCCAGTCACAGTGTAAAAATCCACAAACAGTGTGAAAATTGTCAAAAATCCAAAAGTAGTGTAAAAATCCAAAAATCCAAAAACATTTGAAAATCGTCACAAAATAAAATAAAATAATAAAAATCAAGAAAATCAAAAATCAAAATAAAATTAAAAAACAATAGAAAAAAATCGTCAAAAATCCAAAAAACATTAGAATATATATATATAAAATAAAATAATAAAAATCAAAAATCAAAATAAAATTAAAAAAACATTAGAAAAAAATCATCAAAAATCTAAAAAACATTAGAATATATATATATATATATATATAAACAAAAAATAAAAATATTGTAAACTCCACAAAAGCACAAAAACTCTAAAATAACCAACACAATTCAACCTTTGAACTATTATCCCTAACGAATGATCCAATCACCTTATGACTACCAAATTCAAAGCACTTCTCGCCTGAATCCTCGCTTGGGGCAAATCTGGCTCTCATTGTTTCCTTATTTGAGGACAATGACCCAATACTTTACTATGTCCTCATACACCTACTTAGGGGAACGTCCAATCACTCCTGACTGTGGAACACGTTAGGGACATGTTTATTGGTTCTTGTGCTGCATTATTAGTTATAAATTATTAATTTCTTTCTTGTATCTTGATATATTATAGGGGGCATCTTGATTTTATGTATCTTGGTGTTCTCTCTAATATTCTTATGTTATATGATTACATGTCATACTGGGGCATCATACTTTCTTGATGGCCTCTGTCTATGCTCTCTTCCATTTGCATATCGTACGGGGGCATCAAACCTTTTTTATGGCCCCTGTCTATGTTATCACGCATATTACAGTCTAGTCATCCTGATCTTCTATATCACGATACATCCTGTTATGTGCTATATTAAAATTAAGATGTTTTTCATCACGTGAGTATCTTCTTGAATGATCGACATCTTACTTTACACCCCATCCATTCACCCATACTAATACATTCCCTAGTTTGGGAATCCTACTTGATCACCATTGCATTTTGTGAATCCTACTTGATGATCTTTCTTAAGTAGCATTCACTATCCAACATCTCCTTCTCCCCCACCATGATCACCATGTATTTGATCCATTCATCGTTGCTCCTAATTTTTACTCCTCCGCCACTTATCCCCGTATTACCCTTCTCACCATTCTTGTCCCCTCTCACCCCTTTGTACTCTTTCCTTTCCCCCTTCTGCTTCATGCTTAACAATCTTACTTAATAACCCCTTCTATATGGGATCCTCGGTGGAGGTTTACTCTCTCCCTAAGATCTTCCCACTGTAGAAGATTCTTCACCATCTCCCCTCTCATCAAACAACAATCACCACCAAGCACATCTTCTCATTCCACCTCTTCTGCTTCTCATTCTTGCATCATTACTCTCACCACGCAAACATCCAAATTCAGGATTACCCTCATACTCTCCACCCTCCACTACATATATTCCTTCATCCATTTATGTTACACTCCTTTGTTTCCTTTGTTTCCTTTCTTTCTTATTATCACATTGAATCTCATATCATATACCACTCAAGCATACCTCACTCACTCTTTTCTCATCCTTCCCCAAATTCATCTTATGCCTAGTCATCCTACTTACACGCTCTCGTAGTATGGAAAATTCACTTGAGGGTTCCCCTTTAGTCCATTTTTTCATACCATATTCCCACCAACTCTATCATCATCCTTCTTCTTCTTCAGATTGGCGATCTGACTTACTCATTCCGGCTGCATGGAAATCTTACGTAAGACTTCCACTTAAGGTTGATCTGCCCTATGGCCTTTTTCCATCCCATCATATTTCCACCATCTTATTTCTCTCGCCTCTGGTCACGATCATCTTCTTCAACCTACCATTCCACCCATGTCCCCAATATCATCTTATCTTTCTCCTTATATATCATCCCTATCGGCTAAGTGATCTTATGAAACCTCTCCAGCAGCATGACGATCTTACTTAAGAGATTCTCTTAAGCATGACATGTCATCTTACACTCGCCCATCACTCTACAATCTGACCATCCATCTTTCCTCTTCATTCCCATCATCACATATTTTTACCACCTCTATCACCCTCCTCTACTTGGCAATCTTACTTAACCACTCACCTGGCATGGTGATCTCACTTAAGAGTCCCTCTTAAGGATGATCTATCTCCTTTCCTTTCCCCATCACTACATACCCTTCACCCTTCACTTTTTTTCGGCATTCCCCATTATCATATCGTTTCACCTCCTTTTCCATTCTCGTAAACACCACTTCTCGCTTGGCCACTTGTCATCTCTAGTTTTGCTCGCTTGGAAATCTTACTTAACCACTTCCGTCACATGACAATTTTATGTCAGGGTCCTCCCTACACTTAACTTGTCATCATGAACTTCTCCCCTGCCTCATTCTTCATTCACTTTGTTTATCGCTTCTTCCACCTGGTATCTCCTACTACCCACTTTTTCCTCCTACTATTATCCTTTCTCCACATATCCTCTTACAACATACATAAAATCTCTTCCCCGTACAATCACGTTCTTTTCCCCCATTTTCCCCTTCTTGATCCATCATCCTTCATATTGTTTCTTCCCATTCTTTTCATGTCTTAGTTATTCATCCTCACCTCATTCATCCTCATCACCCATATCCTCTCCTTACTTTCACCTAGTCCCAACTCATTCCTCCCATTTTCTTTACTATTTCTGCTTCATCTTCTCAATTCCTCCCCACATTTCTACCCACACACACATTTGTCATTATTGTTAACATTCCTCTATCATTATTTCATCATCATCATTTATTCATGTGCTAATAATTGTAAGTGGGATTTCCCTAAAAATCATCAATCCTCATTCCGCATGACCTCATTCACTCCCTTGGACCTTCTAGAGTTTCTCTTCATTCCTTCCCTCCTCTAAGCCCACCACTCATTGTAAAAGGGCTTTCCCTAACGTCCCTTTGTTGGCATTACCCTTTCCAATCCTCATTAGCTTTCTCCTTTTCTTCATTTTTTCTCTCACCCTTCCCCACCACTCATTGTAAGGGGGATTTCCCTAACGTCCCCGCATTGGCATTGCCTCTTCTATCTCCCATTCTCTTTTCTCTCCTATTCTTTTCCCTCAATCCCACCCTTTCTTGTCGCTTCTTACCCATCTCTCCATCTTCTCTTCACCTTCTTCAAATCTTTATTGTCTTCATCATACATCCTTTTTCTATTTTCTCGTGATCCTAGTATCCTCATTTCATACATCTCCACATCTTTTCCAAACGATGTTATTCCTCCCCTCTTTCTTCTCTGAACATTCCTTATACTATTCCCTTTCCATGTATTACCCCCTTTTTGTATTTCCTTCTTTTTACATCATTTTCTTTGTTATCCTCTTCTCTCTCCCACCCCTTGTCTTATTTCCCTTTCCCTTTATCGTCTTCTTCCCCTTTTTCCATCACGTTTCCTCCTTACTTCCCCACTGATAACTAGGCTCTTAAACGTTGTCATGTCTTTTTTATCATACCACCCTCCACATGCATCTCCATACGGTCTATTCCATATTCTTTGCCTCGGTCTTCCTCGTAATGACACGATTCCTTCAATCTTCTCCTTGTATTCATTTTATCTTCCTTTCCTCTCCCATAATTTTCATGTTTCTTCTAACCACTTCTCCTTTTCTATCCCACCCATACCTTTTCGTGCATTCTGTATCTATTTCTCTTCTTTTCTCTCCTCTTTTTCACACTTTCCTCGCCCCTCATAGTTTCTTTTTTTTCTCTGTTTTACTTCTTCTTTCATCCTCTTTCCATTTTCATCCATTTCACCCCTACTCCCACCTCATTTTCTCCTTCTTATTTATCCTTTCCATTTTCCTTCTTTTCTCAGCTCTATCATTTATTTCACTTTCACGCATCCCTCTTTACTATCTTTGTTGCTTCCTTCATTTTGCACCTCTCTATTTCATCCCTTCATCCTCTCCTTTGTCATTTTCCTTTTTTTATCTTGTTTGTCCTTCATCATTCCCTTCTTCCCCTATCATCCCTCTCTCTTATTTCTACCTCTTTCATTCCTTTTTTCCCCCTCCCCTATCTCCCTTAATCTTCTCGTAATCAACCCCCAATCCTATCCATTCCCTTTTCTCTTTCCCACACACCCTCACACCTAGCATTCAAGGCCGATTGAATAATTTCTCCATTTGTGTCGTGTGGTCCTTCCAGTCTCTTCGACTCCATTATCGTCCTCTTCTCCACATAATATATTTCTCTTCTTTTCGAGAGTTTTGTCGTATATTCCATTCTCGTTAGTCCTCTCGAGGGGGCATCATCACATCTATCCATAATCACATATTCTCATGAAATTTTTGTCTTGGAGGATACTATGAAATCCTTCACTCATTACTTTCTATTCTCGCCAAAAAATATTCGCTCTACCTTTTGCTTAAGAAAAGTAGATTGAATTATTCCCCCATCCCATCTACTTTCTTTGATCAGACACTACTTTCATAGTACCCTTCTAAAGAGGGGAAAATCTAGACACCCTAATTTTACATCTATCATAAATCAATTAATTCCCCTTCCTCATTTCCCACAAAATACACTTCGAATTAATCAAATATAATTTGATTAATTAACCATTTCAAAATTCAAAAAAACCCAATCTTCACCACATGTCATTATTCTCCGTATTTTTCTACTATTGAATTAAAAATTCAAATTCAAATCCTCACCCATCCTTCGTCGTCCTCACTCACCTAAAATCCTCCACTTATGAATTAAAATATAATTCAAATCCTCACCCATTTTTCATGGCCCCCACTCATCTAATCTTGCCCACATTTTCAAACCACTCACCTAATCGTGCCCATATTTTCAAACCACTCACTTAATCTTGCCCACATTTTCAAACCATGATTACTTAAATTACTCGAAGTTAATCACTCCCCCAGGCTATAAATACAACCTTACCCCTTCTCTCTAAGGACATGGAGAATAAGCTTGAATGCCATATCTAAGTTCTTGCATCCTTTGAGGAAATAGCATCCTTCTGCCTCGTCCTAACGCCCAAATAGCCTCATAATCCTTTTTCCCATCTAGTGCAAAGTAAGAGGATCATTGTTGCAGGAAGGTCTTGCTCCATCTTGAAGAAAAGTACCTACATATCACACAATCAGGGCTCAATCCAAGTTTCCTAGCCCATTCTGAGGTTTACTACGGAACGTGAAGGAGGAGGTATGATTATTGGTATTTTACTTCCTTGTTAGTAGTGTATTTTTCCTAGCTTATAGGATTTGTATGGAGAATTATCCTTGGGGGCTTTAAGAGGTTGTTTGTTTTTGGATTGGTAGTGGATTTTGGTTTGGGATTGGATTTGGTTGGTTTAGGAGAAGTGGATGGTGTAGGGTTGGTTTATGTAAGATTAGATGGTTTGATTTTGGATGGATTGGATAAGGTAGATGTGGATGAAGAGGATGTAATATATTTGGATGGAGATGATATGTTAGATTGGTTGGATTTGGGAGAGGTAGATTGTGTGGATTTAAAGGATGGAGTAGATGTTTATGAGAGAGATGGGTTAAATGTTGGTTAAGTTGAGGTAGAGAGGGTGGTCTGGAAACCACATATGATTTGGGAGATTGAGGTAACTTAGGAATAAAGTTGGATGTGATATGATTGGGGGATGGGGGGAAATTAGGATAAGAGTTAGGAGATGGGGGTGACTTGGGAGTCACCTTGGATATTCTAGGATTGGATTGGTTATTGGTAGATTTATTAGACATGGATGGAGAAGATAAAGGTGGCATGGGGGCCACGTTAGATGAAGTAGGATTAAGGGATGAAGAGGGTATGGGTGACTTAGGAGTCACACTATATTGAGTGAGGTTGGATGTAAGTGATGGAGGCATAGGATCCAAAGTAGATGTTAGAGGAGGGGACTTAGGCCACTCTAGGAGAAAGTCCATGGGATGAGGTTGGGATGATGAGGATTTGGGACTAAGGTGTGATGTAGGGGATAAGGCTTGTGGTTTAGTTTGATCTTGATTGGATGTGGATGGGTATGTATAAGGTATATTATGATATGTTTTAATGGGAGAGAGTTGGGGATTAGATTGATTGATAGGGGATTTAGGATTGGATAGTGGTGATGAAGGATTAGCCTCCGATAATAGTTTATCAAATTGAAAAAGAGGGTCACTGGGAGCTAGTGGTGGTAATTTCGGATGTTTAGGTTTAGATTTATATTTAGATTTGGATTTTTTTAAGTAGATGTGGTGGAAAAATCATAGTTAGTTAAATTTTGGTAAAGGAGATCTTTATTGGTGGAAGGGGATGATTAGAGTTGATCAAAATTGATGTAATTAGATGATGTGAATTTATGATTGGGTTTGATTGGTTATGTGGATGTGGGATCATCTTCATCAGTGTCAATAAGGTCCTCACTATCATAAGTGGATGTGAGGGAGGATAGTCGAGAAGATTTTTAGCTAACGTGTGATTGGAGGTCAAGGATTTGTTGGTTAAGATTTAGGATGGTGGGATCAACTTGGGATGGGTTAGGATATTGTTGAGTAAAGGATGTGAGTGTCTTATTTTGATTTTTAAAAGATTGGATAGTAATAGGGATGCTTTATCAAAGTGGGAAAGTAAAGGTTGATGGGTGGCGGGTTTGAGTTTGATGGGAGCCATGATGAGGATGGGGGTTTAAATAAAATTTTGGAATAGGATTGGGTATGGATAGGATGTAGGTAAGATATGATTAAGATGGAGGGATTAGATGTGGATGGGATGGATTAGGAAAGGGAATAAGATTGGGGTAATTAGATGGATGGATTAGGTTTGATTATGTTTGAATGGGGGGGTTGATTTGATTTTTTATTATGTTTGACTAGTTGATTAATGTTTAGTCAAAATGATATGTAACTAAGCAATACACAACCTAGCCAGTCAAGTGGGTGTACAACACAATCTATAGCCCGCTTTAAATACCACAAAAGACAGTGGCACTCACTAAGATGGCCCGCCTTTATGCCGATGTGTGATCAGCTAGCAAGTAATCTTTGGTGGTTCCTTCCCTGCATTATAGCTTGATTGTGGATAAAGGCTACCTATGCTAGGATAAACAAGGATTTCTAGGGGTGTCCCCTATATACCTTGAGATACATGGGGCCCAAATATGTGTTACAAGGATGTTGTAAAAGGTGTGGATGTTGGGATGTGGAATCCCCTCACTTCACGCCACTCTTAAAACAAGCAAGCACTTAGCCAATAATGATAGCTATCCAAGAATTTATATACCGCACCAGAACACAGGGTGTGTCTACATGCGTGGAGATGAATCCCATGGTCATGCAACCCCTAGGACTATGAAAAGTGCATGGATATCACTTCCACATCACGTTTACCCTAAAAATGAAAAAGGGAAGAAGGTGGACTACTTTTTATCCTCAAGCTCTTCTAAAGACGTGAGAGGATAGCATACACAAAATCCAACCTTCGAGTTTAACAAGAAAACATACAAGGATACAAAATATGAAAGATGTAAGATATATTCAAGATAACTCTTTTTTATTTTTTATTTTTTTAAATGATAAAAAGATAATTAAAATTAAAAAAGGGGTCTTCAAGAGGAGGCCCTGCAAGAAAAAATGGATTAGTAGTTTGGAAGAATAACCTTAATGTCTTGGACTAAAAGAGATACAAAGCAAAAAAGGATTAATACTTATAGATTATTTTTTTAATCTTTTGTAAGTGTAGGAAGCTTCGCACAAAGTCTTAGTATTTTGGAACAAGAAAAGATAACTTAATGTGTAGTTAAAATAATAATATTTAGGAAAATGAAAACCATGAATAAATTATCTTTCAAAATACTAAATTAACACTTTTATTGCATGCATATTTTCAATACCTTTCCCGAAAAAAAATGGATTCGTTTCGAGTTCGGGGTCAAAATTTATGGCTCTTGGAATTTAGGGAACAAAAGAGCAAAACAAAAGCGTTGATTCAGGACATAAGCACCATTTTAGGTCACAAACACGCTACTTTGTAAAAAAAAGAAATTTTTAGGTTTTAAATGTTGAACATATGCACTAGAGTAATTATAAATGCGTCATGGGGTCTACAAACGTACTGTTTCAAAAGTGCTAAAATGGAATATTTTCACAAAAAATTGAAAGTTCAAGATGTAAATATCAACAAAAAATTCTCAAATTTAGACAGTCTGTTGTCCGTATGAAATTTTAATTAAAAAAATCAAAATTTTTAGGGGTAAGCCCCATGGTGGGCGCCAAAAAATGGAGACAAAATACTGGTGTTAGTGTGAAAAATAGGAAATAAATTGATTTAAATCCTAAACTAACACTACTATTTTATACCTCAGATCAAGATAAGAAGGAAATAGGGAGAATTATACCTGCACTTATCTTCTATCATGCAATTCTCCTTCTTTGATGGTGTGTTTTCTTGTTGATTGGATGATTGATTAGGTTGAACTTAGATGCTTCAAATTTTCTTGTGGATGCACTTGGACAACACCTCACCTTTGATAATTGATTCTTGGATTCTTGGATGAAGACTATTGATGGCTTGTCTGAGGCTTGAAGGATGAAGATGGATGATTGATTATCAAAATATGAAGTAGCAAGATGATGGCCTCCCAAAAACTAGCTCTCATGGAGGATGAGAGTGTAAATTTATAGTTTGTGAGTGGAAAATTAGAGGGTTAAGAGTAATCAATATTGGATTTAATCCAAAGACTACAAATTGATAAGAGGATTAGATATGTGTAGAGATTTGTAGAGAATTCTAGATTCAAAAATTCAAATGGGAGAGGGAAATAATAGTTGGAAGATTAGAGAGGGTTCTAGAAATAAAACCCTCTAAATTTAGAGTTGTATATGGATGTGCACATGATTAGTTTAGATTAAATGATGTGATTAGGATAGTTAATGATGACTGATTACATGGAATAACTAGTGGTAGGTGTAGGTACTAGGGTAGGAGAGACATAGGAATATTAAATTCCTATAAATTTTAGGTGGCATTTAGATATGATAATGTGATATAATAAAAGAGATTCAAGATGAAATGGGATAAAAGGATTAATGATATATAATAGATGTTATAAAAGGGATTTTTAATGAAATATTAGAATAAATGGATTAATGATGAAATGAGACATTAGATGAATGATAAAATGGAAAATGAATTAAAATGGATTGGTGGCAGATAAATGGTGATGAGGCTAAAATTCAAGATATGATTAATGTTAATTTGTCATGTAGACATTTTAGGTGTGTACATGCTTGGAATGCATGATTTTGAGAAGATGAAAGCTAGTGACAAAAAATGCCTTTTTATTAAGAAGATAATGGCGAATCTTGGAGGTAGCAAAGAAAATAGTGCAACACAACTTTTCAGCTTCAATGTAGCGAGTATCATAGTCGTAAATGGTGTGAATGATGTAATATACAACCTACCCCATGTATTTCTCATCATAATGTGCCAATGTGACACCTAGAGCATGATCGGAGGTAGAGACATATATATAGAAAGGGTCCCCCTCATGTCGAGGTGTAATCATAGGAGGGGATAAGAGATACTTCTTGAGATCATGAAATTATTTTTGTCAATTATCATCCCATTTGAAGATGATTTATTTGTGAAGAAGATGGTGAAAGGGTTAGAAATGGTCAGAAAATTTTGAGATGAAATGGTGGACTGATTGGAGTCAACCTTGAAGACTGTGAAGCTGCTTCATATTAGTTGTAATCTTGAGGATGGATTTGATTCTAGCAGAGTCAAATTTAATACCCCTAATGGAAACTATAAATCCAAGGATTTTACCAATAATCACTCTGAACACACACTTGACTAGATTAAGACAGGAAGATGTAGATAAGGTGCTCAAAAATGACTTCAAGGATGGAAACATTATCATGGAGATGCTTGGATTTACCCAAAAGGTTATCAATATAGCCCTCTACAGTCTTGTGGATGAGATCATGAAATATGTAAGTCATGGATGACCTATAGGTGGCTCAGGTGTTTTTTACATTGAAGGGCATGATGCAATAACAAAAGCTCACCAAAGGATTGATGAAAGAAGTCTTATGTTTGTTTTCTGGTGTAATGAGGATCTGATTATACCTAGAGAAAGCATCTAGTGGCCTATGGTAAGGTCTATGAGTTGATTAATGTTAGGAAGAGGGAAGTCATCTTTATGGAAAACAAGGTTTAAATTTGGAAAGTCAGTGTAAATACGGAGCTTTCTTTAAGCTTTGGTAATGGGTACAATATTGGAGACCCATTAGAGATATTCAATAGAGATGATGAAATTGGTGAAAAGGAGGCATTACGGATCTTATTTGATAAGGAGGGAAAGTAGAGGATTCATATGGTGAAGCTTCTACTTAAATGGCTTGGTGTTAGTGAATGTAATGATGTTGTGAACGAAGATGGAAGGATTGAGACATGAAATGCAAGCATATGACCATGTGAAGGATTGGATGTGGAAAGAGAGGAAAGTAGTGAAATATTCAAGCTCATGTGGATCAAGGTATTGAACCACTTTGAGAGTGAGGGGATCTTACATAGTCCCAATGTTGATTTCGATGGTGGATTCATTAAGAAGGGTGTATGTTTCTGGTAGTAAGGTCTTATGAAGATAGGATTATTCTCCCCCCATGTATCAAAGGATGGAGTCATCATCGGTGGATTGAAGAACGTCAATGGTAGGGGAATATTCCTCTACCATATCTAGAAATTGAAGAGGGAGGGACCGAATTTCATTTTCACATTGATAAGTCAGTGGTCCCAAAGTGATCATGGAGATTCAAAAAAATATCTAGAGGCAATTGAAATGGTGTCATCAATATCCATAACATCGTGGGGTGGAGAAGATGGAGGATCTATGTCCATGAGAGATAAAGATGGCGGAGGGTCTGCAAATTGTTCCTTATATCCTAACCCAATTTTTTCATGAGATTTAAGAGATTGATCAATGACGAGGTCAAACATGCATTTTTCATAACGCCCCATTCCAAATCATTTTTAAGCATAATGATGAATATAGGTGTGGGAAAAGGATTTATTATAAATAAATTTGAATTATTTTTTATATGGTTTGGTGTGTTCTTGAGTGTCAATGTGTGAGGAAGGGCGATCAATGCTAGCATATATAAAATTGGTATGAATATGAGGTGGATCGAAAGGAACGATATCTATGACATTAGGTTGATACATTGATTTTTTGTTGGGTCTACCGAGTCTATGAGGTGTAGGAAGAGTGTTGAGTGTGATAAGGTGGTAATCTTCTAGCATGAGCTAATCCATATATTTGTCTAAAGATTCATCATTGGGAATTTTGGATGCAAAGATAGATGAGCTAGTGGATGTTTTAGAAGGATTATGTGAGGGAATGAAAACATTATTAGGTTGATAAGTCATGTTACATGCCATGAATTGATGCAATGATGGAGGGTGGAAGGAACGCAACATATGATGTAAATCCATGGTCATCATACGAGGATGTTGTATTGAAACTTCCCTTCTATGATATATAAAACCTCATGGATGATTTTTTTCACCTATATGGATATGAAGGATAATTGTTCCTAAAGACGGGTGGTGGGTGTTGTTATTCCCTTCATTTAATCAACTTTATGTTGATGTAATATTCAAACCAAGGGTGTGTCTAAAGCTATATGCAACAAGAAGAATCTTAGTGATCTAGTAATTGATTGTAGGTATTTTGTATTTTATGGGGGATATTTTCAATGTCTTAAGGACTTCTTGGTTAAAAACCTTATTGGAATCAAACTATGAAAACATGTTGGAAGTAAACACACTTTACAACAATGAATTGCTTGAAATAAACACACTTTTCCTTGGAATTAAACACACTTTGCAGAAAGGAATTGCTTGAAATAAACACACTTTGCCTTGGAAGTAAACACACTTTGCAGAATGAAATAGATTGCTGAAAAAAAAACATTACAGAAATAAACACACAATTGAGAATGCTTGGAAAATGATTGCAAAGAAATAAGAACTTAATCTAGAACACCTATAGGGACAAGTCTACAACAGATTTTAACTTAAGGAATTTGAAAGTGATACAGAATTAACAGATCTAAACTATTTTCTCTAAAAATATAAATACCAAAAAAATGAGGATCCTGGTTCTTGGAGGAGTGGGCCCTTGCTCCACCTTGAAACAGGATTGGACACCTTAATTTTCTCTCAAAATAGAAATGTCTATTTTATTGATAAAATATTTTGCATTACAAAAATGTGTTGGATCTGTGTATATCAATCTATATCTATTTCCTGTTCTATATCTATATTCCTATATATAATCTATCTACAGGTCTGTATGTATATACTTCTTCCAGGGGTGCATTTATGGTCGTAACTGTTCCACTGATACGATGGAACTGAATCGTGCCCAGAATAGATGTTGAATTGGAACATGGCTAAATGTACAACTGTGTGATAATTATCCTGGATCTACAAGTATGGAGAGTCAGAAGTCTTCTAATCTGCTTCTGATTGATAGGATCATTGATTTGAAAAATCACCAGCCATTTGGAATAGATTCTTATTGGTTCTAGAACTTTAGAAGAGTTCAAAACTAAAGGAAATTGTTCCAGGTCTAACCGAGAGAGTTCCAGAGCTATCTGTAGGAGTTCCAGAACTAATTCTGATAATTCTGGGAACTAAATACTAGAGTTCCTGGAACTAAGTCCAAAAGTTTTGGAACTAGGTGATAAATCTTGTGACTGTGTAATGGAGTTCTAGAACTAGCTTGGAAGTTCTGGAACTAAAGCTGTATTGAAAAAAATGCTTTCAAAAACATGTTGACCACTTCATACTTCATTCTTCCGCCTGATTGTGACCTGCTTTATTACAAAACTAAATTTCCAAAAACACTTTGTTAGGAATTACAAATATTTTAAACGTTAGAATCATAATCAACAAAAGATGGACAATTACATCCTAACTTATATCAGATCAAACAAAAGTCACAAAATGCAGTCAAACTTAATAAAAAGGAGAGTAAGATGAGATCATTTATTGTACATTTAACGGGCATATTCTGGCCTCATCATTTCCCCCATACTTACTTGTTTGTAAGTCCCTTTACAAACTTTACTCTTCAAATTTGGGGTTATATATTCTACATTCCATTTGATTGCTTAGGTCAAATGGATGGAACTGAATATCCCAATGCTTTAATTCAGAGGTACTATACCCTGACTCCTGCTTCTACTTTCCTCTGCCATGCATCAAATTCAGTGGGATCTTGTGGTTCTCTATTCTACCATGGTGACATGGGGGTGAGAAGGAGTGGAGGTCTTGTTCTCATTCCTATCCATATGCCCCTTTTCTTTTCATTGATCTGAGGAATTAGCATACATAAGGCTTTTGCTCTATGCAAACTCCAGATTAAGTTTGTGGGAGATATTACTTCCCTTCTTCTCAATGCCACCGTGAGCAATTCCCATCTTTTCAAACATGCCTCATAAATATCTTTAAATTCTTCCTCTTCATAAGAGGTGAAGGCATTAATACTTCTCTACA
Source organism: Taxus chinensis (assembly GCA_019776745.2). Classification (NCBI taxonomy): domain Eukaryota; kingdom Viridiplantae; phylum Streptophyta; class Pinopsida; order Cupressales; family Taxaceae; genus Taxus; species Taxus chinensis. The sequence goes on from CM034155.1 coordinate 555,454,394, forward strand.
AATTGGCAAGATAAGGTTCCTTGAACCTTTTATCAAATGCATGGGATCTTAAATGTGTAGTAAAGGTGGATGGTTTACCATAATGAATTCTCATATAGAGACCAGATGAACTAGCCTTTAACAGATGCTCTGACTCCCTTTCCTTCCATTCAATCTGATTTTGAAGAATAGAAACAAATGCATTAAGTTGGCTCTCCCCTACATACAAATTGATCATAAAACCGAGTTCTTTTCATGAAAGCAGAGATAGAATTCACAGAGAAGATTTTTCTGCTCTGCATTGGCTAAGGAATAGGTTGTTGTGAAATCAGCTTCATCTTTTATTTCATGTGGAAGGCCACATGCTATCCTTGAAAACTACCAATGAATGAATTGTTCCTCCAAAAACACATTATATGCAGGAGAAGGTCTCCTGCATGCAAGAAATTTCTCACTCATCATGCAAACCATTTGTATTTTCACAAGATATTTAAATTTTTCATTTTCTTCTTTGTAAAATTTTCTTCCCATACTTTTCTTGCTTTCTTCTCTTCTTCTATCTTGCTTGTCAAGTCCTCATTGGATGTCTTGGCTTCACTGAGTTCTCTGCAAGTATCATCCCATAGCTGTTTAAGTGGCCAATAAGTTAATTCAGTTTGTGCAGAGACTGTTGACAGAGCAGTTTATTTTCTAGAATTTTGACATTCTTCCTCTTTCTCCATTATCTATTGTTTAACTCTTGTCAATTCCTCAGTCTTGTCAGTGAGCTGAGTTGTTAATTCCCCAATGACCATTTCTCTCTGTTCCAATTTAAGTTTGAGAAAATTCAACTCCTCATCCTTTTCTCTAATAATGAGTTCTGCTCTGGACAGAAACAAAGCCTATTTAACTTGTTGTTTCTCTTCTTTCTCTGAAAGTTCCTTGGGGGTTAAGCATTCTTCTTCTACATAGGGGATTTCCCTTTCCATTTCCAAGATGCCAATTCATCTTCTTCATGTGATGGTGTTGTTGATTCACCCATCTCTTGCAAAACTTGTTCCTCAAATCTCTCATCTTCTTTTTCTATCTCTATTTGGCTTGGTCCAAGAGGAGTCATGGCCATGCTGCCCAAAATATCAGCAGCTTCCTTTTCCATCCCTTCTTGATCTTCCATCTCCTCTGGAATTTCTCTAGACCTTTTATGAATTCTCCTTCTTTGAGGGGCCTCAAAATGTACAAAAATGGGTCTCCTCCTAGAGCTTCTTTTGATTTTCACCTCTTTCTCTTGCCTAGGTGAACTATCACTATCAGAGATGGATATTAGCTCTCCTATAGCTACTGCAGAGGAAGGAATTTATTCAGAAGGCACAGTTGGTTCTGCAATTTTAGTCCTTCTTCCAGATCTTCTTTTTCGGTATTTCCTCTCCACCTAGTTTTTGCTTTTCCTTTGTAGTGGCATCAATTTCCAAATTAATTGCAGTAGTAGAAGGAGTTGTTATTACTCTCCTGAGAATATCAGGGCTCTGCTTAAACTTGATAAGAAATTTCTCCCACATTTCTTCTCCATTTTTCTTCAAAAGAAAATGGTAATGGCACACTAAATACACTAACCCATGATGCCTGATTGTTCCCACACCTCAGGAATACCTCTGGACCATTATATGAATGGAATAAAAAAGAAACCCTGAAGGTTTACTATATATTATGGTTTTATAGCTCCATATCTAAGGTATATGAGGATCTTCAGAAATTCCCTTCCTACTGACTCGAATTGACCATCACAAGTTAAATACTTGACTATCCAAAATTCACTTTGTCAAAGGGTTTGGGCAAGCTCGCCCTTCAAACCCCTTTTATAATTTTCTTTGTGTTGTAAATATATTGGGGTTCAGCTTCCCCCTTTTTAGCAGGGTTTCAACCAGATCTTTTAATGTCCCTCTGACAGGGTTTGGGACATGCACAATTTGGCACTCTAGATATATTACTGATTGTATTCACAGAAAAAGGAATGAAAAAAATTCTAACCTTTGTCCTGGATTGCTCTAAATTTATAACGAATTCTCTTACCAATTCATCTTTATGCTTGGGGAACTTTCTCAGAAATTCCAGCCATCCTGCCTGATGAAAGATAGCTACCACTTCTTCATCTGCAATGATCTGGGTATCATCCCTTGGTTCTGAATTATTTTTAATCCCCATGATACAGAGGTGATTCAAATTCATTCTTCTTTAATATTATGCAGGTTGGCTGAAGAACTCTTCACTTAGCTATGGAACTGATGAATTTATCTACGGAATTACTATACTTAGCTGCAGAACTTCTGTGTTGTAGCTGCGGAATACAAACCTAATTCATTGCTTCTTCCTTGAAGTTTCTCTACAACTAGTTTTCACTTTGTTGATTTCACACTAATGATAACTCATTATAACTATGCCCACCAATTTATTCCATCAATATATTTCTCATGATTACTCACTTTTAATCATGATGTACAATAGATGACTCATCATATCAAATTTCAAATCAAATCTAATCACACATGCAAACTTTTAATCTAACCTTTAATAAGTTAAAGACATAATTACCATCTTTGATGATGTAATCCCTCCGTCATGATGACTCATCATTCCTAAAAAGTGAAACAAAAGGAAAATGGTTAGAAAAAACAGATGGAATTCCAAAGAATTTTGTTTATTTTGAATAAGCCATTTATTTGAGAAGATCAACCGCCATTACTAGTTTTCAATTGATCTTTGAGAGAAACTCTTTTTTTTGGGAAGAGAATGCCATTTACTGGTTTTCACTCTCTTCCCTAGTTTTTTTTCTTCTTTTTTTCTTTTTTTGGGGAAGAGAATGCCATTTACTGGTTTTCATTCTCTTCCCTTTATTCTGGATCTATCCATCTGATTATTTTATCATTTTGGAAGAACTGGGTTCTTCCATATGATCAAATTGTTTATCTACTTCAATCTACCTCAAGAATTCATCCTTAGTAGGAGGCTTCCTATAAAGTCTTTAGCCTATGACCATTGACCAAAAGTGTTCTTCTACCGGCATCAATGGGAAGTAACTAAATAGAACCATTGTCAAATATTTTTCAATCTGATAGGGTCCCAACCATCTGGTTCTCAATTTTCCTTTGAATTGTTGGTACTTAGAATCAAACAGCAATGCTAGTATCCTACTTTGAATTCCTTTTCTTGATATGTGTATCATGCCTTTGCTTCCTTTGATCTTGGATTATTTCTGTCTACTGAAGTGCTTCCATCCTCAATTCATCCAACTCATTGAGTTGAATGATTCTCTCCTTTTGAGTTGCATCCAACTCAATACCCACCTTAACTGATGTTTCCTTAATGTCTGTAGTTCAAAATCAATAGGAAACAAGGGATTTTTCCCATAGACTAACTCATATGGTGAAAACCCTGTTGTAGTTTTCCAAGTTGTATTGTAAGCCCATACAACTTCAGGTAGTCTCTTTACCCAATCTCTTCTTCTTGCTTCAACTATTTTGGTAAGGATGTTTTCCAATTCTCTGTTCGTTACTTCATCTTGTCCATTTGATTATGGGTGATAGAGAGATGACTTCCTATGATTGATCTGATAATACATTGTGAATTCCTAGATCATATTAGACATAAATTGTGGTCCCTATCTGAAACTATGCTCCTTGGTGTTCCAAACTTTACCATAATTATGTGCCAAAGGAAATCAACAACTACTTCTTTAGTGGCATTTGTTAAAGCCTGAACTTCTTCCCACTTTGTCACATAATCAATACACACAAGAATATGTTCCTTCCCTTGTGAAGAAGGACTAAAGGGACCAACAAAATCCAACCCCCATCTCTCAAATGGTTCAATCACTACTTGAGGTTGCAGAGGCATTTCATTGGTAAAGGTTGGTTGTCCCATCCTTTGACAAGGATCACACCGCCTGATATATTTCTTCACATCTTTGTACAGAGATGGCCAATAATAACCAGTGCCAAGTATCTTGTGAGCTATTCTTTTCACTGAATAGTGTCCTCCACTTGGTTCATCATGACATGCCTGGAGGATGTCAAATATTTCATCTTCTCTTACACACCTGCGTAAAACCAAATCAGGACCACACTTAAATAGCATTCCATTTAACCATTTGAATTGTGCACTAGTTTTGATTAACTTCTTTATTTGTTTCTTGGTGAAAGGAGGAAACTTCCCTGTTGCAAGATAATTTTCCATATCAGCAAACCATGGTGTATCAACTAAATAACAAACAATTGTTCATCTGGAAAGTTGTCCTTGACTGAATCTTGCTCCCCTGTAGTGGTTAGTCTTGACAAGAAATCAGCTACCACATTAGATTTACCTAGATTGTCCACAATGGTAATATAAAATTCTTGTAAAATCAATAACCATCTAATTATTCTACCTCCAACCATTGTTTTGTTCATTAAATATTTAATTGTTGAGTGATTTGTATGCACAAATATTTTGTACCCTGTAATGTAATGTCTAAACTTATTAATTGCATAGATCACAACAAGAAATTCTTTTTCAGTGGTGGTGTAATTTCTTTCAGTGGGAGTAAGATTTTTGCTAAGGTAATAGATAACATACATTTTCCCTTCTTCATCTTTCTGTCCCAAAACTGCACCAATGGAATTATTTGAGGCATTCTGTTTGGATATGAAAAAGTTTCTCCCAATTAGGTCCTCTCAATATTGGGGCAATTATTAATTTCTCTTTAATTTCTTCAAAAGCATGTTGACACTTTTCATCCCAAAGAAATTCACAGTCCTTGGTAAGAAAATTAAACATGGGGGCAGAAATTTTACTAAAATCCTTGATAAAGCATCTATAGTACCCAGCATGTCCTAAAAATGACTTGATATCAGTGGGGGTCTAAGGAATAGGTAAGTCTGAAATAATTTTGATTTTGTTTTGATCAACCTGAATTCCTCTTTTTGAAATATGGTGTCCTAATACAATCCCTTCATCAACCATCATCAAACATTTTTCATGGCTAAGAGACAAGTGGTGTTGCTCACATCTTGTCAATACTCTGTCCAAATTTTTCAAGGCATCATCAAATGTATCTCCATACATAGTAAATTCATCCATGTATACTTCTACACAGTCATTTGTTAGGTCTGTAAAAATTGCTAATACAACTCTTTGAAAGGTTGTTAGAGCATTACATAGTCCAAATGGTAATATCCTTTAGGAAAAGGTACCCCATGGACATGTAAATGTAGTTTTATCCTGATCTTTAGTAGCAACTCTAATTTGATTATATCCACTAAAGCCATCCAAGAAGGAAAAGTAATGTTTACCTGAAAGGTTGTCTAAGACTTGATCTATGAATGGTAAGGGAAAATAATCTCTTAGTGTGGCTTTGTTCAGTTCCCTATAGTCAACACAAATTCTCCATTTTCCTTTCTTTTTAGGGACAATTACAAGAGGAGACACCCACTGGCTATCTGAGATAGGGTAGATAAAACCTACTTGTAATAGTTTTTCAATTTCTTGTTTGACTATATCCCTTAAGGCTGGATTTATCCTTCTCTGAGGTTGCTAACTGGTTTAATGTTTTCAGTATAGATGTGATGAGTGTAGATACTTGGGTGGATTCCTTTCATATATTTGTAATCCCAAGAAAAAGCTTTAGTATGATCTTTCAGAACATCAAACAGTTTAGCTTCTTCATCATTCTTCAACCAACTATTAATATTCAAAATTTTACCCAGTTGAATCTCAACATGTTTGGTTCTAGTGTATGATGAATTTTATTTGTTGAAAGGGTTCCATTAAAGTATTTAGTGGACATGCATGTGGAAAAAACATATGATATGTAGCAACATCTCCAAAAGTTCCTTGAGACAGAATGCTAGACAAAGGACAGTAAGAAGAATTATGATACTTATCTTGTTGTAGGTCGAACTCCTCATCACTGTTGTTTTCCAAAAATTATTCATCATCTCCTGATATATGTGAAGCTGAAGTTACAAATTCTTCCTCTCCTAAGAGAAATCTCATTCCATTGGAGTGAAATTATCTTCATTTGCAGGGAATTGTTGTTGGTGTGGTTCCAGAACTAATTGTGATGGTTCCAAAACTAACTGTGATGGTTATGGAACAGATTTGGAATAGATTCTATAGGTTCTAGAACCAATTTTGTAGGTTTCAGAACTATTCCCCTGACTGCTCCAAGGACAATTGGTGTACATTCAATGGTGGGTTAATCATATCTTCTATTTCCCGTACATGATCCTGCAATGTTATCATGGCCAACAAAGACAAATTTTGCTCATTAATATCAAGATTATCAACCCATAATTGCTCTTGATTATCACTAAAAGGTCATGCAGAGGGATATAATGAAATTTTCTTAGAATTATTACCATTTGAAATAGTCATATCACCTGACCTGCAATCAATTAAGGCAACAACTGTAGCTAACCATGGTCTACCCAAAATAATGGGATAACCCAATGTTTTACCTTTTGGCTGCAATATAAGGAAGTCAACTGGATATTCCCATGACTCCACCATAACCACCACATCTTCAATAACTCCTTCTGGTTTTTCTATAGACTGATCTGCCATTTGCAATATGGTGTTAGTAGGTTGTATACCTATTAATGGCAATGTTTTCAGAGTGTCCACTGTCATTACATTTATAGCTACTCCCAAATCAACCAAAATGTTATGTATATCTTTATTCCCTATAGAGACAGAAATAACAGGGCTTCTAGGATCTCCATATTTGGGAAGTAGGAGCTTTCCTGCTAATAAATCAGCAAGTTTCCCATCTACCTTAATAGTCTTGTGGTACTGCTTCTTTCTTCCAGGCCTTTTCAAACATAGCATTTTGATTAATTTGTTCAATTCTAGAATGTCCTTAATTTCTTGTAACAGTGGTATTTCAATATTCAGTCTCCTTAGTTCCTGCACCAATTCAGATTCCTTGATTTCTATAGCTTCTTTAAACCTCTCTGGAAATGGAGTTTTAGTAGAGTTTCTTTCTGGTTCCTTATCTCTTTCTTTTTCATCTTTCTTGGGGGCAACCAGACTAGGGGTTTCAGTTTCTTCTGTCATTTTAGTGATGATAACAGGTGGACTGCTAACTATTTTTCTTAGATCTAGTGTGAATATCCTTACAATCCATGGCGTTAAGATCAACTAATTTTTCTTGTTCTGTTTCATAGATAGGAGTTGTTTGTTTTTTTCTTGGGTTTGCTACTAGTTGTGCAAGTATTTGCGTTTGGACTACATTCTCAGTTTTATGAATTTTTTGCTGGGGCACCCATTATGGCTTGTTGATTCTGATTAGGATATGTTTTCCCTTGAGCATAGTTATTAGGGCTCCATCTAGGTTGTGACCAAGCATACTGGTTATTTTGACCAGTCCATGGTTATTGGTGTCCTTGAGCATACCAAGATTGACCTTGCCCAATCCTGGGGATTCCAAGTTGGCTGAGGGGCCCAAGGTGGTTGTCCCCAACTTTGTGGTACTGTTTGAGCAGCCCATGGCATCATCCAAGGATTAGGAGATGACCTTGGCATGAACTGTCCTTGGATAGGTTGTCTCTAGAAAAAATTTACTTCTTCTGATGTGCTAGTTTGTTTGAGCCAATTCTTTAGGAATGGAAGAAGAGAACAAGCGTGAATATCATGTTCTTTAGATTCACATATAAGACATACTTTTGTTTTATCCAAAGGACATTCCCTTATTGCATGCTTCTTCCTGCATCTAGGACAATACATGGCTAATGGTTCAGTTTTGGCATTTTCTTTAGCTTGTAATCCATCCATAGTAGAGGTTAATTGAACTAAAATGTCTGTTTTAAAGTTTTCTAATTCATCCATTAGTTTTTTCATATCTGGATTCAAACTTTTCACTGATTTTCCCTTCCTAGGTCCACCCCTTGTTCTGAAATAGCTTCTACAAATGTCTTTAATTTCATTCATCCTTAATTGATCAATGTTTCCACCTCCTATCAAGTTAAGAGCTTCCCTAGATTCATCTTCCAAACCTTTAAGAAAAATGGTTTTACTTAACTCTTCTTGAAGTACAAATCCACACCTTTTACTTACAAAGAGGAATCTGTCCAAATAATCTTCTATATTCTCATCCTCCTCTTGCTTGATTTTGAAAAAACTCTTCCTTCCTATTTCTCCCTCTACAGTAATCTTGATATTTGTCTAGGAAGGGAGTTTCCATTTGTGCCCAAGTGGTAATAGAGTTGGATGTTAATCCCATGAACCACCTCATTTTTGCATCCTTCAAAGTGGATGGAAACAACTTGAGTTTCTGATTATCTATTTTGTAGTCATAGGTCTGACATAGTACCTTAAACTCAAATAGAAATTGGTCAGGGTCTTCAGATGACATCCCTCTAAATGTGGGTAAATGTGCAGGTGAAATATTTTTCATTGGTGTATCATCATCATCCAATTGAATTGGATAAGTAAAGGTCCTGTCAGGTTTTCTTTCAGCTTCTCGTGCCATTTCTGAAGTATTTTCTAAAATTTTCTCCCAATCAATGTGGTATGTGATCTACTTTAGGGAAGGTGAAAAATCAGGAGTAGGAGGTTGACTACTCAATTGAGAATCAAAACTTACCCTAAATGGATCTTGAGAAATAATCCTTCTCCTAAAATTTCCACTTCCTTCTGGTGACTGATCCAAGAATTCCAAAGGTGGCAATTCTGCTTCTTGTCTTACAGGGGATAATGGTGCCTCCAATTCTTGGTCAACTTCCTTATTTAAACTAGAGGATGATGTTAATTCTTGTTCAAATATTTTTGGGAGAAATCTACCCTTGGAGTCTCTTGGTCTACTCATAAATTTTGTGATAGCTTAGGGAATATTTCTTCAATTACTAAATGTATGATTGTTGCTCTTGTTGACACCTAATTAGAAAATTCTAACTAGTGGGTCCCCAGAAATGGCACCAAAAATGATGGGTGTCATTATTCCCTTCATTTAATCAACTTTATGTTGATGTCATATTCAAACCAGGGGTGTGTCTAAAGCTATATGCAACAAGAAGAATCTTAGTGATCTAGTAATTGATTGTAGGTATTTTGTATTTTATGGGGGATCTTTTCAATGTCTTAAGGACTTCTTGGTTAAAAACCTTATTGGAATCAAACTATGAAAACATGTTGGAGGTAAACACACTTTACATAAATGAATTGCTGGAAATAAACACACTTTTCCTTGGAAGTAAATACAATTTGTAGAAAGGAATTGCTAGAAATAAACACACTTTTTTGGAAGTAAACACACTTTTAGAAATGAAATAGATTGCTAAAAATAAACATTACAGAAATAAACACACAATTGAGAATGCTTGGAAAATGATTGCAAAGAAATAAGAACTTAATCTAGAACACCTACAGGGACAAGTCTACAACAAATTTTAACTTAAGGAATTTGAAAGCGATACAGAATTAATAGATCTAAACTATTTTCTCTAAAAATATAAATACCAACAAAAATGAGGATCCTGGTTCTTGGAGGAGTGGGCCCTTGCTCTGCCTTGAAACAGGATTGGACACCTTAATTTTCTCTCAAAACAAAAATGGATATTTTATTGATAAAATGTTCTGCATTACAAAAATGTGTTGGATCTGTGTATATAAATCTATATCTATCTTCCTATTCTATATCTATATTCCATATATAATCTATCTGCAGGTCTGTATGTATATACTTCTTCCAGGGTGTGAATTTATGGCCGTAACTGTTCCACTGATACGATGGAACTGAATTGTGCCCATAATAGATATTGAATTGGAACATGGCTGGATGTACAACTGTGTGATAATTATCCTAGATCTTCAAGTATGGAGAGTCGGAAGTCTTCTAATCTGCTCCTGATTGATAGGATCATTGATTTGACAAATCACCGACCATTTGGAATAGATTCTTATCGGTTCTGGAACTTTAGAAGAGTTCTGGAACTAAAGGAAATCATTCCAGGTCTAACCGAGAGAGTTCAAGAGCTATTTGCAGGAGTTCCTGAACTAATTCTGATAATTTCGAAACTAAATACTAGAGTTCTGGAACTAAGTCTGAAAGTTCTAGAACTAGGTGATAAAGCTTGTGACTATGTAATGGAGTTCTGGAACTAGCTTGGAAGTTCCAGAACTAAGTTATATTGAAACAAATGCTTTCAAAAACATGTTGACAACTTCATACTTCATTCTTCCACCTGATTTTGACCTGCTTTATTACAAAACTGAATTTCCAAAACACTTTGTTAGGAATTATAGAGCTTTTAAACGTTAGAATCATAATCAACAAAAGATGGAAAATTACATCCTAACTTATATCAGATCAAACAAAAGTCACAAAATTCAGTCAAACTTAATAAAAAGGAGATTAAGATGAGATCATTTATTGTACATTTGACAGGCATACTCTGGCCTCATCATGGGGGAAACAACATCATTAAATTCGTGAATAATTATGGGTGATTGGGCGAGAATGGAATTAGGGAGCTTAAACTAATCAAATGTGGGAGATGAGATTATGCTTATGATAGCTCCATTCTCAATCATAGAATGATGGATGAAAGGGTGATTAATAGGCAGACTGATTAAGAGGGGAAGATCATGTTATTCACGTATGATGTTAGGGATCTCAGTATCGTCAAAGCATATAGAAGCGGAAGAAGTGAGTGCTCTAAAAAGAGATACAAAAGGATGATACTTATCTTTAGGAGTGGGGATAAATTTTAAATCTTATTTATGTTATGAAAGAGATCTGGATGAGCTCATAAAGTGACATATTAACTAAGGCTTGATGAATTTGTTTTATAATACTTTGTTCGATGACAACAGGCCAAGGGGAAGCTAAGATAGACACCTTAGGTTTTGATGAAGAAGTAAGTAGAGTATAATCACTATGAGGGGTGGTGATGATGAATTTGGTGTTGTTATAGTTTTATTTCTCGATTTGAGTAAACTATTTTAGCTATTAAAGAAAGCTAAACAACTTGGAAAATGGAGGGTTTAAAGTACCTCAAATGCAGGATGTGGATGAATGGGCACAAACTAATGATGGATCCTCACCGCAACTTGATAAATATGCAAAATTAGAGAAAAAAATGATTAGATAGTATATGCAGGGGTTTCCTGATAAATCCAACTCCAAGAATTGTTATCTTACTTTCACGGATGTTAACCCCTATTTGATAAAAAAAAAAGCAAGGTAAAGGATGGATAACCAGATGGCATGCATAAACAAAAATATTACTGAATATGAAAGTGATAAGGATTTATCTAAACATTGATTGGATCTGAATAAATTTAAAATAAATGTAAATTAAATAATACCTTATTTGGTCGATGTCAACCCAGATTGTGTAGAGGCAGGTCAATGGTGACCTAGGAGAGTGGGTCTGAAAAGTGATGCAAATATTTAGACCCGCAAAGGTCAGAGTGTAATCCGAATACAACTCAGGCCTATAGATGTTGGAGTTAACCTATAGAAAAAAATTTGAGGCAAAAGAAACAAGAGAATGATGGAAAAAAATGATTTAGAGGGGGAAGTTGGCTAATAAGACCCTAGTCGATGGCGACTAGAGATGCATAATATGTTGGAACAAACAACATATGAGTAGGATGATGGATTTGGTAGACTAGAACATAGATGAAACATGGGAAGAGGTTAGAGAAGGATCTAGAGATAGAAAACACAATGATAGAGGGATGATTTGATGGTGACTTGAGCTAGGCAATGAAGACTGTAGCAGAATGAGGAAAGGCTGAGAGGAAAATGAACTGAAAAGGCAACTTGCAAATGTAAAAGATAGAAGAATGGATTGATAACAGAGTCATGACCACTGGTAAAATTGCAAGGTGTTAGATTGAATTAGATAGCAATAAAAATGAAATAAATAGGATAAAAAGAAATGAAAAACCTCCCGATGTCACACAAACAATCAAAATAAACCCCTAAGGGTTGCAAGAAGGTTACGCGGATGTCCTGGTTGGAAGGTGGATTCGCAGAGTGCAAGAGAAATGACTTTTCATCACTCCTATGTGTCTTTTGTAATCCTTTGGAAAGGGAAGAAATTGGTTTAATATGGTTTACAGTGACTGGGTTGGGTCACTGCCAACTATGAGGAAACTTTCCCCAATGGGGTGTTTTTTTTTGTGATTTAGGTCAAAATTTTAGATTTTTGATGAATGGAAAAGATGATTTAAATCATGTTAGCGGGAATATATTGTTTAGGGATGAGTCATGGGTATGTAGGAGATAGAGATAGGAGAATAAAAGATTAAAAATAGGGGGGGTTTATATTTAGGATAAAAGCGTCCTAAATATCAAGTTGATTAGGTCAAGATAAGATATGGTTATTAATTAATTAAAACTAATCAATTCATGTTTATTAATAAATATTATTAAGGATTGGATAATAAGTGGGAGTTTTATTAAATAAATGAGGATTAAATTAAATAAAAGGGGGGTCTAGCTAAGACCATAGAAAAATATGCGCATGCGGGAAAACAAGGGGTAGGGATATGAAATTTAGGTGTTTACATTTAGATTTCGATTTTATGGGTCACTGAAATTCATGGAGATGAGAGTGGGTTGTGACCCAAAAAACATTTAATTAAGAGAGGAAAGACCCTCTTTAGGAGAAGTTTGAAGTTGGAGGAGGGATGAAAAACAAAAATCTTAGATGAATGAGGAGTTTAGATGTCTTGGTGGATGAAGATGAAGGAGTAAGATTGGTCAAAAGAGGAGTGTGTTTCCCTTCAATAAGAAGGTCATCCTCATTGATAATATTATGAATGATAGTTTGGAGGTATCTACTATGTTCTGTATGCACAAATAATATTGGAATCAAACCATGAAGGTCATAGACCACGTGGATTGAATGGTTTGATTGGTGGAAGATCTATTGCAAATCCTTATAGTAGACGTTTAAATATTTTCTATGTAGGGACCAATGGTGGTATTTGAAGTTGAGGCCATAAGTAGAGTGTATTTGAGGATGGTGGATGAAGGTATAAGTGATAATTTATTTTTGATGAGGTTTTTATAGCAGTGTTTGATTCTATCTTGGGCATTGAAGTAGAAGAGGATGATTGTCTCTTAGTCTCAGTTTTGATGATTGGTGAGTTATATGATTTGGATTCTATTTTGACAATTGAGGGCATAGATAATTTGGAAGGAAGGTCAGATTTGGTAGAAATATTAGATTTATCTGACTTGGATTTGATGATAATGGGGGTCTCAGATGAAGGGCCTTTCCCTAAAATGGATGGAGATGCTCCTAAGAGAGATGATGTGAGATTAGATTGCTTAGGAGGGTTAGTATTGAGATAAGGGAGATCCAAATTTTTATGTGGATGTGTGAGCGAATATTTGATGGGCATCCTAAGGTTCTTAGTATTTAGTTGCAAAGATTTACCTTTAAAAGGGATGATGATGATTTCAACCGAGGATTTTGTGGTGGAAGACCTTGATAATGTACATTGCATTGTAGATATTGAAGGTGGAAGAATTTTTCATATGATGCATTTGACAAGATCCAAAGGGGTTGAAGCTATTGTAGGTATAGGATTGGTGGATACAAGGATGATTGGAGTTGCAGATGTGGTGAGAGTTCCATTTGTATATGTTTAATAATGGGTGTCTACAAACAGGAGGATTTAAGAGGTGGTATGTCTGATGTGGGTATAATCATAGTAGCAGATGTGTTTGATGTGGAAGTAAGTTTAGATGTATGAGATGAAGGTGTTGAGGTAGCTATAAATGAAGGACTAGATATGATGGATGAGGATGTGGATGAAATGGATGGAGAAATGGATGTAACTAAAGTTGATGGGGATGTAGTGGTTGTACTCATAGTGGATGTTAATATGCTAGGCGTAGAGGTTGATAAATTGTTTATCATAGGGGAAGAATCAGAAGTAGGGGTGGATGTAATGGATGATGAGGTGATGGGTGTAGGTGATGGTATTGGATTCTTTTCTATGGTATTAATTTTATGGGCATTATGTGCCTAGGATGTGGGGGCGGAGTTTGATTGTTAGGTGGATTATTAAGAAATGGTTATTCGAAGATGTCAATAGATTAATTCAGAAATGTATTAGGATTATCCACTTGGATCTTTCCAGATTCTATGAGTTTTTGGATGACATATTTAAAAGAGTGACAATTCTCAATGTCATGGATGAGAACTTGATGATATTTTCATCAATGTTCCTCATCACACCATGTTGGTTTGTGTTGTGATTCATAAAAGGGTCAGATGGGAGGAAGACAAATGAGATGGACCACCATTAACTTGTCAAATATTGAACTATAAGATTCTTCAATAGGATTATAGTTAGCTCGATGTCTAGGAGCTCTTTATAGAGGCTACGTATGAGAAGTGGATATAGATGATGATTTAACCATGATGACATTAACAACTTTCTTAGGTTTATCACTTTGCATGGAGGATTTAGTGAACTTGGATTTGGGCTTATTTGATCAAATTTTAAGATGGCCTTGATCAAGGGTGCAAAGTTCAATTTCGCAATCCATGGTTTTTATGCCTCTTCAAAGGTTTGAAATGATTGGATTTGAAGAGTGGATGATATATGTTTCATACAAGAACGTGAGAAGAGTTCAATAATATCATTTTGTGCAAGGGAGAATGATAGTTGATATATGATGCCATGCCATCATGTGAAAAAATATGTAATAGATTCATCATCATGTTAAATAATTACATAGATGTTGGTGATTGTGATCTTACACACGATATTGATTGAGAAATGTTCTAATGATAATTGCACAAGTTAGGTGAAGGAGAATAATGAAGGTTTTGGGATGCCGTTAAACTATTAGAATTCGGGTCTAGATAATGACAAGGGGAATGCGTGAAGCATGAGGTTTTTATCATCGATGATAATGTAGCATGCATGTCTAAAAGTACAAAGATGTTGTTGAGGGTCCTCCTTACTATTGAATTTATAAATTTTCGGTAATTCCCAAAGAGGAAGATAAGTATTCACGTGGATGGATGGATTGATTGGTTTGTTACATATTTTTTCATACAATAATGTGGTTTTAGACCTCAAGGTATTGGATTGAAGATTATCCATTTTACACAATAATGTTTGGAAAGGATCATTAGATGGATGAGGTTGTGATGTTGAAGGGTGAGATTTTGATGCATAAGAGGTCAATGGGTTATGTTGTTGATAAGTTTTATATGTTTGAGGATGAGTTGGTATTGGTGGAAGTGATAGATAAAGGGGGATGTAATTGAAGGGTTTCATTGGATGGGTTGTGATAAAGGTTGTTGGGAAATGGGGATATGGTGAGATTGGCTAGATTGAGTTAGATGTTGAGAGATGGGGATATTTGATTGGTTTTTTATGAGATGATTTGAAATATAAGTAGTGGGTGGTTGAGATACTTCAATTGGCTGAGTTGGAAGTATTTAGTGATAAGCACCTCAAGGAGGTAGTTTTTGGGTTTGCATTGATTTAGATGGATGGGGCTATGAATTGATCACATTGGAATGGAAACTGGAAGTGGAGATAAGAGGAAAGGTCAAGCATACATTGTTCATAATGCCCCATTCCAAATCCTTTCCATACAAAATGATGAATATAGGTGTATGTAAAGAATTTCTTATAAATCAAATCAAATTCCTTGGTGTATAGTTTGGTGTGTGCTTAAGTGTCAATGTATGAGGAAGGGAGATCAATGCTACCATATATGAAATTGGTAAGAATAGTAGGTGGACTAAAAGGAACGATATCCCTGACATTAGGTTGATACATTGATGTTTTGTCGGGTCTATCTAGTCTATGAGGTGTAGGAAGATCATTAAGTGTGATAAGGTGGTAATCCCCCAACATGAGTTGATCCATCACTTTGTATAGAGATTAATCATTATGAAGATTGGGTGTAGAGATAAATTATCTAGTAGATGCTTTAGAAGCATCATGTATGGGAGTGAGCATGTTATTAGGTAGATAAGTCATGTTACATGCCTTAAATGGAGGAGTGTCTGTAGGGAGAATTAAGATTTTCCCCTCATATTCATAGTTGATGCAATGATGGAGGGTGAAAAGAATGCAACACAGGAGGAAAATCCATGCTCATCCAAGGAGGATGTTATATTGTAACTATCCTTCTACTATATATAAGTCCTCATGGAGGAATTTTTCACCTACACAGATAGGAAGGATACTTGTTCCTAAAGCGAGGAAAACAACATCATTAGATGCACAAAGAACTGTAGGTGATTGGGCGACAATAGAATTAGGGAGCTTAAGTTGATATTAGGTGTGAGATGAGATGATACTTATGATATATCCATTATCAATCATGGAAGGATGGATGAAAGTGTTATTGATATGCATAATGATGAAGAGTGGAAGATCATGTTCTTCACGCAAGATGTCAAGGATATCAATATCGTTAAAGGATATCGAAGCGGCAGAAGTGGGTGCTCCAAAAAGATATGCAAAGGGCTGAACCTTATCTTTAGGAGTGTGGAAATACTTTAGAGATTTAATGAGAGCTTACTTATGGTCTGAAGATATTTGGCTAAGATCATAAAGTGACATATTAACTGGGGCCTGATGAAGTTGTTTCATAATAATTTTTTCATTGAAATCAGGTCGAGGGAAAGCTAAGATAAACAACTTAGGTTTTAATGAAGAAGTGAGTGGAGTAGAATCACTACGAGGAGTGGTGATGATGACTTTGGATTTGGATTTATTAGGTCACTGAAATTCATGGGGATGAGAATGGGTTGTGACCCAAATAAAATTAATGAAGAGAGGAAGACCCTCTTTAGGAGAAGTTGAAGTTGGAAGAAGGATAATAACATAAGTCTTAGATGAATGATGAGATTTATATGTATTGGTGGATAAAGATGGAGTGAGATTCATCAATGAAGTAGTGTGGTCCCCTTCAATAAGAATATCATCCTCATCGATAAGATTATGAATGATAGTTCGGAGGTCTCTACAATGTTCTATATGCACAAATATGATTGGAATCAAACCATGAAGGTTGTTAACCGCGTGGATTTAATTTTTTGATGGGTGGAAGAGTGATTTCATATTCTTGGAGTAAACATTGAAATATTTCAATGTAGGGAACAAGGGTAGTATTTGAAGTAGAGGCCAGAGGTGGAGTGGATTTGAGGATGGTGGATGAAGGTAGAAGGGATAATTTATTTTTATGAGGCTTTATAGGGGTGTTTGATTCTACCTTAAGAATTGAAAAGAAGAGGATGATTGTGTCTTAGTCTTAGTTTTGATGATTGGTGACTTATATGATTTGGATTCTATTTTGACAATTAATGGCGTAGATAATTTGGAAGGAAATTCAGATGTGGAAGAAGGATTAGATTGCTTTGACTTGGATTAAAATGGATGGAGATTATCCTAAGAGATATTATTTGACATCATATTTCTTAAGAGGGTTAGTCTTGAGAGAAGGGAGCTCCAAATTTCTATGTGGACATGTGAGGGAATTTTGGATGGGCATTCTAAGCTTCTTATAATTTAGTTGTGAGGATTTACCTGTGAAAGGGATGATGATGATTTCAATCGAGGATTATATGGTGGCGGAACATGATAATATATATTGCATTATACATAGTGAAGGTGGAAGAAGTTTTTCTATGATGTGCTTGACAAGACTTAAAGGGTTGAAACTTGTGTATGTGTAGGATTGGTGGTTGTAGGGATGATTCGAGTTGCAGATGTGGTGAGAGTGTCATTATTATATGTATTGAGTATGGGTGTTTCCATAGTGGAGGATTCGAGAGGTAATAATGTTGATGTGGTTATAGATTTAGATGTTAATATGGTCGTAGATTATAATGTTGATGTGGGTATAGTCATTATAGTAGATGTGTTTGATGTGGAAGTAAGTTTATATGCATGAGATGAAGGCATTGAAGTAGCTATAGATGGAGGACTAGATATGATGGATGATATGGATGGAGAAGTGGATGTAACTAAAGTTGATGGGGATATAGAGGTTGTAGTGAAAGTTGATGTTGATATTCTAGGCATATAAGTTGACAAATTTGTGATTGTAGGGTCAGAATCAAAAGTAGGGGTGGATGTAATGGATGACAAGTTGATGGGTCCATGTGATGGTGTTGGATTTTGGTCTATGGTATTTATTGTATGGGCATTAGGTTCTTGTGATGTAGGGGTGGAGTTTTATTGCTACGGGGATGATTAAGAAAATTTTATTTGAAGACATCAAGAGGTTGATTAGGTAGTGCATTAGGATTGTCTACTTGGATGTCACCAAAGTATATGAGTGTTTGGATGATTTCTTTAGAAGAGAAACACTTCTCAATGTCATGGTTGTGAACTTGATGATATTTTTAGTAATGTTCCTCACAATACCATGTTGTTTTTTTTTCATGATTCATCAAAGGGTCAGATGGGAGGAAGAAAAAATGAGATGGACCACCATTAACTTGTCAAATATTGAATTATAAGATTCCCTAAGAGGAGCATAGTTAGGCAGACTTTAAGGAGCTCTTTTTGGAGGCTCTGTATGAGAAGTGGATGTAGGTGATGATTTAACCATGATGGAATTAGCGACATTCTTAGGTTTTTCACTATACATGGAGGATTTAGTGAGCTTGTATTTGGGATTGTTTGATCAGAGTTTAAGATGGCCTTGCTCAAGGGAACAAAGTTCAATTTTGTGAGCCAAGGTATTTATGCATCTTGAAAGCTTTGAAATTATTGGATTTGAAGAGTGGAAGATATATGCGGTGCACAATAATGTGAGAAGAGTTCAATAAGATTGTTTGTGGAAGGTAGAATGATAGGATATATATGATGCCATGCCATCGTCTGAAAAAATCCGCAATAGATTCATCATCATATTGTCTAATGGCATAGAGGTTGGTGATCATGATCTTACACACAATATTGATTGAGAAATGTTCTAGTAATAATTGTGTAAGTTGGGTGAATGAGAATAATGAATGTTATGGGATTTGGTATACTAGTCGAATGCGAGTCTGGATAACGATATGGGAATGTACAAAGCATGTGGTCTTGATCATCGATGATAAAGAAACATGCATGTCTAAAAGTGTGAATATGTTGTTGAGGGTCCTCCTTACTATTGAACTTAGAAAATTTTAGTAGTTCCTAATGAGGAGGATAAGACTTCACGAGGATGGATGGATTGATTGGTTCCTTACAGATTTGTTCCTACGAGAGTGTGGTTTTGGACCCCAAGGTAGCATCTTAGAGATTATCCGTTCTACTCAATAATGCTTTCAAGGTATCATTAGATGGATGAGGTTGTGATTTTTAAGGGTGAGATTGTGATTCATAATAGGTGGATGGGTTATGTTGTTGATAATTTTGATACGTATGAGGATGAGTTGGTTTTTGTGGAAGTGGTTGATAAAGGGGGGGTATAATTGAAGGGTTGTGTTAGATGGGTTGTGATACACGTTGTTGGAAAATTGGGATATGATAAGATTAGTTATATTGAGTTGGATGTTGAGAGACAAGGATATTTTATTGGTTTTCTATGGGATGATTTGGAATATAAGTAGTGGTTTGTTGATATGTTAGAGTTATTTGAGTGGGAAGTATTTAGTTATAAACACCTCGAGGAGGTGGTTGATGGGTTTACATTGATTCAGATGGATGGGGATGTGAATTGATCACATTTCCATGGACATTAGAAGTGGAGATAAGAGGCAATATTGAATTATGATGCTCATATATGAGAGGAATCAAGTGCAATTATTGAGATGATGGAATGGGGGCACAAGTGACCATAATAGATGATGAGTTGATGTGGATAGAAGAAGTGATAATAGTGTTGACACAAGGAAAGTTAGGGGGGATGGGGACAACCAATTGAGTGGTTTGGTGATTGTGAGGGATTTAAGAAGAAGCTTGATCATGATCAAGATCATTTTGGGCCATAACAATCTCATGCATAGCTCTAGGAAAGAAAATGACAAGTTGTGATGTGATTATTTGTGTAGATTCGGGATTTGAATGTTAATCATACTTTTTTTACAAAAAAGGTTGATCAATGGGGATGTTGGTGGTCTTAAGAAGGAGATTCATGAAGAGTAATTAGATTAACATCGATAATCTCTTATAACTTTACACACCCACGAGGAATGAGAGGAGGCCAAGAAGCATCGATAAAGGTAGTAGAAGGGGGTGTTGCTAGTTTAAATGGAATGGATTGATGAATAATGAAGGCATTAGTTTTGACATGAGTGTTAGGTTATAGCAATTGAGTTTCTCAAAGAATGGGATTTGAAACAATGGGTTTTATAACAATGGAAGAGATGACCAATGGGGTGGAGGTAAGAAAAGAAAGTGCAAAATTTTGTTGGGAGGTGATGGTGGAAATAGAAATGTTGTTTGATGACATGTTTTATTCCATTTGATTTACTTGAGATCTTGTAATAACTAGCATGAAACAAAAAATAAATAAAACTATGTTGATTTTTAATTAAAGCAAGCAAGTTAAACAACAATTTTTTTTTATTATCTTGATAATTAAAGATGTGAAAAGAAATGAAAAAATGAGATTGAAGGGAACCTAGGAAATGGAAATTGATGGATAGTTTCAAGTAGTTTTGGTTGGAGTCCTCGATATACCCAAATGTACATAGGCACAAATCTATGATGAATATGAGTACGAGGGTTTGTATTGGGGCTTATCCCCTCACTTCATAGTCCTGAAATGATAAGGGAGTTGGGTGTTTAGCCAATATACTTATAGTAAAAATATATATAACATGGAAAGAACACATCGGTGGCTTTCCTATTGAGTGATGAAATCCCAATATTTCCACCTGGGATGAAGTGTTTTTGAGAGATGTAAATTGATGTGTGTGTTTTAGGATGTGTTTGATGAAGGGTATGTAAAGTATTAAACCACCTAGTTAAATTAGATTTATAAGAAAGTATGAAAGGTTCTATTTAGATCCAAAATGAAATATGTAGATTTGATCAGAGCAGTAGACAAGTGATGAAATGTGATAAAAGAAAGAGACGGGAATAAAAACAAGGAATACTTGGATAACACTTTTCCTTTTTATATGAATTTTTAATTTTTTAGAAAGTAAGAAAAATCCATTCCAAGTGACATGATCCAGTGCATGCAAGAATGCAAGCAATGTTCCTTCTTGCGAGGTTAGTAGAAGAAAAATAAAATAAAATGAAGATAAAAGACAAAAAATAAAAGACTCACCAAAGAAGGGTGGGGTCCCACTAGGTGTGCCAGAATGTTGACCAAATTCCCTCATTCCTTCTCATATTAGTGAACTAGTACTAAAGAAAATAAGTAACTCCAAATATGCGAGGGATTAAGGTACCTTGAGATGTGATGATGATGAATATGAGCGCAAAATGAGATATCGTTCTCCGCAGTGAGCTAAGTGACTTGCAAATCAAGTGTAATCAATAGAAAAATAATGGATTAGTAGATATATGGGTGGGTTTCTTGAGGAAAACGGTCCCGAAAAGTGAAAACTTCCTAGGATGGAAGTCAACTCACATTTTGATAAAGATAATTAAAATCAGATATTGATAAATTGGTTATAGAAGAATCTGAACCAAAATAGAAACTGAAATGATAAATGTAGAATAAAGTGCAGATTTGATCTAAATGTATGCAAAGTAAATCAAACCTAGGTGGGTCGACGGTGACTCGAGGCTATAGAGCAGGTCGATGTCAATTGGGGTAGGATGAGAAGAAGATGTGGTAAAAAGGCCTGCAAGACCTTATGTAGCTGCATCTGAAGTTGATATGGATCTAAAAATGGATTTGAACTAAATGTAGAACATGACATAATAGATTGGATCTGGATTTGATTGAAACGATGCAAGAATATTATTAACATTGATGAAGAATGCAATGAGTAAAAATCCAGTCGATGATGACCAGTCTAAGTTGGGGGTGACTAGGGATTGGTAAAATTGATTTGAAATGGCAGAAAGGACAAAATGACAAGATCTTAGGGCTTGAGGTTATAGAAACAGAAAGTGGATAACTGGGGATTTGTGTGGTACAAAAGGAAGCAAAATGGAGGCTGGGGTTGATGGCAACCAAACCATGTCGACAACGACTGGGGCTGATCTAATCTTGGATGAAAATAGATGGGCTAAAATGAATACCTACAGATAAGAAAATGAAGGCCTATTAATGATTTAAATAGAGAGCTCCCGATGACTGTTGAACCTGCACAAGATCTTATGATGATATGGTGGTAAATTACAACAATGGATCTAAGCATGCAATAGATAAAATAGGCTTTAAATCTCTCAAGCATGGACACAATATCTCTAAGTGAGCTCCAAGAGAGATATTGTAGTTGTAGAGAAAGCAACAAAATGAAAGCAAGATCACAAGAAGGCTTGAAGACTCCAAAATTGCATCCTAAGAAAAGGATGTGTAGGGGCAACTTTATAGGTTAATGACCAGTTGGATGGGTCATTGATGGTTGCAGGCACCCATCCATTTGGTCGGTGGGAAGGTGGTGATCTCAAGACAAAGAGCCCAATTAATGTGAGATTAGGGTTTATAAGGAGTATAACAAATTAGGGTTGTTTAGGATGAGTAAATGGGTAGGTTGAGGCTGAAAATTATTAAATAAATGCCATTGAGAGGTGGAAATCATTAAATTATATCCTAGAAAGGATAAAATATAAGATCTAGAAAGAGGAAATAAATCAAACATGTGTTTAGAATTAACTAAATATGATTAGGGGCGATTAAAAGATGAATAATGACAGGAAATAATGATAGGGTGAGATGAATCACATTTAGGAGGGAAGAAGGGAATTCAATATGGAAGATAGGTATGCATGAGAAAGATGACGGAGAGTGAACATAGGGTGAAGGGTAGTGCTACCAATAATTATTATCTACAATTATGTTGCTAGGGAGGCCACATATTTAGGAGGTAAATGAAAACTATCTTTTTAATATTGAGAACTTATTAAAAGAATGTTTGAAACATATGAAGAATGTTAAAAGATATAAACAATGTTAAACACGTGAAGAATGCCTGCATATGCAATGAATATGTGAATCAATTACCTTGAAATCTGAGGAATATGAAAATATAAATAAGTGTTTTCTTTTTTATGTAGTTAATATTTTATAACCCACCCTGACATAAATTAGTTCATATACTACTTCATGCTCGCCAAATATTGCCTCTCACATAAGCACATGAAATATTGGATATACATTGAATATATGGTTATAATTTTGTTACTGAAATGTATGTGTTCAAATGTAAAATTTGCACATGTTTATTTAGAATATATTCTATAGTTTAAGTGTATAAAGATATTTTGTCTTTACTATACATTCTTTTGGATCCTGTCACCCTACATTCCTCCTTTGTCATATCTAACTACGCACAAATTTTGCATTCAAAGTAACCATTAAATACTAACATATTTTCATAGAACTTGTTGATCCCTTCCGACATGTAATGAAACCATTGGGAAAAAAAGCTGCATGTCTCAGAGTATTTCATCATCCTTTCTTATTCTACTTTGCTATCTATTTTGAAATGCCAAGTGATTCATGAGGTTGGGTTGTATATAATAGGTTGTTTGATTTATTCTTTACGTTATCCATGCACTAAGCACATTCACATGCAACAATAAGATTCCATCTGTATTTTCATTGTGTGTTTAGTAATTTCAGTTTTTTAATATGCAAAAGAAATACAAAGTTTGAACATGTAAAGGATGTTTGTCTATACATTGAATATATGTACAAAGAATGTATATTTTTAAATTGAGTATCATTTAACATAAGGTAAACATGGTTCTTATTTTATTATTTGTTTGAATATACACTACAATTATTGAACATGGATTAAATATATGGGTGCAATTCTGCATATTTTCAATTACAAATGTTGATATTGGTGTTGCTTGCAAATGTGCCCATTGCTCACGGGTTCATTTTTTGTAGATACCCTATCAAAATTGGTTCAAAACGGAATTCCATATTGGGAGGGGGTAGAGGAGAATATTACAACTGTGTCTTTTGACACCATCAATCTACATGAAATCATAATGCTTCTTTCTATAGGTAATGTCATTTATGACTTTATTTAGGAAGGGAACTATTTTCCTTTGATGTAATTATTCTATAAAATAATGAAAATAAAAATTATAAAACACCTATAAGAATATAATTCATATTTTTACACATTACCAAGAATTCTTCTTTTATCTTGATATGATGGAATAAACTATAAATACTTATGTGTGATGATAGGATGTAAAACACAAAAATAGTGCTAACATGTTTTCCCAAAAACTACATAATTAAGTTCATATTTTCTGCATCAAGGTTATAATTTATTACATTCTAATAAGATTTTATTTATATATAACAATCATATAATAAGGTAGCATAATTCAATTACGTGTATTCCATGCACTTAGATTATATCAAAACTAAATTCTTCTTCATTTCCATTAATTATTTCACTTCTAATGTTTTTTTTGAATTATTGCATTCTCCCTTTGAGGTGTAATTGGTATGTTGGTTGTGCTTAGTGATGGCAGTTGTGGATTTCTCGCATGACCTGATTACATTTGGCTAATAGAATTGGTATGCATGAGACTAGAAGTAGAAAATTACATGTTTGTTATACTTGATGCAAAAAAATACATATTACATGTGTTAACAAATTGTATTTATGTTGTCACAAATTCAATTTCCTTTGAAGGAAAATACATTTGATTTATAGAAGTAAACATTTCACTCACTTAGTAATTGGCCACATTTGGA
The DNA here is from genome assembly GCA_019776745.2 of Taxus chinensis. Classification (NCBI taxonomy): domain Eukaryota; kingdom Viridiplantae; phylum Streptophyta; class Pinopsida; order Cupressales; family Taxaceae; genus Taxus; species Taxus chinensis. Next base: position 555,479,166 of record CM034155.1, read on the forward strand.
AAAGCTGGAATGTAATTGTTGTAGAAATCCATCATAATTGGATGTTATGAAGGAATAAGAGTTCCTAGATAGCTAAATCATATTTGCCTTTGCATTTCTTTTTCTATCCTTTCATTCTCTTGCTATAGCTTCTCATGTTCCTTTTTTATCCTTTTCATGTTGGTGTGGTATCCTTTCATGTTCCCTCCTTTGATTTTTGAGTTTCTGTTTGATTCTGTTTTCTTCCTTTTTTCATTTGCAATGATTTTGTTTTCCTTTCTCTCCTCGAGTTTCTCTTTCTTCCTTTCTTTCAAATCCTCTAGTTCCTTCCTTCGCGATTCTTTTTTGTCAATAATTTTCAAGTATTTGGTCGATGTGAGTATTTGTAATTTCCCACTCAACCTTAGAGTCCCTTTTTCTACACATTATGATCTCTCATTAATCCTTTTAATTTGAATCTTAAGAAAGTTCTACAACGAACCGCTAACCTGGTTTCCTAAATCTATATTACATAGTTGTTTTGTTATGTCTTGTACAAATATTTGTGAATACCCCAAATATACAACATCGAACTTACTATCATCATCATTTTTCTATGCGTTACAATCTATATAGTAGTGAACTATTCCACTTTGTGTGCTAAGAGGAGGGGATGTCATGGAAAGATAAATATCCCAGCGTCCATATTCCCAGCTAAATATTGTACACTCCATTTTGATGGAGCTAGATGTCGTTATGGAGCGGGGGCAGGTGTAATCTTTACTTCCCCTGAAGGAAAGGCCTACCATTCATCTTCAAACTCAATTTCGAATGTACAAATAACGACACTGAGTACGAAGCCCTCCTCCTTGGCCTCATTTTAGCCAAGAGGATCGGTGTTAATAACATCAGGGTGTTAGGAGACTCACAATTGGTAGCAAACCAAGTCTCTGAGATATATGAAACCAAAGCCGAGCACTTACAACTTTATAAAACAAATGTATTAGATTTAAGCAAGGAGTTTGACTTCATATCAATTGAAGCAATCCCACGAGAACACAATCTTCTTGCCGATTCTATAACAACCTCGGAATCACGCTTTACTCCAAACAGTAACTTTGAGGATACCCATTTCATGGTATCCCTTCGTGATGAACCATTGATAAAAGCAAAGACAAATTCTCTTTTAAACGGAAATAAAAACAAATCTACTATCCTAGACCACATTGATAGTGATATGACCACGCTGACTTGCTTAAATGCCTATGCGGCATTAGATCTCTCCTATCATATGATAGATTTGTCCTTAATCCCACATTCATCTTCCTACTTTGGAAATCCCATGATGGAACCTAGCGTATACATAGTAGAAAGTGGGGACGATTTGGATTTACCTCCAGCCCCACCTAAGTTTGAAGAATGAACTAATTGATGTTAACATCAGAACGAAGGATGAACCAAAAATATTGAAACTAGGATCCTCATTAACCCCGGAAGAAGTAGAAATACACACTCAGATCCTCAAAGAACAAAAGAAAGCTTTTTCATTTAATTATAAGGAAATGACAGGAATTGCACCACACATTGCGGTACACAACCTCATCACTAAATCAGATGCAAAACCAATTAAACAAAAATCAAGACCCATGAAACCTAAGGTGGCTCTCATGGTGAAAGAGGAAATAATAAACCTCCTCCAAGTAGGATTCATCAAACCATTCGATTACTCTCAATGGGTATCTAATATCGTTCCCGTTCTCAAAAAGAATGGGAAGATACGCATCTGCATAGATTTATGAGACATTAACAAAGCGTGTCCTAAGGACAACTTCCCATTACCATCCATAGATGTCATTGTTGATGCAACAACTAGATTTGAACTCTTGTCTCTCATGGATGGATTCTCGGGATACAATCAAATTAAAATATCTAAACAAGATCAAGCTAAAACCACGTTTATAACTCCTTGGGGAACCTATTGCTATGTTGTTATGCCATTTGGTCTCAAGAACACTGGTGCTACGTACCAGCAAGATATGACATAAATATTCCACGATCTAATTCATAAAATCATGGAATCCTACGTAGATGACTTGATGGCTAAGGCCAAGAAGCGTTGTGACCACCCGGAGGTGCTCCGTGTCATTCTTTCACATCTAATAGAATACAGAGTCATGCTAAATCCAGAGAAATGCATCTTTGGTGTAATAGGAGGAAAGCTCCTAGGTTACATCATATCATCACGAGGGATAGATGTTGATCCAACCAAAATTCGGGCTGTCCGCGAAATGGTCCCACCTTCGAATGAATCTGGAATCAAGTCATTTCTCAGAAAACATGGTGCAATCCGGAGATTCATCCTAGACTTAAGCTTCGCCATCCATCCAATCAACAATCTTCTCAAAAAAGATTATAATATTGATTGGACTAAAGACTGCAATGAAGCCTTTGATGCAGTTAAGCGTTTCCTATTATCACCACCTACACTAATGCCACCTAAGCTAGACTGCCCGTTAATTTTATATTCATGAGCTACCGATGTCTCGCTGGCCTGTATGTTGGCCCAAGAGGACGATGACAAGAGAGAGCGTGTGATTTATTTCATAAGTCGAACATTACTTGACAATTAAACATGTTATACACAGGAAAAATGAGAATGCCTTACCATAGTCTTTGCTACTGAACGCTTAAGACACTATATGCTGAATCAAGAAACAAGGGTCATGATAAAAATGGACCATTTACAAATTTTCCTCACACAAGGGTCCTTGTCTAAGAAGGCTGGACATTTTATAACCTTAATGGGGGAATTCAAATTAACATTTGTAAATCAGAAATACGTTAAGGGACAAATCATCGCAGATTGGTTAGCTGATAACCCATTAGACGGAGGTGATCTAGTAAATCTAGACTTTCCCGATGAGTGCGTATACTACATTGAAACTAGACCTCCTATCTCTGAGTGTCCATAGTATACCAACATTATTAAATATATCATGAACCATACGTATCCAGAAGGGGCTACATCGCAAAAAAGAAGGCGGTTATGCATTATTGCAGCCAAATACGTCATTATAGAGCAAGTGCTCTATCGAAGAGCATTCGATGGAATGCTCCTGAGATGTGTCGACACAGAAGAATCCAAGAAGATTCTCCATGAATCTCACAGTGGAATGTGTGGAGGCCACTTCGGTGGCCATGCCACCGCTCATAAAATACATCGAATGGGCTATTTCTGGCCCACTCTAGAACACGATGTAGTAGAGTTTGTACGCAGGTGTCATAAGTGTCAAGAATTCTCCCACGAGATTCATATGCCAACACAAACTCTACAACCAATTGCTACTCCATGGCCCTTTTCTACATGGGGTCTTGATTTGATAGGGAAATTCTCTCCCTCGTCTACAGATGGCCATAATTTTATAATCACGGCCACCGAATATTTCACCAAGTGGGTAGAGGCTATGCCTCTTACTACTGTACCGGGTTCTGTAATCGCCAAGTTCATTTTGAACCAAATCATTTGCAGATATGGTATCCCACAAGTCATTATCTCAGATAATGGAACTTCTTTTAAAAATGACGAAGTTCGCGAACTATGCAATAAATTTAAAATAAGCCATCATACGGCTTCCTTGTATTACCCTCAAGCCAACAGACAGGCTGAAGCAACAAACAAAACACTGAAAGCCATTCTCCTTAAAACTGTGAAAGAAAACAAACGAGATTGGCATTTGAAGTTATATCCGGCCTTATGGGCCCACCAAACCTCAATAAGAACACCAATGGGAACAAATCCTTTCTCACTAGTATTCGGGGCAGAGGCAGTTCTCCCACTTGAGGTCGAAATACCCAGTCTCCGCATTTCATTACAAGGGATTCTGGATGAAGACGCTTATAGAGAAGCACGTCTTTCCCAACTAGAAAGCCTAGATGAAACTAGGTTAGATGCTGAACAGTGGCACAGAGCCTATGCTGACCAGATGTGCCGGCAATATAACAAGAAGGTCTATGAACGTGACATATATGAAGGTGATCTAGTTCTAAGGCTAGACAGCCGGATCGACAAGAAGACCGGCGAAGGAAGGAAGTTCTGGCCTAAATGGTTGGGCCCATACCAAGTCAAAAAGGACTATGGAAATGGTGCATACCTCTTATGTATGCTAGAAGGTGAGGAATTTGGTGAAACAGTCAATTCCCTACACCTCAAACGGTTCTACGCATAAGCAACTGGTATAATACTTATATATATTTACATTGCATCTTCATATAGATTAAGATCATTTTGTCCGCTTGTTTCTTACACAAATTGTGATCAAGGAATTTTATTCTCAAAGCAATTCATTACAAACTCATGATGTTGTTGGCATAAACTTTCTAATCATACCTCTCCATTTTCATGATATCATCAAATTATCTCGGAATCATTTTATCAAATAAAGCTAGACATGACAAAGTCTTAACGGTAACCATACCAAGATCTGCGGGCTTGTTCTCACTTTTAGTTTCTTCTTAGGATAGGTGTCTTGCCTATGGTCTATTCTAGAAGCTTCATGGTGTCACATCTATCCCATATATATGTCTCTTTGGAAATAAGCACATACTGACATTTTACTCAAGAAAATGAGTCAAAAAGTGATCAAACAGAAAATTTTAATTTTACACATTTCCTTGCCCCACCAACCTTCGGTGATGAGCTTGCGTCTCTTACTAGTGACGTAGGGTTGGGAAAGGATGGAAATGCCCTTACTCACCTATACCTTGCCCATGGTGATAAACCCATGCTTCTTACTAGTAGCATGGGGCAAAGTATAGGGGGTCCTCTTGACAAGCAAACATTAAAGGTCATAAGCAAAACAATTCAAATCTTGAGGTCTTAAATCAAAGAATAAATGAATCAGATGTTCAAAATTCCAAGAGAGTTAAAATCCTAAAAACCCAGATTTTGTCTACTATGTGGCCATCTATGGATCTAAGTCTAGATAAACTGCAAAGTAAGTTGCATTCTAAACTATGAAGTCACTCGGGTAGAGTAAGCTTGTAGCTTCCTAATTTGGTTCCACCAAAGCTTTGTCTATCTTTCATCACTATCATTTCACTACACCTCACAACTTGTGCCCTTTCTAGCTCTCGGTGACGAGCCCTTGCATCTTACTAGTTGCGTGGAGTTGGGAGTAGGGGCAGGTTTATCATCTCATCATACCGGTTTACCTTCACCACTCTGCCAAAACAAACATGAGTATCCAAAATTGCTTACAGAAGCTAAGATTCAAAATCACATTATATCTACATCATCATATGTCAGCATCATGAAACACAAAAGGGAAAGTAAAACACTTGCATCATTTGTTCACCATTGCATATATTCTAGAAGAAGCATATAAACATACATCGTAGTATACATGAGGAAACTGGAAAAGGAAACAAAGCCATCAATGCCAAAAGTTTGATCCAAAAATTATATATATATATATATATATATATATATATATATATATGATCAACATTTATGTACAATGCCATCATGCACTAAGCATGGTCAAAATGCTCAAAGAGCCCGGGATATACAAAAGAATGTATCGTACAAAAATCTATGAGAGCCAAGTGGCTTCTCAATCTCTACGGGACCCCTCTGAAGGTGCACGCCCACGCCTAGGACTCCGGCTACGCCGGCGCTTTGAATGCATGGAGGGCTCAGGATCCCGAGAGGCAGCCATAGCCTCACCACGAGAACAACTCCTCATCAAGCGCTCAGCCGTCCTGTACCCTTGCTAGCTCGGTGCGAAGGGTCGATACCATCCTGGCCACATGCCAAACTAGAGCAAAGATGTCAGTATGCCTACCGGCTGCTGAAGGCTCCCCAGCGTCCACAGATAACTCTGCACGGGTCCTATCCATGGGGATCATCAGGGAATCAGTACATACCCTGCGAATCAAATCTCGCCACTCATCGGCGGTCTCTGCAAACAAAGGAGAAAACAAATTAGAAACCAAACAAGGAATTAAAAGATACAAGATAGCAACTAAGGAGGTCCTAACAAAGAAACAAACATTAGAAAGGAGAGAGGGTAACTTACTCGGATCACCAGGCCTCCAAGATGGATCTATAGGGTCAGCACCTGCCACGGATGCCGCTATCGACTGAGGGGCTGCTCCTGTAGCTAGAGCAACGTAGCACCTTGCAACAGACTCATCCTCCCCACCATGGCCCTGGGAGAGTGGCTCCTCTGAAACTAGAGTCATCTCTCTCTGCACTCTGCTTGGCCCTCTCCGCCTGCATAATATCCTGAGTATCGTGCCACTCAGGATCGTTGTCCTCCTCGGTCTCCTCCTCTGTCTCTCCCCCCGTAAACTCCTCAGACTCAGAGTCTATGTCAATAGGGTCATCGCTGCTATGGGCAGGACCCGCGGTGATCTGAAGCAAAGGTGCCTGAGGCACACCGGCTCTCCCTCTGGCACGAACTATCCTCCTGGCTGCAATAGGAACGCCAGGAGTAACCACTGTCCAACCCCGGCCTCTAGGCCCCCCTCTGGCCTCTCGGACTGATCTATATACTGGCGCCACTGGGGGAAGCATACCCATGTAGGGTAGGCCAAACTACTGAGGAACTCGGCCAAAGGGGTGTATCTCCACTCGCCCCACTCTATCAATAAGCTGCCCTGTCGTGGAGCAGGAGATCAAAGTAAGAGTCTCCTCGCCCCATATGCCTGCCATAGTCTGATATGGTGTGGCCTCCATGTCGGTAGTAGTCAGGGAGGCAACTGGCTGATGAGGTGCTCTAAGCACCGACATGTCTATCCATCTGGCTGCCCTCACAGCTCCAGGATCTGCCACCTCTACACCTCTGCCATAGGGGATGAAGTGCTCATAGACCCAACTCATGACTAGGGTCGGGTGGCTCAAGGACTACCCCTGTAAACGGACTACCCTGTATAAGTCATGGTAGGTGGTCCCAAGAATGTCTGCTCCCCAGGCATATATCCGACCGTGTCCCTCTATCTGTGCAATAATGGGGGACCAGCAGTATAACAAAGTGTCTCCTCCCTTGTCCCCGATCAGTCTCGAGGCAAGGATCCCCATGATAGCCTGGCGAAGTAAGGGGATGGGAAAAGTAGGAATGGATCGAACTCTAACCCCCTTCTTCGACCCCGTGGAGATGACTGCATCTCCCATATATGTAGCCCACTGTGCAATCTGGGCCCGTGAACCTGCTGTCTCTAGGGTGAGTCGTCTCCCGATGATCGGGACCCCCAGAATGCGATAGACATCCTCCAATGTAATAGTCCACTCACCGCGGACCCCTGGCAATCGGAAGGTGTTCCGATCTGCATCCCAAGTATGAGAACAGGTCACAAAGAATGTGACTGGATGGTGTAACATGGGGCATGCGTGAGATGCGTAGTATCCCGGCCCGCTGAAGAGTGTCCTCCTCATCCTGTGAGAGGGCATCTAGTACCCCTGGGAGCCAATCACACTCCCTCTCTCTACTCCACCGGATATACTCCTCTCTCGCCTGCATACACCCAAAAACACACAAAACAGAGCAAGTTAGCATCCAAGTAATACTGAGAAAATCATGAAAACATGTAGAAATGCTAAAAATGCAAAAACAATCTCAAAAAGATGTTCTTTTGCATTCTGTGCAAAACCACCGCCCTAAGCAGGCGGCGGTTTTGTAACCGCCACCTTAAGGGCGGTGGTCGTGTAACCGCCGCCCTGAACAGGGCGGCGGTCGTGTAACCGCCCCCTGGGCAGAGCGGCGGTCGTGGTCCGAAAACCCACGCGGGTTTTTAAATTTAAAAAGCCTAAAAAAATACAAAACGATGACCATTTTAACTAAAACAAAGCCTACCCAGTAGGCGCCCCCCCTAGATGAACCTTTTAACACTAACATTTTCAAAAATTACCCCCCCATGACAAAGATTTTAGCATTTCAAAATTAAAGGGGTAAAAGGGATAAATTGAAGAAAACTAACCTGTGATCTCATGGGTCGATGTTCCGCACGTGGAGGCATGATCGCTATCTCGTCATAGACGTTTTGACTCTACTCACGCAAGAAACCGTCACCGTGGGTCCCAGAGCTCAAAATCAATCAAATCGACTCACGTGCAAATGAATAGGAAAATGGGCCCACTTTCATATATATAGCACCCTGATTCATTTTAAATGCCTTTTTCACAGGTTTGGAGTGCCGACGGAGGTAAGTTCTTATCCCCGCACAAATGGTACGTTCTCATTTCCTATTATTTTAGCGTTTATTTTCCAAACTATTGTGTCTATCTACACTTGAGTTCTCTTTTCATTTTGCAGGTAGCGGGAATTTTGGATGGCGTCATTTCAACACACGGATGTATCAGGTATAACTTCTAACTTCCCATTTTGGGACCGCCATACTCAGACCCAACGTTTTACGCCTCTTCATGGCTAAAACGCTTCTCCGAGGGGGCAATATGTACGTACCCAAAATTGTGAGGTACTGTACTGCCGGAACAACGTAACAAGTGCCCCAATGATGATACAGGTCTCCTCGCAAGGTGTTCAGGATCTGGGAAAAGCTCTCTAAACATGCGTTAACATCCCGCATGCCCCGCTTAGCCCCTGCGTCCTTTGTTTTTATCTTTTTTCCTCTTTTCTGGACCTTTTTCCCTTCAGTTACGAAACCGCCACCCTGCCTGGGTGGTGGTCTCGTGACCGCCACCCTGAACAGGGCGGTGGTCCTGTAACTGCCGCCCTGCTCAGAGCGGCGGTCCTGCACACATTTTCCAGAAAGCATTTTTAACGTGACTCATGTAAAAATCAACGATTCACCAGCTTTTTTCACCGCCTTGGGCTTGCATTTATGTTTTTGGTCCCCTGGAATAGTGTTTGGCCATTGTTTATAGTTTTAGAGTTCAGTTTGGTTTTGATCTTTGGGTGAATGAAATGCTATAAATAGATGGCTTGTGCTCAAGCAAATGGCCCCTCAAATTTGCCTCTGAATTTCTCTTTGCAATAGATTTAGTTTTCACTTTGCCTAGAACTCTTAGTTTCTTTCATTGCATGCTTAGTTAGCATTTTTTGCTGTTGGTAAGCCACATATCCATCTTGTGCAAGCACTGCTGTTATTTTATCCAATCCATTGAAGTAGAATAGCTTAGGAAGCCATTAAAGTTGCAGGTTTTGCTCCTCAAACAGGATAGTTTCAGGTTCTGGACGCTTTATGTTGCATGACTCGCAATAGATCCCGCTAGGAATTGCATAAGCCAAGCTCTGTACTCTTGCGCTATCCCTCTCCTACTCGCATTGTATTCAGTCTGTATTCTGAGCTGCCTTTGTCCCAATATCTACTTCTGTTGATGCTAGCATTACACACTTTTCTGGATCCACGTGAACACGAAGGAACGAGGAGATCACACTGAGGGGACAAGATCACACACACCATTGGATTCGCCACTGTTCTGCAGAATCCAGGTTCTAGCTTTCAAAGTTCTAAATTAGAAACATATCAAATAGAGTAGCTAATCACTTCATTTCAGTCAATTTTACTTTCAATATTGCCAGGGAAGCTGTGGGGATTGATAGTTTCTGAGAAACTATGATTCACTCCTCACTTCTGAGGTAGGATCGAGAGTCTTGCAAATAGATTAGATAAGTTATTTCATTGTTTAGAATAGATCTACAAATTGCACAGACAAATAGCTACACTCGGTTATTTTGTTTGTTTTAAGTTGTTATTTTAGTTGTCAATTCTAGATATTTTAAATAGCTGCTTTCTTAAATTCTTAAAGTTCATCAGAAAATACAAAAATAGAAGTTATATATGTTCTAGATATATTTCACGTAGTTAAATTCACTTTGTTGCAGTTAGATTTACATTATTGCTTTTGTATGACAATCACGGGACCTAGGGAACCCAGAGAATACGTATTTGAGCCAATCGTGCCTCAACCCAATCTCATCACAGCAATAGTTGACATAGACCAGAATCTTAGAATCCAAGTCTTCCAAACAACAACAGATTTATGACAGATCAGCTCTCAGTTGAGGGGATTAAACATAGAAGATGACCAAGCACACACATTTTGGTCAAATCAACCAAACTACAGATTACCCTAGGTTCATATCCACATGACTGTAGAAGGGTTTGAAAGAGAGAAAATGTTCGGTTGTGATCCTTTGGTCCCACAGCCAGATGCAGGAGACATTCTCACAGACATAGATACTAGCCTAAGAATTCAGGTTGCAAGAACACCTGTGAGGTACTCTGAGAAGATCGCACAGCTATTAATTTTGAATATAGAGGCTGAGAAAGCATATGATTATTGGATACTAGGGATCAGGGACTGAATTCATACATGACCATAGCAGGACTGCAACAACCAAGAGTCTACGGTTGTGATCCACAAATCCCGCAACCTAACGAATCCGTAAGTCAATCAGACATAGACACTGGCCTACGTACACTAGTATTCAGATCTACCCCACTTCCACCTACCATCATCGAACAGTTATCCTTACTAGATATAGCAGCTAACAAAGCTAGAGAGTTCTGGACTAGGCCAGAGAATCGTCCATAGAGTCGACTGTATTCACTATCCACCATATGACCTTATCTGGAGACATACACGAAACTATCCCAGGTCATTTTCCACGTATTCCACAACCCATAGATCGAATCACGCCAGAGCTCGATATTGATTGGAGCCTTCGAGTAGTCATCCTTGCCGATCGATCTATCACACCAGTTCAGGTTAGAAGGGCCTTCTTTGCCTTAGATTCACAAATTCCACTAGTGCGTATTGAAGACATTAGATTGCCTAACTAGTTTGTCTGCATCCCACGCATATCCCATCCCCACCGGCTGTCTCGGCACGACCTCGGGAGGTCGGGTATGAGGAAGAGTTACTTGTAGATTCCCAAGCTCACTTGTCACTTTTCCGGTCGTACAAAATTGGTGAACCTGACGTGAAACAAACAATGTTTTCACCTTTTATACCTCATGAGCCTTCACATCAGCTTCACCAACAAAATTGGTGAACCCCAACAACTATTTCACCTTCTCTTTGAGAGTTTCATCTTATTTCATCCACCTTCGCTCCTTCCCATTATTCTGCGGGTATTCATATACCCCCCGAATATGTCAGGATTCGATGCATATGGCAGACCCCTCTTGGGTCTTGAGGCATACTACGCCCAACAGAATAGGCAATCATCACCCTCACTCTCAGTATGGGGTGACAACTACTCAACTAATCAGTTGTCAACACAAACTCCAAAGATCAGATATAACTCATCTTTTCAAACTGAGGAGTTAGATCAGCTCCCTCAAAAACAACAAACAGAGCCTTCAGGCTCGAATAATATGATATTCACTGGAGAATCTGGTTCATCTCCTCAGATGCTACTTAGACCACAAATTAGTAGACAATCAGACCCATACCTGGTTTTAGATGATGAACAGTCAATACATTATCCTAGGAGTGAACAACGCTCTCGGAGTATGTACCCACCTATAGGGAGTTTACGAATACAACCCGAGGTCTCTTTTCAAGAAAATACCTCTATGCCACTACATATATGAAATACTCTCGGAGAAACTTGGCAAGAAAGTGATCAGTTCATAACGGGATATCACATGCCTATACAACACCAGGGTATACAACAAACACCGCTAAGGCAAAGCACCGTGACTTCACCAAATGAAGTCATTTCAATGTTAGTAGAAAAAGTGAGAGGGTTAGAACTTGCCCAAGCAAGTCAAAATTCTCAATTCATGCAAGCAGGGAGTTCCAATCCCCCACACCATCCTAGCCAAGTAGACCTCCTCACAGGAATAGGCACGTTAGGCATGCCTCCTCAGTATCCACAACAAACACCAACTAGGCCCATCATCTCTAACACCGTTCCTCCAGGTCTAGTACAAAACAATCCATTCCTGGACAATACCCCGTCATACTTAAACATGTACTCCAAATCACCACAAGGGGATATGTTCTCCTCTCCCGGCATGCTTTCTCAAACACAGGTGTTTCCTTATGCCCCTACCAATGCATACGTTACGCCATATCAACAACCCATTCCACCACCACTCCCTCAAGCAAGCACCATCAATGGTCGAAACCTATGCGATAGGGACTTATTCAGAATATTTGAAAGAGCCCTTAGACTTCACCATACGAAGTGTCATGCTTCCAAGACCCCTTCCCGATTTACCCAAGTACAAAGGTGAGGGAGATCCAAATGCACATATCAAGGCTTACGCTACAGCCATACGAGAATTACTCCCTTGGGATGGGGTTGTTGCTAAAATATTCCCCAAAAATTTGGAAGGCATCACTCTCGATTGGTATTATAGAATACCTGAGGCTTCAATCCATTCATTTAAACAACTCGTTTCAGAGTTCATTAAGGCATTCGACATGAACAAACTGTTAAGAACAAGAATCAGGGAATTCTTGCACATTAAACAAGAACACAATGAATCTGTCGCCCATTTCATCCAAAGGTGGCGTACAGTTCTTTATTCTTCGGCAAAGTGCTCCAAATATGGATCAGATGGAACTATGTGATTTATTCCTTCATTCTCTCAGCAGAGAGGTGAAGGAAGAAGTCCAGAAGTTCCCACTAAGAACTTACGATGAAGTACTTGAGAGCGCTCTTCGAATAGATCAAGCGGCAATAGATAGTGGTCGTAAGACATATGGAACAAACGGGAGGTTAATCACCTCCAACCAGAACACTACAACTTATCCTACTACCACGAATGTCAATCAAGGACCTAAAATCCTTAACAAAAATCGTGGGGTGACAACAGATGGAGTAACTGATCAGCCTAAAAAGGTAAATACTGTGAATACTTCACTACCAATGAACAATCAACGAAACAATAACTTTACCCCAACAATCAATACAGTGGATTTTAATCATCCTCAACAACAACAACAACAACGGTGAAATCCTGCACAGGGTCTAAGCCAAAACTCAATTGGTTATCAAAACCAAAATCAAAACCAAAAACAACAAATGCAAAACTTTAATCCTAATAGGCAACAGTTTGATCAGAGTTTTAGGCCACAATATACACCAAACCAACAAACCAGGAATTACAATCCCAATTCATATTGTGGTTTCCACAAAATTTGAGGTCATGACACTAGAACGTGCCGTGACTATAATAAATTCATGCAACGTTTGCCAGAGGAACAAAGACAGTTCTTCACAGATTTGTTTTTGGCAGATCCCGTGTCACCACCACCAAGCACGCTCGCAGGGGCAGTTTCCCCTCAGAATGCTCCCCTCAAGATCTTTAACGATCCACTCCCAAATCACGATAACAATAGGCTAAATCTAAATGGGACAAACAAAAGCGTAATGACGGGAAACAATGATCATGAAGCCTCGACTTCACTAAATCCATCAGTTGCGCCACAATTAGGAAGTCAGCCGAGACCCAAGATAGTCAGTTTAGTAGAACTAGATGCCGAACTACCCATCGAAGCTATAACAAGAACACGAGAGTATTTCTCTCAGCCAAGCCCAAGTCACCTGCCAGAAACAGATAAGAGCCAACAAATAGTAGAAAAACCCGTAGGTGCCTATGATTTAATTAGCGACCTAACAAAAACCTTCTCACACATTTCATTTTTGGACTTACTGAAGAATTCTCCTTCCCACAGGGCTGCTCTTCTAGAGGCATTAGGTTTAGGTCATCTAATTAATATCACTCCACCTCCCGAAACACAAGTAAACCATGTAGACTTTGATATCCACCCTCCGGGGTAGCCGGATAAGGATGTCGAATTCATATTCGAAATAAGTAAAATGCCTACAGATGCTGAGATTGCACGCGAGGTGATCCAGCCTTACACTTACAAGTATGGGTTTATAATAACTACGTAAAATGAGCAATGGTTGACGATGGGGCAGCAGTTAACATAGTCCCCTTCTCTTTCCTTCAAAAACTAGGATATGGGGAAACAAATTGTTCCACCACTCGAAATACATTGAGAGGCTATGATAGCCTTAAGGCCACTTCAATTGGAACTATAATACTACCGGTCACCTTAGGACCCAAAACAATCCTGACTGAGTTTTATATTATAGATCGGGAAACTAATTATAATATGATCCTCGGCCGACCATGGATACACCGTATGAAGGCAATCCCTTCTACGTTATTCCAAGAAGTAAGATTCTTGCATCTAGGAAAGGTGTTTGTAGCCAAAGGTGATCCAAAGCCATTCGATATACACCTAGCTGACTTAAAGAAAAGACCAGGCGTGCACTCAGAATTTGAACTTCCAACAAACCAACTTAATAAACCCACTGACGCAAAACCAGAGGAGAAGTTGGTACCTACAACGGATCTTGAGACTATGAATCTAGTCAAGACAATCCCAGCCTCAAAAGATGAGGCTAACATTGTAGAAACGGTATCATTAGGAACTACTGCAAAAATCATTGAATTACTGGAACAGGATCTACCAATGTTCTTACCATTTGATTCTGTAGGCATGGGATATTCCCTAGGTGTTGGTTCTCTTCCAGCAGAGGATCTCTGTATGGTGGAAGTAGAATGCGCAAACACAAAAAATATCCCAGCGTCCATATTCCCAGCTAAATATTGGACACTCCATTTTGATGGAGCTAGATGCCGTTATGGAGTGGGGGCAGGTGTAATCTTTACTTCCCCTGAAGGAAAGGTCCTACCATTCACCTTCAAACTCAATTTCGAATGTACAAACAACTGGCGCTGAAGTACGAAGCCCTCCTCCTTGGCCTCATTTTAGCCAAGAGGATCGGTGTTAATAACATCAGGGTGTTAGGAGACTCACAATTGGTAGCAAACCAAGTCTCTGAGATATATGAAACCAAAGCCGAGCACTTACAACTTTACAAAACAGCTGTATTAGATTTAAGCAAGGAGTTTGACTTCATATCAATTGAAGCAATTCGCACGAGAACACAATCTTCTCGCTGATTCTATAGCAACCTCGGCATCACGCTTTACTCCAAACAGTAAGTTTGAGGATACCCGTTTCATGGTATCCCTTCGTGATGAACCATTGATAAAAGCAACGACAAATTCTCTTTTAAACGGAAATGAAAACAAATCTACTATCCTAGACCACATTGATAGTGATATGACCACTCTGAATTACTTAAATGCCTATGCGGCATTACATCTCTCCTATCATATGATAGATTTGTCCTTAATCCCACATTCATCTTCCTACTTCAGAAATCCCATGATGGAACCTAGCGTATACACGGTAGAAAGTGGGGACGATTTGGATTTACCTCCAGCCCCACCTGAGTTTGAAGAGGGTAATGCCTCTTTAATCGAAGAAACAATTGATGTTAACATCGGAATGGAGGATGAACCAAAAATCTTGAAACTAGGATCCTCGTTAACCCCGGAAGAAGTAGAAATACACACTCAGATCCTCAAGGAACATCAAAAAGCTTTTGCATTTAATTATAAGGAAATGACAGGCGTTGCACCACACATTGTGGTACATAACCTCGTCACTAAATCAGATGCAAAACCGATTAAACAAAAATCAAGACCCATGAAACCTAAGGTGGCTCTCATGGTGAAAGAGGAAATAATAAAACTCCTCCAAGTAGGATTCATCAAACCAGTCGATTACTCTCAATGGGTATCTAACATCGTTCCTGTTCTCAAAAAGAATGGGAAGATACGCATCTGCATAGATTTCTCGAGACATTAACAAAGCATGTCCTAAGGACGACTTCCCATTACCATCCATAGATGTCATTGTTGATGCAACAGCTGGATTTGAACTCTTGTCTCTCATGGATGGATTCTCGGGATACAATCAAATTAAGAATATCTGAACAAGACCAAGCTAAAACCACGTTTATAACTCCTTGGGGAACCTATTGCTATGCTGTTATGCCATTTGGTCTCAAGAACGCTGGTGCTACGTACCAGCGAGCTATGACATATATATTCCATGATCTAATTCATAAAATCATGGAATCCTACGTAGATGACTTGTTGGCTAAGGCCAAGAAGCGTTGTGACCACCCGGAGGTGCTCCGCGTCATTCTTTCACGTCTAATAGAATACGGAGTCACGCTAAATCTAGAGAAATGTGTCTTTGGTGTAACAGGAGGAAAGCTCCTAGGTTACATCATATCATCACGAGGGATAGATGTTGATCCAACCAAAATTTGGGCTGTCCTCAAAATGGTCCCACCTTCGAATGAATCTGGAATCAGGTCATTTCTCAGAAAACTTGGTGCAATCCGGAGATTCATCCTAGACTTAAGCTTTGCCATCCATCCAATCAACAATCTACTCAAGAAAGATTATAGTATTGATTGGACCGAAGACTGCAATGAAGCCTTTGATGTAGTTAAGCGCATTTCCTGTTATCACCACCTACGCTAATGCCACCTAAGCTAGACCGCCCGTTAATTTTATATTCACGAGCTACCGATGTCTCGCTGGCCTGTATGTTGGCCCAAGAGGACGATGACAAGAGAGAGCGCGTGATTTATTTCATTAGTCAAACATTACTTGACTATGAAACACGTTATACACAGGCAGAACGAGAATGCCTTGCCATAGTCTTTGCTACTAAACGCTTAAGACACTATATGCTGAATCAAGAAACAAGGGTCATGGTAAAAACAGACCATTTACGAACTTTCCTCACACAAGGGTCCTTGTCTAAGAAGGCTGGACATTTTATAACCTTAATGGGGGAATTCGAATTAACATTTGTAAATCAGAAATCCGTTAAGGGACAAATCATCGTGGATTGGTTAGCTGATAACCCATTAGATGGAGGTGATCTAGTAAATCTAGACTTTCCCGATGAGTGCGTATACTACATTGAAACTAGACCTCCTATCTCTGAGTGTCCCTGGTATACCTGACATTATTAAATATATCATGGACCATACGTATCCAGAAGGGGCTACATCGCAACAAAGAAGGTGGTTACGCATTATTGCAGCCAAATACGTCATCATAGAGCAAGTGCTCTACCGAAAAGCATTCGATGGAATGCTCCTGAGATGTGTCGACACAGAAGAATCCAAGAAGATTCTCCACGAATCTCACAGTGGAATGTGTGGAGGCCACTTCGGTGGCCATGCCACCGCTCACAAAATACATCGAATGGGCTATTTCTGGCCCACTCTAGAACACGACGCAGTAGAGTTTGTACGCAGGTGTCATAAGTGTCAAGAATTCTCCCACGAGATTCATATGCCAGCACAAGCTCTACAACCAATTGCTACTCCATGGCCCTTTTCTACATGGGGTCTTGATTTGATAGGGAAATTCTCTCCCTCATCTACAGATGGCCATAATTTTATAATCACGGCCACCGAATATTTCACCAAGTGGGTAGAGGCTATGCCTCTTACTACTGTACCAGGTTCTGTAATCGCCAAGTTCATTTTGAACCAAATCATTTGCAGATACGGTATCCCACAAGTCATTATCTCAGATAATGGAACTTCTTTTAAAAATGACGAAGTACGCGAACTATGCAATAAATTTAAAATAAGCCATCATACGGCTTCCTTGTATTACCCTCAAGCCAACGGACAAGGCTGAAGCAACAAACAAAACACTGAAAGCCATTCTCCTTAAAACTGTGAAAGAAAACAAACGAGATTGGCATTTGAAGTTATATCCAGCCTTATGGGCCCACCGAACCTCAATAAGAACACCAACGGGAGCAACTCCTTTCTCACTAGTATTTGGGGCAGAGGCAGTTCTCCCACTTGAGGTCGAAATACCCAGTCTCCGCATTTCATTACAAGGGATTCTGGATGAAGACGCTTACAGAGAAGCACGTCTTTCCCAACTAGAAAGCCTAGATGAAACTAGGTTAGATGCTGAACAACGGCATAGAGTCTATGCTGACCGGATGTGCCGGCAATATAACAAGAAGGTCTATGAATGTGACATATATGAAGGTGATCTAGTTCTAAGATTAGATAGCCGGATCGACAAGAAGACCGGCGAAGGAAGGAAGTTCCGGCCTAAATGGTTGGGCCCATACCAAGTCAAAAAGGACTATGGAAATGGTGCATATCTCTTATGCACGCTAGAAGGTGAGGAATTTGGTGAAACAGTCAATTCCCTACACCTTAAACGATTCCACGCGTAAGCAACCGGCATAATACTTATATTATTTACATTGCATCTTCATATAGATTAAGATCATTTTGTCCACTTGTTTCGTACACAAATTGTGATCAAGGAATTTTATTCTCAAAGAAATTCATTACAAACTCATGATGTTGTTGGCATAAACTTTCTAATCATACCTCTCCATTTTCATGACATCATCAAATTATCTCGGAATCATGTCATCAAATAAAGCTAGATATGACAAAGTCTTAAATGGTAACCATACCAAGATCTGCGGGCTTGTTCTCACTTTTGGTTTCTTCTTAGGATAGGTGTCTTGCCTATGGTCTGTTCTAGAAGCTTCATGGTGTCACATCTATCCCATATATATATATATATATATATATATATATATCTTTGGAAATAAGCACATACTGACATTTTACTCAAGAAAACAAGTCAAACATTGATCAAACAGAAAATTTTAATTTTACACATTTCCTTGCCCCACCAACCTTCGGTGATGAGCTTGCATCTCTTACTAGTGACGTAGGGTTGGGAAAGGATGGAAATGCCCTTACTCGCCTATACCTTGCCCATGGTGATAAACCCACGCTTCTTACTAGTAGCATGGGGAAAAGTATAGGGGGTCCTCTTGACAAACAAACGTTAAAGGTCATAAGCAAAACAATTCAAATCTTGAAGTCTTTAAATAAAAAATAATAAATGAATCAGATGTTCAAAATTCCAAGAGAGTTAAAATCCTAAAAACCCAGATTTTGTCTACTATGTGGCCATCTACGGATCTAAGTCTAGATAAACCGCAAAGTAAGTAGCATTCTAAACTATGAAGTCACTCGGGTAGAGTAAGCTTGTAGCTTCCAATTTGGTTCCACCAAAGCTTTGTCTATCTTTCATCACTTTCATTTCAACACATCTCATAACTTGTGCCCTTCCCAACTCTCGGTGACGAGCCCTCGCATCTTACTAGTTGCGTGGAGTTGGGAGTAGGGGCAGGTGTATCCATTCATCATACCGGTTTATATACATCACTTTGCCAAAACAAACATGAGGTATCCAAAATTGCTTGCAGAAGCTAAAATTCAAAATCATATTATATCTACATTATCATGTATCAACATCATGAAATACAGAAAGAAAGTAAAACACTTGCATCATTTGTTCTCCATTGCATACATTCTAAAAAGCATATAAACATACATCGTAGTATACATGAGGAAACTGGAAAAGGAAACAAAGCCATCAATGCCAAAAGTTTGATCCAAAAAATATATATATATATATATATATATAAATGATCAACGTTTATGTACAATGCCATCATGCACTAAGCATGGTCAAAATGCTCAAAGATCCCAGAATATACAAAAGAATGTATCGTACAAAAATCTACGAGAGCCAAGTGGCTTCTCAATCTCTACGAGACCCCTCTGAAGGCACACGCCCACGCCTAGGACTCTGGCTACGCCAGTGCTCTGAGTGCACGGAAGGCTCAGGATCCCGAGAGGCAGCCGCAGTCTCACCACGAGAACGACTCCTCATCAAGCGCTCGGCTGTCCTATACCCCGCTAACTCTGTGCGGAGAGTCGATACCATCCTGGCCACATGCCAGACTGGGGTAAAGATGTCAATATGTCTACCAGCTACTGAAGGCTCCCCAGCGTCCACAGATAGCTCTGCGCGAGTCCTCTCCATGGGGATCTTCAAGGAATCAATGCATATCCTGCGAATCAAATCTCGCCACTCATCAGTGGTCTCTACAAACAAAGGAGAAAACAAGTTAGAAACCAAATAAGAAATTAGAAATACAAGATAGCAACTAAGGAGATTCTAACTAAAACCAAACATTAAAAGGGAGAGAGGGTAACTTACTCAGATCACCAGGCCTCCAGGATGGATCTATAGGATCAGCACCTGCCACGGATGTCGCTGCCGACTGAGGAGCTGCTCCTGTGGCTGGAGCAACGTAGCATCTTGCAATGGACTCATCCTCCCCACCATGGCCCTGGGAGAGTGGCTCCTTTGAAACTAGAGTATCCCTCTCTGCACTCTGCTTGGCCCTCTCTGCCTACATGATATCCTGAGTATCATGCCACTCAGGATCGTTGTCCTCCTCAGTCTCCTCCTCTGTCTCTCCCCCTATAAACTCCTCAGACTCGGAGTCTATGTCAATAGGGTCATCGCTGCTATGGGCAGGACCCACGGTGATCTGAAGCAAAGGTTCCCGAGGCGCACCATCTCTCCCTCTGGCATGTACAATCCTCCTAGCCTCAATAGGAATGCCAGGAGTAACCACTATCCAACCTTGGCCTCTAGGCCCCCCTCTGGCCTCTCAGACTGATCTGTATACTGGCACCACCGGGGGAAGCATACCCATGTAGGGTAGGCCAAACTGCTGAGGAACTCGGCCAAAGGGGTGTATCTCCACTCACCCCACTCTATCAATAAGCTGCCCTGTGGTGGAGTAGGAGATCAAAGTAAGAGTCTCCTCACCCCATATGCCTGCCATAGTCTTATATGGTGTGGCCTCCATGTCGGTAGTAGTCAGGGAGGAAACTGGCTGATGAGGTGCTCTAAGCACTGACATGTCTATCCATCTGGCTGCCCTCACAGCTCTGGGGTCTATCACCTCTACACCTCTGCCATAGGGGATGAAGTGCTCGTAGACCCAACTCATGACTAGGGTCGGGTGGCTCAAGGACTGCCCCTGTAAACGGACTACCCTGTATAAGTCGTGGTAGGTGGTCCCAAGAATGTCTGCTCCCCAGGCATATATCCGACCATGTCCCTCTATCTGTGCAATAATAGGAGACCAGTAGTATAACAAAGTGTCTCCTCCCTTGTCCCCGATCAGTCTCGAGGCAAGGATCCCCATGATAGCCTGGCGAAGTAAGGGGATGGGAAAAGTAGGAATGGATCGAACTCTAACCCCCTTCTTCAACCACGTGGAGATGACTGCGTCTCCCATATATGTAGCCCACTGTGCAATCTAGGCCCGTGAACCTGCTGTCTCTAGGGTGAGTCGTCTCCCGATGATCGGGACCCCCAGAATGTGATAGACATCCTCCAATGAAATAGTCCACTCACCGCGGACCCCTAGCAATCGGAAGGTGTTCCAATCTGCATCCCAATATGAGAACATGTCACAAAGAATGTGACTGGATGGTGTAACGTGGGGCACGTGTGAGATGCGTAGTATCCCAGCCCTCGTAAGAGTGTCCTCCTCATCCTGTGAGAGGGCATCTAGTACCCTTGGGAGCAAATCACACTCCCTCTCTCTACTCCACCGGATATACTCCTCTCTCGCCTGTATACACCCCAAGAACACACAAAACAGAGCAAGTTAGCATCCAAATAATACTGAGAAAATCATGAAAACATGTAGAAATGCTAAAAATGCAAAAATAATCTCAAACAGATGTTCTTTTGGCATTCTGTGTGAAACCGCCACCCTGAGCAGGGTGGTGGTTTTGTAACCACCGCCTTTAAGAGTGGTGGTCGTGTAACCACCGCCTTAAGGGCGGAAGTCGTGTAACCGCAGCCCTGAATAGGGTGGCGGTCGTGTAACCGCCTCCCTGGGTAGAGCGGCGGTCGTGGTCTGAAAACCCACACAGGTTTTTAAACCTAAAAATCCCAAAAAATGACAAAACGAGACCATTTTAACTAAAACAAAGCCTACCCAGTAGGCACCCCCCCCTAGATGAACCTTCTAACACTAACATTTTCAAAATTACCCCCCCATGACAAAGATTTTAGCATTTCAAAATTAAAGGGGTAAAAAGGATAAATTGGAAAAAAACTAGCCTGTGATCTCACGGGTCGATGTTTCACATGTGGAGGTATGATCGCTATCTCGTCACAGACGTTTTGACTCTACTCACGCAAGAAACCGTCACCGTGGGCCCCAGAGCTCAAAATCAATCAAGTCGACTCGCGCAAATGAATAGGAAAATGGGCCCACTTTCATATATATAGCACCCTGATTCGTTTTAAATGCCTTTTTCACAGGTTTGGAGCGCCGAGGGAGGTAAGTTCTTATCCCTGCACGAATGGTACGTTCTCATTTCCTTTTATTTTAGCGTTTATTTTCTAAACTATTATGTCTATCTGCACTTGAGTTCTCTTTTTGTTTTGTTGGTAGCGGGAATTTTGGACGGCATCATTTCAACACACGGACGTATCAGGTATAACTTCTAACTTCCCATTTCAGGACCGCCATACTCAGACCCACCATTTTACACCTGTTCATGGCTAAAACACTTCTCTGATGGGGCAATATGTACGTACCTAAAACTGTGAGGTACTGTACTACCAGAACAACGTAACAAGTGCCCCAATGATGATACAGGTCTCCTCTCAAGGTGTTCGTGATCTGGGAAAGCTCTCTAAACATGCGTTAACATCCCGCATACCCCGCTTAGCCCATGCGTCCTTTGTTTTTATCTTTTTTCCTCTTTTCTGGACCTTTTTCCCTTTAGTTACGAAACCGCCGCCCTGCCTGGGCAGCGGTCTTGTGACCGCCACCCTGATTAGGGCAACGGTCCTGTAACCGCTACCCTGCTCAGAGTGGCGGTCCTGCACGCATTTTTCCAGAAAGCGTTTTTAATGTGACTCACGTAAAAATCAACGATTCACCAGCTTTTTTCACCACCTTGGGCTTGCATTTATGTTTTTGGTCCCTTGGAATAGTGTTTGGCCATTGTTTATAGTTTTAGAGTTCAGTTTGGTTTTGATCTCTGGGTGAATGAATTGCTATAAATAACTGGCTTGTGCTCAAGCAAATGCCCCCTCAAATTTGCCTCTGAATTTCTCTTTGCAATAGATTTAGTTTTCACTTTGCCTAGAACTCTTAGTTTCTTTCATTGCATGCTTAGTTAGCATTGTTTTGCTGTTAGTAAGCCACATATCCATCTTGTGCAAGCACTACTGTTATTTTATCCAATCCATTGAAGTAGAATAGCTTAGGAAGCCATTAAAGTTGCAAGTTTTTCTCCTCAAACATGATAGTTTCAAGTTCTGGACGCTTTGTGTTGCATGACTCGCAATAGATCCTACTAGGAATCACATTAGCCAAGCTCTGTACTCTTGCGCTATCCCTCTCCTACTCGCATTGTATTCAGTTTATATTCTGAGCTGCCTTTGTCCCAACATCTACTTCTATTGATGCTAGCATTACACGCTTTTCTAGATCCATGTGAACACGAAGGAATGAGGAGATCACACTGAGGGGACAAGATCACACACACCATTAGATTCGCCACTGTTATGTAGAATCCAGGTTCTAGCTTTCAAAGTTCTAAATTAGAAACATATCAAATAGAGTAGCTAATCACTTCATTTCAGTAAATTTTACTTTCGATATTGCCAGGGAAGCTGTGGGGATTGATATTTTCTAAGAAACTATGATTCACTCCTAACTTCTGAGGTAGGATCGAGAGTTTTACAAATAGATTAGATAAGTTATTTCATTGTTTAGAATAGATCTACAAATTGCACAGACAAATAGCTACACTCAGTTATTTTGTTTTTTTTGAGTTGTTATTTTAGTTGTCAATTCTAGATATTTTAGATAGTTGCTTTCTTAAATTCTTAAAGTTCATCAAAAAATACAAAATAGAAGTTATATATGTTCTATATATATTTCACGTAGTTAAATTCACTTTGTTGCAGTTAGATTTACATTATTGCTTTTGTATGACAATCACGGGACCTAGGGAGCCCAGAGAATACGTATTTGATCCAATCGTGCCTCAACCCAATCTCGCCACAGCGTTAGTTGACATAGACCAGAATCTTAGAATCCAAATCTTCCAAACAACAACAGATTTACGACAGATCAGCTCTAAGTTGAGGGGATTAAACATAGAAGACAACCAAGCACACACATTTTGGTCAAATCAACCAAACTACAGATTACCCTAGGTTCATATTCACATGACTGTAGAAGGACTTGAAAGAGAGTAAACGTTCGGTTGTGATCCTTTGGTCCTGCAGCCAGATGTAGGAGACATTCTCACAGACATAGATTCTAGCCTAAGAATTCAGGTTTTAAGAACGCCTGTGAGGTATTCTGAGAGGATCGCATAGTTATTAATTTTGAATATAGAGGCTAAAAAAGTAGATGATTATTGGATACTAGGGATTAGGGACAGAATTCATACATGACCATAGCAGGACTGCAACAACCAAGAGTCTACGGTTGCGATCCACAAATCCCGTAACCCAACGAATCCGTAAGACAATCAGACATAGACACTGGCCTACGTACACTAGTATTCAGATCTACCCCACTTCCACCTACCATCATTGAACAGTTATCCTTACTAGATATAGCAGCTAACAAAGCTAGAGAGTTCTGGACTAGGCCAGAGAATCGTCCATAGAGCCGATTGTATTCACTATCCACCATATGACCTTATCTGGAGACATACACGAAACTATCACAGGTCATTTTCCACATATTCCACAACCCATAGATTGAATCACGCCAGAGCTCGATATTGATTGGAGCCTTCGAGCTGTCATCCTTGCCGATCGATCTATCACACCAGTTCAGGTTAGAAGGGCCTTCTTTGCCTTAGATTCACAAATTCCACTAGTGCGTATTGAAGACATTAGATTGCCTAACTAGTTTTTCTACATCACACGCATATCCCATCCCCACCGGTTGTCTCGGCACGACCTCGGGAGGTCGGGTGCGAGGAAGAGTTACTTGTAGATTCCCAAGCTCGCTTGTCACTTTTCCATCATACAGTTATCCACAATTGTTTCCTCCAGGGTTAGCTCAACATTGGATGCATCACTAGGGCACATGGCATTAATCAATGCATCTTTGTTCAGAGGCCATATTCTAGTCCTCATAAAACAACCTTTAATATTCAATGTAGTTAATGCTCTTTTAAAACCCACACTACTAATAGCTTCCAATTCAATCTTCTCAAATCTAATTTTTGATGGTTGACCATCCATTCAAATATTTCATCCTTGGAGTAGGTTTTAAATGGATAAAAGGTGCAAGCATATAAAGGTTGCATCTGATCGCTAGTGTGCGTAGGTAAATTGATTGGATCAATGCCCATTACTCTCGCCTATTAGATTTTCATCTATGCCACATGGATGTCATGGCCATAATAATGAGTAGATGTTTATTTGATGGTGAAACGCCATCCATAACTCATATAGAAAACTAGTGTAACCAATTCAGAAATAAAACATTTTTCATCCATGCATGTGGTTGGGCTACCATAATTGTACCAGAATCACAATTGGAGATGTTGTTAGTAAATTACCATTTTGATTTTAAAAGATAGTAGTATGGTATACTCTTCCCTGCTACATTTACACAACAAAGTATTGTGATCCACTCTATACTCTTTGGAAGTATACAAGGTTCACTTATACTTCTTGTATTTGCAATCACCCTCATCCCACAATTCCGAATTTGGCAATGGCCACACTACAAATCTAGATTTTGTATAAAAAAAATTCCAGTTATGTGCTATGTCAATTGTTTCTACAAAATGATTGCTAACCATATTTGTCTAAATATAAAATATTACATCCCATTTGAAAAAAATAACGATATAATGGTGGGATTATTCAAATATTGGAGGGATAATTATTACTTTACATTAATTTTATTTTTTTAAATGGCGAGTCTAGTAATATAAATTTGTTTTAAAATTAAAATTAAAAAATGGAGAAGTTTGTTTGTTTTAAAATTAAAATTTCTTTTAATTTCATTTTTAGATGTTGTGCTTGTAGGTGCATAAATGTGGACTTATGGTACTTCAATAGCTATGAAATGGGGTAAATGTTAACAAGTTTGTTCCTATACATAAACTAATGCACTTATGATTATATACACTGAATTACTTATGTTATTGATGTTGACATTTTAATGTTGCAAGTTGTCTTTAAAATGGAAGTATCAGACATTATTATTAAAATGTTTTTCTTGGCAATGTGTCACTTTAGGTATGTTTTGAATTAAAGAGTGTACTAATAATGCAAGTTTTACAAAGATTTTGAAAGATATCGGATTTGTGCAAATATACACATTTATTGGTTTCCCTCAACTATATTAATTTGAAATTATTTGTCTACTTAGTGAACCCAATCCTCACAAAAGGTACATATTTATTGTTGCATATTCACCAATTGGTGTCTTTCCCCTAATGTAAGCTTTATCTCAAAACGTTTCAATAGTAATATCTATCATGTGTGTGTGTGCGCGCGCAGCGTGCACACACACACACACACACACACACACACACACACTACAATCCATAATTGTGCGTTATGCACACATGTGCACACATTGGGATAACACACACACACACACACACACACACACACACACACACACACACACACACACACACACACACACACACACACACACACACACACACACACACACACACACACACACACACACACACACACACACACACAAGCGCGTGCGTCCACGCACACACACACACGCACATGCACATGCCCACGCACGCGCACATGCACACACACGCACACGCACACACAATGTTGAAGGACACATTACACATATGAATTTTTTTGACAAAATTCCCCACCCTATGTTGTATACATGAAAATTTTCATTTTTTTCCATTTTCTAAGGTAAAGCTTCTATATCAACTCGTTATGTAGAATATTAGAATTTGTATATTGGCATCATGTTCACTCTTCGCAATAACTAATGCTCTTCCCTTCACATTAGCATGATTCCAATTTACATCTTGGATATATTGTTATATTTTCACTTCATAGTTTATACATGATAAAAAAAATTATATATGAGGCAAAAAAAATATTAATCAATACTCTAGGAGGATTACACTTTTAACAAATAAAATTGAGTAATTTCAATTCAAATTCTGCATGATATACGGTATCTAATTTTTTTTAATACCTTTAACAAAGAGTAGTAGTTTAAATTGAAAAGTGATAGCAATAGGGGTGATAAACAATAACAAAATACCATAGTTAGTTTCATATTCACAAAAACATGCAATTCTCTAGTAGGCTTCTCAATTCCCAAACAATGAAAAATGCCCAAAAATCTTGTAGAAAATGATTCAAGGGATCAAATTATGTACATACCCTTTACACAATCTATCCTTTTCTATAACATCATTCATGAACATTCATTAGTTTACAAAACTCCATTTTGTCCACATTTACTCTCTTGCTCAAGATTAGGCTTCTAGCCTTCAAAACAAACAAACATTAATGTCTTGCACTGTACACAAGCATTCACAACAACTATAAAACCATTGTAGCTACCCATTGAGCCTTAGAAAGTTTCAGATTCCATATTTTCTTTTATCTCCTTCAATGATTGATTAACTACCTTCAATTAGGCCTAAATCCTATTAGCCATGTTTTCACACAAATAATATTATTGGGATGAAACTATAAAATTTCAAGATAAAATAACAATACTTCCATATACCCTTTTTGGAGCTTATTGTTCATGCAAATTTTTACTATCCAACTCTTTGTCTAGAGCCTTCAATTCCTCTCCCATCGTTTTCAAGTTAGGTCTTTAGATATTCTCTAGTTCTTCTTGGCTTTGTCGATAAGGTATAATTTCCTTCATTTGGTCTCAAGATTTAATCCTCTCCTTAAACCCCTTTCAACACCATTACAAAACTAATTATCAAGGTCCCAACTCTATTCTCATTTGTAAATTCAACATTTCTACTTGTTTGACTCTTTTGTACCTTGTTATAGTCTTCTTAGACTGAGTTTCTTGAGTCATATTCTATAAACCTTAGTGCATCCTATTATGAGCTTATTCCCACATTTATCTAGTCTCCTTCAACATTGTAAACATGTTTCACTAGTCACTAAGAGAACTCTGAATCGTTTTATCTATTTCCTTGCATAAACTCTCAAAACAAAGTTTCCACACACAGTTTGATTGTTTTCTCAACTATGACTTGTTGACCATTTTTGGTCAATCATCGAAGGGGCTACAAATTTTTTGGTTTCTCATTTTTGGACTGGTTTATGGATGGCATTCAAGTAGATCAACAACTTTATGTGTTGTTCGAAATACCTCACATATACAACCATTCCAAGATAACGTCTTCATCGAGACAATGCAACAATCATGAAAGACTACTACAAGACCTTGATGGAGGTGGGAAGGGCAACATATATCAGAAAATAGATTCTAAAGTAGTAAATGCTGATATAGATTTGCAGAGTTAAAAGTTAAGTAAAACATGCATCAATTTTGTTTACATGTGTTCAGGATAATCAAGAAAATGAACAATTGATTCATTTTATCTCCTTATGATTAAGTGAAGTTGTCTTAGTGTGTTGAGTTGTAAAGATTTTTTTTACCTTATGTTACAGAAAATAAATGCAAAGGAAACATATACAGATCATCACATTAAGCAATTTTCATTTATTCATAAAGAAGAGTGCAATGATCCCACACAAGCCATGGGAAGGGACTTATCAAGTATGTAAAAAGGAAAGTGCATACATATGAAACTATAAATACAAAAGGAAGGAAAAAAACCGATCATTTCCTAGAAAGAGGTAGATTTTCTTCACTCTTGGCTCCTTTGCTTCCACCTTCCTCATTTCTTGTCCTCCTTCTTTCCAGCACTAGAGCACTTGAAAGTAGATTTGAAAATATTGTTAGAGGTCCTAGTTATCTTCATTCTTATGTACTATATAACTTCCAATATATAATATTTATTTTATGTGTACAAGTAAATCAGAAAGTGCAAGATGCATGACATAAAATCAGAAACAAAGTGATCATAATCAACATATTATTCTATCTTCAAGCACAATGATGCAAACAACAAACTAAGAAAAATAAAAGATTATCATCATATGGAAGCATTCAAGAAGAAGTTTCAAAACTATATTATGAAGAATTCAAGAAAAGAACTAAAGAAAAGAGAGGTCTATGGCCTCCACCATATTTTTCTAATTGTTTTCTTTTAACGTGCGGGTATAGGAAATTAAATACCACATTTTATTCATAGCTTATTCATGTCTGAAATGATATAAATTGAAGACTTTTCAGTTATGATTCATTCGTGTTTGAATGATAAAAGGAAAGTATTCAAAAATTAGTCTCCATGAGTAGATCAACTATCAATAAAAAAGATGCCTCGAAATGCAGTAAATCAAGAAAGCATCTACAACTGAGAGAAATAGATTTGAAAAGACTTTAAATTTGCAAATGTCTGATAGGTAAAGTCAATGCTACATAGAAAGGGATTGCTTACAATCATGAACTTGCAACAAGAAGGAATTTTCAAGTACATGTTCAAGATATCTAACAGATTTTCAAAACAAGAGGTTGTCATCCACTCGTCAAGCCTTCAAGAAAAGGATGAACACACATGATTTGTTTAATGGATGCCATGATGTATACAATTCAGACTTAAAAATGAATTATGCAATAAAATCATCATCCAACAAGAATAAAGATGAATGGAAATCACCGAATGAAATTGTGGGTTTGCAGTGGACAATTCTAAAGTTTTAGAATTTCATCCATTAATGCATATGTCCAAATCCATGAAATCCCAGTAAGTTGAATAAGCATGACAGAGTTATAAATTGGATAGATTTACTGAAGAGATTCATTGTTAAGGGGAGAAATATCAATTTCTCATTTTCATTAAAATAAAATTCTAAACAGAGGTGAATCATTTAATCTTCAAAGTGAAAACAAAAGGGTTATAACTATTTTTACGAATCTAGGTATACAAAGACATTACATAACAGGTTCATAATTTCCTATGATCTGATTCAAGTGTAGGAAATGTAATATTTTCAGCAAGACCCAAAATTTGGTCAAGTTTGAAAAATGCAGCAATACCGATCAACTTTCAATAAAATAGATGCTTCAAGTGAATCTTAAGTACAATACAGGGATGCTACAATATTGCAGCTATACAACTAACAAGTAAAGAAAGCTATAGTCTTTCATTCTCAGAACTTAAGTTGCTCTCTCACAAAACCATGAATTGGTATAAGGTTAAAGTTGTTATAAAATCCCAAAAAAAAATTCTCATATAGTTATTCTTCCATTAAATGCAAACATTAGTAGGAGAAGATAAGTATTTGATCAAACAAAACACACTTCAAGGAAAGTTTGAAATTCAACGATGAGCCTTACAATGTATACCATACTGAGCTACATGGATCTCATAATGAATCAAGCTCAATTTGTTTTTAAAAAATGCATCAAATAGGTAGCCCAACTAGCTCAGGGAGAAATAAATGTAAAATGGTTAGGATGCACGAGGAAGAATAGAACTAACACAAAGGGGCATCGAACAACTCAGAAACAATGAGCTCAAAAAAAGGTGAATCTGGCGAGTTATAAGGGGTGAGAAAAGTAGTCAACATCAAGCCAAGAAGCGAGCTCGTGCATCTGAGATAGAGTAGCCCACCCACAAAATGAATCAAATCCAACAATAAATCAAGCCACAAAGGAACGAAGAGCTCGAGCTCAAAAACTTGGGCTGAGTTGACTAGAATGAGCCCATATAGTCATTGCCAAACCAATGCAGAGATATGAGGCCGAGTTAGCTTGTAACTGAGCTATGAAAAAATCAACAATAAAATGAGCTCACATGAATAAATAAGTGCAAAGAGAGCCAATAGTGTCATATCTGGATTGAGGGAGATAACAATTAGAGGGCTCGGACATGTCGAGTTTTGAAAAACAACACAGGGGCAACTCAACCCAACTAGTGATCTACAATCGAGACAGTATGGAGCCAATACGAGCTAAACCACAACTTGGGCTAATAGAAAGGAATGAAAACGAGATCACCCAAAGATACACAGTAAAAGAAAAAACACCAAGCCATAGCACTGGGTAAGGGAGACGCTCCTTTATTTAATATGTATTTAGGCATCCTAAGATCCCTTCTACACGGTCACTATTGCGATGTCTTTAGCTTAGAATCATGGGCATGATGAGGGAACATTGGGATCCAAAGAAAATATTATCAACAATCAACTCAACTATTTGCTTCAAGTAAATATACCTTTTATTACACATAAGGGCCTTCCTTGGATAACCACTAATACATGTAAGATACACATAATGAAACATAGGGATCTCTACATACTGAGCACAAATTAGAGATAAGCACAACACTTGAGGGTAAGAAGATTAACTAGTTGAGTAATAAAATATGCATAAGCAAATCCTTTTAATGAGCTCTATGACCTAGCTAGTTTTGAAGATTATAAATTTCATAATCGAACTACATTACCTAATAGGACGCAAGAGCCACAATGTAAAGCACAAGTGCCATGTCCTAGTCATTAAGCCAACAAACATGCGGAATAGGAGTGCTCATTATTGTTACTTTTGATATGAGGATTTCGCTAAACCATTATGATATGCCATCTGTGGGATCGTGACATTTTGTGTTAGGATAAATCCCCTAGTCCTAACAAGCTTAGGGTTTCTTCCCTAAACCATAATCATTACCACTACTCACGGTTGTAAAGCATTATCGAAAAAGACCTCAGGTTAGAAAATTATGTTGATTTTGAGTGACCACCTAAGAGTTTCTATAGGAAGAATATTTAAGTAGAGTCTCACAAGGATGATGCCACCAAGGGCCACCTATTTGAGGAGATACCATTCATTACTAATCTAAACATGAAGCAACATATATTAACCCGAGAAGGTTAGGATATTGTCCCTAACCATTGTGTCATAGAATTGCGGGATATAAATAAATTTAATATAATCCATGTTTGATCTCATTTCAAATGGTGTTTGAAGAGCTTATCAACTTAATGGAGCACCTTCCCATCTATAAATTTCTATTATGAGTACTAAGCAAGATGCTAGATGAACTCAAAGCGACATACTAAAATTCACATCATTCGCAAGACACAATGGAAAAGGGTAAAAATATTCATAAATTTGGCACAAACTATACTACCATCGACAACACTATTATAATCAAGTTCTCACACATGTAATTTTCAAGTTTAAATTCAGTATTACACAATTAAGTAAAATTACTAGAATTCATCAAAATCAACAACATACAAATTTTTCAATGTTATTGATCTATAAGGTGAAATGAAAATATTCTTCAATTCACTAAATATTTTCACATACATAATAAATGAATATTTCTTAAATCTATAATACAAAAAATACAAAATTTGAGAACAAATTTTCAAATGCATCTTTTTATAAAGGTTCATGTACTAACTATGAAATTTGCATGCTTCGGTGCTCCATTGAAAATACAATTATGTCAAATATTTCATTATACAAACCATACATGACTACATTTAAATAACAAAATCAGTGCTTCTTTCCACCTTTGAAGTAAAAACATGTTAGAAAACCATAAACATATTTAATACTCAATTCTACAATTTTTTATGGCACCACGCTACCTACAACCTATAAAACCATGTAGTCATAGGTCAATAAGACACATTGGCATGGATACATCTCTCCTATCTAACATGCTAACTAAACTCCAAAATCAATTGAAAGTTAGAAAGAGAACCAAATATTCTCTTTCCATACTTATCCAATCAAAACAACCTTTTAGGTTTTAGAGAGAAAACAAACATTTTTCATTTACACAAATAGCCTTGTACAAATCCATGATCAAAGAACATAATAGAGAGCAAAAATAATACTTTTATCATAACTTTCAAAATTCAAAATATTTTCTTAGTAACACCATGTTCTACAAATGCTAAAATAGTTTTCATCTTTTGTTATTGCTACAAGAGTCTAGGAAAACATGCTAATTTTCAGGATTCCAAGTTTAAGTTATCAGTCTTGTTTAAATGTATAAAACCATGTTATTCTACTCATCATGCATTTTTCCAAACATCACATCAATTTTAAGCATTGTATGAACCTTAGATAGTCCACATGGGCCCACATGCCTTTGTTGCGCTACTGTGTAAATTAGCCCAAGTGGCCACATAATGGACCTGCAAAAATAGCATGGGACACTCAAATGGGTTGTTTAATTTTTCCACTTCATCATCTACTATACAAAAAATCACAAGAAATATACGAAATCCAAAACCAATCACTGATTTGCAAATGGCAACAACTTTTCGGATCCAGTCAGCTAAAATTGATTGTTTTCCCTCTAGAAAACTAAGCCAAGTGGGCTCAAAATAGGTGTGAAAATACATTTTTCAAGGTTAACAGTTAAAAAAAAAGTACTACGTTATTCCCCATATAAAATTGAAGAGGTATGGAGGGTCAAATTTCTTTTTTGGGATCCATAGGCAAAAGATACAAGATAATCTCTGGAGGGTTCAGTCATAGGCAAATGTTTTCTCCCAACAAACTATTTTCCAAAGTGGTCAAGAACCCACTTCCCAAACACGATTGTTAAGTGTTTTGGTAATGATTCTAGGTTGAACGGGGTTAAATAAAACAAGTAAGAGATTAATATAGTTAAAATTCAAAAAATAGGTTTAAACACACTTTTTGCACATCAAATTTGAGAGGCATTTGTCACAATTTGAGGGATGTTTAAAAATTTCCAATTTACGTTATAGAGCGCATTTATCAATCCAATTTGAATACCATAAGACATGCACTAATAGTGCACATGATTCTAAGATTTTATTTTGGTCAAGTTTAAGGTCTGGTGCTTTGACACGCCATCCAAGGCAACTATTCACGACTCTAGTTTTACATGGTACAAAAAATTGTTTTATACAGTAATAATGTGTTTTGGTATTAAAACATCCAAAATAAGCTTGATTCAATATTTACTTTTAAACTATTGTAATGGAATGAATATTTAAAATCAAGTAGAAAAGAGGATTCAATCCATGCCTATAAACCAGCAAGATGGGGTTAAGAGGTACTCCAGATGATTTGACACGTGCTCCAAGAGACAACATTCATTTTTTAGACAACATTCATTTTTTAATGGATATTCATATGTTGTTCTGAAGCTTATATTTCATATATCTCGTGTTGAATTCAATGAGACTATTTTTCTTTGAGGAATTCTTTCAATCAATTCATGCGCCTTATTTTACTCCCAGATTGTGTACAGATGTTTAAGAGAAGAACACAAGGTGTAACATTTTTTAAGCACAGCTAAAACTATAGAGAAGTTTTAAATTACAAAATACTCTTAGCCACATATTCATATGCGGTATACAAACACCAAACAGACAAATCCACACTGTAGCCCCATGTGTTCCTCCCACACACCAAACAAACAAATCCACATGACCACCACGCGTTTCATTGGCATGAATAAGATAAAGTTTAGAGATTCCTTGAGATAACCAATGCTGCCAAGCACATCAAACATGCACACAAATCTACGATAGCACTTGTAACTACAAAAATTAGATAAAAATCATGTCTGCCATGCTTGGATGGGTGTCCAAACTTTATTCCAAGGTTCACATTTTGTCACTGGAAAGAAGGATGTGAGAAAAAGCTTGGAGTTTGGATTTGAAACTTACCCAAATGCATTTGCTTAAATGTTTGTAAAGCCCCCTTTTTAAATAAACCACTGTTTAGTTTATTCAAACACCATGGATGATATTTACTGCTACTTAAAATCTTACATTCGAATTTTGTTTACAACTTTCATTTAGTGTTGCACATATTAAGTTGTAAGTTTTTTGATCTCATTTTTTAAAATTAAACAATCCTAATAGGTTTTGTATGTATTAATGTTATTTTATACACCACCTAATTTTTTTTGTTCCTTTCATGTCAAATAGGAATGGGTAAATGTGAAAGAAATATAATGGATCCACTCCATTTCAATAAAAATATCGATAAATGAATTTCGTTGTCATACAACTAGCGCCAAGCACAAAAACACAAACATGTTTGAGGCCACATCCTCGAATCAACATGAAAGATATTACCAAAAACATGCACCATCCTCTGATCATTTGTAAGACTCCCCTAAAAAAAGTGTAAGAAATGGCATACTCTCCTTGACACTGAATTGTTTTACATGCAATGATTTATAACTCGGTATACAAATGAGGGTCCACAGAAGGGAGTGCTCATCATAGATGAATTTCTAAAAAGGATGGGCATCACTTCTCAACTTGGAATAACATGGACCTTGAAGTGCAACCTATAATATTATTTGAACTTACTAAAATAGAGGAAATTCTCATAACAAGAGTAAAACCCATATTACAAGTGACACAATCAAGTGGTGAGTAATACAAATTGAGTGATCACACCATATGCCTCCCATAGGATATTTCCTCCATTGTTAGCCACCAACCATGTTGAGTTGGGGGCCTAGAAATTTTGGTCATCCACAGAGTTGGATCTACAAAAAAGTCCTTTGAGTGCTTCATTAGAAGATCACATGTTTTTCTGCATTTCTATTCAAGATCGACCACAACCCTTACTACAAAGATATTCACCTTCACTTGGAATAAATCTATGCCCTACCAAATGATAGTATAAACATATCCACTTCCTTGTGCTATTTTACTTCCACTATTTTTGACTTAGATGTCATTAAACTTAGGTAAAACCTAACCATATGTACCCCACTAAGTGTCATTAACAATAAAATCATATTTTGTGTCCTAACTCCCACATGCATATAAAGAGGTTGAATAAATTACATAATACTTACAAGACCCACACCATAGTCCCCTACAAAAATTTAATTGGGAAAAAATTGGTTCATCTCCCATCAACAAATATATAACATCGAGGGTTTGTTTTCTATGGATTTTCTATCTTTTTTTCCAATAGGGGTTTCATTGTTCCATCAAATGGTTTCACATGCATGAGTATGATTTGCATTTATTAAGATACCATGGTAATAGATTTGGTGGCCCCCATGTTTTTGATATTTTATTTGTAGCCTTATGATGTGCCAGAGATGTCAAG
Source organism: Taxus chinensis (assembly GCA_019776745.2). Lineage (NCBI taxonomy): Eukaryota > Viridiplantae > Streptophyta > Pinopsida > Cupressales > Taxaceae > Taxus > Taxus chinensis. The sequence goes on from CM034155.1 coordinate 555,515,164, forward strand.
TAATATCTATAATTTAAAAAAAAAAAAAACATTATCAATGACTTACCAACAACATTCTCTATGTTTCACCAAAAGCTAACAACATCGCCTGGAAACCATACTGTTGAAAAAATGATGCATTTTCTCTCCAACCTAAGGTGCACAAGATCATTATGGTCCACGAAAAGGTATGGAATCATATATATGATCACCTAATTGGGTTGTCTTATATTGTTCTTCACTTTAAGTTCAAAAAAAACTAAATGGTCAAATTTACAATATAAATTGGTGTCAGGATCAACTTTAACCATGCCCACCAATGGCCAACATTGGAGAAAGAAAAACCTAATTTTGCATCTCCATATTACATCTACCTACATGGAAAATCTATTCACAATATTTAGCGAGGAAGTTTTCTAAAAAAATTCATTGTAAAGACTATTGGTATAGGTGTGAACACTAAAATGTTGTGTCCCTTAGTCCTAATGCATTTGTACATTTTTAAAAAAAATCATGTTCGTTACTTACAACACATATATGAATGGAAACATTGAGGCTACACTCATATCCATGTATTTATATGGTTTTTAGATATACTTGCATTGGACATGTTAGATTGGGATGATCCCCTTTAATTGAATGCAACAATGTATCTCTTCATCCAAATAGTAATTGCATGGAATCCAAGGGGAATAGAAAATGACAACCATGTGTTACACCACTCAAGCTTTGATGACCCTTGTTTATTAGAAACAAATGGGATACTTGTATGTAACTATTCAAAATAATACAAATGAATTTGTCAATTAAGTGCAATGACACACCAAATGTATTGAGGCCACATGTTTTTGAAAGAAAGGTCTTACTCTTTAAATTAAATATAAATATCATTGGCCACTATAGGAGCATTTATGTTTGTTCATAGACAAAAAAGGAGAAAAGACATACCAACACATAAAACTACATGAGTAAAGATACATAACCTAAACATACTCGTAATCTGGCAAGGAAATGTTGACTTCCATCTTGTTGTGTCACACCTTGAGGTTTTAAATTATATATAAAATATGCATCAAAGGTAGAGAACAATGCAGATAGTTACCACCACATGTTGTTAATAATATAAAATATTGTCAGCATCAAAATCCATACAAATAATGCATGTAGTAAGTTCCTTTATGGAACTTATAGTTGATCGTGACATTGGTGCACAAGAGATGTGCCACATGCATTAGAAAATCCCTCTCTCATTGTGTAGCCACACAAACATTTCCCTCTCGTTGGTAAAAAAAAATTTAAGCACTTGTTTGTGGACACACCGACAACATCACCAATTCCATCTTGCATTGATTCTTACATGAGGTGTCTATTCTATCTAGAATTTCTCACACTCTTCGAGGCTGCAAAGACATGGTATTTCAACAATCAAAGGAGAGCATGGAAAATTTTAGAGGCTAATATTCATAATTTGGTTATTTATGGATAATTTGAAAGTCCCATTTGGATATTTTTGCACCATATGCACTCCTGAGATTCGCCAACAAAATAATAAATGTTACTATTTCCCACTCACATAGCCAAACATGTTCTAATATCAATATGTTTTTCTCAATGGATAACCTTCTTATAAATGATTCGGGATTTTAAAACATGTTTGGATTGTCATGAATTCTACGGGCCCTTAGATTAAAATCACCAACATTTTAGAGGGAAATTTTGAAATTTGATTAAAAATTTGATTAGCGTGCGTGTGTGTGTGTGTGTGTCCGCGTGCATGTGCGTGTGTGTGTGTGCGCGTGCGTGTGCGTGTGCGTGTGCGTGTGCGCGTGCATGTGTGCGCGTGCGTGTGCGTGTGCGCGCGCGCATGTGTGCGCGTGCGTGTGCGTGTGCGCGCGCGCATGTGTGCGCGCGCGTGTGCGTGTGCGCGCGCGCATGTGTGTGTGTGTGTGTGTCCGCGTGCATGTGCGTGTGTGTGTGTGCGCGTGCGTGTGCGTGTGCGTGTGCGTGTGCGCGTGCATGTGTGCGCGTGCGTGTGCGTGTGCGCGCGTGCGTGTGCGTGTGCGCGCGTGCATGTGTGCGCGTGCATGTGCGTGTGCGCGCGCGCATGTGTGCGCGTGCGTGCGTGTGTGTGTGTGTGTCCGCGTGCATGTGCGTGTGTGTGTGTGTGCGCGTGCGTGTGCGTGTGCGTGTGCGTGTGCGCATGCATGTGTGCGCGTGCGTGTGCGTGTGCGCGCGTGCATGTGTGCGCGTGCGTGTGCGTGTGCGCGCGTGCATGTGTGCGCGTGCGTGTGCGTGTGCGCGCGCGTGTGTGCACGCGCGTGTGCGTGTGCGCGTGCGTGTGCGTGTGCGTGTGCGCGCGCGCATGGTGTGTGTGTTGTGTGTGTGTGTGTGTGTGTGTGTGTGTGGTGTGTGTGTGTGGTGTGTGTGTGTGTGTGTGTGTGTGTGGTGTGTGTGTTTGTGTGTGTGTTGTGTGTGTGTGTGTTGTGTGTGTGTGTGTGTGTGTGTGTGTGTGTGTGTGTTGAAATGAATAAATATATTAAAAGAACCAATTCAAGTAACCATCTATTCAAGTAAAGGATTATATAAGCTTAAAATTAGAATATGGATTTTACTCTATGTGATATGCTTTAATTAAGGAATTCATTGGACCATTTAAGCCATAAAAATGTATGGTTTGCATCTTATTTTTAATTGGTTAAGATAACTATCATTTGGAGCCTTCACAATGAAGGCCTTTATAATTTTTCCTTTAGGAATTATCCCACATTTCCCAAGGATTTAAAATCATATGTGTATATATAGAAAAAATATCTCTTAGTATATTAGAAACAAGAATTCGCAAGACACCTTTTGGAAAAACATTGAAACATTTGAAAGTAAAGAAAAAGGAAGGAGATTGAGGAGACAAAATAGCATAGGATGTTGACATATTGCAAAAAAATGACAAATGTGATATAATTATGGTAGGATTTGCAAGGAAGGCTTGAGAGATGATGGGTTTACCAGAAATTACATGAAATTATGACATTTGGCCAATGGATTAATGGTCAAGGTTTATTCCTAGGAAGGACTGGGAAAATGGGTCCAAATTTCATAACTCAATATTTGTTTTATTTAAGTAAGGAATGAATATAATGAACTTCATACCATCAATAGATTAGACAACTAAAATATAAATTAAAGAGGATGATTGAAATTTTCCAAAATGTTTTTTTAATTATAAATATGGGTAAGATTAACCTTCACATCTATAACCATTTGTTATGATATTTTCTATTTTTTCCATGGTCACAATAGCCATTTTTGTAATATTTTCCATTCCAACGAATCTTGGTTTAGCAAGATTTGTCACCCTTTCAAAAATTAATTTTCATGGGTTCCTTAAAATTTTCATTGAAGGAGAGGACCCCAATGGAGGAAGAGGAAACCCATGGCGATGGTTCGTGTCTTTCCCCATTACTACGATGCACCTACAACTAATTATCCTTCTTTTGAAGGATTTTGTTGCTTAAAGACATTGAGGAGAAATAAAAATGAATCATCCTTTGTATATACAAAGAACCACAATTAGGGTTGGAAGTGTTGCGGGAAAAAAAAACAGTGACGATGAATCAAAAGTAGATTCTCTCGTTAATATTGAACTACATGAATGGGAACACATATCTCACATGTACTTATCTAAGAACACAACATTTGATGAACTAGACATGTTATGACTCCGGGACTATGAGAGCAGGCATGATTCGTTGAAGCATAGTGCTCCTCTTGACTTGTAGACTCTAACACCTTAATTCAAATATCGCACACATCTTGAGAGTCACCTTCCATCTAGTCCCCTATCAAACCAACCAATTCCCTTGCTTCTATTTACAAAAACAATAAATCACTTACACAGTTGTTGTTTAGTATGTCATCAAGAAAGGACAACTCCCAACCTTTAAAATGATCGTTCAAGGTACAACTAGTAAATGAAATTCATACTTCAATATTTACACATAAAACACATTACAATCATTCAAGAATACAAGCATTTCATTCCTTCTTCCATTGGCTCCATTAGGTATTGTTGCATTCAACATAAACACATGGATGATACATTTTTGTCTTTGAGTACCCATTCATGAAATGAAATGTCCCACAAGGAAATAATTGGTAGTTTTCCATGAGCATATGATTACCATAAAATATGTTCTCATAGAAAAAATGAGCTTTTATGGTGAAAAATGCTAAGTAATATAAATTATAGGTTAAGTGAGGCATTCGCTAAACATATAAACAATTATTTCAGCAGTTTCTTAATCATACTGGTTAGTAACCTATTTTCCCCTATAAATGACATACCACTATATGTAGAAAAATCGTTTGGTCACATACTTGGGTGCAAATTACATAGGGTCATTATCTTGGATACAAATTTCTATCAACATAGTTGCAGCCCACAAGAACTCAAATTCAGACTTTTATCAAAAAACACCATAAATGCACAATCAACAACATAGGATTGGAATTTCATCATGTCGTGTGCAAATTATTTCATGATCCCAATAGAACATGCATCCTTTCCATGAGTAAAAAAAATATATGCAATGTTGAGTTGTGGAGCTCAATTACTTCAGTTTAGCATGCAATGGAAACTTGCTAGAAAATATAGTAACCGACATCAGTTAAAGGGGAACCGGCATCGGTCACCCAGGACCAGCGTCAGTCAGACAAGGGAGGAACTGGCAGTGGTTAGGGATAACTGGCATCGGTTACCTATGCGAGGATGTTTTAATTAACTCTCAGGAATTAGATCTATTTTTAGCATTAAAGTATTTCTATTGATTGTAATTGCATGGCTAAGTGCCCTAAGTCTATAAACGAATATATAAGCATAAAATCTAAGGTTTAGAAGTAAGAAAGAAGATTATTAACAAGAATTAGAAAGAACTTGCAAAAGTTGGTGAGAGAGAGAATTCTTGGTGATGAAGCAAAAAAGCTTGAGGGAAATAAAGTATTGTTCATCTGAGAGGTGTGGAAGATTGTATATCTTCATTGTATATCTTGTCAAATATTTGGATAATAGATTGGCTTGTTTCTTGGTGGACGTAGCCCACACTAGGTGAACCACGTTAAATCTGGTGTTGACTTATGTCTCTTGTTTTGTAAATTTCTTCTGGTAGAATATATGCTTTTATTTGCATGTATGCTTAGATTTAATATATTGTTTGTACAACCAGTGTGCTAACCCCAACATGCAATAAAGGAATTAAATAACTTCCACACTAAGTGAACACTAATATCATTACACCTTCTAGTTGCATTAAGAAAATCCAACCAAAGTAGACATGGACCATTGTCATAACTCAATGACACTAAGTTGGCACCTACAATACTCCTTTATAAAGGATATGAGGCCATGTTAATATCAAATTTATGGGATGAATCCTGATAGGTTAATGAGACTCTCAGGGAAGTCATGGAGCTCGTTTAGAAACTAAAATCACATCCCCCTTACTTGTCATCCTTTGTTTTTGTCGGCTTACAAAAATACCACAGGCCCCTTTGGGACATCCTCCACCCAATGCCCTTACCCCTACCTTCAGTCACAAGTGGAAATTTTTCATCGATCGCACTTAAAATGTCATCGCGTTTGACCATCTGTAAGGTTCAAGGCATGACACTTACTAAGGAAGTGATAAATATTAATAATGTTGATTGTTAGGGATTGACATTTACTACAATCTCACAAATATGCTCGCTAGTAGTTTGACACATCTTGACTGCTCTTACGTTTGTGTGTTACATAAGAATTTTGTACACAAAAATGTGAGGTGGCTTGACCGAGCTCTAAATATATTCTTTCTCAATTACAACATCTTTAGGCTATGTCCATCACAGTCATGTTGGGCTCATCATAAATCATCAACTACATGGCCTCAAGATTAATAAATTGGCTTATGTTTACATAATAAACGGCCTCAAAATTAGTACACAAGTATTAACCTCAATATATTATTTTTCATTTCACATCATAAATATTAATGTCAATGCACATGTCTAATCTCCAAACAAATTTGCAACATACTTCTTAAATAGTATATGAAAGTGTATTGGTGTACTACATTATCTTGATATTGATATATTAGAGTGCATTCACATAATGCACAACCTCAAAATTAATATGTAATTGTTAACATGTAACCATAATTACACCGAAGGCGTTCCCCTTATGGTAGAGGACCTCTGGATGTTTCTACTGCGATGCTAAATTTGATAGCCTTTTAGACGTTTTTGACGTTTTCGCTTTCTAAAACTATTTTTAACTATTTTTCCTATTTTTAACACGCAGTTGCATGTTTTTATGGCCACGTATTTTTCCTTTGCAGTATTTTTACATTGAAATCAATCGGCAATTGCATGTTTTGATTGCCGTGTATTTTTCCTCTGCAGTAGTTTTACCTTCAAATCAATCAAAGCAATGGCAACGAGAGGAAACAGAATGGCATTGAGAATGGTCTCGGAGAAGCTGGGCGTCAGACATCTGGGACGAAGAGCATATTCTCGCTTTGGCAAAGTCTTCAGCGAGGAAGAAAAATCTACAGAAAACATCTACATCAAGGCAAAGGCATCCTCTGTGTGTGGAGTGTACAAGGGTAATCATCTCTCTATGTAGTGTACAAAGGTAATCATCTCTCTGCTTGTTTTCCTCAATTGAATTTAATGGCCTAATTTCTAGACCCTTCTTCAGGGTAAATACAAAAAAAAGGTAACGACCGGATAGATGCCCAGTGGGGGGAGGGTGCCAAATCAATATTCTAGCCTGAAATATCTCAAGTTGACATTGATAAGTTGCAGTTCACTACCACTTGCAAAACCCTATAAATCCCTTACATATAGTCTTCTTTGCATTTTAATGAATATTCTTTTATTTTTCGATTTTCCATTATAAATAAGTTATTGTGAAGTTGAACCACCAATTCTAAAAAAACATTGCAGTAGTTGTCTTCTTCACAGGAACCCTTCCTAAATATTTTAAGCATTTGTTAGCAGTTGGGACCTGGAACTTTGTCAAAACAATAGTAGTAGTGACCTCCTCCCAAAAACCCCTGCCGAAGAGGACTTTGAGTGTCTGTGCCTGGGTAAACTTTTATTGGAATTTTTGTGCATAATGGTAGTTATGCATAGTTTAAAAGGTTTTGATCATTTTATTCAGAAGTATTCACTGGTAGATTTAATCTTGATTCCAAAAATGTTGTAGCAGAGTACAACATAAATTAATGATTTATAATGGTACTGTTTAACCAGGAAGATCTTGATTTTGAAAATGTTGTAGAAGAGTTGTAGCATGGTACTATCTAACCAGGAAGATGCTCTTGAATAATCTTAGCAACACCTACTGAGTAAATTATGGAATCCCACCGTGGGACTGCAAGGTAAGCCTATAGAATTATGGCATGCTTGCTCTTTGAGGCATGTAAAGATGAACCGATGGGGACTTTACCATTTCAAACAAATCACATACTAGTGATATAGGTGATTGAAAGAAATGCTTTGATTCATTTTTAAAATCTGAATAGATAGAAATATCTACATTTTCCCTTTATTTTAACAGAAGAGGGTAACCTCTGTTTATTTTGAATTTTAACCTGCATATTAATCTATACTACAGGGAGCACAAGCAACACTTCTGATGGGCATTTGTTTATGAGATCTCACAAGATCATGTTCTTTATAGTGGACAATAACTCAAATTTGTGTCAATGGGTAAGATTTATGTTTGTTAATTTTGAATTTTTTAGATCCTCTGGTGCTACCTTATTAAGAATAGCTGAAATGATTTTCCACATAGTTTTGAGGTGATAATAAACTTTCTGGACCCATTCCAGGAGTTGTGGGGGCTTTGGAATATCTTATTGAAAATACTTCCTTCTTGTCCTTTCTTTTGCTTCTTGTTGGTAAGTGCTCTCCTTTGTTGTTGCTCTTTTTTGGTAGTGTGGTAGATTTTTTGTTTTCAATTCTTTAAATGGTAGATTATTATTGGTTGCTTGAAAAAACCCCATTATTGTGGGAACTTTGGGAAACTTATAGCTGAATGGTATCCGAGTTCGGATGTCAAACTATTTGAGTGTGGAAGAAAACATTTCTGATTGAGCTGGAAGTGGTTATGTTTACAGTTTTGGCTAGGGGGCTTCAATAAATGTTTTTCTATTTGTGTTTGATTTCTTTCAGGAAAATTCATTCTTTAATAAACATAAATTATTTATGGGTTTCACAGTTAGTTCGACTTATTTTGCTTGGTTTGGTTTTTCATATCTTCCCTTATTTCTCAGATGCAGTCCTTCTGCCATAGTGGATCTTATGTTGTACTCTCCACTATTGGTGGCATGAAAAAGCAATTGTCTTAACATATTTTAATTTTCCACTTAATTTCATAGTTCATCACTTTTTTAGCCTCATATTAATTTTTGAAAATGTTATTGTAGTCTATTTAGTTGTGTAAGTCATTTAAATTTATTTTCATCTTACATTGTATTCTTTCTGGATTTGCACCATCTGTTACGTATATTTGAGTTAGATGGTATTGGGCATGCCTTATTTTTTATTGGATTGTGATCATTTAGGGGAGCCTTTCATTAATGGAAAAGCAGCTCCTTATGACCCTAAGTACCATCAGGAGTGGGTGAGGAACAATGCACGCTTTGATGAGAGATGTTCTAACGATAGATGGCGAAAATTTGATTGGACAAGGAAATTTGAGAGGTGAAGTGAAATGTAGAACAATGCTTACCAATGATCTCCACCACCACCACCATCGTCACCAAGTAATATGGAATGTCCTGCACAAAGAAATATGCAAGCTAGAAGTAATAACCAAGGTTAGTTAAGTTACGAAATATGCCATACCATTGGATTGGGACATCATTGAATTATATGGTCAATATATAAACAAAATTTACATGTAAATGTATGTGTAGATTGTATAAGTTTAGGATTTTTGATAATAAAATTTGGCATTTACCTTGGGCATGGTGCAACAAACTAGACAATATACTGGGGATGATATTTAGGGTGAGACATTGAGCTTATTATCATAGTTTATTGCGTGAGCTATCAATTGATTGGTGATGAGTCTATGAAATAGGAAGAGATCTTACACTATATTAACATCTTCAATATTTTTATTCAAAAATGAATTCTCTACATAAAAATTCTCTTACTTGATCTCTATCCTGGTAGAGTTCTAAATTCTTATATAGTTTTTCATTTTTTTAGCTTAATGAATTCCTTGTCTCAACTAGTCTTCCACAATAGCATTAACATTCACCTATATACTTTAGCTTTGTTGACAAAGAATCTACACCATATTCTCTTTGCTAGCCTAATTTTTCTGGATTAAATTCCTCAAATATAGTTTGAGCCATGGCCATTTCCTCATTTTCTTAAGTTTTAGATGTGGCACCTGCCAATGATTAAAGTCTTTTTTGTTTATTTTGGGTCTGTTATTTACATCACTAGCACAATCTTCTTAATATTTTTCATAATTCTTTACTAGCATTATAATCCCTAAAATTTACTTGTTTATGAAGACACTTTCCTGGACAATACTCGTGGGAAAAAATTTGAGTCTGTAGTTGTTGAAATTAAAAATGTTTCTTAAAAATAATGGACATTGAGGTGTCGAAGGATATAAATATTTTTGATTGCTGCAGATGATTATGGTTCCTAAAATTTAAAGTCAGACAACAGTTGTTGACTGGCATGGCAAAGCATCAATAAATGTTGCATGTTAATGTTATTTTATTTTGAGAAATTAATTTAATTAATGGAATCCATCCAAGCTTATGTTGTTTCACTCAGTCAGAAAGGGTTTCAAGGAGACTAAGATGCGTCCTAAAATAGAGTGAACAAATATGCATTTTTGAACAGGGAGAGCAAAGGATCTACCACAATTTATGTTGGGGAAGTTTTATAGCATGCCAATTAACTATTGTATTTTTTCTTTTATTCCATATGTTGTTACCATATTGACTATATGCTTTTTGTGCTCAAAGAGAAGGCTTGGCAGTACATATTTATGTTTTTTTTTCATGTTGTCTGAAACCTTTATTATTCTATGTATTCGTAATCTGGTGTACAATCACATTTTACTAATAGTTTTAGTTTAGGTGTGATTATATATTGCCAATTTTGAGATGGATGCTATTCAATTTCCTCATAATTGACTTTCTTAAGGGAGTGATTAAGCTTTATTTAGATATTGTACTTTGTTCAATTATTTAAGTGTTTTCTTTAGTGGCTATTTTCAAGTAGTATTCATTTCATCTATGCCTTTCACTCACCTACATTGGCTGATAATCCTAGTTGCAGTGTAGGAAAAATTATATTGTCCTGCTGAGTCACCCAGGTTTGTGTCACACAAAGTGATTCGTCAATAATTCAAAGTAAAGAGGATACCCAAGGCAGATGCATAGAACTATACATTGATAATGTCAATGGGTATAATCCCCCCCTTCCTAGAGAATTTGTCAATGTAACCGTAAAGATCTGTCCATGGCACCCTTACCTTTTAGATGGGTGTAAACGCCAAGAATATAGGATTATGCCTTTCTAAATTCTATCCAAATTGAAACTTGCAACATTCTTCCAAATAGATAAACATTTTACATTTCAAAATTGTCTCAATAAGGGGAGAACTAACAATCCTTTCTAATTGTTTACAAAGTTGTCATATGTTTGGTTCCATGTCTAAGGCTTTTTGTGATAAAATGATGACATTTGCATTACTTTAGTAGAAACTAGATTTTTTGTTTCCTCATGGAGTATTATTTTCTCAAGTTCTAGGAATATTGTTTCTATACTTTGCAAGGTTAAAGTGCATAAATAAGATTTTTAGCTTCCTTTATTTTTAATCATATCCTAAACAATAGGACAATTCAAAAATCACAGGACAAACAATATTATTGTATGTCAATAAACAAGAATCCTTATATGCAAGTTCCAATAACCTACTAAAGGAGTGTCAACCAATATTTTGAAAGTAACCTGGATGGAAACAATCTTGCATGACCATACCAATTCCTTCTGCACGGACTCATCTTTACTTACTACTGCCACATCTTCCAATTTATTTGGGTCACCACATGAAACTGCATCATGTACCAACCTTGCTTCAGTTCCTCATACATGTACAACCGGTTCCTCCTCTCCTTCTAACTGCTTTCCACCTTGCAATCCACCATCCGCTCAAATTTTACACCCCAACCCTTTCCAGACAGAGAGATTTCCCATATTCCTACCCTTTTTGCAGACTATATAAGCCTAACGCTGGTTTCGCAAAAGAATAGATTTGTTGGTGAACATCCAAACTTGCTCAATTTGTTTGGAAAATTACCCTGGAATTAAAACAAGTTTGTTTTAAGGCTTGCCTTCTTGTAACAGATGCAGATCCAATAAACACGACCACTACTTCTCTTCATGGAACAACATGGACCCTAAAAAATAGCCTTCCATTTTTGTGTCTTTAACACTCAAAATTCTTGTATTTAGAGTGGTATCGAATGTATCAAATGTAATCATGTTTAATGCAAATAAAATCTACAAATGTATGAAAGTCTACATGTCTTCATGTTAATTCAAATAAAATAGTTTGCAAAAAGTTACCACTCATGATATAAGATTTGCAAATGTATATGTACGAATTTGTAACAAATTTGAAATGTGCAGATAGAACCTTTCAATGTAATCCTTCATTTATATTTCTACACTTACACTATCAATCACAAAAAAACTTTTTCAACAAAAAACCAACGAAAAAAATGATGCAACCATTCTCTCAAACACGTTGCAACACTAACACAATTTTATCCAAATAATTAACTACCCCTCTAAATCAAATAAAGCACACTATTCAGCGTTCACATTGCAATGTACACTTGCGATTGCTAGTTATATTGAACTCATATAATACATATTTAAGCAAATACTATATAAACTTAACAAGAGAAACCTTATTTTACATTTTAATCGTACATCTATTAATAACTTTTTCCACGCAAACAATTTTAAAATTAAAAATTTCTAAATATATTAAAAAAAATTCTTCAATTGAGCTAAATATATTAATGTTTATTGCACCACACCACCCACACCACCCACACCAGCCAACCCACCCCCCAAAAACAATAAAAATAAATAAAGTAAAATAAATCCCATCTAACTTTACTCTCTTAGTCAGGAGCATACTTTCCAACTCATACCCAATTACTACTAACTATTGAGTAAAGAAACAATAAGGAAGTAGATACGCTTTATTAAGCCTAGTTGATAGGTGAAGACTCAAGAGTAAGACTTATATGCCCCGCCTCTTGTCTTACGTAAGGGCCTACGACATGATAGACGAGATCAGTGCAACAACCGTCATGTTTTGGTAAGTGTGCCCCGATGCTTCTAGGAAACCAGAAAATTGTTTATATCACCCTGTATTGTTATTTATATCCTCTCTATTCCTGCATTGTCGAATAAGTAAAGATCTATATTCCGGAGTTGTTTCGATTTCAGAGTTTCTTTTCAAGAGTGATTGTTTGATGGAGGAAGTGAAAGTTCTGAACTTTTGGCCGAGCCCGTTCGGAATGCGCGTTCGGATTGGATTGGAAGAGAAAGGCGTCAAATACGAATACCAAGAAGAAAATATTATGGTGAACAAGAGCGACCTGCTGTTGCGAATGAATCCAGTGTACAAGAAAATACCTGTTCTTATTCACAACGGGAATCCCATCTGCGAGTCTCTTATAATTCTTCAATATATAGACGAGGCCTGGCCAGCTTCCCAGCCATTTCTGCCATCCAACCCATATGACGGTGCTCTTGCCCGATTCTGGGCCGACTTCGTAGACAAGAAGGTAAGAAGGACAGCAGTGGAATGCAAATGGCGCCCCTCTTTAGTTTTTCTTGTTTAAGAGATTTTGGGGGGATTCAGTTGCCCTAGTAATGCTTTCTGGTTTGCAGATCTTCGACGCAGGATCCCGTATAATAAGATCGAAAGGGGAAGCTCAGGAGGAGGCTAAGCGGGATATGGTGGAGAATCTGAAACATTTAGAAGGGGCGCTGAAGCAGATGTCGAAGGGAGGGCCTTATTTCGGCGGAGAGCAGTTCGGATTCCTGGATATTGCCCTCATTCCCTTTGCGCCATGGTTCCATACTCATGAAATTATTGGGAATTTTAAGCTGCCGTTCGAGACTCAATTTCCACTGCTCCATGCGTGGGTTACAAAATGTATGGAGAGGGAGAGCGTCAAGAAAATTGTTCCCACGCCTGAGCGGCTTTTGGAATTCGCCTTACAACTCAGGAAGAAATTTGTGGTCGATTGAAAAAAACTGGTTTCCAAAAGCTTAGTAGTCATCATAGTTTGTAGCGTTTCAATTTAGTGTTGAACGGTTGAATAAAATAATCGAAACTCACGGCAGTCGAGATGCAACTTGCATCGTTCAATTTATTAGAGAATAGTGAGGAATGTATACAATACGGTTGAATGTATGGTGTTTGTGTTTATTGTTTCAAACTTCGGAAACGTCAATGAAACTTTATTATTGGCCCATAACGTAAAGAAAATGGTATGTTGTGCTCTTTATTTTGTGTATGTTGTCAAAGATCGTAAATGAAATATGGATATGAGATTTTATATTTTGATGTGGTTGGCGCTTTCCAAACTATAGTGGACTGCATGTTGTCAATTTGGAACCTATCATATCAACAACATAAGAATAGTGGGACTAGTAGGGAACAATGCTAAGCATCATATATCGCGTAAGAACTTATAAGTAACATGTATTCACTTCAAGAGTACTATTTGAATGTGTACTTATGTATAGAAAAAGCATAGAGCATATTATGAGTCAAAGTAATATGGTAAGTAACATAGAATAGCATAAGCAAGCAAGAATACATCCAATTAATATCTAAGCTAGTATTTTTTAATTTTTACAAAAATTTGAATATTTTGATAAGACTAGGAGAGGGGAGCAAGGGTGCCCCCCAATGTATGTGTGCAAGGTGAGGTCCATGTAAGTAAGTGTGCCCTCAATAGTCATGTTTGAAACTAGAACAAGAGTGTGTCATCGGGTAGCAGGGGGGGAGTATGCCCCCAAGCGTGAATGCCACAATTATCTATCCAATGAGGATAGGGGCAAGGTTCCACTATCTGCTAGTTTGAAGGAGGTACACATGTGAACATGATTAACGAATCTATCGCCATGAGGAAGTATATGTGGAGAAAGAGATTGTGAAGTGCACCTAAATGTGTCATGGGTAGTGTGTGTCCTAGATGGAGATCTATCCCTACGATGTGGACTATGAGACCGATGTATCTGTCGTGAGCAAGAAGTAGAAGCCACATGTGAAGGAGATCTAGGTGTATGTGTAAAAGTAGCACTAGGAATGGTAAGATCTCTAGATGTCGGAGGAGTATGTGTTAAAGCCATGGGGCCATCACGAGGAGGTGCATAATTAGGTGCACAAATGGTAGATGTAACTAAAGGTGTATCAATGATAGGATCCAATGATAAAGGAGTTTGTTGTGGGATGCCTCAAATAGTGATAATGTGATGCTTATGTACAAACTTAAGGCATAAGTGAACTATGGATGGCATGAATTTGGTAGCCCTAAGCCAAGGGAGTCTTGAGACCATGCCACAATGCGTAACTATAGATCCAATAGTGAAAGGCATTGAGATAGTGAGGGGTCCAACAATGATAGGAACAATGACATGCCCATGAGAAGTGGGTGATATACAGGTCATATGAGATAATGGAAAACTGATAGCTTGTAAGAAAAATATTGAACATGCATTGCGCTTGTAAGTAGGATGCACCATAACATTGTTAATAACATGAGGACCAATAGAAGCATCAATGTGTAATCTATGTGATGAAAAAGAGGCATGAAAATCAGCATCAGTAAAAGAAATGATAGGTGAAGGCAGATCAGTAGTACCAACAATAAATCCAAGAGGATGATCAAAAATGAAGGAGGAGTAACAACATGATAAGCATGATTTGAAGAGGATTCAAAAGCTTATTTTTCATACTTAGGTAGTGGATCATAGAAAATTTTAAGCTTACCATTATCATTAGTAGATTTAGAAATTGAAATAGTATATTAAGGAAACTCAATGCCATGATTCTCAATCAGATTTTAGATTAAATGTCTAAGCTTGAAACACCTGTGAGTAGAATGGCCATTACATCCATGAGGCCTATTAGGATGTAGCTCAAGAGGAGTTGGAAGAGAAATTTGATTGTTTTCTAGGAGTTGAGATAACGACATATGTGGTAGATATGGCAATCTAGTAAAATTGTGACGTGTAGGTTGCAATTGTAGCTTTGTAGGCTAAGATATAACATTGATAGTAGGGTTAGACTCACTAGGCTTGCCCTTAAAGAAATATTTTATTGGAAACTTGTTAATATATTGATTGGAAATGTTAGCACCATATTTAAGTTTTCCCAAAGAAAGTAACTTGATTTCACAATTTTTGAGAGTACAACATAAATGATCAAGAGTGAAAAGAGTCAAAGAGTACACATTTTTACAAAGGAGGTAATAGGATTTGGATAAAAAAGACCTTGTAATTTAGATTCAACCAAGACATTGTTCATTTTAGAAAGATTAGTTTTATAACACAAAACATTGTGAGTAATATGTTTATTAGTTCCTTTCTTTATGGATAAGAAGAAAGCTCAAGGGCAAGAGGACTATGAAGAAGAAGTGAAAAATTAAGAGATGGTGAAGAAGAAGAAGAAGAAGAGGCCTATTGCAATTGATAAATTTGAGCTTGTAAATCATGATATAAAGACTCTAAGGCATGGTTTCCTAAATAATTTCTAGGTTATATATGGGAAATGATGGGAGAAGAAAAATGAGTAATGGGTGTGGAAATAGGCATATGAATGAAGTATATCCCCATAGTGGTAGGGGAGGAAGACAGTTGAATAAAAGAGGTGATAATAGTAGAGAGCTCTAAGGTACGAACCATACTAACATGAGTAACATTATCATGGGCATGTTGGGCTGCAAATAAAGCATCAAGGACATGTGGTTCATAAGTACGGTTGTCAAGTAATGTAGAATGGAAAGTGGTGAGAGAACTGAGTTTTTCCTGACCCACATTATTGTTTCATCATAAGACTATTTACTATCAAAAGTTTTTATGTCATAGAGGGGAATCTTATGGGAATTAAATTGAGAGTTATTATGTGTGGTTTAAACTATACTATTGGAATGACTACATGTCTATGGGAGGAGCTCAGTATGTTTTGGGAAATGGGCATGAAAGATAGATCCAATGATGGTCATTTAAGGGTTGGGTTTACCAAATGATGTAACAAAAAATTAAATATTAATCAGAGGAGTGAGATCAAATGAATATGACAGTAATAATCAACATAAATCATCTAAGAAACAAGTAAGTGTGAACAATAGTTAGATAAGAGTGACTTATCTTCTATTTAGAGATTTAGGATGATTATGGATGGGAAACCAAGTGGAACAAGCTAGACTTGGATTGAGTAAACTTTATCTGGGGAACTAGAGTCTAAAAATCTTTCACTCAAGAATTCCCAGATAAAGACAGGATCACCCAAGCATTAGTGTCTGAGGTTGGCGCTAGTGTCTTGGGAACAACTCTATATCTAATCTTGTCAAGGTTTGAACTTTTCTTACTCCTTTCATTATGTCACATCCATTTCATTTTAGGGTTCTTGTGTCACACCTAAATCTATAAAAAAACCCTATCTACTTGCACAAAGCTTAATCAAACATACTATAAAACAAATAATACATATGCTTGAGTCGGATTGACTTCGACAGTCACCCCAATGTGATTTTAACTGAACGTTGCACTACATTTAATACTCTAGGTGTTATTATGATTATTATTATTATTTGGTGTGTGTGTTCCTATGTGTGTGTGTGCGATTGAATTATGTCCCTTGAAGCTAGATTGTCCTTGTGTTAGTCGCACCAAGATAGTGAGATAAAACTAATTTTCCCAAAAGATGAATGTGTGAGATGGAATTCAGAGATAACTGTACGACAGAAAAGTGACATGCGAGCGTGGGAATCTACAAGCAACTCTTCCTCGCACCCGACCTCCTGAGGTCGTGCCGAGACAGCTGGTGGGGATGGAATATATATAAGAGGAAGAAAAATTAGTTAGGCAATCTAATGTCTTCAATACGCACTAGCGGAATTTGTGAGTCTAAGGAAAAGAAGGCCCTCCTAACTTGAACTGGTGTGATAGATCGGTCAGCAAGGATGACTGCTCGAAGGTTCTAATCAATATCGAGCTCTAGCGTGATTCGATCTATAGGTTGTGGAACACGTGGAAAATGACCCAGGATAGTTTCATGTATTTCTCCAGACAGGGTCATATGGTGGATGGTAAATATAGTCAATTATATGGACGATTCTCTGGCCTAGTCCAGAATTCCCTAGCTTTATTAGCTGCTATGTTTAGCAAAGATAATTGTTCGATGATGATAGGTGGAAGTGGAGTAGACTGGAATACTAGTGTGCATAGGCCAGTGTCTATGTCTAATTCTCCTATGGATTCGTTGGGCTACAGGATTTGTGGGTCACAACAGTAGATTCTTAGTTGTTGTGGACCTGTTATGGTCATGCGTGAAATCAATTCCTAATCCCTAATATCCAGTAATTGTATGCTTTCTCAGCTTCTATATTTAGGATCAATAACTGTGTGATTTTCTCATAATATCTTACAGGTGTTCGTGCAACCTGGATTCTTAGGCTGGTATCTATATCTAGAAGAGTGTCTCCTGCATCTGGTTATGGAACCAAAGGATCACAACCAAAGGTTTGTTCTCTTTCAAACCCTTCTACAGTCATATGAATGTTGCCTAGTGTAATGTATAGTTTGGTTGATTTGACCAAAACGTGTGTGCTTGGTCGTCTTCTACGTTTAACCCGCTCAACTGGGAATTGATTTGTTGCAAGCTTACCGTTGTTCGGAAGACTTGGATCCTAATATTTTGGTCTATATCAGTTATCGCTGTGATGAGATTGGGCTAAGGCATGATTGGCTCGAATACGTATTCCCTGGGCTCTCTAGGTCCCGTGATTGTCATACAAAAGCAACAATGTAAAATGAACTACAGTAAAATGAAATTTAACTATGTGAAGTGTATCTATAACATATATGATTTTTCTATTTTTTTGTGTTTTCTAACGAGCTTTATGAATTTAAGAAAGAAACTATTTAAAATATCTAGAATTGACAGCTAAAATAATAACTCAAAACAAACAAAATAACCGAGTGTAGCTATTTGTCTGTGCAATTTGTAGATCTATTCTAAACAATGAAATAACTTATCTAATCTATTTGCAAGACTCTCGATCCTACCTCAGAAGTTTCTCAGAAACTATCAATCCCCACAGCTTCCCTGGCAATATTGAGAGTAGAATTAACTGAAATAAAGCAATTAACTACTCTATTTGATATGATTCTAACTAGAACTTTGAAAGCTAGAACCTGGATTCTGAAGAACAGTGGCGAATCCAATGGTGTGTGTGATCTTGTCCCCTCAGTATGATCTCCTTGTTCCTTCGTATTCACGTGGATCCATAAAAGCGTGTAATGCTAGCATCAACAGAAGTAGATATTGGGATAAAGGCAGCTCAGAACACTGACTGAATACAATGCGAGTAGGAAAGGGATAGCGCAAGAGTACAGAGCTTGGCTTATGCAATTCCTAGCGGGATCTATTGCGAGTCATGCAACATAAAGCGTTCGGAACCTGAAACTATCATGTTTGAAGAAAAAAACCTGCAACTTTAATGGCTTCCTAAGCTATTCTACTCCAATGGATTGGATGAAATAATAGCAGTGCTTGCACAAGATGGATATGTGGCTTACTAATAGTAAAACAATGCTAACTAAGCATGCAATGAAAGAAACTAAGCATTCTAAGAAAAAGGAAAACTAAATCTATTGCAAAGAGAAATCAGAGGCAAATTTGAGGGGCCATTTGTTTGAGCACAAGACAACTATTTATAGCATTTGTATTTACCCAAGGTAAAAACCAAATGGAACTCTTAAACTATAAACAATGGCAAAACACTATTCTAGAGAACCAAAATCATAAATGCAAGCTTATGGCGGTGAAAGAAAGCTAGTAAAACGTTGAATTTACGTGAGTCATGTTAAAAGAGCTTTCTGGAAAACGCGTAAAGGACTGCCGCCCTGAGCAGGATGGCGGTTACGGGACCGCCACCCTGTTCAGGGTGGCGGTCACGAGACCGCCACCCATGCAGGGCGTCAGTTTCATCACTGAAGAGAAAAAGGCCAAGAAAAGAGGGGAAAAGGGGAAAAACAAATCACGCAGGGGCTAAGCGGGGCATGCAGGATGTTAACGCACACTTGGAGAGCTTTTCTGGATCCCAAACACCTTGCGAGGAGACTTGTATAATCATTGGGGTGCGTGTTATGTTGTTCTGACAGTACAGTACCTTATAATTTTGGGTACGTACATATTGCCCCCTCGGAGAAGCGTTTTAGCCATGAAGAGGCGTAAAACGGTGGGTCCAAGTATGGCGGTCCCGAAATGGGAAGTTAGAAGTTATACCTGATACATCCGTGTGTCAAAATGATGTCGTCCAAGATTCCCGCTACCTGCAAAATGAAAAGAGAACTCAAGTGCAGATAGATACAATAGTTTGAAAAATAAATGCTAAAATAATAGGGAATGAGAATGTACCATTTGTGCAGGGATAGGAACTTACCTCCGTCGGCGCTCCAAACCTGTGAAAAAATCATTTAAAACGAATTCGGATGATATATATATGAAAGTGGGCCCATTTTCCTATTCATTTGTGCGAGTCGATTTGATTGATTTTGAGCTCTGGGACCCACGGTGACGGTTTCTTGCGTGAGTAGAGTCAAAACATCCGTGACGAGATAGCGATCATGCCTCCACGTGCGGAACATCGACCCGTGAGATCACAGGTTAGTTTTCTTCTGTTTATCCTTTTTACCACCTTAAATTTGAAATGCTAAATACTTTGTCATGGGGGGGTAATTTTTGAAAACGTTAGTGTTAAAAGGTCCACCTAGGGGGGGCACCTATTGGGTGGGTTTTGTTTTTAGGTAAAATGGTCATTTTTTGCACTTTTTAGGATTTTTAAGCTTAAAAACCCGCGTGGGTTTTCGGACCATGACCGCCGCCCTGCCCAGGGCGGCGGTTACACGACCGCCGCCCTGTTCAGGATGGCGGTTGTACACGACCACCGTCCTTAAGGCGGCGGTTACAAAACCGTCTCCCTGCTTAGGGCGGCGGTTTTGCACAGAATGCAAAAGGAACATCTATTTGAGATTGTGTTTGTATTTTTAGCATTCCTACGTGCTTTCATGATTTTTCCAGTATTACTTGGATGTTAACTTGCTCTATTTTGTGTGTTTTTGGGTGTATGCAGGTGAGAGAGGAGTATATCTGGTGGAGTCGAGAGAGGGATTGTGATTGGCTCCCAAGGGTACTAAATGCCCTCTCACAGGATGAGGAGGACACTCTTCAGCGGGCTGGGATACTACGCATTTCACGCGTGCCCCACATTACACCATCTAGTCACATCCTTTGTGACTTGTTCTCATACTGGGATGAAAATCGGAACACCTTCCGATTGCCAGGGGTCCGCAGTGAGTGGACTATTACATTGGAGGACGTCTATCATATTCTGGGGGTCCCGATCATTGGGAGATGACTTACCCTAGAGACAACAAGTTCACGGGCCCAGATTGCACAGTGGGCTACATATATGGGAGATGCAGTCATCTCTACAGGGTTGAAGAAGGGGGTTAGAGTTCGATCCATTCCTTCTTTTCCCATCCCCTTACTTCGCCAGGCCATCATGGGGATCCTTGCCTCGAGACTGATCGGGGACAAGGGAGGAGATACATTATTATATTGCTAGTCCCCCATTATTGCACAGATAGAGGGGCACGGTCGGATATATGCCTGGGGACCAGACATTCTTGGGACCACCTACCACGACTTATACAGGGTGGTTTGTTTACAGGGGCAGTCCTTGAGCCACCCAACCCTAGTCATGAGTTGGGTCTATGAGCTTTTCATCCCTTATGGCAGGGGTGTGGAGGTGGCAAATCCTGGAGCTGTGAGGGCATCCAGATGGACAGACATGTCGATGCTTACAGCACCTCATCCTCCAGTTTCCTCCCTGACTACTGCCGACATGGAGGCCACACCATACCAGACTATGGCAGGTATATGGGGTGAGGAGGCTCTTACCTTGATCTCCTGCTCCACGACAGGGCAACTTATTGATAGAGTGGGGTGAGTGGAGATGCACCCCTTTGGCCGCGTTCCTCAGCAGTTTGGCTTACCATACATGGGTATGCTTCCCCAAGTGGCGCCAGTAGACAGATCAGTCCGAGAGGCCAGAGGGGGGCCTAGAGGGCGGGGTTGGAAAGTGGTTACTCCTGGCATTCCTATTGCAGCCAGGAGGATAGTACGTGCCAGAGGGAGAGCCGGTGCGCCTCAGGCACCTTTGCTTCAGATTGCCACGGGTCCTGCCCATAGCAGTGATGACCCCATTGAGGTAGACTCTGAGTCTGAGGATTTTACGGGGGGAGACACAGAGGAGGAGACCAAGGATAGTGATCCTGAGTGGCATGACACCTAGGATATCATATAGGTGGAGAGGGCCGAGCAGAGTGCAGAGAGGGTGACTCTGGTATCAGAGGAGCTACTCTCCCAGGGCCATGGGGAGGATGAGTCTGTTGCGGGGTGTTACGTTGCTCCAGCCATAGGAGCAGCCCCTCAGTCGGCAGCGGCATCCGTGGTGGGTGCTAATCCCATAGATCCATCTTGGAGGCCTGGTGATCCGAGTAAGTTACCCTCTCTCCCTTCTAATGTTTGTTTAATTTAAGATCATTTTAGTTGCTATCTCTCCTTGTGTTTTATCTTGGATTTCTAATCTCCTATTTGGTTTCTAATTTTTCTCCTTGGTTTGCAGAGACCTCCGATGAATGGCGGCACTTGATTCGCAGGGTATGCACTGATACCCTGATGATCCCCATGGAGAGGACCCACGCAGAGTTGTCTGTGGATGCTAGGGAGCCTTCAGCAGCCGGTAGGCATACCGACGTCTTCACTCTAGTCTAGCATGTGGCCAGGATGGTATCGACCCTTCGCACAGAGTTAGCGGGGTACAAGACGGCTGAGCACTTGATGAGGAGCCATTCTCGTGGTGAGACTGCGGCTGCCCCTCGGGATCCTGAGCCCTCCGTCCATCAGAGCGCCAGCGTAGCCGGAGTCCTAGGCATGGGCGTGCACCTTCAGAGGGGTCTCGTAGGGATTGAGAAGCCACTTGGCTCTCGTAGATTTTGTACTATATATTCTTTTGTATATCCCGGGCTCTTTGAGCATATTAACCATGCTTAGTGCATGATGACATTGTATATAAATTTTGATCATTTATATATATGTATTCATTCTGGATCAAAATCTTGGAATTCATGGCTTTCTTTCTATTTCCAGTTTCCTAATGTATGCTATGATGTATGTTTATATGTTTCTTTTAGAATATATGCAATGGTGAACAAATGATGCAAGTGTTTTACTTTCCTTTTGTGTTTCATGATGCTGATATATGATAATGTAGATATAATGTGATTTTGAATCTTAGTTTCTGTAAGCAATTTTGGATACTTCATGTTTGTTTTGGCAAAGTGATGAAAATAAACTGGTACGATGAACAGATAAACCTGCCCCTACCCCCAACTCCACGCAACTAGTAAGATGTGAGGGCTTATCACCAAGAGTTGGGAAGGGTGCAAGTTATGAGGTGTAGTGAAATGATAGTGATGAAAGACAGAAAAAGCTTTGGCTGAACCAAATTAGGACACCACAAGTCTACTCCACTCGAGTGACTTCATAGTTTTGGATGCAACTTGCTTTGTGGTTTATCTAGACTTAGACCCGCAGATGGCCACATAGTAGACAAAATCTGGGTTTTTAGGATTTTAACTCTCTTGGGATTTTGAACATCTGATTCATTTGTTTTTTTGACTCAAAGTTTCAAGGTTCGAATTTGTTTGTGTATGACCTTTTGCATTTATTTGTCAAGAGGACCCCCTACACTTTGTCCCATGCTACTAGTAAGAAGCGTGGGTTTATCACCGTGGGCAAAGCATAGGCGAGTAAGGGCATTTCCATCCTTTCCCAACCCTACGTCACTAGTAAGAGATGCAAGCTCATCACCAAAGGTTGGTGGGGCAAGGAAATGTGTAAAATTAAAATTTTCTGTTTGATCAATGTTTGACTTGTTTGTTTGAGTAAAATGTCAGTATGTGTTTATTTCCAAAGAGATATACATATGGGATAGATGTGACACCATGAAGCTTCTAGAACAGACCATGGGCAAGACACCTACCCTTAGAAGAAACCAAAAGTGAGAATAAACTTGCAGATCTTGGTATGGTTACCGTTAAGACTTTGTTATGTCTAGCTTTATTTGATAAAATGATTCCGAGATAATTGATGATATCATGAAAATGGAGAAGTATGATTTAAAGAGTTTATGCCAACAACATCATGAGTTTGTAATGAATTGCTTTGAGAATAGATTCCTTGATCACAATTTGTGTATGAAACAAGCGGACAATATGATCCTAATCTATATGAAGATGCAATGTAGATATATATATATATATATAAGTAACTTTCTAGCTGCTTACGCGTAGAAACGCTTGAGATGTAGGGAATTGACTGTTTCGCCAAATTCCTCACCTTCTAGTGTACATAAGAGGTATGCACCATTTCCATAGTCCTTCATGACTCGGTATGGGCCCAACCATTTAGGCCAGAATTTCCTTCCTTCGCCGGTCTTCTTGTTGATCCGGCTGTCTAGCCTTAGAACTAGATCACCTTCATATATGTCGCGTTCATAGACTTTCTTGTTATATTGCCGGCACATCCGGTCAGCATAGACTCTATGCCGCTGTTCAGCATCTAACCTAGTTTCATCTAGGATTTCTAGTTGGGAAAGACGTGCTTCTCTGTAAGCGTCTTCATCCAGAATCCCTTGTAATGAAATGTGGAGACTGGGTATTTCAACCTCGAGTGGGAGAACTGCCTCTGCCCCGAATAATAGCGAGAAAGGATTTTCTCCCGTTGGTGTTCTTATTGAGGTTCGGTGGGCCCATAAGGCCAGATATAACTTTAAGTGCCAATCTCGTTTGTTTTCTTTCACCGTTTTAAGGAGAATGGCTTTTAGTGTTTTATTCGTTGCTTCATCCTGTCCATTGGCTTGAGGGTAATACAAGGAGGCCATATGATGGCTTATCTTAAATTTATTGCATAGTTCGCGAACCAATTCATTCTTAAAAGAAGTTCCATTATCAGAGATAATGATTTGCGGGATACCGTACCTGTAAATGATTTGGTTCAAAATGAACTTGGTGATTATAGAACCAGGTACAGTAGTAAGAGGCATAACCTCTACCCATTTGGTAAAATATTCGGTGGCCGTGATTATAAAATTATGGCCATCTGTGGACGAGGGAGAGAATTTCCCTATTAATTCTAGGCCCCACGTAGAAAAGGGCCATGGAGTAGCAATTGGTTGTAGATTTTGTGCTAGCATGTGGATCTCATGGGAGAACTCTTGGCACTTATGACACCTGCGTACAAACTCTACTGCATCGTGCTCTAGAGTGGGCCAAAAATAACCCATTCGATGTATTTTGCGAGCGGTGGCATGGCCACCGAAGTGGCCTCCACACATTCCGCTGTGAGATTCATGGAGAATCTTCTTGGATTCTTTTGTGTTGACACATCTTAGAAGCATTCCATTAAATGCTTTCCGATAGAGCACTTGCTCTATAATGATGTATTTTGCTATGATAATGCGTAGCCGCCTTCTATGTTGCGGTGTAGCCCCTTTTGGATACGTATGGTCCATGATATAATTAATGATATCAGTGTACCAGGGACACTCGGAGATAGAGGGTCGGGTTTCGATGTAGTATACGCACTCATCTCAAAAATCTAGATCTACTAGATTGCCTCCATCTAATGGGTTATCAGCTAACCAATCCGTGATGATTTGTCCCTTAACCGACTTCTGATTTACAAATGTTAATTTGAATTCTCCCATTAAGGTTATAAAACATCCAGCCTTCTTACATAAGGACCCTTGCGTGAGAAAAGTTCGTAAATGGTCCATTTTTACTATGACCCTTGTTTCTTGATTTAGCATATAATGTCTTAAGCATTTGGTTGCAAAGACTATGGCGAGGCATTCTCGTTCTGATTGTGTGTAACATGTTTCATAGTCGAGCAACGTTCGGCTAATGAAATAAATCACACATTCTCTCTTGTCATCGTCTTCTTGAGCCAGCATGCAGGCTAGCGAGACATTGGTAGCTCGTGAGTATAAAATTAACGGGTGATTTAGCTTAGGTGGTGATAACAGGAAATGCTTAACTACATCGAAAGCTTCATTGCAGTCTTCAGTCCAATCAATGCTATAATCTTTCTTGAGTAAATTGTTGATTGGATGAATGGCGAAACTTAAGTCCGGGATGAATCTCCGAATTGCACCCAGCTTTCCAAGAAATGACCTAATTCTAGATTCATTCGATGGTGGGACCATTTCGAGGACAACCCGAATTTTGGTTGGGTCAACATCTATCCCTCGTGATGATATGATGTAACCTAGGAGCTTCCCTACTGTTACACCAAAGACACATTTTTATGGATTTAGTGTGACTCCGTATTCTATCAGAAATGAGATAATGACGCGAAGTACTTCTAGATGGTCACAACGCTTCTTGGTCTTAGCCAACAAGTCATCTACGTAGGATTCCACGATTTTATGAATTAAATCGTGAAATATATATGTCATAGCTCGCTGGTATGTAGCACCAGCATTCTTGAGACCAAATGGCATGACAACATAGCAATAAGTTCCCCAGGGAGTTATAAACATGGTTTTAGCTTGATCTTGTTCAGATATTTTAATTTGATTGTATCTCGAGAATCCATCCATGAGAGAAAAAAGTTCAAACCCAGCTGTTGCATCAACAATGACATCAATGGATGCGAACGGGAAGTCGTCTTTAGGACACGCTTTGTTAATGTCTCAGAAATCTATGCAGATGCGTATCTTCCCATTCTTCTTGAGAACGGCAACAATATTATATGCCCATTGGGAGTAATCGACTGGCTTGATGAATCCTACTTGGAGGAGTTTTATTACCTCCTCTTTTACCATGAGAGCTACCTTGGGTTTCATGGTCTCGATTTTTGTTTAACTGACTTTGCATCAGATTTAGTGACGAGGTTGTGCACTGTAATGTGGGGTGCAACTCCTGTCATTTCCTTATAATTAAATGCAAACGCCTTCTGATGTTCTTTGAGGATCCGAGTGTGTATTTCTACTTCCTCTGGGGTTAACGAGGATCCTAGTTTCAATATCCTTGGTTCATCTTCCGTTCCGATGTTAATATCAATGGTTTCTTCGATCAAAGAGGTGTTACCCTCTACAAAATCAGGTGGTGCTGGAGGTAAATCCAAATCATCCCCATTTTCTACTGTGCATATGCTAGGTTCCATTTGTGAGGGAAGATCCAACATGGGATTTCCGAAGTAGGAAGATGAATGTGGGATTAAGGACAAATCTATCATATGATAGGAGAGATGTAGTGCTGCATAGGTGTTTAAGTACTCCAGAGTTGCCATATCACTATCAACATGGTCTAGGATAGTAGATTTATTTCCATTTAAAAGAGAATTCGTCATTGTTTTTATCAATGGTTCATCACGAAGGGATACCATGAAATGGGTATCCTCTAACTCATTGCTTGGAGTAAAACGTGATGCTGAAGTTGCTATTGAATCGGCGAGAATATTTTTCTCTCGCGGGATTGCCTCAATTGATATGAAGTCAAACTCCTTGCATAAATCTAATACAACTTTTTTGTAAAGTTGTAAGTGCTCGGCTTTGGTTTCATATCTCTCAGAGACTTGGTTTGCTACTAATTGCGAGTCTCCTAAGACTCTGATGTTATCAACACCAATTCTCTTAGCTAAGATGAGGCCAAGGAGGAGGGCTTCGTACTCAACGCCTTTGTTTGTGCATTCGAAATTTAGTTTAAAGGCAAAAGGTAGGACTTTTCCTTCAGGAGAAGTAAAGATGACTCCTGCCCCCGCTCCGTAACGGCATCTAGCTCTATCAAAATGGAGTGTCCAATATTTGACTAGGAATATGGACGGTGGGATATCTGTTGTGTTTTCATATTCTACTTCCACCATACAGAGATCCTCTGCTGGAAGAGAGCCAATGCCTAGGGAATATCCTATGCCTACTGAATCGAATGGTAAGAATATCGGTAGATCATTTTCTAGCAATTCAATGATTTTTGCAGTAGTTCCTAATGATACTGTTTCTACAGTGTTAGCCTCATCTTTGGGGGTTGGGGTTACTTTGGCTAGGTGCATAGATTCAAGATCTGTCGTAGGTACCAACTTTTCTTCTTTTTTTTACGTCGGTAGGTTTATTAAGTTGATTTGTTGGGAGTTCAAACTCCGAGTGCACACCTGGTCTTTTCTTTTTAAGTCAGCTAGGTGTACATCAAATGGTTTTGGATCACCTTTGGCCACGAATACCTTTCCTAAATGTAAAAACCTTACTTCTTGAAATAGTGTAGAAGGGATTGCCTTCATGCGGTGTATCCATGGTCGGCCGAGGATCATATTATAGTTAGTTTCCCGATCTATAATATAAAACTCATTCAAGATGGTTTTGGGTCCTAAGGTGACCGGTAATATTATAGTTCCAACCGAGGTGGCTTTAAGGCTATCATAGCCCCTTAGTGTATTTCGAGTTGTGGAACAATTGGTTTCTCCATACCCTATCTTTTGGAGGAAAGAGAAGGGAACTATGTTAACTGCCGCCCCATCATCTATCATTGCATGCTTTACATAGTTGTTATAAACCCATACTTGCAAATGTAAGGCTGGATCACCTCGGCGTGCGATCTCAGCATCTGTTGGCATTTTGTTTATCTTGAATATGAATTCGACGTCCCTATCCGCCTGCCCTGGAGGATGAACATCAAAGTCCACATGATTTACCTGTGTTTCAGGTGGTGGAGTGATGTTAATTAAATGACCTAAACCTAATGCTTCTAAAAGGCATCCCTGTGGGCAGGAGAGTTCTTTAGTAAGTCTAAGAATGAAATGTGCGAGAAGGTTTTTGTTAGGTCGTTAATTAAATCATAGGCACCCATAGGTTTTGCTACAATTTGTTGGATGTCATCTGCCTCTGGCAGGTGGCTTGGACTTGGCTGAGAGAAATACTCTCGCATCCTTGTTATAGCTTCGATGGGTAGTTCAGTGTCTAACTCCACTAAGCCGACTACCTTAAGTCGTGGCTGACTTCGTAGTTGTGGCGCAACTAATGGATTTAGTGAGGTTGAGGCTTCATGATCGTTGTTTCCTGTCATTACACCCTTGTTCATCCCAGTTAGATTTAGCCTGTTGTTTTCGTGATTTGGGAGTGGATCATTAAAGATCTTCAGGGGTGCGTTTTGAGGGGAAACTGCCCCTGAAAAAGTATTTGATGTTGGTGACGTAGGATCTGCCAAGAGCATATCCATGAAAAGTTTTCTTTGTTCATCTGGCAAGCGTTGCATGAATTTATTATAGTCACGGCACGTTCTAGTGTCATGGCCCCGAATTTTGTGGAAACCACAATACGAATTAGGATTGTAATTCCTAGTTTGTTTGTTTGATGTGTATTGTGGCCCAAAATTTTGATCAAACCGTTGTCTATTAAAATTTTGCGTTTGTTGTTTTTGGTTTGAATTCTGGTTTTGGTACCTAGTTGAATTTTGGCTTTAACCCTGTATGGAATTTTGCCGTTGTTGTTGTTGTTGTGGATGGTTAAAATCCACTGTATTTATTGTCGGGGTAAATTTGTTATTTCGTTGGTTGTTTATTTGTGATGGAGTATTGACAACATTTACCTTTTTAGGCTGGTCGGTTACTCCATCTGTTGTTACACCCCGATTTTTGTTAAGTATTTTAAGTCCTTGATTGACGTTTGTAGTAGTAGGATAAGTTGTAGTGTTCTGGTTGGGGGCAATTAACCTCCCGTTTTCTCCATATGTTTTGCGACCACTATCAATTGCCGCTTGATCTATTCGAAGAGTGCTCTCAAGTACTTCATCGTAAGTTCTTAATGGGAACTTCTGGACTTCTTCCTTCACTTCTCTGCTAAGAGAATGAAGGAATAAATCGCATAGCTCCATTTGATCCATATTTGGAGCACTTGTCGAAGAATAAAGAACTATACGCCATCTCTGGATGAAATGGGCGACAGATTCGTTGTGTTCTTGCTTGATGTGTAAGAACTCCCTGATTCTTATTCTTAATAATTTGTTCATGTCAAAGGCCTTAATGAACTCTAAAACGGTTGTTTGAATGACTGGATGTAAGCCTCAGGTATTCTTAATACCAATCGAGAGCGATATCTTCCAAGGTTTTTGGGAATATCTTAGCAAAACCCCATCCCATGGAGTAGTTCTCGAATGGTTGTAGCGTAAGCTTTGATATGTGCGTTTGGATCCCCCTCACCTTGTATTTGGGCAAATCGGGGAGAGGTCTTTGAAGCATGACGCTTCGTATGGTGAAATCTAAGGGCTCTTTCAAATATTCTGAGTAAGTCCCTATCGCATATGCTTTGACCATTGATGGTGGCCTGTTGAGGGAGTGGTGGTGGAATGGGTTGTTGATATGGCACAACGTATGCATTGGTAAGGGCATAAGGGAGCACCTGTGTTTGAGCAAACATGCCGGGAGAGGAGACCATATCCCCTAGTGGTGATTTGGAGTACATGTTTAAGTATGACGGGATACTGTCCATGAATGGATTGTTTTGTACTAGACCGGGAGGAACAATGCTAGAGATGGTGGGTCTAGTTGGCGTTTATTGCGAATACTGAGGAGTCATGCCTAACGTGCCTACTCCTGTGAGGAGATCTACTTGGCTAGGATGGTGTGGAGGATTGGAACTTCCTGTTTGCATGAATTGTGAATTTTGACTTGCTTGGGCAAGTTCTAATCCTCTAACCTTTTCTACTAACGTTGAAATGATTTCATTTGGTGAAGTCAAGGTGTTTTGCCATAGTGGCATTTGTTGTATACCATGGTATTGTATAGGCATGTGATATCCTACTATGAACTGATCGCTGCCCTGCCAAGTTTCCCCGAGGGTATTTCCTATATGCAGTGGCATAGAGGTATTTTATTGAAAAGAGACCTCGGGTTGTATTTGTAAACCTCCTACAGGTGGATACATACTTCAAGAACGTTGGTCATTCCTAGCATAACGTACCGAATATTCATCATCTAAACCTCGGTATGAGTCTGATTGTCTACTAATTTTTGGTCTAAGCAGCATCTGAGGAGATGAACCAGATTCACCGATGAACGTCATATTGTTCGAGCCTGAAGGATCTGTTTGTTGAGCGAGTTGTTCCAACTCCTCTATTTGGAAGGATGAGCTATATCTGATCCTTGGAGTTTGCGTTGACAACTGGTTACTTGAGTAGTTGTCGCCCCATACTGAGAGCGAGGGTGATGATTGTCTATTCTGTTGGGCGTAATATGCCTCAAGACCCAAGAGGGGTCTGCCATATGCATCGAATCCCGACATATTCGGGGGGTATATGAATACCTGTAGAATAATGGGAGAGAGTGAAAAAGATTGTGAAAGCTAATGAGGTAGAAAAGATGAAAAGTATACTAATCTTGGAAGAACACGTAATAATATGACTCTGAACTAGAAAGTAGGAAGTTCACGTCGGGTTCACCAATTTTGTACGACGAAAAAGTGACATGTGCGCGTGGGAATCTACAAGCAACTCTTCCTCACACCCGACCTCCCGAGGTCGTGCTGAGACAGCTGGTGGGGATGGAATATATGTGAGAGGCAGAAAAACTAGTTAGGCAATCTAATTTCTTCAATACGCACTAGCGGAATTTGCGAGTCTAAGGCAAAGAAAAGCCCTCCTAACTTGAACTGGTGTGATAGATTGGTTAGCAAGGATGACTTCTCGAAGGCTCCAATCAATATCGAGCTCTAGCATGATTCGATCTATAGGTTGTGGAATACGTGGAAAATGACCTGGGATAGTTTCGTGTATTTCTCCGGACAGGGTCATATGGTGGATGGTAAATATAGTCAATTCTATGGACGATTCTCTGGCCTAGTCCAGAATTCCCTAGCTTTGTTAGTTGTTGTGTTTAGCAAAGATAATTGTTCGATGATGATAGGTGGAAGTGGAGTAGACTGGAATACTAGTGTGCGTAGGCTAGTGTCTATGTCTAATTCTCCTATGGATTCGTTGGGCTACGGGATTTTTGGGTCACAACTGTAGATTCTTAGTTGTTATGGACCTGTTATGGTCATGCGTGAAAACAAGTCCTAATCCCTAATATCCAATAATCGTATGCTTTCTCAGCTTCTATATTTAGGATCAATAACTGTGTGATTTTCTCAAAATATCTTACAGGCGTTCATGCAACCTGGATTCTTAGGCTGGTATCTATATCTAGAAGAGTGTCTCCTGCATCTGGCTATGGGACCAAAGGATCACAACCAAAGGTTTGTTCTCTTTCAAACCCTTCTACAATCATATGAATGTTGCCTAGGGTAATCTGTAGTTTGGTTGATTTGACCAAAACGTGTGTGCTTGGTCATCTTCTACGTTTAACCCGCTCAACTGGGAATTGATTTGTTGCAAGCTTACCGTTGTTCGGAAGACTTGGATCCTAAGATTTTGGTCTATATCAGTTATCGCTGTGATGAGATTGGGCTGAGGCACAATTGTCTCGAACACATATTCACTGGGCTCTCTAGGTCCTGTGAATGTCATACACAAGCAACAATGTAAAACGAACTACAGTAAAATGAAATTTAACTATGTGAAGTGTATCTATAACATATATGATTTCTCTATTTTTTTTGTATTTTATGATGAAATTTATGAATTTAAGAAAGCAGCTATCTAAAATATCTAGAATTGACAGCTAAAATAATAACTTAAGACAAACAAAATAACCGAGTGTAGCTATTTGTCTGTGCAATTTGTAGATCTATTCTAAACAATGAAACAAATTATCTAATCTATTTGTAAGACTCTCGATCCTACCTCAGAAGTGAGGAGTGAATCATAGTTTCTCAGAAACTATCAATCCCCACAGCTTCCCTGGCAATATCGAGAGTAGAATTAACTGAAATAAAGCAATTAACTACTCTATTTGATATGATTCTAACTAGAAATTTGAAAGCTAGAACCTGGATTCTGCAGAACAGTGGCGAATCCGATGGTGTGTGTGATCTTGTCCCCTCAGTATGATCTCCTCATTCCTTCGTATTCAAGTGGATCCAGAAAAGCGTGTAATGCTAGCATCAACATAAGTAGATATTGGGATAAAGGCATCTCAGAAAACTGACTGAATACAATGCTAGTAGAAGAGGGATAGCACAAGAGTACAGATCTTGGCTTATGTAATTCCTAGTGGGATCTATTGCGAGTCATGCAACATAAAGCATCCGGAACCTGAAACTATCCTATTTGAAGAAAAAAACCTGCAACTTTAATGGCTTCCTAAGTTATTCTACTCCAATGGATTGGATGAAATAACAACAGTGCTTACACAAGATGGATATGTGGCTTACTAACAGTAAAACAATGCTAACTAAGCATGCAATGAAAGAAACTAAGCATTCTAAGCAAAAGGAAAACTAAATCTATTACAAAGAGAAATCAGAGGCAAATTTGAGGGGCCGTTTGCTTGAGCACAAGCCAACTATTTATAGCATTTGCATTTACCCAAGGTAAAAATCAAATGGAACTCTTAAACTATAAACAATGGCAAAAGACTATTCTAGGGAACCAGAATCATAAATGCAAGCTTATGGCGGTGAAAGAAAGCTAGTAAAACGTTGAATTTATGTGAGTCGTGTTAAAAGAGCTTTCTGTAAAATGCGTAAAGGACCGCCGCCCTGAGCAGGGCGTCGGTTACAGGACCGCCGCCCTATTCAGGGCGGCGGTCACGAGACTGCCACCCAGTCAGGGCGGCGGTTTCGTCACTGAAGTTTAAAAGTCCAAGAAAAGAGGGGAAAAGGGTAAAAACAAAGCACACGGGGGCTAAGTGGGACATGCGGGATGTTAACGCACACTTGGAGAGATATTCCAGATCCCAAACACCTTGCGAGGAGACCTGTATCATCATTGGGGCACATGTCATGTTGTTCTGGCAGTACAATACCTTACAATTTAGGGTAGGTACAATAACCCCTCCTATGCAGTGAATAATGCATCCCGAATGTAGTCCTTGAATGGTGCTCTTTTCCCAAGTAGTAAGTAGGGAGTAATAGCCCAAGTTGTCCAACCCCTAAAAATAGTAAGTCATGTATATATACATACATACATATATATGTGATTCCCTTATATAAATTTTGTCATTAAAAACCAAAAAGGCCAACCCAAAGTGATAAAAAAATGTTTTAGAAAAGAAATAAAATGATGTGGCATTTCAAATTTGGGAAAAGGAAAGAAGAAACCAAAGGAGATAGTAACACCTAGATGTTCTTGTCCCTAATGGACAATATTTTCTAGGATGCTTAGAGGATAAAATAGAAAATAAAGAGTTGGGACACACAATTTAAAATATTCACAAGTAAAGTGGTCATTTCAGAAAAGCAAATAACAAGAGTATGGAATAGATAAAGAAATGTAAAGGCAAAAAAACAAGTGTTGTTAATGTCTAGTTTTCTTACCTAGGAATCATGTTTCTAACTACATACTTAGAAGTGTGATGTAAGTAGCAAGTGTGTGATTTTTTGTTTACACATACACAAAAAATATGTCTCTATTAGTTGATTCTTATTATTATCATTTAGTATTGGAATGTTTTTATTTCATTTTTCACAAAAGGTTTAGTGTTTATATTAACCCCTCTTAAAAAAATCTAACTTCCTAAACACACATTTAAATAGAAAAGACATAAAATCATTTAAATAATATCAAGACAATCCATACTACAATTATGACAACATGTGTGGGTGTGATCCATTCTTATGTGGTAGATAAATGTTCCCTTCTTGTCAATAAAGTAGAAGATCATACATAAAATCATGGGTTTCTGTGAAGTTAGCATACTACTATTCATATGATTCATAAGTAAGAAAAGTACTAATTAAACTCATGTCTTTGACCACCTTTCTTTGATTTCTATTGCCACTTTTGGTCTTGCTCCCTTACTTTCTCAGTATTCCTTTTTACACCTCAGTATTTATCATTTTAGACACCAGCGCCTAGCCAGGATGCCAGCACCAGGCACCCTCATCCCCTCTAGGCACCCCTAACCTCAGTAAAATTTGTTCACATCTTTTGGATCCTTTCTACCTGTTTAAGCATCTCATCTTTTTGGTAGTCGACCTTTTCAAGGTTAATCATGAAATTTAAGTAAGAGAATCATATAAATATAAAGGTATGTGATCATAATAAAGGACTAAGCACTAAGCATTAGCTATCACCACCTAAGGTTACATCCATCACACATTTAAGAGCTCCATTGCATACATCTAGTGCTATCCAATAGATAAAAGGGATGGTTATTCTACATACACTTCATAGGAGGGGAGTTCATTCTATTCCATGCACACATCTATTACATTTATTTACATCTAGCTACTTTGCTTGCTATCAAGTGCGACATGCACAAGAGCCACCTAGGGCACAATTCCACACACACACATAAAACTACATTGGATTTGAGATGTAGTGCAATACTCAGTCGTAAGATCGCCATTGTGACAACTGAGGACAATCTGACCCGTCATTCTGCATCTTTTTTCTTAAAGATTTGAGGTCTCTTTGAGGGTTTTGCAGGTCATTACTTCATTGTAGTTTCTAGTGACTTCAGCGATCATTGTGCGACCTCAAAGTGACCAAAGGACAACAACAAGGAATACCTCGAGGCCACTCAGAGGAGGTTTTCTGGATATTTCCACAAACTTAGGCACCCAAAACAGGTCTAGGGTGCCTACAGGCGCACCTGTCCAACCTATTCCCCCCTCTCTACATTTTATCAATCTTCGTTGCGACAGTCAGTCCTTTGGATTTTCTAGTTTTCTAGATCTTTACACCTTTGGGACCTCTGCGAATCAACTAAGAATTTTTACTCTCTCTTTGCACTTAAGGCTTCATACTTTCATGCTTAATTTTTTGGGTTAATTTAAGTACTTAATTATTTATTTATTTATTGTTGCAATACCAATAAAATTAGGCATATATTTCCACATTTAGCTTAATCAACCTAGACTTGGTGTCAACCACTTTTGGTTTCTTTGCATGAATTGTTTATTGCCAAAGATTCCTTGTTTCATGCCCACATGACCATCCAAGTCCCAAGAAAACCAAGACAAAGAGTTTGTGACCCAACCATACCACAACCGAACATTATTATATAATTGACTGATATGTATTAGGGCCTTAAAAAACACATCTTCCAAACCACTCCCGTCCCACCTAGCATCATCCAACAGCTAATTTCTTTGAACGATGAGGTAGATAACGCCAACGAGTTCTGGGAAAACCATCCCCATCTCTCATCTCATATTCATGACCCTATCTAGAGAACAATTTACGAGAGACGAAGGACGATTCCCTCACATTCCATAGCCAGTTCGACGTTTATTTGGCCTTACAGACATTGATTGAAATCTTCGTGCGACCATTATTATTGATCGTTCCATTTCACTTAAGCAGGTTAGACAGGTGTTCATTTCCCTTAACGAGAAAATGCCCATTGTGCCCATTGAGGAAGTTTGTTTGCCTTGATTTGTCTGGTATCCATTTTTGATTATTCCATCTATCCCACCTATTCCCAGTTAAATCCATTTCATATCCATCTATCTACTTCATCCTGGTCAACCTGGCATGACCTTGGGAGGTCGTGTGCGCCTAGGAGTCACATGTTGATTCTAAGGCATAAAACCATCTCCGTTTGTAAACCAATATTGAGGGGGCATTTTTGAGTTCCCCTGAAGCTCGAAAAAATTAACGATACGAGGCCTTGTGTGTCTGTCTTCTGAAAATAGTGGCTTTCATCCCATATAGCCAAATGAAGGTGGAGTGTGATAAATGGCATCTCGCCACCACTCAAGCAATCCATTCGCTCCAGTGGGCCTGCCCACAAGGTTCCAAATGCACTTAATATGCTCCAATGTTTAGGCATGGTGAAGATGGTTGGTGTTAAGATAAAATTGTGAGCTTCTAGGTTTAGGACGGGAAGAGAGTCACTCGATAGAAAAAAAATTAGGTAAGTGATAAAAAATACACAGATCTTTAATGAAATATATAAGACGTGGGAACTTGGATGAGAAGGAGAACAAACGTTGCTAAGAAAGGAGAGCATGATCACACCCTTTGACAACCATATCCTGACCTTATCAAAATAAGACCAAGTGAACTAGGAGGAGGAAAAGGTAAAACATGATGTTGATTGGGATCATAAAGGCCTAGGTTATTGTGGATGTAAAACCACGCTTCACACTCGCAAGCACACAATCACATTGAAAATCGACCTACTTTATCATCTATAGATTTAACGATGTTAAAATTATCACACACGATCCAATGAGCATTAGGGAAAGAGTCAACAAGCCACCACCATATGGATAATCGTTCAACCACATCATTGGAGGCATACAAATTAACAATCCTGATAATACAACTATCATAATCGAAAAGGATCCACACCACTCACTGAGTGTGGTTAGAACCCTAAGAAACAATGTTCATTCTAAGAGAGATTAGGGGGGCTAGCAGGGTAATGACACCACCACGTTTAGGCTCATGATTAGAACTATGAAATATAGTGCCAAAATAAATAGTACAAGTTGTAGAATGAAGTAACAAGCCAACAATCTTTACTTCTTGAAGAAAAATAACTTGTATATCACGAAACTTGTGACAATTTTCCCTAACCATGTAGTGACAGTTCGATTCAGTTAGGCCGTGAGCATTCCTAGAGAAGAATAACATTGGGAAACATCATGGTTCATGTCGTTTCCCTTTGTGAGTCTTTTTAAAATGGAGAATTTGTTAGCATAAGAAAAATACATTTGAGAGCTCTGTAAGTAATCAATGATTTGAAAGGGGCGGTGAAAAAAGAGGTATTGCAATTTGACTAACTTACCCAACCCCACTGTCCTCCAAGAAAACAAAGCTCCTTATCTCTTATGTTCTAAGAGATCCCAACTCAATTTTCCTATAATACAATGAGTATCCAATTTGTTCAAAACTCGTATATTGGTTCAAGGATACCTATTAACTTTATAGGAGTCTATTGTTCCTAATGACAAGGATTCTAGCTCCTAACTTTCCTTCACAAGTAAGTTGATGGAATACAGTGTTGGTTTGGTCCAATTAGGCCTGAGGTAGTACTCTGTCATGGTTTTAATCATTTAAAAATACTTTGAAATACAAATAAGGGGTTTTACTTACACCCTTTAACCTCCTTATGTAATATTGAAGGATTCAAGACCTTTCAAACAATACAACTTATGCTTCCTTTGTAACGAGACTTCTTTTGCTAACCTTGCACGAGTGTGTTCTAGAACGGTCACAAATTTCTCTCAAACCACGAAATGAATCAGTCTAATTCTTTTTTGCAACATCTTCACAACCTGTCCACAGATAAATCTTCCAAATTTTAGAATTTTTGGATGGTTAACTTTTGAGATAGGTGGTTTTTCACTTAAGAAACCCTAGCTATAGGGTTTAGTTGATTGTAACAGCATGAGAGGTAGTTTTTGTGGATTTATTGCTTGCTTTCTTCTCTTGTTTGAAACTAAAAACTTCACAATGATGCTCACACTTCCTAGAGGCTCTCCAATCCCTCAACACACTTTTAAAAACTTCATAAAATCTCTGTAATTCAAGTTTCTTGCAAAAATATACCCTGTTTTGTTTTGTCTTCTTTGTATTAACTAAACATTGTACCATCTATTCATTCAATCACAAAAGGAAGATCATGAAAACCACAAAACATGGGATATTTACTTCCATTAACAAGAGATTGCACAATACAAGTTTTCTCATCAATTACACACACAAACTCCTTCACTTCCCTGTAACATACACGCAAAACAAAACATGACAATACCTCTTTTTCTTATCTTGAAGTTTCTCTTCTCTTTTCATAATGGTCACTACACAATTGTTTGAGGCTAAATAGTTCTGCGAACATTCAAAGCATTAAACTTATTAGTAACTTAAATAGCTCGATATTGATTGGAGCCTTCGAGCAGTCATCCTTGCTGATCGATATATCACACCAGTCCAAGTTAGAAGGGCCTTCTTTGCCTTAGATTCACAAATTCCACTAGTGCGTGTTGAAGACATTAGACTGCCTAACTAGTTTGTCTGCACATTCTACCCCCATCGGCTGTCTCGGCACGACCTCGGGAGGTCGGGTACGCGGAAGAGTTACTTGTTGATTCTCACGCTCGCCTGTCACTTTTCCGACGTACAGTACCACACACACTTGGATGGGTTTGGTGTGTTTACTAATCAACGTGTCTTCTCATCTAATTTCAATTGTTTGTTTGTTAATGCTTATTGTAGTTATGATTATTTTTAGCAAATTCGAATATTGTAAATTTGGGACATCATAGTTTGATTATTTTAGTAGTTTAAATACATCTTAATTTTACACCATTCTCATTTAGGGGCCATTTTGTTTAGAGCTGCCAATCAATTGGTAGTTGAATTTTTTAAAACAATTTCTCTTTTTATAAAAAATTCTTAATCTTTATGACGTTTAAAATATTCTTAATCTTCCACTAACTCCATCTTGTTTATGTTTTCCTATCCTAGCTATTTATCTGGATACATATAAATAATTATACAATGTCATAAAATATAAATAACCATTATGGATTATGGACGATTTCCTTTTCGATGGGTGATTCTTCACCTTTTGCTTGTTAGACTGAGCCACTTCCAAATGTAATGGTGAAATTTAGCCCATGGGTCATTTTGGTGCACAACATAGGCCCGCTACCTCTTGACCTAGTGATAGTAACCCCTCAGGTCATATGGAGAGGTTTTCCCCTTTAAGAATGCACACATTGACACTATGGGTACTTGATGCTTACATGTGTAAAACCTACTAAAGCTAAGGTCACTTTCAATGATGTCTCTAACACCAAATAACTCCAATGGAAATCACCTGAGCATACAAATACAAAGTTGACTGTTGCTCTGCATATTATATCACAACAACTTCTTGAGAGCAATCTTATTATGCCTCCTCCTCCACTCAACTTGGATCCATCGTGTCCTAAAGGTCAAAATTACAACGAGATTTTTCAATGTGTCAGTCATTCTACAAATAGGTGTTTCAAACTTCGCACTATCATCCAATATCTTCTCGATGGTAGCAAAATCGAGATTCCAGATCCTATGGCCTCTGCACCATTCAATGAAAATCATAAGCTCAAAATATTCAATAATCCTCTTCCAAAGCATTACAAGAAAGTAGGTGACTCTGGAAAATCATACATATCACGCATGGCCTCCTCTTGCCTCAGGGGCTCTTGATTTTCTAGCTTCTCACACTAACATATCCCCACCACTCATTACTTTTTATGTCTATGATTATAGTGATACTCTTTCTTCCAATCACTTACACATTATTTCATCTATTGGCTCGATTTCTATTGATAACACTCTAGTTAATCCATCATGGCCCATCAATGTATGTTCCATTGCACTCCTTGTTGCTATTGGCTATCTACTATCACAAATTTCATATCCAATTCCCAATTTGTATAATTTTGTTCAACTTCCACTCAATATCGGTCCTCTCACCATGTTGGTGCCTTTTTCTAGTGGCACCATCACTCAAAGGGTGTGACATGCTCTTAGGTATCACTTGACTCTGTAAAAATTAGGCTATTATCTCTATGAACCACTTATGTCTAAAATTTATTAACAACAACCAAGTCATTTCTATCAATAGTGTTCCACCATCTATGCCATGGACATAACATCCTCTTGAGGTTGCCATTGTGTCAACTAGACAGCCTACGTCCTTGTAGCCTCTCCAAACTAAAGCATAATTTGTTCCTAACTCACTTGCTCGCACTTGGCCTACACAGTCTTATAAGTATGCTAGTCCATCACATTATTCTAGGTCCACTACTCACGTCATTCCTTCACATTGATATACATAACCACCTCATTATCCTGAACACATGTGTCCATTACATGTGTATTAAGCTATACACACTCCTATACATTAGTGTCCCTCACATCCCTGTTTTTCTACACAAGTGTTTAACACCTTCGCATTACACTCATAGGTCACATGCATATATGCTTCATTCACTTGCGTAACTTTTCTCTCATATAATACCCCTCTTAGTGCATGATCACACACCTTCATCACTGCAAGCATTAGGTAGAGGACCTGAATCCTTTACTTTCATTGGATATCTCATTCATCATCACACACTTCGGGGAGACATCACACGTATCTTCTACCCCTCCTAGCATTTAAACACTTCTTATTCCCGACTCACTCCACACACACGACATACATTAGTATCAACATTCCCCAATGACATACTCTTGTTGTTTGGTTCACACGTGATTGTTAAGGGCATACTATCTACATGAACCTCATACACTACACACTCAACATTACACACTACATACTTCACATCACACATTATAAACCTATGACATCTTCTCTCGCAGATTCTACTATTTTTACGTCTTATTCACTCTACATGTTCATGACATATCTTTCTAGCATTTACTACTACGCGTTGCACTCGATATCCTATGACACACTCTAGTTCCACGGTTCATACTAGATTGTTAAGGGTTTATATCTCAAATAGACGTCACCACACTCACGCATTGAATCACTTGCTCATTTTCTTACACTTTTTGCAATTTCATGATCACAAATTTTTTGTACATAATTCAAACCATTTCCCGATGACACACTCTTGTTTACAGTTCATTCTTGACTACTAAGAGGGCATATCCAAAATGAAACTCATTTCATGCATACACATCCACTCGAGGGGGCACGTTGCTCCTATCATTCACACTACATTCCATTATGTACCATCCACATCATAGTGCATATCTTGGTTGCATTTACTCTTTCTTACTTCTACTTATATGTTCACTTTATTACACATGCTAGAGAGATATCTTGTATGTCATTATATTTATCATACACACATGAGCATTCACTTTCCTTTCTATTTGTGATAAAAAATTCTAAAGATATATTACACAAAACACAGATGCTTAATGCAGTACCTATTACAAGTCCCACAACAGTTCATAGGGGAATCCACTTTGATACACTATAAGTGTTAATGTTTCATTTGTCATAACACTTTACTTTATTGGATTATACACTCTTTGATATACTTCCTATCTTTCAAACATGCTAACAGGTGCTTCATGTGCAACATTTGTTATGCAAGACTATTTGCTTTCATGGTTTTCTATTACATTGTTTGTCATTACTTGCTCTTTGTATGTCATTGCTTGCGGGATTTTCCCTTTGTCTTGTCTGTGGACTATGGGATTGATTCCCATATAAGGATAAAAGATTTCCATTTGTTATTTATAGTGGATAATGCAATCAAAGGGATTCAAACCCTTGAACTGCGCCAAAAAACTAGGTAGACTTACCAACCTGCCACCTTTGGAGAAGTGATGTAAGAGGAGCTCACAGGATTTTGTAGAAGACAAGTGACAAGTCTATGAGATGGCAGAATATACCTACTTGCAGAAAACCTGATTTTTTAGGAACTTTTGCTCAAAACCAGATCTCAAGTTATATATGAAAATTGTTCATAATTTTGAGAAAATAATAATGGTGTGATAATTTTCTCAATTTGGAACTTTTGTGATAGATTTATTTTTTGTTAAAGTCACAGAAAGACATAGAACCCAAGGGAGACACAACTGCAAGTGGATTAGGAAGGTGAAGGACAACGACTAAGCTCCCTTAATGTCCTTTGAAGGTCTCATATCACATTTTTTCAATTTTTTGATTCATTATTGGTTAATGTAAAGGATATTGTATTTGTATTATTAACATTATTAATGGATCAGTTCACCGCGAACCTGGGGATGTAAGAATTCCAGACCCCGTAAACAATTTGGGTGTTGTGTTTTGATTTTTATTTTCAATTTTATGATATATTCCAGTAATTTAAATTCAAAATATGAATATGGATGCAACTATAATTAGTAATTGATAAAATTGGGAAATCAAGTGAAATCAGGAAACTG
This sequence comes from Taxus chinensis, assembly GCA_019776745.2. Taxonomy (NCBI): domain Eukaryota; kingdom Viridiplantae; phylum Streptophyta; class Pinopsida; order Cupressales; family Taxaceae; genus Taxus; species Taxus chinensis. Next base: position 555,557,569 of record CM034155.1, read on the forward strand.
TGATTTTTGGAGTTTGATCAAATAGTGAAATTTTGAGTCAATTGCAAATTTAATTTCAGTTTTAAAATCAGTCCTAAATCATATTTTAATCAATATTTTGGAGTATTAATGCCTTTAAAGTTGATTAAAATTAAAGATCCTTTGAAATGGTTAAAAGTGAAAAAAATAAAAACACCCATTTTCGGATCAAGTTTTGGTATTAGAGCAATTAGATTTCCGAATTAGCTTATAATTTTGTTTGAAAATTTGGCTTCAGTTTTCATTTTGATTACAATTTTTAGATTTGGTTTTAGATTTGTAGACATTTTGTATTTACTTTTATCGTGCATTTCAGTTGCGTGGAAGGAAATTTGTGTTTACAGGAACAAAGAAATCATGGGAAAGTTATCTAAGCAAGAGAAGATTGATGAGCTTGAAGCCATTAACGATCAACTTCAATAAGAAAAATCTTTCCTGAGAGATAATTTTTATTCCTTTCAAGAGGAAATAATGTAGATAAAATCTAAACCATAATCCTCTACAACCAAGAAAGAGGAGTATGTCAACGAGATGCTTGTAGAGAACAAGAATTTGATGGCTTTTATTAAAGAGTTATAGGAAGAAACAAAGACCAAGGATGATCTCTTGGAAAAGCTGTAACAAGGTGAAAAAAAGAAGGAAATGCCTTCCAAAACAAATGCAGGTACTATGACAAAATTAATTGTAATTTGTTCATCATCTTGTATTAATTCCTCGCATGTAGTTTCAGACATTCCTTTGGGTCAGTTTGAAAAACACACTGAGGGAATTGGATCTAATCTAATGGTTAATATGGGATATAATGGAAAAGGCCTTGATAAAAATAGACAAGGTGATGCTAACCCAATACAAGTATAGGATCAGCCTCTATTTACAGGTTTGGGTTATTCTAGTGGGAAAATGGAGATTGGAGAAATTTCCAAAGCAGCTAAAGGAAGACAAGCTTCCAACAGCCAAGGATCTATGCCACTAGAATTGTAGGATTCCGCCATCAAGAGGAATAATGAAAGGTGTAAGAAAATAGGTAAACGAGGTAATGAAATTCCACCTCCTCCTACTTACACTAAAAATAGCACTAAGGGGAAATTAAATCCTAAAAGTTCTAAAACACTCTTTCAGTTTGAACAATATCACTTTGGTAGACAAAAGTATGTGTTTCCTTGCACATTTTGTAAAGGTACTAATCATTCTGCAACTTATTTTTGGAAGAGGAAAACTATGTTAAAGAAGTTAATGCCTTTTTTGAATTATAAGGCAGGTGTTAAGTACCAATCTCACTATGAAGAGGAAAGAAATGAGAAAATGTCACCTCTCCTAAACAGAGGAACCATTCTCCTAGACAGGGCTCAGGAAATGGAAAAATGGGTAAGACTCCTAAAAACAGGGAAGTTAAATTTTGTTCCCATTGTAAAAGGAATGGTCATGATGTTAAGATGTGTTGGTATGTTCCTTCAAAGCAACATTGGAAAGTTGTTTAAAAAAACAATAATGTCAAACCAAAAGTTGTAGATCTAACTCATGTAGATGCTCATTTTGGTATTGGGGAAGTAAAACCACCTAAATGGAAAAATTCAAGTAATTGGATGGCTAAAACATTCCTCAATTTTATGGTTGCATTGCAATAAATGATGATAGTATGCACACATTTTCAGAGCTATATTTTAGGGATTCCTAATGTTTGATGAAAGGATTCATTCCTATGTTGATATTAAGCTTTGAAAAAATTAATGGAAACAACCATAGGGAAGATTTGAGTGATAGGTTCATCATACTCATATTGTCTTCTCACATTTTGGTTGGAAATTCCATTGTTGACAACAGTATGCAAGGATATGGGCATCAGTAGCATGTCTAATTTTGAAACTTGCAGTTTTATAATGTTTTCATTTGTGCAAATTTATGGATGCTTATAAAACCCATCTGGGAACCTATTTGATATTGTAATAAATAGACAAACTTGTATCCACATGTGCTATTTGCACTTTTTTTTTTAAAAACCTTCATTTTTGGGCAAAATTTGATTTTTGTAATTATCAGATGTGATTGCAATTAGGGTGTAAATTTATTACACTAACAAACTGGTTTGCAAATTTACACCAGGTGATCATTTTTGCAGATTATGGCAGTTCACTAATTTTGGTAAGCATACAGTTTGTTATCTATCCTTTTACAATTGATTATGTATGGAAAGAATTGGCAGATTCACATGGATTTAGTTTTTGACTATAGCTATTTTTGGGACTTGATATTCTAATTTATTTTGGATAGTGAATATTTGCAGAGGTTACAATTTCAGATGGATAGTGGGCACTAGCCTAATTGTGGGTAGTTTAGATGTCTAGTATACTGATATGTGTTTATGAAATTGTAATTTTTGGTAATCGGTCGAATCCCAAAGTGATATTTGAACACTATCTTTCCATATTATAATGGGTGTTATTATCTTGTTCTGATTTGTGATGGCATTACAGTGTGGTATGACAATTCACAGTTGTGTGCAGTGTTGACAGGGTTGAAGTGTTTTAGTTGAACACTAGCTTAATTGGGTATTATTATTTGATCAGTTATGTAATTAGCTGATCAACTATTTACATTGTATTAACCTATAATGCTATTTCGAGTTCTTGTATTTGTTTTTGCAATGTACGAAGAGATAACATGTTTTGTGGGTTAATACACAACGTTTTGTCGGCAAAAAGTCTTCTCAATAGGGAGAAGTGATAAGGGGATCAATTTCATTATCAAATGTTCCCTAAACTTCTCTAAACCATGGTATATCCTTCAGAGATCTTTCTGGCGACTATAAAAACATGAAAAATAGACACTTTGAGCTCCAGATACGTTCGGTCAAAGTTTGGTCAACGAGTGGTCAAAGTTGATAAAAATGAAAAATTTATTGTCTTGGAATATCAAAAAACCACTTCTATTTCCTAGATATTTTCATTATATTTCTGAAGCATTTTGAATGGACCAAATCCGAGTTCGTATGCGGAAGATATGGTCAGTCAAAGTTTGGGTCAAACTTGCGAGAAAAAGTGACGTGGCAAAAGGTGAACCAATCACATGCTAACACATGGCAAAACTTGATTTGAGCACATGGACCTCCAATTTTGGTAGAAAAATACTATGCATAGCCATTCCACATGAAAATAGGACATTTTATCCTTATTAAAAGGTTTGGATAAAATTATCTCTCTTGGTCTATGGGATTAATTCCCATATAAGGATAAAAGATTTTCATTTGCTATTTATAGTGGATAATGAAATCAAAGGGATTTGAACCCTTTACCTGTGGCAAAAAAAAGATATACTTACTAAACTGTGGCCTTTTAAAACATGATATAAGATGAGCTCGCAAGCTTTTAAAGAAGACAAGTGACATGTCTGTGAGATGGCAGAATAGACCTACCTGTAGAAAACCTGTTTTTTGAGGCACTTCCACTCAAAACCAGATCTTGAGTTATATATGAAAATTGTTAAAATTTTCAAGAGGATCATGATGGTGTGATCATTTTATAAATTTAGAACTTTTTAAAGAGATTTATTTTATATTGAAGTCACATGAAGGCGTAGAACTCGAGGGAGACACAATTGCAAGTGGATCAGGAAGGTGAAGGACAACGATTAGAAATGGGTTGTTGAGGTGTTGAACCAATATGAGTAGAAATGTTGTGGAAAGGTTTTTATAGAAGGAGTTCAGACCAACAAAAAAGTTCAAAAGAGGGGGATTCCTTTAATGGAATGCATTGAAATTTGGGGAACACCCGAACAATATCTGGATGGGTACGACTCTTCCACCTATTGTTCTTGAGATATTTGTTGTAACTCCAGTCGCGTGAAACTTAAATGAGTGGAAGGATTTCCATGTTTGAAGGTCGAACCCTGTATGCATCTAAAAGAAGGGATGTTTCTGCATCCTCACACTCTGCTTCAACCAATCTTCTTAAGTTTTTTCCACCTACATTTAGCATCACAAAAGTGTGACTGCACATTACAAGTGGCAATTTGAGGAGCATGTGGCATGTTTCTTGTGCGTTAATGTCATGTTCAACCACACTCTCAGTTACCATTTTTTTATGGCTAGATGTGTAGGCAGATCAGGATATAAACCTCTTGACAATCTAGAAAGCATTTGGAGGTATGTTTCTGACCTTTGTTCCGCTTTAGAAGCATAATTAGCAATGTATATTTAAGGACAACATGGTGAGATAGCATAGGTTGACAATCGATATTGGCCTCCATATGGATAACATTGTTGGATTGTGTGTGTTCAATCTACCATCATTCCTTGAAGGGAGGTATTTAACTTAAGCACTCTCATCAACAAATAATAAAGAAGTGGCTCTATTCTCCCAAGGTGCATTTTATCGACACTAGAGCCGGCTATTTTTTTCAAAGGCAAGTATTCTCGGAAGACTTTGTGTTTCATTGAACATGATTTATCAGCTCCTTCAAATCCTACAACGGGGAAACTACAAGCACCTGAGATAAAACTAACAGGCAAGGGTCATCCTGGATATTCTTGTGAAAAAATTCTAAGCGGACGGAAGGAGGGCGTATATTCCACATAGATATGTACATATCAAAGTATTAAACTTACTTTTTCCATAGATTCATGATTTGACCAGTCGATGCGATCAACATCTGGAGCATCCTCAAGCCATAGAAAACCATGAACATGCGTTAAACCTCTATGTTGCCATTCATACCTGCGGTAAAGGAAGGTTAATCATTTTGTATTCAAGTAACTGAAAAGTAGAGAGAATTGAAGAATTTTACCTGTACCAGTAGTCTTTTATGTAACACTTCCTCACCAAATATGGTGAATCTTTTATGTAAGTAAGCAGTGACACGATGAGGGTGGTTAACACTGTTCATGGTCCTCTAGTTTTTTGTCACACGGGCCTCACTAGGAGACAAACCTGGCATGATGTTATGTAGGTCTATCCATTTTGTGTCTGTTTCACTCAGAGTGAAGAAGAGTGTAGGTGCTCCCAATTGCTCAATCATGTCAGAGACCTCCCCTCTACTCTTTCACCAAAATGTCCATGTCCCGCGCAGGTTGGTTCCGAATCTCATTAAATTTTTTGGAAGGCAATCATCAAGGAAATCATGCAGGGGTTTCCGTAGTTGGCCTATAGTAGGGGGGACACTATGTTCAAGGTTCAACCTCATGAATACTGCAGCTGTAGATTGGCTCCTATGTCTCATAATAAGGTTAAGCAAGTAGTACCAAAACCTGGGGTGTGAGCCAAAATGATCAAATGATTATTCATGCATTTGAACATCCTTCATGCGTGGTTGTTTAAACAATGCTGCACTAATTGGAAACAAACATGGAAAAGCCATTGAGAAAAGGCCCTCTGTGGTGTATTCATTAATTGGCAATTTTTTGACTTCAGGCCAAGGCAAGGTGAAGGGTGCAACCCGATCATTTGAAAGTAGGTACCACTTGATCAACTCCTCTTATGTGTCAGTGTTTGGGTATGAAGGAACAAATGAGGATGTCTACTCGAAATACTCGTAGGGGTTAGAAGGAGGGTTGTCAGTATCTTGTGGCTTAGAGAAGTCAGAGCTTGGAAGGCCTGTAAGAATAGAGTTAAGGCCCGAGGAGGATATGTTTTTCGGTTCCTGCGGGAGAGAGGAAAGAGCCTCAGTGTCAATAAGAACATCCTTATAGTAGGGGTCATGGACAATTTTATATTTAAGCACTTCCTGAAACATGGGACCTTCTTACATAGAAGTCATATTTTATTTGTTTCATTCCAATCTTTTGAACCAACAAGAGATCCAAATCTCCTAGCTGATGAGGAAGGTATTTGGTAATGGAAGAAATGCTTTGTGGTAAACTTGTTGTGTGACCTGAATATTTATATTGTCCCCCACGCATTTGTGTGACTTGGAAAACAAGATTAATGTGAGCAATCAACATTTCTTCAACCTGGGTGAAATATTTGAGAATGGAAGGTTGAGCACCAGGATCTATATTGTTCCAAGATGAGAAGTGGTGTCCATTTCATTTGAACTTGCCCCTAGTGCATGTGTTTTTGCCTTCATGGAAGGTAGTATTTATGCCTGGGTATTTCTCAAGACAAATTGAGCGGGTTTGGATGTGCGATAAAAGATCAAGTCTCTGGCGGAATCTGCATTGGGCATCCACACAAGAAGGGAGCCACAAAGAAAGTTCTGTGGAGCGAAATGGGGGAGGGTGGAATCTTGGGTGTGACTTTTGCACGATGAGTTTGGTAGGTAGGGGACGGAAGTTAGGAAGAATGCGAAAGAGGTAGTTCGGCAAGAGAAGGAGAAGCAAGCGAACTTGCTACTAGCTGACAGACCAGATGAAATGTGAAGAGTGAATGATTGCAAGGAGCAATGTATTGGGTTGAAGCAGATGGAGGGCAGTGTAGTGATGGAGAGGGATACATAGTTTTATGTTGCGGGCATGATGAAGACAAGGCTCGATACAAGTGGTGTGGTTAATGCCAAGAGGGAAAGGAAAATTTTTTAGGTGTGGAGGGGGAAAGTAGTAGGGGAAGACATGAAAGGGGGGTAGCCAATAGTTTAGAAACGGGTAGAACTTGTCGGTATTTATTGGAGTTGGTGATAGCAGCTTCGTGCCGGGAACCATTGATTTCATTTTCTGTGCAAGGCACAAATATCTCTTATTCTTTGTCATTTCTCTGGGGTAGGCATTGTGCATAAAACAACGACCTACAGCAAATCGCCAAAAAAAGGTGGCATAAGAGAAGATTCGAAGAGTACTAAATTATGTATGTCGATAAGGGGAAATAAATGCAAAAACCAATTGTAGATACTTATCTTTCTCTAAATGTTTTATATTTTGATAGCTAAAGGCAATAAAACAAAAGGAAAATGATTTTTTGTTGCATATAATTTTAAGGAAATAAAGGAAGAAATACAAGGGTGTGTATGGAGTTATTGATTAGGAAAAAGCATAGAGATATGTGTGTTCATTTTTTTTCCTACATAGGTATTAAGAAAGAAAAAGGTAGAAAGAAGCAAAAACTTCGTGTGAAACATAGACAAACCTTCAAGAAATGAATAAATCATTCCATAATGTTAGCATAAACTATATATATAATATATATATATATATATATATATATATATATATATATATATATATATATATATGTATATATACACGTATTGGACCATGTATTTTTATCAATTACAAAAAAGGCGTCTCTGTGATATAGATGCTCATGTAAACCAATATTAACAGCAATTAAATGGAAAACTTTGAGAGTTAATAGTCCATTAGAACATGCGGAAACAAGCATAGTACAAATGTATTTGTGGACAAAATCATATTACAAATGAATCTGTAGACAAAATCATATTACAGAGGAAATATGAGCAAACAACAAAGAAAATAAATTATAAGAAAATGTTATGGTGCCCACAAAGGGTAAAGTCAAGCAACAACTTTGGATTCAGCCAATTTAAGGGAATCAAGTATGACACATTTCAACTACGTATTTCCATGGAAAGTTTCTTTTTTCACGGGAGAGAGTGAATTTGTAGTCATGGCCAATTATCTGGTTTGCAATCTCTGTTGTAGCCTCGTCATCTATGCACAACTGTTGGAGGTCTATGCCTCCATGACACCTATGATTGCTTTAGCAAGCTGTGTTAAATGTTGTAACCGATTGTAGATCTCCTAAGCCATATTGCAATTTTATACGGAGAGCATACCTATAGTCGCACTGATGCACATGAGAGTTATAACTTGCACAAAACCACGAGCCATTGTCTATTGGTTTCACTTTCTTTAGGCATTGTTTGTCACCATTTGCAATGGGGTAGGCCATGTAGTAGAAGTTATCCATTGCGGTGTATGTAATTATGGCTATAAGCATATCCCATTTATTGCTATCTGTATTGCCCATTTGAAGTATTTCTGCAATTGTTGCCACTGGTTTTAAGCTTTAAGGAGGACCTCGAAATTTTTTCATTACAAAGGGAGTTTCAATAGTTTAATTTTAAGAGGCAACCCCGTCTTGTAACGTTTTAGATTCAGGAATATGAGGATTGACAAACCATTTTGTGCTAGAGACAGTGTCTATGGAAGTGCTATTGAAAATCGAAACCCATGCCACTTTTACAGCCAATACTGGGAGTTATGGATTAGAAAGGAGTTCCTCAAGTTCTTGGGAAAGATCATATAAATGATGGCCCCATAAAGTTACAGTAACACTAAATCCTGACATGTCCTTCAATTGTAAGCTTCTTTGTATAGTTTCACTCGAATCCTGCCTGTGAACAGTGGAGCAAGGAGAGATTGCTAGAACAATGACAATAACGTCAATGAAGGAACCAACAGGTTTTGTAGGTATATCTTTGATTTCAGTGAAGTGAAATTTATGCAAAGGTATTGTGGCGTTATTGATAAGCAGCGGAGATATACTTGAAGAACCTTGTAGGAATATCTCAAATTCATTGTTAAGGTGGTTTATAACCTGGTTTTACATTCCCTATCCTTCCATTTGTGTTGGTGTATAACTTTTTAGCCTTAATTTGTCCAAAAAAACTTTGCTGCAATTTCGTTTGAAGCATGTAACGCGTATTTCTCCACCTTCACCGATCCACAAAATCAAATCCAAAATATGAGTCCATTGCCATTTACATTCACATATTCCCTAAGCGATTTTTTCCCAAGGGCACGACCTTCAACAGACCATGTACACATGGTTGTATTTAGTGCACTTATTTTTAGAGGTAACCTTGAACTGTCAGGGAGGCAAAATTTCTTTTGGGGAGGTGTTTTGCAGGACCAAAGTTATGTTCATCTCCATGAATTGTATCGAGGATTTGATTGGTTTTCCACAAATGACATGGGTAGGAAGAGGAGTGGGAGCACCAATTTTCGGATGTTTTTCTATCACAACTTCCATATCAGAGACAAGAACAGTCCTGCAAAGGATAAAAAAGAAAAGGGACAAAAAATTAGTGAATATAGAAGAAATGAAAGCAGAGCATCCATACACAAAGGAAAATGGATGCATACAATTCATGTTTTATCATTTTGTAAAGGGTTTTACGCAGGCAGATAATGCTTCCATATTTTAGGTGACCATCTAAAACCTGGCTTACAAATTTTGAGGGCAAAAGAACTGTTTGAAAATGCACACAATCGGAGAGATCCCCACAATGATGGAGCTTAGTCTTCAATGTAGATCGAAGGGGATAAATGTTGAGAAGTTGGACTATCAGCTCGACATCTGTACAACCTTAAATCAAAATAGATATTCCACCATGTGTCAAATGTGTAGCCATGATCAATATTTTTTTCAACAAAGATTGCACTTTTGCACAATGAGCTAAATCCAATTGCAATATTTATAATTTTTTTTGGAAAGCAAAGTTAACAGAAACATCAACATTTACATCAACGCTAAGCAAAGAAAAACTGACATCACTAGGTTACGTTGCAATGAGAACAACAAGTATATACGAAATCAAAAGGTATACATATATCAATATTTATATAAATGATATAACATCATTATTGAAAAAAAAAAATGTAATCTGTTGGACATATTGTATTATTTTGGCATTAATCTATTTTTTTTCAAAAACGGGATAACCATCTTAGTCTTTCAGATCCCCAGGATGAATATTCGAACACCTCTTTCTTGTTTTGAAATCAATTCCAAGCAAAACTATGCTAACGTGATAGTTGGCATGTCATAAAATTTTGCTTCCACAAGTCATAAAATAGAAAGAGATGCAGGCCTAAATCGTTGGAGAGCATTTTGATGCATGGTAGGTTGTTTTATTATTATTAGGGAGATGGCTAAATTGACTTAATTGTTACCTTTTCTCTATCATCATCTTAACGACTACCTTCAACATAGTAATGAGAAGGCTAAAATATTACCACAACTACGAACTAACGTAAATGAAAAGTGTTTAGATGCAGAACCATCCATTGCAAATTACAGGGAAAATAAAGAGCACACAAACATCATGTAAGAGACCCACTATATCAAGCCCAATAATGAGTGAATGGCATGCACACCCACACATGCATATAAATTAATACAAATATTAATCATCTTTATATTTTCAATTTTTTTAATTGATATGGTTTGAGCAGCCTAAAAAATGAATATAAGCCATTGATTTATAACATAAAAACCTTGAAAAATATTGGGCTAAGGCAAACCCTCGTTCATGTGGACCAATGCATTGAACCCAAACCAAATGTGTTGGGCAGCATTGAAGCTACATAGTAATTCATGTCATGCTACAAGAGACTCCATATATTGACCTCAGTGACATTCTTCCTTGCATTTTGACCCAATAAAATTCTATTAACATCTAATATAGGAAAAGTGAAATAAAGAAAACAAACCCCGAAAATAAAGGAAATAAAGAAAACAATACCTCGAAAATAAAGGAAACAAACCCTAATAACTACAGTCATTCCCATTATCAATATTTTTCTATGAATCCAATTATTTTTCCATTTTTTATGTGGATGCTAATATAGTACAGTATGCCAAAAAAGGTGAATTGAACATCACTACTAGGCCAACCTTGAAATAAATAAACAAAAAAAAAACACAAAAATTGCTTGAAAATAGTGAACTCTTCCCTTAGCATTCCAGACATTCAATAAGATGACTTATCATACCATCCTTCTCTGCACTCCCCTTTTCCCCGCTCCTATTGTAAAAAATAAAATGGAATTGTTTTGTTATTATCTGGGCATATCTGTTATTTAAAAAAAATGTTAAAGAGTTGTTTTTATAGGACGCCGATATTTCATATCCACCTTCCCTCGTCTCCCAATTTATTCATTTTAGTTACTAAATAAATCACCAAAATGTGAAGAACTCAGGCTTATCATCCTAATGTAAAATTTTGAAAAGTTCATAGATGCCCAAATTTAATCCTTTATTAACTTCTATTTTTTTATTTGCAAAACATTCCCTTTCATCTGCATAGATGAAAAATGTTTTCACTATCACTCCCATAAGATAGAACAAATCCCTTAGAGAAAAATAACATATTATATTTGATAAAATATTACAAGCAGCAATGAAATTTATAATGTTCCATGTTTCTGTAAGATGAGTTGCGGTTTTAAATTGTAAAGTTCCCCTTTATTCTAATAAAGATTAAGGAAAAAAAATCAAGTGTACTCATCAAGAAGAATTTTATCAACACATTTTACTCTTCAATTTTTCTACTAATTAATCTACATATTTTTGGTAGAAATGTCCATCTTCTTGAAACTTGTTGAGGAAACAGAGAAATAACGAGTACAGATTTTTAATTTTAATGATCATAATCTTCCCCACAACACTTCAACAACTATTAACATAAATGCAAGTATCACTTTATTTGGTAAGCATGACAGGCCATACTACAAAATTGGCCAATAATGTAAGCATCTAGTTGGAGAGCACAAGTAACAAAAAGATATCTACAAATAACAAACTAATCGCAAAGACACACTTAATCAACATACAATGAAACATACACGGAACAAACTCACTCAATAGCTTGCAAATTCCCATGCATAATCAATACATCTATCCTCCTCAAAGAAAATATTTGAACTCACACCCCAAAATGAAATTTAAACACGTTTAACATGTTTAAGTGCAATTCAAATGTTGTAAACCAATGGCATGAAGAAAATTATAGAAAATAGTATGTGGAAAGATCTCAATTGCAATTCAGAGCCATACTATAAATCTATAAAACATTAGATGATTTACTTATGCTAAAATAAAACTGCCATACACATTTAAAAGTTAATGCATATGAAACACAGAAGCATATACATCATAGGAGTTTTTTTACAGAATGTGTCAAAATAAATCAGTTTTGTGGGGGACGAAGTGCAAAAAGAGTGTTAAAGAGATAAGGTTAAGTGAAAGTCCTAGGTGGCTGTATATAGGCAGATTAGACAACTAAGTGAAATTCAAATTATGTGTGGCTTTCAAATTAAAATTCTCCAACTCTTTCAAGTGGTTGTATATTCCATAAATTTTTATACATATATTTACAATCTATTCATATATGTGTGTGTGTGTGTGTGTAAATAAGTATTGTGTATGAACATTTTAAAAAAATCACCTCTAATATATGGTAAAAATCACAAATAAAAGGCTTACAGACTTGTCAATTTCCAAGCCCACTTTCAAAGTGATAAACATAAACTTTGTTCTATTTCATGGAATCATAATACAAATTTGTTTAGATGATAGAAGAAATATTGTATTACATTTACCTAAATTGGAAGGAATGAATGAAATTTGACTATAAATAATTCGGTTGTATGATGCATTATAAAAGGTACATGAATTGCAATTCCATAACAGAAATTGTAGCGTCATAACACAGATGGTAGTATAGTTTTCAAAGCAAAGAGAATGGTTTAGAACAAAGACCGGAAGCCAATGTTGGTGACTTAAATTAACTTATAAGATTGGTAGCATGATCACAAGCATGTCAGACTTTTTTATATGGAAAACTCACTCTTTTTCTGTCTTTATATAGTAAACAAAAAACATTATTTTATTTATCTGAATATTTTGGAGAGATGAATAAAAATGCAGTTGGAACAGTTTCGGCAAGAAATGTACATAATAACTAAAACACTATTTTGCAACAATTTATGTTGTGTATGTAGTAATGAACAGTTTCAAGGGAGCAACGTATGAGGGAATTTTTTCAAAAAAAATAATTAAAAAACCATCTGCAACAACTCTACCAAACAACTGAATTTCACCTATAAGAGCAACACATGAAGTTTATAAGATAAAGCCACCAAACGGATAATATGATGATAGGAAAGCTAGTTAAATGCAAAACAAAACAAAGTATGAAATTTCTCTATCAAAAGGTTTTTTCACATTAATAAGATTGACAAAGCGGAAAATGTGTACAATGAAGCAAGTCTCAAACTTAAGGAAGTAAGAGCTATCAAAAACATAACATAATGTTATTTCAATCGAGCAACTAAAAGAGCACATAGTAGATGTTTGCACCATATAGCTACCTAAACTACTTTTATGTACATAAGTTTAATGGAGCAAACCTGTAATGGTTTTCATTGTTTCTTGGCATCTCATTTTTTTCCCTTGGTGACATTAGCAATTTTTTTGTACCATGTGTTTTTTTCCCTCCAGCATGTATTGTCTTTATAGTTATCCCCATCTTTTTTAGTTTGTGGTCAGGTTCGTATTTTAGAGCATCTTTGGGGTGATCATATAAATCCCAAATCCCCTCGAGTTGGAGCCTGCCGTACAGAATTTGGAAAGATAAAGAGGACAGGAAGGATGCAGGTGGATACATTCTCTAACCAATTCAGCGATCACAGGTTTTTCCGGTTTTGGTTTCCTGTAATGGAGCACATCGACAAGAAAATTTGCTCGGTTGAAAGCATCTTCTCACTCCAAGTGCGGAGTGGTGATTACCATACTGTGTGGAGGAAGAACAATTGTATTCCGAGTCTTCATTGCTGTAAGTTCACAAGCAACCCAAAAAAATAGAAATGAAAAAAACCAATTTTATAGACGCTATATAAACCTCGATAAGTTCCACGCTGGAAATGGAAGTTAAACACATTGTCTTTTGTTATAGAGCACCAACAAGGAATAAAAGAAAAATATTTTGGTGTCATCTATTTTGGTAGGCAGCTTTAAAAGCATTTCCAATGGGCAGTCTAACGCCCAATAATGGGCATTTCGATGCGGCGTCCTAGGGGCAAAAACCCCTCAACACACACCGAATCCTACCATTGTCAAAGTCACTTACCCCTTTATGCCATGGTTGAAGAATGAAAGCAAAAAATAGTTTTCTTTATGCAACACATACAACAATAAGATATTTTAAGATAGACAACTTCACCCACATAATTAAGAATCTATGAAAATGTAAAAGGGAAAAAATGCAAAAAAACAACACATATTCAATAAACAATCTGTTATGGAATTTTCCATGCGATAAAGAAAAATATATTATTCTGAGAACAACCTTAAAGTTTATGCCAACACAACAACTACATAAAGGCAAGCGAGACACTTCATTCACAAAGAACAATAGCATATTCCAAGAGTAACCTTAAAGTTCATGAACACCACAACTACATGTAGGAAAGCAAGCCACATTATTTCTCCACACATAAGTTGTTGTGAAGTAATCGATTGATTAAATTTTTGTTTTATTATATATTTGCATTAAAAATCAACAATGTGCATTGAATGGAATTGTGGAGTTTTGTAAACTGAAAGGAAATAATTGTACATAAGAGTACACAAGCAAACTACTGCAAAAAAACAAGATCATATCTGCACAAGACAATGTTTATCTAGAGAGACTCATTGTGGGAAAACTCCAGAAGGGAGAGGGATTTCCTTCTCTTACCACCATCTTTTTATTTTGTTACAAGTATACTACATTTCTAAGGCCTTTATAAACACTTGATAATAATGGCTTAGTTAGCTTATTCTGATAACACTTGAAGACATAATTTGGATAAATCAGTATAAAAGCTAACCAAAGCGAATACAATAATGTTAAATTAAAGTAACTAGTCATGGAGTAAGCTTATAGATGATTGATTTGATTCAGGAAGAACTTTGCCAGGTAATTCTGTTAATTTTGATCTAGATTGTAACTAAACTATAAAACCATCTTGTTCAGGAATATGTGGAGGAGTTAGAAAGCCTTCCCAAGGGTAGAATATTGGACCTCTTTCAGCGCAAATATGCACATCACATGATAGTGAGTAGATTCTTTATAAACTGTGGCTTGTAGAATTTATGGGTCATGACAAACCATTGATCAGATCCATATTTTATTTTGTCAATACATGTATAGGTTGGAGTTAGCTTGATGGTGTTCTAGCAAGCATCTGGAATCAATGCTATCATGTTTTATACCAGTGCAATTTTCAAATCTTGTGGTAAGAAATTAGTCAATTCTTACTTTTGATTCTAAAATAGTCTGTTTTGGATGTCTTATCACTTTGGATTGTCATGTAGGCTTCAATTCAAATAATGCAACATTTTTCAGTGTTGCTGCCCTTCAGGTGATAATATTTTCTAATTCCTTTAGCAATATACTTTTTTAAAATGGGATTTCGTTTCAAACATACCTCATAAAGTCTATATTCTGTTTTGGTTCCACATAAATAATTATATACTTCATTCTCAAGTTATGTTTCATGAATCCATGTTGTTGCTAAATGAGTATAGAATCCATTTGATCACATGAATACTCTACATGAAGTTATGGGATTTTACTTACAAGACATTCTTATTTTTCATTGTGATAAATCAATGCCCTTTTGATTTTGCTAGGTGCCAACGACAACATTAGGTGTATTGTTGATGGACAAAATAGGAAGGCGACCACTTTTGATGGTATGGAATAAATTTCATCATTGAAAGAGTTTTTGTTATTCCTTATTGTGGGTGCCCAACATGAATGCTAAAACAACACCCTATCAGGTTCAAAAGACACTACAGATCACAAGCACACAAGTATATACTCAAGATTGTATATACACCACAAAAGGTTACTCAAATACGGAATAGAATAGGCACAGTCCACATAACATAGACTCGTCACACATCATGACTGACATATTAAATACTCAAACAAAAAGTACTACAATCCACCAGAAATTCCTCAATTTGCATCGATGAAAAAATTAACATAGCACCAAAACAAATGCTACAGGTACATAGTGTCCACAACGGAATCAATGACATGTCCACAACATCACAACACATATCCATATGACATGAGTAACACATACATCAAAAGACCACTACCAAACATCACAATAACTAAACATATACCTCTGAAAACATCAACCATACAGACAAATATCATAAGCCTTCCTCAACTCTTATGCCTCCCTCAAGTCTCTATGCCTCCCTCAAACTCTTATGCCTACCTCAAGTCTCTTATGCCTCCCTCAAACTCTTATGCCTCCCTCAAGTCTCTTATTGCCTCCCTCAAACTCTTATGCCTCCCTCAAGGAGGCCGGTTGACCTATGGTCCAAGACACATAGAGTGCGAACACTCCTAACCCCAAGTCACATAATAACGCGTGGTTCAACAACCCGCTTGTTATCTGTACTCCTTGGGGCATACCCCTATACAACGAAGCGGGTCCATAGGTCTAACCATTCCATGGTGCATCCCATGACCCTATTCCACACATCACGACAATAGAACCAGCACAACAATCCAATCAAAGTGCCAAGTGGCAAAGTACAAGCCTTGGGCAAGGCGGTAAAAATTCCAAATTTAAAAGAAGACCCAATTCAAGAAAATAAATGGCCAAATAGCCATAGTTAGTATCAAAATCCCCATGTTAGTGCCACAAACCAAGGAAATGCCCAAAATTGTAAAGCATGGCAATCAAGAAAAGATGCTTGGTCCTCACAAAATAAAGTAAAAAGCTCAATTACGAATAAAATCAACTTATAATAATGTCACATTACGATAACTGTGTGGCCTTTTTGGCCACCAAGGGGTACTCAACGAGTTGCTAGCACTCGGAACATCGAGCCTCTGCTCACAAAATACATATCAATAATACAACTGTCATCACCTCTATCTGAATCATCCCGCCACCACTTCGACAAGGCTAAACATAGTCATAGTTGCACTTAGGTTGCATACATACAACCACATAGGGAGAGAGGAAAGAATCACATGTTATCTACTAAACCGAGTTTTGGCTCGAGTTATTGACCCATGGTACACCATTCCTCACTCTCAACATACACTTCTACCAATTTCCCTCAAGGTCGGTTAGTGTAAGGTTCACAAAATAACATGTAACTACATCACTAACACAATGGTGGTACATATACAAGGTAGATCACAATCATACATTCACTGAGTCTAACACATCACTTTACCACATTCTGTACCCAAAGCGCAATCACCATACGATAGGGTTCATACACTCACCGTATGACCCCAAATCACAACATAAAGCATTACATATTTGCACAAATCATAGATATGATGAACATAGTACATCATAACATAACATCCATTGCTACATAACAAGGTGATACACAAGCATTTCTTCAAAACATGGTAAAAACATCATGATACAGCTCATTTCTTTTAACATCAATCCAGTCATACAACACATTGATACACCCACATATCACAATATGCCACAATGCTCTAACACTATGTCATCCACTTTATAATTCTTTTCACACGCCACAAACAGTAATTCACACGTGAATTCTTCATAGAATCCACAAGAAGGAGAGAGAATACTCCCATCCCCAACATATCAACATGATCACAAACACACACAAAGTGACATACACATCATGTGCGTTCACAAAATCACAATTACGACATGGATCACATCACACTTAAAGCACATTACTCTTCCAATATAAATCATCATCATGCAATACCATCATCTCCATGAAACAACATCATGTATCATCATCGTACAACACCAATCCGGCCCATAGGTTCGAGAGCATGAACCTACGCTCTGATACCAAGTGTAACGACCCAAAAATCACACACACGAACAACACAGTAAAAGAAAGGATTTTTTTTTTTTTTACTTGCTTCGACACAAAACACGACACAACATGTCATCACCAAAGTTAAAACCAACTCTGGGAACCACTTGATATGGGGATGACCACAAAAGTCAACACGGAAATGTTCACACCCCATCAAAGATAATATAGTTTTTTTTTTTTTTTTTGGATAGAATAACATTGAAGCCCAACCACATGACACTCTCACAACTAGGGCAAGCCATAGTAAGAAATGATTGGAGGTTATTTATATTGATAAGACACCCTTTAACTCATGACTTAAGTTTTCAGAAGGATTCAATATATGATTTGCACAAATTCATCTTACCAACTGAGTTATGTTCTTATACACTATAGAGTAGTTCACTTAAAGTCTTCTCCTTTATAACAATTATTTGTTTTATATATTTATTTGATAATGATTGTAATTTAATTCCACAATGCAATCTATTCACACTTACGTTACTAGAACTCGTTCATGCCCTTATGACAACATCGGTTCACGTTCAACAAACATAAGAGAAAATTACAAGGGTACCTTGGATAAAGTTAAAGGAATAAGGTCAATTGAGTTCATCCATTGATGACATCATTAGTTCTTACTGAGGGTTTAATTGGAGCTCGAGGTTTTATACATAATTATTAGCGATCTTACTTAGGCTTCACTGAAAGATCTTATCAAGAGGAAGCTACTTACTTTTAAATAGGCTGAGAGATAAATTGAGTGATTTCTTAATTTTCTTCTCTTACTTGTTAAATCTTATTAGAAACTAACCATTGTTTTCCTTTAAGCTTGTTTTAAGCATTCACCAAAAATAGTAGTTTTTACTAGTTCAGTTAGGGATAACATGCTATATAAAATCACTTTGCAAGGATAGACTCGCCCTTGATCACTTAGGGAATTGTTTGTTCTCGAGTGGATCTAAACTACAACAGATTTATTTGAACAAAACTTTTAGGTAACTTCTGTAAGGAAAAGCCACCCCATTTAAGCTTACATATAACACATCAATACCAAGTCTTAGAAAGATTTAAATTAACACTTAATTCTCAAAATCAAATTTTTACAATGCTTATGCCAGTGAAAAGATTGAATAATATTTCTCACTAAGAAGAGTTACCTAGCCAAATTACTAAAAAAAAGACAAAACTACTTCTTCATGTAATTTTCTGAACAATTCCAGGAAAGAGGTCATATAAAACTCTTTGCAAGCAATGTTACACAATTTACAACACATTGGACATTTTTACAAGGAACTTCATAAATTGTACAGATGAAACTTTTACAACTCTTTTCCTCTAGTCTACTCGCATATTCCATCTACACAAATATTAACTAGAGTTAGTTCGCTAGACCTGAGCATGTTAAGACTACCCATTGCAACAGTAAGCTAACATTTAACAATATCAAGAAAGGAAACTTCTAATTCAAAAATGGATTAAAACACAACCCACAACTCCAAAATTATTCGCATGAGAAAGAAATCTAAACCATCCAGCAAGGAGAAAGTCAAAATACCAGTAAGAACAAAATCACATAAATCAGGGCAAGACCTTATGGATTAGGAACAAGAAGGTCAAGAGTGTTGATATCTCCTTCATGTAATCCTATGGATTACGTGATTGGAATCCAAAAATTACTCCATCCAACTAAAGGGGGTCCAAGAGAAGACAAAAAATACTAATTTTGATCGTAGGCACGAAACAAAACGACGTCATCCAAATCTCCCAGGGGGATGCTTCATAGCAATAAGGGTTCGACGCCCTTAATAGAAAAACAACTATAGTTTCAGTTTTAACCAAGGAGTTTTACCACTACCTTCTTATAGGATTTCTTAAACGTAGGACTAGTTAACAAAACAAAACCACTCTTCCAAAAGCATACAAAGGAGACACAAAAAGGGCCATTATTCTACCAACAAACCTTATCCTAAACGTCAACTTCTCTACATAATATAAGGGAAGGCTAAACCCAAAAGTCGTTAATAAGTTTTATATATTTCCTGAAAATGTCAATAAGTATTAAAATATAAATTGATTTCCTTAACAAGGCCACAAAATGGGACCTTTTAGTAACCAAGTTTGAAGTATAAGATATTCGAGTTCGAAAACAAAGGGATTCGATACGCAGAGGGTAAAACACCAACGATGCCCCAGACTCAAAAGACCCTACCACGAGTGCAAGCACAAAAAATAAGAACCAACACACATATCCATCAGGAAGGTTACGCAGTGTAGTCAGGCCTAGAAGTTCTATGAGCTCCTTTCCAATGGTATAGAAGATGGAAAATTTACCCGATCCATGTGGGCTTAACAAGGACATGTCTAGAAAATATCGAACAGATGAATATAATAACCACCTATTATATTATCACTGTAATCAGCTGTCATCTAACAGGAAACGAGTTCACGAGTCCAATACCATGGATTCAC
The DNA here is from genome assembly GCA_019776745.2 of Taxus chinensis. Classification (NCBI taxonomy): domain Eukaryota; kingdom Viridiplantae; phylum Streptophyta; class Pinopsida; order Cupressales; family Taxaceae; genus Taxus; species Taxus chinensis. Next base: position 555,577,605 of record CM034155.1, read on the forward strand.
CTACAACTTTTGTTTCGGTCCAGCTATTAATAGCTTGCTTGCGACCCTTAATAAAATTTGTAGAGATTTCATTCAATAAAACTTACAATGTTTCCCCCTTACTTTAATCAAACAAGAGTTTGAACCAGGTAGTAGGTATAGTAATTTTCTCAACACGTAGAGGCCAAAATAGATGTCGGGTTATTCATCCTCTAGAACTGGGTACAAAATTCAACCAGTGTACAGTTCTAAAGCAAAACCCTAATGTCATTTTCTAATTAAACAAAAAGTAAGGAATGCCCACAGGCTTAAACAAGTTTTAGAACCCAACGTCACTATTAATGTACCTTTTAGCAAAATAGGAGAGCCCTAAACAGGAATACGTATTTATTCAACCAAATGGAGATATGAAGGCTTAACCTACCATATAGTAAGCCTTCAATTATAAATACCATCACAAAATTCTTTTAAAAGAGAGTCATATAAGCAAACGAAACTCTATAATGTTTCCTTCCCTACGAACTAGACTGCATCACACAATATTGCAGTAGCCCATTTAGACAAATATGAAATAGAGTAAGCTGTAAGAGAGGAAAAGAACATTCCAAGAAAAACCAGCGAAAAAGGAATGAGATTTAAAGGAACAGCCAACACATTCAGGCAGCGATTTAAACAACCACGAAAAAATTTGTCTAGGCACCATTCAAGGGGAAAGAATATTCATTTCAAGATACTGAAAGAAGGTAGAAAACTACTACAAAGAGTATAGTTAACATGCCTGATTAGAATTCTTCCAATCCAACAAGCACGTCGACCAGGGCTCGGGCAACAGCAACACAACCTACGCAACTTCTCTTCCTTATCCTGCTGAAGGTCCAACTCTGTTAACGGCCATGCCTGGCATAGGAAAGGGGTCATTGAAACATGCCTTCTTGGAATCCTCGGGAGCAACTCTGGGAAGATAGAAGCACTCTGCTATGAAGAGCATCAGAACCACCATAGAAACCCACACAACCATCGTCATGACTGCCATATCCAAAGAAGATCTGTACCTGTTTCTATATCTATAAACCCACTTTTCCCATCTCAGCTTCAGTTGGGTATGTTAGAAAGTTGGATTTCTGCAAGGGTTTATTAATTTAATGGCACCAACTTCACCGCTGCCACATGCGAAGATGATCTGTACCTGCTCTTATAGCTATAGGACCCCCCCTTTTCCTTTTTCCCACCAACCCAACTATAGTCTCCACCAAATCCTCACGCAGCCAGCCAATAATTGGCGTGAGCAGGTCACCACAAGAAAAAACCAGGGCATACGTTTAATAAGCAAATGTAGCAGCAAATTTCCAGCCACAGAAATTCTCAACTGCCATATTGATAAAAAAAATGCTGCAAACCCTATACCAATACCAAAGAGTAATGCAAAGAACCACTTGACAGACACAATGTATCCAACGTATAACTTTCCTCTTTGAGCCTGGTTTAAAACGCAATCTCAATATGCATCTGATTGTTTCAATGCAGTTGCTTGCCCTTAACCCAAAGTGCTCTGCGAGCTCGTGCTAGAGCCACATTCACGCGGTGAAAAATAGCTACAAAGCCAACCCCATGATTTGAAGCTTGGACACAAGACATAATGATTACATCACGCTCCTGGCTCTAAAAGGCATCTACCGTAATGATAAATAAACCTTTTCCTTCATCAAATTTGAGGACAACATCAAACTCTCGGTGCAAACATTTCAGCTGTAGCTTGTAAGGTGTGATAATTCCAACAGAAACCTTTATGCCTGCCAACTCAGTGACTCATTGAAGAAGCGCATATAATTGCAAAGAAAATCGTGCTTCATGAATATTCTGATATGAAACAGATCCTCCTCCATGAGATCCTCTTCCATGAGTTACATCGTAAGACAAGTAAGAAATCAATAGAGAATCTTAGAAATAAATTTCATCAGGTCTTCTAGTAATACTATCACTATCACATAGTGGATTTTGATAAAAAAAAACCTTGAAGGAGAATTCCGAATTGAGGATGCAGTCGATACTGAACAGATAACAACATAGTTGGACGACTTGCTTGTTGGAGGTGCTCACGAAGGCTTCTACTATACTGTAACATGCCTGCTGCCTAGCTATTTACTGTGCAGGCTGTGCTGTGGATCCCCGACCAGAACACACCCCGCAGTACCCAATGAAAGTGGAGGTAACACGCCTGCTTCACTAGCTTGAAGCTTCATCAAAAACCGCCATATCAAACCCAACAAGCGAGGGCAGGAGATCAACCCACAAACAGGAAAAGCGAGGAGCACACCCAGACTCCACAATCATCCAAGAATGACTTGAGCAAGCAACAAGGAACAAACCCAGGGCAGACTTGAAAGGAAACCTCCATTAAAATGAAGCGACCAGTCCCCAGAGAAGCCCACGCGGCCAGGGAAGAAGGAAGGCGTCCAGGAGGAACAAGGAAGAAAAAAATGCCTCTCAACCACTCCACGCGCAGTCCATAGCCAGAGTAACGTGTTGCAGGCTAAACAGAAGCCAAGGCATATGGCCAGCACTAGAGTTGCATGTGAAGGACTAGGGAACAAGTCAAAGCATGTTGGTGAAACAATAAAGGAGAAATGGCAGGTGGCCATCACTTCCACCCACCTTCAACCAACAACGAACAACTATAATCAATAGGAGTCCACATCTCCATCCTTCAACGCATCCAAAGCCTAGGCTAGGTATATGGGGGGGGAAAAGGAATCAAGAATTAATTTAAATTTAGCTTCCTTTTTTTTTTTTTTTTTTTTTTTTTAAAAAAATCTTTATATATACGAGGCATTACATTCTCCTCCCCTTAAGAAAGCATCGTCCTCGATGCGACATAACACAACGGAAAAGAAATGGTTCGCAACCAAGAACAGGTAAGGGAGAAAGTACACTTTATGGTTTAAAAATTTTAGTTGATTAAAGCACGGTCACAAGTAGCCTTAGGAACATTTGGTAGAAATTTTAACTTTCAAGGTTCTGTGAAGATTGGCAGTTCCCTCTTATTTATTATTTCATTAGTTCCTTTCTATTAACATTATTCTTAGTTTAATTTCTTTTAAAAATTTCATCATTGAAGAGTTTTGGTTTATTCCTTATTGTGGGTGCCCAACATGAACTGCTAACACAACACCCTATCAGGTTCAAAAAGACACTACATATTCACAAGCACACAAGTATATACTTCAAGATTGTATTACACCACAAAAGGTTACTCAAATACGGAATAGAATAGGCACAGTCCACATAACATAGTACTCGTCACACATCTATGACTGACATATTAAATACTCAAACAAAAAAGTACTACAATCCACCAGAAATTTCCTCAATTTGCATCGATGAAAAAATTCACATAGCACCAAACAAATGCTACAGGTACATAGTGTCCACAACGGAATCAATGACATGTCCACAACATCACAACAGATATCCATCTGACATGAGTAACACATACATCAAAAGACCACTACCAAACATCACAATAACTCAACATATACCCTGAAACATCAACCATACAGACAAATATCATAAGCCTTCCTCAAACTCTTATGCCTCCCTCAAGTCTCTTATGCCTCCCTCAAACTCTTATGCCTCCCTCAAGTCTCTTATGCCTCCCTCAAACTCTTATGCCTCCCTCAAGTCTCTTATGCCTCCCTCAAACTCTTATGCCTCCCTTAAACTCTTATGCCTCCCTCAAGGAGGCCGGTTGACCCTATGGTCCAAGACACATAGAGTTCGAACACTCCTAACCCAAGTCACATAATAACGCGTGGTTCAACAACTCGCTAGTTATCTGTACTCCTTGGGGCGTACCCCTATACAACGAAGCGGGTCCATAGGTCTAACCATTCCATGGTGCATCCCATGACCCTATTCCACACATCACGACAATAGAACCAGCACAACAATCCAATCAAAGTGCCAAGTGGCAAAGTACAAGCCTTGGGCAAGGCGGTAAAAATTCCAAATTTAAAAGAAGACCCAAATTCAAGCAAAATAAATGGCCAAATAGCCATAGTTAGTATCAAAATCCCCATGTTAGTGCCACAAACCAAGGAAATGCCCAAAATTGTAAAGCATGGCAATCAAGAAAAGATGCTGGTCCTCACAAAATAAAGTAAAAAGCTCAATTACGAATAAAATCAACTTATAATAATGTCACATTACGATAACTGTGTGGCCTTATTTGGCCACCAAGGGGTACTCAACGAGTTGCTAGCACTCGGAACATCGAGCCTCTCCTCACAAAATACATATCAATAATACAACTGTCATCACCTCTATCTGAATCATCCCGCCACCACTTCGACAAGGCTAAACATAGTCATAGTTGCACTTAGGTTGCGTACATACAACCACATAGGGAGAGAGGAAAGAATCACATGTTATCTACTAAACCGAGTTTTGGCTTGAGTTATTGACCCATGGTACACCATTCCTCACTCTCAACATACACTTCTACCAATTTCCCTCAAGGTCGGTTAGTGTAAGGTTCACAACATAACATGTAACTACATCACTAACACAATGGTGGTACATATACAAGGTAGATCACAATCATACATTCACTGAGTCTAACACATCACTTTACCACATTCTGCACCCAAAGCGCAATCACCATATGATAGGGTTCATACACTCACCGTATGACCCCAAATCACAACATCAAGCATTACATATTTGCACAAATCATACATATGATGAACATAGTACATCACAACATAACATCCATTGCTACATAACAAGGTGATACACAAGCATTTCTTCAAAACATGGTAAAAACATCATGATACAACTCATTTCTTTTAACATCAATCCAGTCATACAACACATTGATACACCCACATATCACAATATGCCACAATGCTCTAACACTATGTCATCCACTTTATAATTCTTTTCACACGCCACAAATAGTAATTCACACGTGAACTCTTCATAGAATCCACAAGAAGGAGAGAGAATACTCCCATCCCTAGCACATCAATATGATAACAAATACGCACTGAGTGACATACACATCACGTGCGTTCACAATATCACAATTACGACATGGATCACATCACGCTTAAAGCACATTACTCTCCCAATATCTACCACCATCATGCAACATCATCATCATCATGCAGTATCATCATGTAACATCACCATACAACACCAATCCGGCCCATAGGTTCGAGAGCATGAACCTATGCTCTGATACCAAGTGAAACAACCCAAAATTTTCACACACGAACAACACAGTAAAAGACAAGATATTTTTTTTTTGACTTGCTTGACACATAACATGATGCAACATGTCGTCACCGAGGATACAACTAACTCTGTGAACAACTCGATACAAGGATGGCCATAATAGCAGCACGGAAACGTCCACACCTATCAAGGACAATATACTTTTCTTTTTTTTTACAGAACAACATAGAATCCCAACCACATGACACTCTCACAGCTAGGGCAAGCCACAGTAAGAAATGATTGGAGGTTATTTATTTTGATAAGACACCCTTTAACTCATGACTTAAGTTTTCAGAAGGATTCAATATATGATTCGCACAAATTCATCTTACCAACTGAGTAACGTTCAAGGGGAAAGAATATTCATTTCAAGATATTGAAAGAAGGTAGAAAACTACTACAAAGAGTATAGTTAACATGCCTGATTAGAATTCTTCCAATCCAACAAGCACGTCGACCAGGGCTCGGGCAAAAGCAACACAACCTGCGCAACTTCTCTTCCTTAGCCTGCTGAAGGTCCAACTCTGTTAACGGCCATGCCTGGCATAGGAAAGGGGTCATTGAAACATGCCTTCTTGGAATCCTCGGGAGCAAATCCGGGAAGATAGAAGCACTCTGCTATGAAGAGCATTAGAACCACCATAGAAACCCACACAACCATCGTCATGACTGCCATATCCAAAAGAAGATCTGCACCTATTTCTATATCTATAAACATCTCAGCTTCAGTTGGGTATGTTAGAAAGTTGGATTTCTGCAAGGGTTTATTAATTTAATAGCACCAACTTCACCGCTGCCACATGTGAAGATGATCTGTACCTGCTCATATAGCTATAGACCCCCCCCCTTTTCCTTTTTCCCACCAACCCAACTATAGTCTCCACCAAATCCTCACGTAACCAGCCAATAATTGGCGTGAGCAGGTCACCACAAGAAAAAACCAGGGCATACGTTTAATAAGCAAATGTAGCAGCAAATTTCCAGCCACAGAAATTCTCAACTGCCATATTGATAAAAAAAAATGCTGCAAACCCTATACCAATACCAAAGAGTAATGCAAAGAACCACTTGACAGACACAATGTATCCAACGTATAACTTTCCTCTTTGAGCCTGGTTTAAAACGCCATCTCAATATGCATCTGATTGCCCTTAACCCAAGTGCTCTACGAGCTCGTGCTAGCGCCACATTCACGCGGTGAAAAATAGCTACAAAGCCAACCCCATGATTTGAAGCTTGGACAAAAGACATAATGATTACATCACGCTCCTGGCTCTGAAAGGCATCTACCGTAATGATAAATAAACCTTTTCCTTCATTAGATTTGAGGACAGCATCAAACTCTCGGTGCAAACATTTCAGTTGTAGCTTGTAAGGTGTGATAATTCCAACAGAAACCTTTATGCCTGCCAACTCAGTGACTCGTTGAAGAAGCTCATATAATTGCAAAGCAAATCATGCTTCATGAATATTCTGATATGAAACAGATCCGCCTCCATGAGATCCTCTTCCATGAGTTACATCTTAAGACAAGTAAGAAATCAATAGAGAATCTTAGAAATAAATTTCATCAGGTCTTCTGGTAATACTCTCACTGTCACATAGTCGATTTTGATAAAAAAAAAACCTTGAAGGAGAATCCCGAATTGAGGATGGAGTCGATACTGAATAGATAACAACATAGTTGGACGACCTACTTGTTGGAGGCGTTCACGAAGGCTTCTACTATACTGCAACATGCCTGCTGCCTGGCTATTTACTATGCAGGCCGTGCTGTGGATCCCTGACCAGAACACACCCCATAGCACCCAATGAAAGTGGAGGTAACACACCTGCTTCACTAGCTTGAAGCTTCATCAAAAACCGCCATATCAAACCCAACAGGCGAGGGCAGGAGATCAACCCACGAACAGAAAAAGCCAGGAGCACACCCAAACTCCACAATCATCCAAGAATGGCTTGAGCAAGCAACAAGGAACAAACCCAGGGCAGACTTGAAAGGAAACCTCCATTAAAATGAAGCGACCAGTCTCCAGAGAAGCCCACGCGGCCAGGGAAGAAGGAAGGCGTCCATGAGGAACAAGGAAGAAAAAAATGCCTCTCAACCACTCCACACGTAGTCCACAGGCAGAGTAACATGTTGCAGGCTAAACAGAAGCCAAGGCATACGGCCAGCACTAGAGTTGCGTGTGAAGGACTAGGGAACAAGTCAAAGCATGTTGGTGAAACAATAAAGGAGAAATGGCAGGTGGCCATCACTTCCACCCACCTTCAACCAACAGCGAACAACTATAATCAATAGGAGTCCCCATCTCCATCCTTCAACGCATCCAAAGCCTAGGCTAGGTATGTGGGGGGGGAAAAGGAATCAAGAATTAATTTAAATTTAGCTTCCCTTTTTTTTTCTTTTTTTTTTAAAAGAAAATCTTTATATATACGGGGCATTACAGTTCCTGACCATCCGTCCATCATCGACCAATGAATCATGATCGTTGATGTCTTTTTGCTTGTCAAAAGGGGTCGGGATTTCCCACATAGAACATGCCTTTTGGCATAAATATAATTTGAGGCCAACATAAATTTACAAAGTTGACTCTTATTTAGTTTTAAATAAAATTGATTACAAAAACCTTTTCCAACTGGACTAAACATATAAACTGATAAATAAACAAAAGTAAACTTGATATTAATTTTAAAAGACAAACATTCAACACCAACTTATAATATTATAATACATAGTGTTGTTTAATACTAAGTGTAGAATTTTATGTTAAAATAAGAGTGTTTGGTATATTTAGTGTCAATAGCCATGCTTAGGAGTAATATTATTCATAGTGTTTGAATCATTCATAGCTGTTATGATTTTATGTTTAAATTATAGTGTTTTGTATATCTAGTGCTAGTGGTCATTGTTCATATTTTGGAGTAAAATCATTGTGTTTAAACTATTGTATCCAACACCTTATAAAGCTACAATAACAATGTCTTTGGATTTTCTTATAAATCGTTGAGGATAAATAAGGATATATTAGTTTCAGAGGCAACTTGAGAAATAATATGACTCATAAAAGTTTTGGTAGATTTATAGAACTTAAAATAGGTATCGTCTACACCACTGATGGTTGATAACACTTAAGCAATCCAAATGGAACAAAATCTTATATTTCATGATTAAACCAAAAACATGAATATCAAATTCCATTTACTTTGACATTATGTGAAAGAAAACAATTGGAGAGCAACCTACAAATATCATAACAAAGGTGCTTGAAAGATAAATGTTTGAAAAATTCATATGCATTCTTTTTCTCACAATAACCCATACAGATTAAGGGGAGGATTAATATTAATATACAAATTATTAGTTAATCCTAGGTGTAGGTTTGTCTTGTGGTAGAAGTCTAGCATTTATATTAAAAATATGAATTGAACACCCACATTCGTGGTTTTATATAGTCACATGATATCATTAATTTAAAATTAATGAATCCAATATAAGTAAGCACAAATATTTATTTAGAATTCTCAATTTCAAGTCTTGCCTTAACACGACTTTGTTGTAGAACATATATTAAATTCAATATTCAACCAATTTATAAAGGAATTTAATACCGACTTTTAATATTAAAGCTCCCAAAATATGGATTAAAAACATTTATCTATAGATTGAGTATATAAATAAAAAACACAAGCTAATTGTATAAAATGTGAGTAGACGAATCACACTCTGAGAGTCATATTAATATAACTGTGAACTTAAAATTTGAACTCAACAAATTAAACAAGAAGTAAAAAACTAAAAACATTATGTAATGAGAACCATACCCAACATAGACATTAGCGGAGGAGAATCATCCCAACCTCCCATAGGTGGAGTAGGATAAAGCTCCAAATAAAAATAAAAATGGCATTGAAATTTCATTTTGATGGGGTTCATAATGTACAAGAATGATGTAAAATCTTGTTTGTAAGACCCAATAAAAATTTATTTCATTTTAAGTGTTTAAAATCAATAGGCCCAAGTTCCTTTTGAAACTTTGGATTTTTTGCTGATAAGAATAATTCTTCGAACTAATTTCCTTTCTCCCTTGTGCATAAAAAAATTGAAAATTTTACACAATTGACTAGTGTGACAAATATTAGAATCAAACTCTCCATGATGAAATAGTTATCTTTTTTAAAATGTGAAGACTTACCAAAATTAAATATATATTTCTGTAGTTACATAAATTTGTGCCCTTCATGCTTATCTCATAGAAAAAACAAAAAGACATCACACAAATAACAACCTTCAAATTCTTACGGCTCTTTAAAAAATAATCTATATATTTAATATTTTTTTTATTAATAGGCAATATAATTCTACTATATATTTTTTTTATTAATAGGCAATATAATTCTACACCCCTTTTAATATAAAATAAAGTTTATTCTTTTTTTGCCATATTCCTCTTGTCTCTTGTCCCAAAGTAGAGAAGGGAGGAGAAAGGCGTGTCTACAATGGAGAAAACCCGGGGGGGTCTGACATGGATAAAGATAGCAATGTCCACGATTGATTTGTCGACGAAGCACGGATGATTTTTGGGCGTTGGATATGAGATGTTCGCTGGAGTAAGGTACAGGTAAGAAATAGGTCATTCAAAGGGAAGAAAATGTATGGTCGCCCCTGCTGAGAAATGGTTTCCCATGCTCAGTGACAGGAAGTAGGGTTACGGAGGAGACATCACGACGGGGGAGTAGATAGATACGTTGGGAAATGCGCGAACAGAGGCTTCTTCCTTTGGTAGTTTGGGTCCCCTGTTTGGTGATCTCGATCCTCTTTTAATGACGGATGAAGATGATGATCCAAATGCTTCAATCCAAGCAGATGGAGATGAAAAAGATCGACCTTTGGATTGGAGAGAAGAAGAATATGGGGATGAGAATCTATTTGGGTTGTTTAAAGAAGATGCTTATGATTCAACTTCTGAAGAGGACAATTTGATAGAGATTGAGCTTTCAGAAAAGCAAATTTTGAAGGAAAATGAGCATGAGCGGCATCAAGTTCAGGGATGGGCTACAGGGAAGCTTAATCTCATTGATCTGGATTATTCTAATATTAAGGACCAGAGATTACAGAATCTCATGGAATTTTTCTCAGAGAAGGAAGGAATTTCATCTGCATCTGCACTTCAAGAGGAGGAGAATGGATCAGACGGGTCTCGGAATTCATTTCATAATTTTCTACCAAAATGCAAATTTTTATTGGGTAAATTGACCCTGGATCTGGTGGAGTTGTTACAGGTTACCAGCTACAAACATGAGTACCATCTGCAGTGCATACTTGAATGGTGAATTTCTTCTAAAACATTGTTTTCCTCATTGATTATAAACTCTAGCAAAAATTCTTTTCATTTTAGGTAAAAATTCAGGTCGTTTTAACAGGTCTCAAAGAAGCAAGGAATGCCCTATGTGTTGGCGGATCTTGAGTTTGAAGGATCCTGCAAGGCATGTATACAAATTTCCTTATCCTTTTTAGGGCTATATTTAGTAAATTCTGTTCTCTTTGTTTCTTTCGTGTTTTTAGGCCAATGTGGTAAAACTCAATTCTCTTTCACTTTATGCTGGGATCGAAGTTTGGATATGCTATGCTAAAAAAAATTCACATGTCATATTCTCTATTGTTAAATTTTTTATTTTTATGCTGCCGATTCTTTTGGTTTTGAGCTTTCAAGAGAAATGATAATTTAACTGATTCAGTTATTGCATGTCTCTTGAGATCTGCAAAACATTTCTTAGATTTTTTTTTCAAACATTAATTACTCACTATTGCCATTGCAGCCAAGAGTTGCTTGCAGCAGTGGAGCAAGAGAGGAATATTAGATTAAGCCGGTCTCCGATGTTTGTTCGGAATTCTCTCAATGAAATAGAATTTCACCATGTTTGTGTTCTTTCTCCTCCATTAGGCCACGGGATATGTGATGAATTTGTAACTTGGATTATCTCCTATTTCATTTTGAGAATGTGGGATTGTAGTTAGCGGTAACTATGAGAATTTGTCATTATTGCAGGTTCCGTCTTACACAGACGACTCTGATTTTGAGGAAAGGCTAATGCAGCATTTAGCAGCTGCTGCAATGGGCAGAGGCCATTTCAGCAGAAGGGAGAATTTACGGCATAGATCATTTGGCCAAGGTCATCCACAATTTTTGGTGTTTTCTACTCATTCTCCACCACCTGCCTCTCCTAATAACGTGGAAACGAGTGGAACTGTTCCAACAATTAGTGCTGTTGATTCTGGTACACTAGTTATACCTATTGTAAGGGATGGACAGGTACATCATGGGCCTTTGACATTGTATTCTAAGCACCAAAGTGCTTGCTCCTGCATTTTTTTCTTTAATGTTTCTTTTATTTCATTGAGCTGAGGCCACTGTGTAGAATATTGCTAAAGATGCTTGCACTTTACATTTATCTTTGCCATATGTGATTTGGAATGAGTGATCTTCTTCTCACTGTGCCGATTTGGTTTTCCCTGCAACAACTTCGATTCAGGAATGCCCCAGGACAACGCTCTCCTGAAAGTCAACAGAGGGCACGGTCCTCTGAGGTTCAGTCCTTTTCTGAGTCACTCAAATCTCGATTTTCTGCTGATTTCTTCCAGGAAAACACAATGGTTTCCTCTCTAGGTGTATTGAAGTGATCATCACTGATGAAGGATCATTGTTTTGCCCTTCTTTGGGGCATTCTTAGGCTTGAGGGATGTTTGGTATTTTTACAGGTACAAGGAATCGATATCAAGGAGTACACGAGGCTTTAGGGAGAAGTTGTTTGCACTTACAATAATGCAGTAGCCGAACTTGGCCGAGAAGTTCAACGTGAAGTTAGTGCTAGGATTGCAGGTGTAGCCCGTATGATGGAGCGTCTTGACACTTCCGGTCATCGTTTTCAAATAATGAAATGATGCCCCTGTTTCTGATAATATGGAGGGAAGTTGCGGCTGGAACACCAGTTAGGCACAGATGTTGAAGAACACCAGGGTTTTGTATCTTCAGACAACAGCAGTGGACCAAGCGCACGTGGCACAAGTTCGGGTTCAAGTACTGTTGTTCCCCAAACACTGAGTGATAAATCAGATAGTTGCATTGGTGGAGCCTCTGTCAAGGTAAGGAGCTCTAATTTCTATTGAGTTCCATACCAAATTATATATAAATTCCAAATGCTTAGCTGTATACTCTTAATTGATGCTATTAATTCTGCTGCAAATGTTGTTTGTTTTGCATTATAAGTTTTGCATATGCTTTGTAAGAAATAGGAGGATGGTGACATCTTGTAATAAAATATATGCTATTCTAGACTTTTAATTGGCTATTTTCCAATACTATACTTCCAGCTCTGTAACTTGGAATGATTTAGGACCAAAAGGGAATGTGAAGAGCATGCAAACCCACAATTTGGAAAAAATACTTGGAGAAATTGAGAAGCATAATACCTATTATGACATAAAGGATGAAAAAGATGACAAAACCGTGACTTGAGAAGAGGGGACGCCAAACATCCAAACTGAGGTGTCAATGACCAAAAATATGTAACATGACGGTATCTAACAATATGGAAATTTTGCAAGGGAAACTGGGGTTTCAAAAGCAGAATACAACACAACAAGAAAAGTGAAATAACAATAAAGAGACTGAAAAATCCAAAATTGCAAAAGAGAAGGCAAATAAAAGAGATACAAAATGGAGATTCATTCAAGATGTTTTATTGTTCCAATGAACATTTTATGAGGTTTGAATCATCATTGGATTGTATTTGTGTGGTGACATATGGCATTTGAAACAGGTTGTTTTGGGGTGCACACAGGGACCACACACATATATGTATGTATTCTCTAGCCATTTTCATTTTTCCTTGATTCAAGGGAAACAAAGATATTATGATTGTAGTTATGAGCAAAATAGCTGAAAATTTTACCTTCAGCCATGACTGCTTAGCAGACACCTAGAGGAATATATGCTAAATGATAGCTTATGGAATGCTGAAGATTAAGCAGCTTGGTCAAAGTCATTTTCATTTTTCCTTGATCCAAGGGAAACAATGTTATTATGATTGTAGTTATGAGAAAAATAATTGAATATTTTACCTTCAGCCATGGCTGCTTAGTAGACACCTAGAGTAATCTATGCTAAACGATAGCTTCTGGAATGCTGAACATGAAGCGGCTTGGTCAAGGCCCTGGGACTGCATAGCTTACCAATTTTTTGTTGCTAAAAGCATACGGAATCTCCAAATGCATCTTATTTTAACAAGATAAACCCATCTTCACATGTTTAGGTTGAAATGCCATTGGAAATAATCATAACGTTTGTACAAATCAGTATCGAGGAACAAGGCTTTTTGACCTAAATGTTTAGCACATTGCAAGGTTTTCCTATTTACATTAATATTGTCTAGCATGTGTCTTCCTTGCATGTTTTGTAAACTTTTGGGCTATACCTTAGGCAATCGTGCTATATGATTAGTGGCAACTAAATTAATCATTTCTTTGTTTGAAATTGACATTTATCTTAAAGGACAAATATTCCTATAAGATTTCTCACATGGATAGAAAAATGCGTTACAAAACCATGATTGGTCTACTTATAGGAATTTTCCATTTGTCATGGATAAAAGGCTGCAATGTTTTTGAGAACAGAACTTGAGTTTTCTCGAAGTGCATCTTTACCAAGTAGTTGATAGTTGGTAGCAACTGTCCCTGGAAACACTTCAGGGAATGCTAAGGTTGTAGTCTAGTTCATTTCAATCATTATTCGCAGGAAAATACATATACAGAAATTATGTTCTTGTAGGAAACCATATTCAAAACAGAGTACTACTGAGAACTAACCATAGCATTGAACATTTGTGAATATATAGACTAATTTAGAACACAAGAAATATTGTTATACATTTACTTCAAGAGAATGCACATGAATAGACTTGTGAACGATCTTCTATATTCAAAGTGAAGCATAAAGGCTAGTGAAGATCATCTGTCATTGTGCGAGCTGTTCCATATTTATAAAGTTTCATATAACTCTCCATCTTCTCGTCCTTCCGTTTCAGTCTCCTTTCTTTCTTTCGCTTTAAATTTTCTTTTTCCTGTTTACTACATACAAAACCATATACAATATTCCATATATCTCAGAGATCTTTAATATATAAATGTTGCAATTTTTTTTATGATGTTGTGTTGTGCTTTGTATACTCACTACTCTATTTTTTTTTAGTGCTTATTTCATCATTTTGAATTAGTGAACGGTGTCTAAGATTCTGAACTTTCATGCTAACATATTGAGATTGATCCTTTTTTTCAAAGAGTAAGTTGAAGAAACTTCAAAGATTTTCTTTCAAAGCACAAGGATAACGTACCCCATAGAACATTTTACTAGTGGTCCAAAAGCTACGATCCAGTCTACTCTGTCTCCATTAGCCTTTCTTATGCTGCTCTTGTTTTGAATTCAGCCAAATATGCCAAACAAGTAAACTCATGATCATGGGTAATTGTTCTTATTATTACTTTATCCTTTCCCCTAGTCTTGGGATTCATTGTATCAAATCTAATTATTTCATGAAAAATGTGAATGTGGGTTGCTTGCCATGACGGAGCACCATTCATCCATTACAGCAAAGAAGCTGACAACGACATTGTAGGTGATGTCTCTGGACAACACAATGGTGGCCTTGCCTGATTATGGAAGTGATCATCATTTGATGAAGAAGCTCATGGTTTCCCACCTTCTCGGAACGACTCCTCAAGTACTGTGATTCGCATACATATGAACCAAACAAACTGTTGCAAGTGTGTTCTACTTTTATTTCATACTCTTACAATAATTCCATTGTACGACCGAAGTAGATTAGTTTTAAAATTAATATCCTTTTTATTTTAAACTTCACACCATCTTATCATCGTTTTCATTATGTCATCCGTCTCCTTGTTTTTTCACAGAGAAATAATGCGTTCATGGGAGAGGAAATGGTGTAGAAGATGGTAGCTTCCATTTATGGAGAATTGAAGCAGAGCTGCAACGATACATGGAACATGAGAAACATCATTCTCGATCATTTGTTTCCTTTTACCCTCAATCAAGTAATTCCATGCAAGAAAACAAGGAAACATTAATTTTGTAAAATTGAAAAAATATAATTATTGATTGTTTTTTTCCTCTCTTCTTCTAAAGAGTGGGGCATTCTTTTAGGCAGTAGATTGTTATTATCGGCATCTCTGTTCATGTTTCAAAGGATATGTTTTGTAAATAAAAATAGAACAATTGGCTTATCTGTCTTCTAGGTCACTACTAAATAAGACACCAATATTTGAAGAAATACACAATTTTGGTGAAAACATTATCGCTAGATGTCTCTCAAATTTAATATTGGTGCAGCCTATCTATTAGGCTTTTATTTAATTACGCCGAAAGGCGTGTCTACAATGGTGCAACCTATCTAAAGGGTGATAACAAAATATGGGAAAGCTAAAAAAATGCATGTTTGAAAAGTTGTTTGTTCTTCTTCAAATTTATGTAATGTGGTGTACAACTATCTTTTTAATGCGGTGTGAATCTTAACCTCAACACTTTCTCATGGGTTTCTTATGTAAATGAATAGGCTATTCATGAAAGAAAAGTGGGTGATGATCTACCACACCTTATATATGTTGCAAGAGAAAAAATCCCCAAGGCCAATCATCATTATAAAGCTGGTGCTATGAAAGTTATGGTAGTAATTGTAGTTTTACTTATCCTTTATTTATTAGTAGAATGTTTTTGAATGGATATTTCTATTCTGTGAGTATAAAACATTAACCTTGGTATAGCTGCTGCTCTTGTCCGTACGTATGAAATTATTGATGGCAAAGTATGTTGGGGGTAGACTTCTATTTAGCCATATGGATTGTCTTTCCGAAAGAGAATGTGGTTTTATACAATTTCCACAAATATTTTATGGGGTCCTTGAGTATGATCCCTTCGGAAATCAGCGTACAACATTATTCACTGTAAGTGGTTTTAATTATGTAATAAGTCTATTTGGGAAAATTACAATATGGTGTTAATGTTGAGTGGTAAGGGATTATGGGTTTTTTTTTCCAATATTTGTACACCGTCGCTAAAGGAACAAATGGAATCCAAGACCCCATCTATTTTGGAACATGTTGTTTCCACAAAAGAAAAGGATTATATGGAGTACCACCATCACCACCTACAGATAAATACAATAGTAATGAAAAATGTCTTGGAATCAATGGAAACAGTATATGGAGATATTCCAAGCAATATCCAGTGAAAAAATTGCCCTTCTTCAAGGAGCAAATGGTATTGCGGTTCTTTTGTCAAAGTTTAATTGGATAACATGCAAAGAAATTTATTTCCACTGTTTTGGTGAGCTACCTTGACCGATCCTTAGGGTAACTGGATTCGGTATAAATCCTATACAAATGTGTTTGTTCTTTTATTTTTATTTAAACAGAGCTTCAATATGAGGTTATAAGAAGTGCATTTGGGGAGTTTTCTGCCCTTGTACAATCTGCTCAATCCATTATGAGAGACAACGGATGCCATAAGCCTTCCTCTCCTTCACTAGCTATAGAGGTCAACTTTATGGTTGCTAATTGTAGCTATAAAGCCAACACTGCCTGGGGAAAAGAGGTAGATTGCTTGAAATTTCTTCTTTGGCTATATCCCTAAAAGAATATTGTTTGTTCTGCTTTGTATATTAAATTCGCTGAAATCTAATACCGATGAGCAGATTATGTCCCCCATTGGATAAAAATAGACAATTGATGCTTTGCCAGAGGATGCTTTATGTCTTTCTCACTGTGGCTCCAATTACCTCTGTGACAACCTTGTGTTATGCAATATTGCCTACCTTTTGTCTTCTAACTAGAAAATCGATCCTGCCCATGGTAGCTTAAAATCATTTGATTGGTATCAGCTGACTTTGATCTTCTTATCATTTTGCTTTTTATTGTAAAATGTAAGGTAGCAATTTTCCTACAACTAATATTAAGCAATGGTCTTCAAATATGAAAAAAAGAAAGTCTATAAAAAAATACTATACGGGAAAAAAATATGGTCTCGCTAATCTTTCAAGGACTACTGACAACTATTAAGATTTTACTGTATGTGATAACTATGGGGGCCGTCACTAAAATGTTTTATTATCCATTTCCATTGACCTATTTTGGTTATTAGTGGTCAACATAATTTATTTCCTTGTGTGTAATGCATGTAAGTTGTTATTCATGCAGATTCAGAACCCTGCATTTGTAACTGCAACCGGACTATTCATTTCATTGTATGGATATGGTCTTTCTAAATATCTTACCAGTGGTTGCTCTGCAAGAGAATGGTGGAATAGCCTGAGGATGTGATTGAAAACCAGCCTATATTCGTGTCTTTTTGCAATATTTGATGTTATCGTGAAATTAATGGGATTGTCTGAAATGGTTTTTGTTGTAACTCCAAAAGGGGGTGATGAGGAGGGTAGTGTGGGTAATTTTACATTTGATTCTTCTCCATTATTCACCCCACCAACTACCGTGATATTGATAAATTTAGCAGCTATACTACATAGCACTTTGCAAATAGTTGGTGGGCATTATGAGCTCAAAGACCACCTCTTTGGAGAGTATTTTCGTAGTGTTTGGGTGGTGATTATTCTTTGACCTTTCTTGAAAGGATTGGTTAGGAATGGTAAACTTGCCCTTCCATGGAGTATAGTCATAAAATCAACTGCTTTAGCTCTGTTTGTATCATAGTTACCTGAGATGGGGGGACGGGGTTTTTGGGATGGAATTTTTTTTCTAAATTTTGGGGATGGCAGGGGGACGACGGGGGAATGGCTAATTAAAATATATATAAATATTTAAAATATAAAGATATAATGAATAAATTATATAAATAAGCTGAAATAAAACCATTTGAAATTGAAATAAGGTGAAACTTGAACTCATAAACATCAAATACATTCCTTAATACTCATGATTCTTTCAGAAGATTGCAAGAAGTTGCTTGGTCCAAAAAGGTGCAATAATTTATTTTATGAAAATAAGAAAAATATTGCCATCAATGCGTAGAGCTCAAGAAAATATGCACTTTTAGAGAAAACGACACCTGAAACGGAGCCACATAATGAAAGTTATGGCACATGCAAGTTTTTGCTGCTACATCTTCCCAGACCCTTTCCAAAACTGACAAAAAAAATTCTGGTCTTTTTTTCATCAAAAATCCAAAAAAGGAAATAAATTTGTGGGGGACGTCTGGACGCCCCCCTCACGTTTCCCACACCCCCCATGTCCCCCCCTCCCCAGGACATTTCCCAACATTTTCATATGTCCCTAGGACGCTTCCTAGAAAAAGAAGGGAAACATGGGAGAAACGTTTCCCCGACGTTCCCAGGACGTCCGGGACGTCCCAGATGTGTCAAATTTGGGGGGGACGCGTCCTTTTGTAAATATGGTTTGTATGCAAAACATGGGCTTGGCAATAAGTCTATGGTGCAATTGTGAAAATATTAGCAACTTCTTTACGAATCTGGGTAAATGACTGAAGAAATTGGATAAGAATGAGAGTCTATCACCAAATTGGAATTCGCTTGAACACTTGTATGTTGTTTGGTTAGTTCTTTCTATACGCCAAATTGAATCCTATGAACAAATAATAATATAAACAAAAATCAACACTAAATTACAAAGGAATGCAATGAAGTAAACTGGAATCTACGCTCCATTAGGCATTATTGTATCTTCTCACAAATTCCTACTCATTTACAATTTTCACATTCCTTAATTTGCTTTAATTTCACTCTTGGAGTGTCTGGTGGAAATATCTTTTTCTCAATAAGTTGGTTCATAATTTTTAACAATAAACCCAAGATTAAATCACTTTTTGGTTAATATTCAATGATAGATGCTAACGTATATATTGGAAGAGGATATCCTAAAATTCAGAGTCCTAATTTTATTTTTTTTGGACTGAAAAGTGCACTTTATATAAAAAGAGGTGTAGA